>CM069448.1:16254159-16453467 GCA_035610835.1 Ophiura sarsii | reverse complement strand
AAACATTATCCTTGAACCAATCAAAAATTGTCAATGCCCATAGCAAAAAAAAATAATAGTAGCAGCTAACAAGCCGCTAGTTAGCCGATCGTTAGCTGCTATTGATTTTAAACCTATCAGGAACTAGCGGCTCTAGCCGCTCGCTTTCTGCTACTATCAGCAGTATGGTAGCAGCTAGCTGCTAACTTCTTGCTAATAGTAGCAGCTAGCTGCTTATAGTAGCAGAATGATAGCAGCAAACCAGGTCTTCAAAATATACATAGGAGTATGGTAGCAGCTAGCTGCTAATAGTAGCAGAATGATAGCAGCTAACTTATTCTTAAAAATATATGTAACAGTATGGTAGCAGCTAGCTGCTAATAATTTTGAATTCTTAACCTGCAGCAGCCATATTGGAATTTGCTGCCAACTGACAAACTGCCTGTGTCAGAATGCTGCTATATTTAAGGAAATGTGTGGAATTTGTGGTTATTTTATCACTATTATTGTTATAAACCTATTATAGATGAAAGCTGCATGATATTCTACAAGAATTGATAAGGTAGACCATTCAGATTTATACTTATCAAATGATTTATCCTGGATTTACAGTATTTTGAGTATAAGCTTAAGCTTATTAAATTTTAAGTTTTATATGCATGCTAGATGGTATAATTCCAGTACTACCTTATAGTCAGTATAGGCAATCACCTTTATCTAGCATCCAAACTCTTAAATTCTTGAAACCTTAGTTTAATTCCGATGGAAATTGGATAGCTGGATGATTAAATATTGATTTGATTGGTTTGTTTTGGTTTGTTGGCTAACTGTTTATTACTAGCGGCGTACCCTCGCTACGCTCGGGTCCCCGCTCGCTAGATGGTTATGCCACATTACCTACCTCTGAAACCACATAAACTCCATACAAACCCCCAATCAGGTTGATGTATAACCATGTCCCTCCTAAACCATTTACCGTGGCTACTTTATTAACCTCAACCTCTCAAACCGCATCAAGTTAACCCTCGGTATTCAAAAACCACATAAACCCTTACAATCGCCCCACGCTGCAACTACACTAATCAGGTGGATTTATAATCATAACCCTCCTAACCATTTCCCGTGGCTACTTCATTAACTCTTAACCCTATCCTAAAACATTTCCCGTGGTTTTACCCCCCCCCCCATGCACACACCCAAACCAGTTTGATGTATAATAATCATAACCCTCCCTACCCCCTCCTCCAACATGACACCAAATACCCTACCAACACTGTTAATAACAGGCCTATAAGCATTTCCCGTGTGGCTTCTGCGCCATGTGTAGGGGTGCGTGTGCCGCGACAGTGAGACCTTGCGCATGCACGCGACGCGTTACCACGGTAAGATTACGCTGTAGTACGCGCAACGCACAATGTTGTTCAATTCTAGTGGCATTTATGAGCCAAATCTGAGAGGTTTTTGCTGTGTTATGGAGCCAATTGTTAACCAATTTCAGTGGAATAAACTTTAACACCCTTCCCGTTATTTCCTCTATCTTTCATGCAAATTAGGCGCCACTTTGATCACAACTAACGGAGAAATAAGGATAACAAACAAACAAACACACACCGTTTCCAGATTTATAGTAAGATTAGTTGATCGTTTTTGAGATGGTTGAATCAAATAGAAATTTATTTTGTTTGATTTAATAGCTGATCGATTGATTTATTATTTATGGTTTAAATGGTTGGTCAGTTGGTTGATTGATTTATTGCTAAATAGATTAATTTGATTGATACATTTTATTGACAGGTATTAATGAATTGATTGAATGTTTGATCGGAAGCTCAATAAATTGATTTATTGATTTGCTCGGGTGATTGGTTTGTTGTTTCATCATTTATTTTGAATGGCTAAATTGATTTTTTGATTGATACATTAATTGTTTGATCCATTTGAATTGGAAGGTTTATAGATTGATTTATTGATTTGGTTGGGTGATTGGTTCTTTGTTGAATCATTTATTTTGAATTGCCTCGATTTATTGATTTTTGAGTGATGCATTTAATTGGTTGATCGATTGATTGGCTGTTAATTGATTTTTATCAACAAAGATGATCGATTGATTTAAATGATTGTTTGATTATATATTGATTTGATGATGGTCGATTGATAGCTTATTTTGGTTTAGTATTAATCTAAGTTGTAAATTTGAGTTTTGATGATCTAGGGAGGTGTCAAGCATGTAACTGACGAGATTTGGCACCAAGTATGATATATTGCAAATTTAACAGTATGCATTTGAAAACATGTTCAAGAATGTGTCATGTGTTCACAATAAATGGATGGGTGATAAACAGATTAAGGCTTCTTGTTATTTGAATATTTGACTTGTGACACCGCATTTCATGAAAGGAAAGTTGGTGTAAGTATGCAAGACTTAAAGGTAGTGGCGTAACTAGACTTTTTCATTGGGGGGGGGGGGGGCAAGAAGGGGCAGAGTGACTTGAAATGGGGGGGGGGGGGGGGGGGGGGTGGTGGCTCCTAATGGGGGGGGGGCTCCATTCCACACCCACACCATTGATTTCATTTTGGGGGGCAAGCGGGGGGGGGGGGGGGGGGGGGGGGCCTGCCCCCCGCTGGTTACGCCACTGCTTAATGGACTAACTGCCTATAAGGACTAACTGCCTATAGACCGTTTTCCCTTATCCGGGAGAGGTGTGTGTCACGAACACATATATTTATAAAGGAGATTTTAAGTACAAGTACAAAATATATTGCCATATCTCTTTACGTGTAACAGGCACCATTTTGAAATACCACCATGGAAAGTTTGGAGTTATGTTGGTGTTGCTACACGGAAAAGAACGAAGACTGACGCGTACTGGAGCTGTCTCTCTCCTGCGCAGGTTTGAAATATGCGGAAAGAGTGACAATTTCCGGAAGCTTGCGCGCCTTTTCTGAAAAATACCTACATACCGCCAAGAAATTTAATTTCGCGATGCACTTCAGCTCGTGTATGATGAGAAATAGCGAAAACGGTCTTTACTTTAGCTATAATGAGCTGGACGGTAAGAAATGACACTAGCCGCTAATTATCCGCTAGTGACTAATTTGCATGTGACCCACTAGCCGCTACTAGCCGCTAGTAACTAATTTGCATGTGATTCTATTACAGCTAGCCGCTAATACTACTACTACTAATAATAATAATAATAACCATATTTGTATAGCGCCTAAGTGAGAGATCCCTAAGCGCTTTAACATAAAACATAATAACAAACAAATACATGGATATGGACTACAATTAAAAAGCCATTGTGAACAAATGAGTCTTTAAGGATTTCTTAAACTGAAATATAGTCTCTGCATTTTTCACATGAAGTGGAATATTATTCCAGAGTTCTGCAGCTGACACAGAGAAGGAACGTTGACCATACTGAGTGGACGTTGAAGAGCAGACAAGACGCGATAGAGATGAAGAACGAAGATTGCGTGAAGGTATTGTTTAATTAGATCTTGAAGACAGATTGGCGCAGTACCATGAAGACATTTATAAGTCAGAAGTAAAATTGTATACACAGCTATAGCTGCTAAAGCTGCTAATACTAGCAAGAAACGGTAGCAACTAGCTAGCAGGAAACAGTAGCGGCTAGCCGCTAATACTAGCGGCTAACAAGCCGCTAATATTATCAGAATTTGCATAAACAGTAGCGGCTAACTAGCTGCTACTAACTAATTTGCATGTGATTCTATTAGCGGCTAGTTAGCGGCTAACCCTACTCGATAACCATAGCAGCTAACTATCGGCTAGCATTAGCGGCTAGCTAGCTGCTAGTATCAAGTATTTTGCTATGGGTGTCCACAGTAAGACTAGTAAGTAATCCCTCTCTTTCTCTCGCTACATGTAAAATGTATTCCTGAAAACAATAATATGAATAGAAACCCACTTGATAATCCAGCATCTTGTTTGGTCTTTCTCCTGATCTTTGAGAGTGTGCTTAGGATGGTTTCACTGAGGGACAATAGACAGCTTTAAGGCCTATTTATGACACAATTACCTCACTTTAATCATTTCATAACAAAGGAATTGATCCTTTCGCTGTCGGTATTGTAATTTTTTATTGGTCGCATCTTATGAAATAATTATAATGGTCAAGATCTGGAAGCGTGTTCGGACGTTAAATTTGTCACTTTTATTCAAAACAGTGTAAAATAAGTTTCCCTCAACCAATCTAAACCAGATAAAATTCATATTAAAGCTAATTGATTTGTCTTAATACCGTAGTAAATTGTTTTGAAAACACTAAACGAATACTTTTTTCTAAAAAAATCGCTGAAGTTTAGTACACTTTTTTTTGACTCACCCTGTATTCACGCATGTCAAATTCAGCTTTGGCCACTTTTCATGTGCATAGAATTCTTTTCTTACAATTGTCATTCAGTGTGTAATTGAACATAATCAATCAAATCAATAAAACTCCAACTCCGAAATGCTGATAGTTAGTTCAATTTGAGCAAAAAAACATATTTTCATCCATCCATGACACACCACAGAATGTTTGCATATTAGATGTATTTTAAACAATACATTGATATATCCTTTGAATAATCATTGACATCTCAAATGCAGTTTATTCAGTCCAAAAGTGGTCAAAGTGGTATTTGCACTCTTTGTTACTGAATTGATCATATCTCGGGAATGAAATGTGATGGGCTAAACTGTATCTGATAGGACTAATAAGGCTTACCAACAGTCTATTTTTTGAAACCAAAAAACATGGGATGTCTTTTTAATTATTTTCCCCCCTCATGGGACACGCTCCTGATTTATCAGTTGAGCACTTTTTGATTATCTTTTGATATCTTAATGTGTATAGATCTCCTTTGGAATATATTTGTTGCTCTGATCGCTGGTTTTAACACCATTGATTGTGTATTCTCATATTCAATGTGTCAAAGGCTCCGATCAGAGAGACATCTTTAGCCTGATGATTGGACAAAATGACCGTATGGGATTGTCCATGAAACTCAGAGTAGCGATAATATTCCGGAAGGTCTACACCTCTGAATTTTTATACGCTCTACCGTTTACGGTATTGAGCACTTTGTTCAATGGCTAGTCTAACCAGAAACGGTTGTCAATACATATATATATATATCAATATTTTCACCCTTTTTTAATTTTAATTTAATGTTATAAATATAAGAGGGCCTTACACAGGTTATTTGTGTAGATAAGCAGTTTACATTCAGCTTTTACATTTAATTTTTGTTTTAATGTTTGAATTGGGTTTTTCACACACTTCAGAAAAAGAAGATTTAAAAAAAGAAAATAAAAAGAAAGAAAAAAAGTGAAATATTTTTAATATTTTTATTGTTTGAAAAACATCAACAAAATTAGCGGTAACTATGTTCCACTTACATTCGAAGCTTCTGTTGCATTAGCCGCGGCCTCGTTAGCAATCTCCCTAGCCAAGAGGGCGTCTGTCTCTGCTGCTTCTATGGTGGCTTCAGCTGTGAGGGCCGTCTCATTTGCTTCTTCAATCATGGCGATGATTCCTGGAATCTTGAGACTGGCGTTCTGGGCTAGTTGTTTGCTGGCTTCTACTTGCTCGTTGAATCCTGATGTTTAAAAGAGCAAAAAAGGGTCATTGTTGTAAAGATTGCTAATAGTGTCCTGGTTCAGAAACCTTGCTACATGTACCCTAGTCTGCTTCGTATCACTGTCACACAATCGAACAATACCCGCTGATACTTCGCCTTGCAAAAACAGTAGTCCCATCCGAGAACCGACCAATACACGGTCTACTACTTGCATTGGATTTGACCTTTCGACATCCGTATACTGTTACACTATGCTACATCTAAAAAATGGATGCATACGTAATGAGCAATTTATTCGTGCGGGGTTCAAAATTGACCAATGGCAGACACGATAAATACGAAGTATATGAATATTTATATACGGTCTTCGCAGAAAGAAGAATCTTGCTCACTTTGATAAATTCAAAATGTTGATTTTCTCGGATTGTAAAGCCGCCGTTTCGGTCTAAAATCACACTTTAGGAGTAATCTTGGACATTGGTCCTCGCCCAAAATGTTTTCCTCAGAGATATAGCTACATTTCCGCATTTCCATGCTGTTTCCATGATCTTTCAATATCGTGTAATAAAAAACCTTTATACGTCCGAACAGAGACAAATAATTTGATAATTTTTAACGATAACTAGAAACTCTTAATTTAACACCTCCCTGCTCTTACATAGCCACCTAAGTATTGCCTTCATGTGTTTCTAGATGTATAGACAGCAAATTCAATATTAGCGCGTAATGAAGGGGTCACAATGTGATACTATTGTGACGCATAAAAAGCATCGTCCCTATAGTAATCCCTATTGTGCTTAAAGCGCAGTTCTTTGGTAAATCCAATGTCAGTAGACCTTGTATTTGGTCGGTTCTCGGATGGGACGTATCCGAGGGTGTTGTTCGATTGTGTGACAGTGAAATTATACAAGGTATACAAAGTCGACTACATGTACCGTGACTTCTGACGGTAGAGTATCTTATTATGTTCATGCACAGTTTTCAAGCATGGAGCTGTCTCTCACTGCATCCAAATGTATTAATGTTTAACTTGACATCCAATCCAGTGATTATCAATTCAAACTTAATTGGTCTTTCACACAATGATTGGAAATGCCCCACATGTTGTATAGAACCACAATTAAATTTCCTATAGTTTGTGTTCAATATCAATAAGTCAAGTAAGCTTATATGGCTGTCATGAACTTATGGATACAAATGTGTGTCACACATATCAACTATGTTACCGCCATTTTCCATTCAAATAAGACAATTGTAGTATGGGATTCAAGGTAAGTAAGCATTTGAGGAAAGATTTGGTCAGCATATGAAAGGGTAAATGAAGGGTTTGATGCCTATTTGATACTTAATAAACTATCTGTAAGCTTAGAAGGTAGTTTGATAGCATGTTGATGACAGCTTCATACACTTATAATTAGGTCAACAAAATAAATCATAGGGTCGGTAGGTCAATTTATTTTTACAAACTCAAACATTTTACATTTTAAAGTTTAAACCATCAGTGAAAGGTCAATACATTTTTAAATTGTAAAAGAGAAGGAAACACAGAGTTGGCTATTTTTGTTGTACCCAAGGGTGAATACCTTTGTCCAAGTAACAGCCAGGAAAAATATTTACCCCTGATTCTAGACACAAATACATCTTGTTTTGCAGTAACAACATGCCTTGAAAATCTGTACGGCAACGGAATTTACCAGGCCAAACAAAGGCTTCAGGTTTAGGGTGATATATTACTGGTTTCAGGATGGTTTCAGCGCAAAGCTATTACAAATATGATCAGAATTGAACATTTTACTGAGCATTACATTATCTTCCTGATATTTTAGCTAAATTTCTAACTTCTGTTATAAAAAAAAAAAATCCTGACCCAAGATTTTCCAAAAATGGAGTCTGTCGCGAAAGGGCAACACAACAAGTTTTTTGGGGCCTACCATACCTTTCAGTGTCTCCAAGATGTCCTCTGCTTCCTCAAGGGTTTGATCTCCCTTCTTCTTGGCCGATTCTGCCTCAGCCTCAGCAGCATTCGCCATGGCTAATAACAGATCCAAATCCTAAAAGTACAAGTAACAGTGAAGCTGGTTATTAATTTTAACAACAATTCTTCTTGCAAGGCCTCAAAAAACAAATATATATCAAAGTAGTGTCTGTCGCCTGGAATCGATAAGATTAGAGCAAACTATTTATATTGCGAGGAATACAAACGCTCCCCTTACCTGCTGTGCTTTGATGCCTTGATCCAGTAGCTCAGCAGCTTCCTGTGAGTCTCTCTCCACCTGCTCCATAAGATCCTCATTCTCCCGTTGTACATGTGCCGCTTCCTCCTTGATCTCGTTGGCCTGAATACATCATTGAATAAATAGCTTATGGTACAAACATTATGATACAACATTCAGCTGAGGGTAAAGTTCAAGTACAATCATGGGATGTTACAGGAGATGCCAGGAGTTGATATTTTGTCATATTATAAGCTCAACCCAGGCGAAACATTTGTTTGGTGAATTTTGTATAGAAACCATTTCGAGGCCAAGATGCATTCTTCAGCGTTGTCTCTCTGTCCCATGACCACCTTTTATGACAATAATGTGTCATAGATGGCAGGTAGGTCATTCAAAATGATCCTCACATGCTATCACTTGGAGCCAACAACCCACACTTATCCGACATACCGGCTATGACCTCCCTTCCATATGTGACAATCTGCCATCATATGATTGCCATAAAGGTGATCATGTGATCAGAAGTACAGCATCACAACACCATTGAAGAGGCCAAGATGGCCTTCAAAAAGCTTTGAACTGCTTAACAAGCGACTCTGAATTATCAATCCTTCTATTCCACTTTCCCCATCCGAGTATCAGGAAAATATATACACTGAGAACACAAAGTACCCCTTACCCTATCAACAATATCGGCAGCTTGCTGCTGTAGTTCACTAGTATCATATGCAGGCAATCTTCCTCTAGCGCTTCCTAATAGATCTGTGGCATCTTCCAGTGCTTTCTGTGCCTTGGTCTGGGCATCCTGAGCGATTTGTTCCACCTCGTCGAATAACTCCTGGGCAGCATTGTAGCTAGGAGATTTTAAACAAGAATTATTGGTTAGATGATTGTAGACGTGGTTAGATGATTGTAGACGTGGTCCCACGTCACTCTATCTTTAGCATGTACTCCGCCGGATAGAAAACCATCATTTGTTCCACTACAGGCCAATGGAATGTAGCTCAAATGTTGGACTAATGCAAACAGTGAAATAATGTAAAATAACACCAGTCAAGAAAAACAATTGATATTTGGGCCTAATATGGAGGTAATAACCAAGAAGCGCCAAATAATACACCATTTAGGTACATTTTTAGCACTTTGTACCTTTTCTATGATGTCAAAATTAGCCATACCCTGATGTCTAATTTGGTGGTGTGCACTCCAATACTATTTCAAGTATTTGGTGGTGTGCACTCCAATACTATTTCAAGTATTTGGTGGTGCGCACTCCAATACTATTTCAAGTATTTGGTGGTGTGCACTCCAATACTATTTCAAGTATTTGGTGGTGTGCACTCCAATACTATTTCAAGTATTTGGTGGTGCGCACTCCAATACTATTTCAAGTATTTGGTGGTGTGAACTCCAATACTATGTCAAGTATTTGGTGGTGTGCACTCCAATACTATTTCAAGCATTTGGTGGTTTGCACTCCAATACTATTTCAAGTATTTGGTGGTGCGCACTCCAATACTATTTCAAGTATTTGGTGGTATGCACTCCAATACTATTTCAAGTATTTGGTGGTGTGCACTCCAATACTATTTCAAGTATTTGGTGGTGCGCACTCCAATACTATTTCAAATATTTGGTGGTGTGCACTCCAATACTATTTCAAGTATTTGGTGGTATGCACTCCAATACTATTTCAAGTATTTGGTGGTGTGCACTCCAATACTATTTCAAGTATTTGGTGGTGTGCACTCCAATACTATTTCAAGTATTTGTTGGTGAACTCCAATACTATTTCAAGTATTTATTTATTTATTTATTTGTTATTCGGCAAAATCGACATCAACATTACAAAAATAATGAAGCACATAATAATAACATGTAATAACATCACAAATATATTCAGACAACCAAGTCGATAAGCCAGGATAACCCATAAAGTTAGCTAAATATGCCAACTTATTTCCAATGGGGTCCCAATTTGGTGGTGAACTCCAATACTATTTCAAGTATTTGGTGGTATGCACTCCAATACTATTTCAAGTATTTGGTGGTGTGCACTCCAAAACTATTTAAGTATTTGGTGGTATGCACTCCAATACTATTTCAAGTATTTGGTGGTATGCACTCCAATACTATTTCAAGTATTTGGTGGTGTGCACTCCAAAACTATTTCAAACACTTACTTTGTTTCTACCTCAGCAATCTTCTCTTCAATATCCCCAAGTCCTCCAGTTTGATTGGCTATTCTGAGAGCTTCTTCTGAAATTGCTAATGCTTCATTTGCTGTGCCTTCAACACGTGTTGCATCGTCTTCTTGCCTGCAAACAATATGAGACGTCAACAGAGATGGTTAAGGTGGCATGGCGCAGTCTTTCTGGTTGCAAATACCATGAGTCACAATTCATGGTTAAAGAGTCACTCAGTCCTTCGGAACAGAGAAGGACTTTCATTTGGAAAGTGGAGTTTTGGCATATTTTGAATGCTTTCCTATGTAATCACTCCACACTATAACTGGTCAGTATACTTATAGTAAATCAATCTACAGTCATCAAAAAAAGTAACTATACAGGTAATAAATGTACTTTTAACTCTAAAAATATATATCCTACCTAGAAATATTAAATCATAAAGTTGTTGAGAAATTTATCTTCTTTAATATGAGATATTGCACGCTAGGATCGGTTGAATATTTAAGAAGCGACAATCCAAAATGTAAGGTAAAGTCACAATTTCAAATTCACATTTTACATTTCATCACGGGGGAGAGAATGACAGGTAGCGTGTGTGTGGCGTATTGATCCATCGGAACAATGCGGCCGACTGTCCAACCTGCGCATGCATCCCAATTGCACTACCGGTAATCAATAAGATACCCGTAGATTTGGTCCGCGTGTAGAAAATAAAAATGCACAATGTCCAAAAAATGGGCTCAAATCATAGATTTTGAGTGCACTCTGTAGTGAACCATATTTATAGACAAGACCAGGTCACGCAATATTTGGTTGCAATTATTTTGAGTGTGCTATCAGAGAGAACTTTGTCCCTTAAGACGTATTAACAAACGCTATATCAATCGATTGCCCAAAGAGGATGACTTCCTTACGTGAATACAATGACGTTTTCGTATGTGTTTTAAACAACTACATTAGCCTTATTATGTATTAGTGCAAGAGCATCCCACTTACCCAGAAGCCAGTTCCCTGGCTTGTTTGGCCAACTGCTGCATTTCTAGGGCCTGTTCCGTCATATTTCTCGCTGTATCATTCAGGTTTTTGAGCGTCTTCCAACCGTCATCCAACTCAGCCTGGGCATTCTCCAACATTCTCTTGATGCGTTCTATGATTTCCTCTGCATCGCCAATATCTGAATTATGGGGAAGGGAGGTTTAGATATTCAATACAATACATATTAATATACAGTTCCATTCGACTTTCTCTGAACAGTGATGTTTCTACATCCTATGGGTAGCATCTTTGTATCCGTGTTTACATGACAGCGTTTTGACTAAACTTAGATCAAACTGATCCGATCAATAAGGCAGTGACAGCTCTCTATTGCTATCATTTCATTTGAATATGAAAGAGTATTTCGTTGGTTTAATAAAAAAGTTTTGAGGCCAAATATGTACTTAAACATGAAATACCTCAAGAAACATTCACATGTTGCGAAAAATGTCATCACCTTTTCTTAAGTCCACACATGTGATTCCATCATAATAAATAGTATATTATTATTGTTTTAAATCATTTTATTTTATACTGAGAGACAATTTTTGTGTGTTCCAAAACACAACATGCAGAGTTTCTATATACTCACATTCTTCACCATCTTCAGACAGAGCCTCTGATTGGTTGATGTTGTTTTTGATCCTGTCAAGCAATTCTAGCAGTCCTCCCAGGTGACCTTTGAGGTCAGCAAACTGTTTTGCTAGGCCAGCATCCTCGGCTATTGATAAGATACAGTACAGATTTTGATTGTTACCATTATGTTTTTTATTTATATAGAATGATGATGCAGATTGTTCGATTTGACCCAAACAAAATTTAGAGATGAAATGAAGATATAATGCATCTTTGGTCCATTCAGAGATTCAATTGAAGTCTTTCAAAATCCAAATAACTTTCAAGTTTATTACAGCAACATACGAAAAGAAGGTTCCAAATGGAACTTAAGACAACTTTCAAATCTTTCAAATTTAGAACTTCAACCCAAGCATTGTAAAGTTACTGTTTTCAAAAATGATATTGAATTGTTGTCACGATGTTGGCCAAACTATTTAATCTCTCAACCAGGACCAGGTTCATCACCAAATAGAAAATGTGTGTAGCGATCTTGACATGTCATTTCGTACAGAGACTTGTCCACAATTGCCTTTGATGGCACTATTGGAATTGATGGTTCTATTTAATTATGCCATCCTGATGGGAAACCTACACCTCTGAGTGTATTTCTATACATAATAATAGTAAATTCTCTGATGCAAGCTGCTACTGACACTCCACAAAAGTTTCCTAAATATTACCCAATCAGCTTTTTAAAAATAAAATCAATTCATAAAATGTAAATATACAGGGTGAATCAAAAAACAATTGTGCATGGATTGAAACGGCTGTTTAACATTGATGTGTGCATTGAACCATGACATTGTTGTTGTTTGCATAAATCATATTCAATCTAGTTCATCTTCCAAAAAAATGAAATCAATCAAGGAAAAATAAGCACAATGTGACAAGCTTTGTAAGCTGATCCTGTTTTTCACCATTCTAGGGATTCCAATGGGATTCATTTTCACCATTCTAGGGATGCCAATGGGATTCACTTTCACCATTCTAGGAATGCCAATGGGATTCACCCTGTATAGAGGCACATCTTATCCCAATATACATGTGGCGCAGTAAGACTTACCGGATGCACTTTCGGCCTCGGCGATGGTTCTGTTCAGCTCACCATCCAGCTGTCTCAGTCGTCTCTCAAAGTCTTCATCATTTACCAGGTCTGGGTTGTTACCGATGTTGTTGATCAAGTCAGAAAGATCCTGTAGCTTATCACGATGCTCATTGACTCGGTCTTGTACAAGGTTGTAGCAGGCAGGGCAGGCTGGAGAAACAATAAGACAGGGGTTGAAAGGTTTTACAAGCAACCTTTAGCATACAGTTGTCCCTGGTTTACAGACCTCCCTTCAGAACAAGGGGTAATATCTTTTCAACCAAGGGATATTAAAAAGCAAAATCTGTGAAATATGCTATCCTGAAGATTAGCTCAATGGAACATTGAGGTCCATTTTCAATGTAAGTGTTGCTCTTTATTGCACATGAAACAGGGCAATTTCAAGGTGAAACATGGGCTAAACAGACTGGCCCCTGCTTGGTTTCATCCTTAACAGAAGCATATAACTTAATAATTATAAGAATAGCATGAAAACTCAATCATGGCATGACATTCGGATAAGCAAAATGGACTATAAGAATAAACCCCATTCCGATCCTGTAACCTGTTATGAATTTGTATCATGAAACCCATTCAAACAATTTGAAGTTGGGATGTTACTATGGTAATTGGTAAACACAACACGTACGTATACATCCATAGGCAATGTAGTGATTCTCTTCACAAGAATCGCATTTATCTCCGATGACCCCATCTCTACAGTAGCAAACGCCTTCTTCAGTGCAGTTAAGGAATTTAGAGCCCTGGTAGTTGCACTCACAGGCTGTATAGGATTACAAAACAATAGAGGTAGAAATAAACAATACACTAAATGGAATATTTCAGTGTTGAATTGCAGCTAAGGGTGGGAGGGAGTCCCGGAAAATCGTAGAAGGTGATTGGATGATTAGCGCGTTAGCGCTGCCGCTAACGTGAAACGCTAACGCTATTCCTTACGCTAATTAAAGCTAATATCGCTAATACAGGGTGAGTCAAAAAAAAGTTTACTCAACTTCAGCGATTTTTTTAGAAAGAAGTTTTCGTTTGTTTTCAAAACAATGTACTACGGTATAAAGACAAATCAATTAGCTTTAATATGAATTTTATCGGGTTTAGATTGGTTGAGGGAAACTTATTTTATGCTGTTTTGAATAAAGGTGACCAATTTAACGTCCGAACACGCTTCCAGATCTTGACCATTATATCTCATCAGATACGACAAATAAAAAATTACAATACCGACAGCGAAAGGATCAATTCCTTTGTTATGAAATGATTAAAGTGTGGTAATTGTGTCATAAATAGGCCTTAAAGCTGTCTATTGTTTTAATCTATTAGGAGACAATTTTGAACAAGTCTATTGTCTACTTAATTCTTTTAATAAACAAGATGTGTAATGCTTTATATCATAACCCTAGTAAACATTATTAAGCTCGTTAAGCTTGAAATTAAAAACCGTGTTTTTGGTGAAAAAACAGCTCCTGTACAGAAATAGTCATATTTACTTAACGGTATCATCAAATAGCGTGATTTTATTCCAGATGGTAGCAAAGAAATGGCGCAATCATTTAAAGTTTTGTTTGCCTTGATTTTGTGGTCAGAAATATTTTTTTAGATTTGTTCAATTAGGGTAAACTTTTTTTTTGACTCACCCTGTATAACTTCAATAGCATTAGCGCGCTAATTAACGCTAATAATGCTAATATAACTTCAACAACGTTAGAGCGCTATTAGCGATAATATCACTTCATTAGCATTAGCGCGCTATATCGCCAATTGAAATCTTGCCGGTGAAATTGATTTTGTTTTGTTTTGAAAGCTAACGCTAGCGCGCTGTCAGCGCTAAATTAGCGCAAAATAACGCTGTCAGTGCTAAATTAGCGCAAATTAACGCTAGCGCGCTATCTTCGCGCTTATTCAATTATTTGTTTCGCGTTATGTTTTTATCATTTCTAATTGTTGGGATCCAATATTATTTTAGAAAATGTTACACTTCGAGCCAAAACTTTAACCACAACACTGCAACTGCACGACAGTGCAGTCGGAAACTGTCATTGATTCGAGCAACCTGCCATGTCCCCTTAATTATTTGTTTTTATCAACTTACGATTGTTGAGATCCAATAATATATTTCAGAAAATATTATACCGTTTCGAGCCAAAACCTTAACCAAACCTGCCATGTCTCCTTAATTATTTGTTTCATCAATTCTTCAGGGGGGGGGGGGGGGGGGTAGAAAGTTAAAAAAAAAATCCCCCTCTATGCAGGCCAACAAACCCCCCCCCCTGATGAGTAAAAAAACACACCTCTACCCCACCCTACTCAATATGAATGAATACATTAATTTTTTTTAACAAATCTCCCCTTACGGCGGCCAAAAAATTCCCCCCCGAACCCAACTCCCTACCAAACCTGCCATGTCTCCTTAATTATTTGTTTCACCAATTCTAAGGGACGTACCATTAGATTTTCAGGGGGGGGGGGGGGGTAGGAAGTTAAAAAACACAAAAATCCCCCTCTATGAAGGCCAAAAAACAAAACAAACAAAATCCCCCCCTGATGAGTAAAAAAAAAACCTAAAAAAAAATCTACCCCACCCTACTCAATATGATTGAATACATTAAAAAACACCTTACGGCGGCAAAAAAACCAACCCCGAACCGAACTTCCTACCCCCCTGAAAATATAATGGTGAGTTCCTATAAATTGTTGAGATCCAATATTATTTCAGAAAATGTAACCCTTCGAGTCAAAACCTCAACCACAACATTGAGTGTAAGTCGGAAAGTGTCATTGATTACAGCAACCTGCCATGTCCCTGTAACTTTTGTTTTTTATCAACTTATGATTGTTCAGATATTTCAGAAAAAGTCCCCTTATTATTTCGTTAATTATTCGTGAAACCTGCTGTCTCCTTTCAAAGCTTTAACCACACCATTGAAGCGTAACTATTAAATGAAGTAGGAAACAATTACTGTCATTGATTCGAGCCACCTGCCATGTCCCTTTAACTATTTATTTCCTTAACTTATGATTATATTAGCCCCAGATTACTCGCGGCACCATTGATACTTTGACCGAGAAATTCCTAATTCAGGCACTAGTATTAGGCGATTTAGCGCTACACACTGACACCATCAATACGTCATTACTCGTGCGTGCGCCCTCCTCGCGCTCAAATGGTGAAACATGTCACCGGGTCGTACATTGTCACATACATTAGGTGTATAAGGGCAGCACTAAATCACTCCTCGTTTTGTGTAATGGTATATAGTAAGTTCCGGCAAAAACAAAAACCGAGGTTGTGATAAATGGGGTCCTTTGGGAATAAGTTTGGCGTGAGGGTAGCATTTTATAATTAAAATGAAAGATAATCTCTTGTACTTTGCTCAGGATATTGCAAAATAAAGATTTTCGATTGTATCGAAAATTTATCACATGGATGAACACACATGCTCGTCGGAGGCGGTCAGAAGGCGAGCGTCCGGGCTGAAAATAGGGGTGGCGCTCTTTAAATGATCATATCGTAAAATCTAATTGGAATGGGTATCTGTTCTTGACGATTTTATGAAATTTTAATACTTGTTTGTTAGAATATTCTACTCTTGGTTTTATTTTTCCTGCATCTGTATATTATCCTTGCTTTTTTACATGCTGTGTGATTTTTACCTTACTGTATCATGGTTTATAGTATTATGTCTGTGTAATATGTATCTTTTTATGATGTATTGGCGTAGTTGTAGTTTAAGACATTTTGCCATTGTACAGCGCCTTGAGGTGTATTCGTAAGGCGCTTTAAAATGCGTTTTTATTATTATTTTATTATTATTAATAAAGCATTCAAGACATTCCAAAAAGAGTTACTAAGGACCCAAAATCGCGACTTGTTTAGCTCTATTTTACACGCAATCCAATGGGCGGTATATTTAGTACTGTGCCCCCTCCAATGGGCGGTATATTTAGTGCTGTGCCCCTTGTAACACGCAGTGGTGAAACTAGTATTATATTGAGTGGGCGAATTTGGGTGGGCCTACGATTTCCACGTTTGTATCTCAGGTTTAATATAGGGTGAGCACGTCATTGCGTAATCAGTTTCATTGTCCATTGAGTTTTTAAAATATTGTATATATAAACGTTTAACATAATTTGAAACATAGATAGTCTCATCAACATGTCATAATCAATGAAAGAGATTTTATAAACCTCCGAAATTCTGCAAAATTACTTCAAAGTGCCCAAAATTCGAAAATTCGAAATTGAGTATCATGCCTTAACTAACATAACTTTAGTTAAAGGTGATATTTAAATTAATTAAATTGGCAGTTTTTCTTGATATTACTTGGTGTCTACAAAAATGACAAAAAAATACAAAATAATATTTTTAATGTGTGTTGTAACACGCAGTGGTGAAACTATGATTATATTGATTTGCATTGATTTTGAGTATGTAAAAGAGGTAATTTGATCTGATTTTGAAAGAAAAACAAATTTCTTCATGTGCCATGCATTAATATCATGAACGCGACCCAATAGAAAAATGGTTGAAGAGCATCATTTGACTACAAATTTGCTTGTTTTGATTTTACCCGCAATAATGGACCCCCTTGCCATGGTTATCCGATTATAGACCTACATATCTAAGCTTGTTTTATCAATCAGGGGTTTAACAATTAAAGTTAAGAATTTTTTGTTTAAAATATGTTTGTTATTGATGTCAAATCATATCGGGGGGGGGGGGGGGGGGGGGTGACCATTGAGTTTTTAAAACATTGTATATATAAACGTTTAACATAATTTTGAAACAGATAGTCTCATCAACATGTCATAATCAATGAAAGAGATTTTATAAACCTCCGAAATTCTGCAAAATTACTTCAAAGTGCCCAAAATTCGAAAATGCGAAAGTTCGAAATTGAGTATCATGCCTTAACTAACATAACTTTAGTTAAAGGTGATATTTAAATTAACTAAATTGGCAGTTGTTCTTGATATTACTTGGCGTCTACAAAAATGACAAAAAAATACAAAATAATATTTTTAATGTGTGTTGTAACACGCAGTGGTGAAACTATGATTATATTGATTTGCATTGATTTTGAGTATGTAAAAGAGGTAATTTGATCTGATTTTGAAAGAAAAACAAATTTCTTCATGTGCCATGCATTAATATCATGAACGCGACCCAATAGAAAAATGGTTGAAGAGCATCATTTGACTACAAATTTGCTTGTTTTGATTTTACCCGCAATAATGGACCCCCTTGCCATGGTTATCCGATTATAGACCTACATATCTAAGCTTGTTTTATCAATCAGGGGTTTAACAATTAAAGTTAAGAATTTTTTGTTTAAAATATGTTTGTTATTGATGTCAAATCATATCGGGGGGGGGGGGGGGGGTGACCATTGAGTTTTTAAAACATTGTATATATAAACGTTTAACATAATTTGAAACAGATAGTCTCATCAACATGTCATAATCAATGAAAGAGATTTTATAAACCTCCGAAATTCTGCAACAAAGTGCCCAAAATTCGAAAATGCGAAAGTTCGAAATTGAGTATCATGCCTTAACTAACATAACTTTAGTTAAAGGTGATATTTAAATTAACTAAATTGGCAGTTGTTCTTGATATTACTTGGCGTCTACAAAAATGACCAAAAAATACAAAATAATATTTTTATTGTGTGTTGTAACACGCAGTGGTGAAACTAGGATTATATTGATTTGCATTGATTTTGAGTATGTAAAAGAGGTAATTTGATCTGATTTTGAAAGAAAAACACATTTCTTCATGTGCCATGCATTAATATCATGAACAAGACCCAATAGAAAAACGGTTGAAGAGCATCATTTGACTACAAATTTGCTTGTTTTGATTTTACCCGCAATAATGGACCCCCTTGCCATGGTTATCCGATTATAGAACTACATATCTAAGCTTGTTTTATCAATCAGGGGTTTAATAAATAAAGTTAAGCATTTTTTGTTTAAAATACGTTTGTTATTGATGTCAAATCATATCGGGGGGGGGGGGGGGGGGGGAGGGGGCAGGTTTAAGTTTGGTCTAAATTAAGACAAAAATGGGACTTTCAAATTATCAAAATGTCAATAACAGTATTCTGGGCAATTCCCTAGAGGATATAACCTAAAACAGATTGCATTGTGAGATTCACTGATATACGATACATTATGCATGACAGATAAAAAGACAATTTAGGCCTATTATTATTTCAAAATTGAAACATTTTCCACCCCATACCCCTAAAATTCGGCAATTTGGGCTACGATTTCCACGTTTGTATCTCAGGTTTAATATAGGGTTAACCCGTCATTGCGTAATCAGTTTCATTGTCCATTGAGTATTTAAAACATTGTATATATAAACGTTTAACATAATTTGAAACATAGATAGTCTCATCAACATGTCATAATCAATGAAAGAGATTTTATAAACCTCCGAAATTCTGCAAAATGACTTCAAAGTGCCCAAAATTCGAAAATTCGAAATTGAGTATCATGCCTTAACTAACATAACTTTAGTTAAAGGTGATATTTAAATTAACTAAATTGGCAGTTTTTCTTGATATTACTTGGTGTCTACAAAAATGACCAAAAAATACAAAATAATATTGTTATTGTGTGTTGTAACACGCAGTGGTGAAACTAGGATTATATTGATTTGCATTGATTTTGAGTATGTAAAAGAGGTAATTTGATCTGATTTTGAAAGAAAAACACATTTTCTTCATGTGCCATGCATTAATATCATGGAACACGACCCAATAGAAAAACGGTTGAAGAGCATCATTTGACTACAAATTTGCTTGTTTTGATTTTACCCGCAATAATGGACCCCTTGCCATGGTTATCCGATTATAGAACTACATATCTAAGCTTGTTTTATCAATCAGGGGTTTAACAAATAAAGTTAAGAATTTTGTGTTTAAAATACGTTTGTTATTGATGTCAAATCATATCGGGGGGGGGGGGGGGGAGGGGGGGGGTGACCAGATTTAAGTTTGGTCTAAATTAAGACAAAAATGGGGCTTTC
Organism: Ophiura sarsii; assembly: GCA_035610835.1. NCBI lineage: Eukaryota > Metazoa > Echinodermata > Ophiuroidea > Amphilepidida > Ophiuridae > Ophiura > Ophiura sarsii. Next base: position 16,433,703 of record CM069448.1, on the reverse strand, counting down.
AAAGTATCAAAATGTCAATAACAGTACTCTGGGCAATTCCCTAGAGTATAGGCTATAACCTAAAACAGATTGCATTATGAGATTCACTGATATACGATACATTATGCATGACAGATAAAAAGACAATTTAGGCCTATTATTATTTCAAAATTGAAACATTTTTCACCCCATACCCCTAAAATTCGGCAATTTGGGCCTACGATTTCCACGTTTGTATCTCAGGTTTAATATAGGGTGAGCACGTCATTGCGTAGTCAGTTTCATTGTCCATTGAGTTTTTAAAACATTGTATATATAAACGTTTAACATAATTTGAAACATAGATAGTCTTATCAACATGTCATAATCAATGAAAGAGATTTTATAAACCTACGAAATTCTGCAAAATGACTTCAAAGTGCCCAAAATTCGAAAATTCAAAATTGAGTATTATGCCTTAACTAACATAACTTTAGTTAAAGGTGATATTTAAATTAACTAAATTGGCAGTTTTTCTTGATATTACTTGGTGTCTACAAAAATGACAAAAAAAATACAAAATAATATTGTTATTGTGTGTTATAAGGGCGCACAGCACTAAATCACTCCTCGTTTTGTGTAATGGTAGTAAGTTCCGGCAAAAACAAAAACCGAGGTTGTGATAAAGGGTCCTTTGGGAATAAGTTTAGCGTGAGGGTAGCATTTTATAATTAAAATGAAAGATAATCTCTTGTACTTTGCTCAGGATATTGCAAAATAAAGATTTTCGATTGTAACGAAAATTTATCACGTGGATGAACACACCATGCTCGGAGGCGGTCAGAAGGCGAGCGTCCGGGCTGAAAATAGGGGTGGCGCTCTTTAAATGATCATATCGTAAATCTAATTGGAATGGTATCTGTTCTTGACGATATTATGACATTTTAATACTTGTTTGTTAGAATAAAGCATTCAAGACATTCCAAAAAGAGTTACTAAGGACCCAAAATCGCGACTTGTTTAGCTCTATTTTACACGTAATCCAATGGGCGGTATATTTAGTGCTGTGCCCCCCTTGTAACACGCAGTGGTGAAACTAGGATTATATTGATTTGCATTGATTTTGAGTATGTAAAAGAGGTAATTTGATCTGATTTTCAAAGAAACACACATTTCTTCACGTGCCATGCATTAATATCATGAACACGACCCAATTTGCTTACAAATTGGGAGAAAAACGGTTGAAGAGCATCATTTGACTACAAATTTGCTTGTTTTGATTTTACCCGCAATAATGGACCCCCTTGCCATGGTTATCCGATTATAGACCTATATATCTAAGCTTGTTTTATCAATCAGGGGTTTAACAAATAAAGTTAAGAATTTTTTGTTTAAAATACGTTTGTTATTGATGTCAAATCATATCGGGGGGGGGGGGGTGGGGGGCAGGTTTAAGTTTGGTCTAAATTAAGACAAAAATGGGGCTTTCAAAGTATCAAAATGTCAATAACAGTATTCTGGGCAATTCCCTAGAGGATATAACCTAAAACAGATTGCATTGTGAGATTCACTGATATACGATACATTATGCATGACAGATAAAAAGACAATTTAGGCCTATTATTATTTTAAAATTGAAACATTTTTCACCCCATACCCCTAAAATTCGGCAATTTGGGCTACGATTTCCACGTTTGTATCTCAGGTTTAATATAGGGTTAACCCGTCATTGCGTAATCAGTTTCATTGTCCATTGAGTGTTTAAAACATTGTATATATAAACGTTTAACATAATTTGAAACATAGATAGTCTCATCAACATGTCATAATCAATGAAAGAGATTTTATAAACCTCCGAAATTCTGCAAAATGACTTCAAAGTGCCCAAAATTCGAAAATTCAAAATTGAGTATCATACCTTAACTAACATAACTTTAGTTAAAGGTGATATTTAAATTAACTAAATTGGCAGTTTTTCTTGATATTACTTGGTGTCTACAAAAATGACAATAAAATACAATTTATTTTATTTTATTGTGTGTTATAAGGGCGCACAGCACTAAATCACTCCTCGTTTTGTGTAATGGTAGTAAGTTCCGGCAAAAACAAAAACCGAGGTTGTGATAAATGGGGTCCTTTGGGAATAAGTTTGGCGTGAGGGTAGCATTTTATAATTAAAATGAAAGATAATCTCTTGTACTTTGCTCAGGATATTGCAAAATAAAGATTTTCGATTGTATCGAAAATTTATCACATGGATGAACACACATGCTCGTCGGAGACGGTCAGAAGGCGAGCGTCCGGGCTGAAAATAGGGGTGGCGCTCTTTAAATGATCATATCGTAAAATCTAATTGGAATGGGTATCTGTTCTTGACGATTTTATGAAATTTTAATACTTGTTTGTTAGAATATTCTACTCTTGGTTTTATTTTTCCTGCATCTGTATATTATCCTTGCAGGTTTTTACATGCTGTGTGATTTTTACCTTACTGTATCATGGTTTTTAGTATTATGTCTGTGTAATATGTATCTTTTTATGATGTATTGGCGTAGTTGTAGTTTAAGACATTTTGCCATTGTACAGCGCCTTGAGGTGTATTCGTAAGGCTCTTTAAAATGCGTTTTTATTATTATTTTATTATTATTAATAAAGCATTCAAGACATTCCAAAAAGAGTTACTAAGGACCCAAAATCGCGACTTGTTTAGCTCTATTTTACACGCAATCCAATGGGCGGTATATTTAGTACTGTGCCCCCTCCAATGGGCGGTATATTTAGTGCTGTGCCCCTTGTAACACGCAGTGGTGAAACTAGTATTATATTGAGTGGGCGGATTTGGGTGGGCCTACGATTTCCACGTTTGTATCTCAGGTTTAATATAGGGTGAGCACGTCATTGCGTAATCAGTTTCATTGTCCATTGAGTTTTTAAAATATTGTATATATAAACGTTTAACATAATTTGAAACATAGATAGTCTCATCAACATGTCATAATCAATGAAAGAGATTTTATAAACCTCCGAAATTCTGCAAAATTACTTCAAAGTGCCCAAAATTCGAAAATTCGAAAATTCGAAATTGAGTATCATGCCTTAACTAACATAACTTTAGTTAAAGGTGATATTTAAATTAACTAAATTGGCAGTTTTTCTTGATATTACTTGGTGTCTACAAAAATGACCAAAAAATACAAAATAATATTTTTAATGTGTGTTGTAACACGCAGTGGTGAAACTATGATTATATTGATTTGCATTGATTTTGAGTATGTAAAAGAGGTAATTTGATCTGATTTTGAAAGAAAAACAAATTTCTTCATGTGCCATGCATTAATATCATGAACGCGACCCAATAGAAAAACGGTTGAAGAGCATCATTTGACTACAAATTTGCTAGTTTTGATTTTACCCGCAATAATGGACCCCCTTGCCATGGTTATCCGATTATAGACCTACATATCTAAGCTTGTTTTATCAATCAGGGGTTTAACAAATAAAGTTAAGAATATTTTGTTTAAAATACGTTTGTTATTGATGTCAAATCATTTGGGGGGGGGGGGGGGGTGACCAGGTTTAAGTTTGGTCTAAAATAAGACAAAAATGGGGCTTTCAAAGTATCAAAATGTCAATAACTATTCTCGAAAAAGAGAGAAAATTGGCAGAGTTCAATTACAAATTATTATACAGAATCATCGCTACCAAAGCTAACTTATATAAATGGAACAAGGCGAACTCACCCAATTGTTTTGAGTGCAACACATCAGATGATTATCTACATTCATTTATTGCCTGTCCTTTGTCAAAAAGCTTTTGGGTTCATTTTAAAAGATTTATTATTTCTAACAATATTCCATGTCCAGAGATATCGTTAAAAATTGTGCTTGGTTATAAACCAGATCATCAAAATGTATTGAATGTAATGCTAAATAGAATGCTTAGTCTGGCGTCGTTCACTCTGTATAGATCCAGACATATGAAGATCACTGATAATAAAAACATTGATGTATTTAAATGGTTTCTATATGAATTAAAATGGAGAATTAGTATCTTGAGACACAGTGAAAATATGTGGCAAAAGATTAACAAAAGCCTACATTAACACAGAGTAAATAGTAGGTGTTGATATTCTTCTTGTAAAACACATGTCCATGACAGCCCATATTATATATTGATTTGTTTGTCAACTCAACTGCGAAGGTCATGTGCCATTGATGATCATTAGCCATCTATCTTCATGTAAATGGTAATTGTTGGTACATGCTGTTCGTTGGTGGAGTCATGTTTTTCATATTTGTAACTTATTGATACCAGTATGTTTGATATATTGTTATTATGTTATATAACCATGTATAGAATATAGATGAATGAAAAATAAAATGAATGAAAAAAAAATAATAAAAAAAATGTCAATAACAGTACTCTGGGCAATTCCCTAGAGGATATAACCTAAAACAGATTGCATTGTGAGATTCACTGATATACGATACATTATGCATGACAGATAAAAAGACAATTTAGGCCTATTATTATTTCAAAATTGAAACATTTTTCACCCCAAACCCCTAAAATTCGGCAATTTGGGCCTACGATTTCCACGTTTGTATCTCAGGTTAAATATAGGGTTAACCCGTCATTGCGTAATCAGTTTCATTGTCCATTGAGTTTTTAAAACATTGTATATATAACCCTTTAACATAATTTGAAACAAAGATAGTCTCATCAACATGTCATAATTAATGAAAGAGATTTTATAAACCTCCGAAATTCTGCAAAATGACTTCAAAGTGCCCAAAATTCGAAAATTCGAAATTGAGTATCATGCCTTAACTACCATAACTTTAATTAAAGGTGATATTTAAATTAACTAAATTGGCAGTTTTTCTTGATATTACTTGGTGTTTACAAAAATGACAAAAAAATACAAACTAATATTTTTTATTGTGTGTTGTAACACGCAGTGGTGAAACTAGGATTATATAGATTTGCATTGATTTTGAGTACGTAAAAGAGGTAATTTGATCTGATTTTGAAAGAAAAACACATTTTTTTCATGTGCCATGCATTAATATCATGAACACGACCCAATAGAAAAACGGTTGAAGAGCATCATTTGACTACAAATTTGCTTGTTTTGATTTTACCCGCAATAATGGGCCCCCTTGCCATGGTTATCCGATTATAGACCTACATATCTAAGCTTGTTTTATCAATCAGGGGTTTAACAAATAAAGTTAAGAATTATTTGCTTAAAATATATTTGTTATTGATGTCAAATCATATCGGGAGGGGGGGAGGTTGATTGTGTGTTGTAACACGCAGTGGTGAAACTAGGATTATATTGACTTGATTTTGTGCATGTAAAAGAGGTAATTTGATCTGATTTTGAAAGAAAAACACATTTCTTCATGTGCCATGCATTAATATCATGAACACGACCCAATAGAAAAACGGTTGAAGAGCATCATTTGACTACAAATTTGTTTGTTTTGATTTTACCCGCAATAATGGGCCCCCTTGCCATGGTTATCCGATTATAGACCTACATATCTAAGCTTGTTTTATCAATCAGGGGTTTAACAATTAAAGTTAAGAATTTGTTGTTTAAAATATGTTTGTTATTGATGTCAAATCATATCGGGGGGGGGGGGGGGGGGGGGGTGACCATTGAGTTTTTAAAACATTGTATATATAAACGTTTAACATAATTTGAAACAGATAGTCTCATCAACATGTCATAATCAATGAAAGAGATTTTATAAACCTCCGAAATTCTGCAAAATTACTTCAAAGTGCCCAAAATTCGAAAATGCGAAAGTTCGAAATTGAGTATCATGCCTTAACTAACATAACTTTAGTTAAAGGTGATATTTAAATTAACTAAATTGGCAGTTGTTCTTGATATTACTTGGCGTCTACAAAAATGACCAAAAAATACAAAATAATATTTTTATTGTGTGTTGTAACACGCAGTGGTGAAACTAGGATTATATTGATTTGCATTGATTTTGAGTATGTAAAAGAGGTAATTTGATCTGATTTTGAAAGAAAAACACATTTCTTCATGTGCCATGCATTAATATCATGAACACGACCCAATAGAAAAACGGTTGAAGAGCATCATTTGACTACAAATTTGCTTGTTTTGATTTTACCCGCAATAATGGACCCCCTTGCCATGGTTATCCGATTATAGACCTATATATCTAAGCTTGTTTTATCAATCAGGGGTTTAACAAATAAATTTAAGAATTTTTTGTTTAAAATATGTTTGTTATTGATGTCAAATCATATCGGGGGGGGGGGGGGCATGTTTAAGTTTGGTCTAAATTAAGACAAAAATGGGGCTTTCAAAGTATCAAAATGTCAATAACAGTTTTCTGGGCAATTCCCTAGAGGATATAACCTAAAACAGATTGCATTGTGAGATTCACTGATATACGATACATTTTGCATGACAGATAAAAAGACAATTTAGGCCTATTATTATTTCAAAATTGAAACATTTTTCACCCCATACCCCTAAAATTCGGCAATTTGGGCTACGATTTCCACGTTTGTATCTCAGGTTTAATATAGGGTTAACCCGTCATTGCGTAATCAGTTTCATTGTCCATTGAGTGTTTAAAACATTGTATATATAAACGTTTAAAATAATTTGAAACATAGATAGTCTCATCAACATGTCATAATCAATGAAAGAGATTTTATAAACCTCCGAAATTCTGCAAAATGACTTCAAAGTGCCCAAAATTCGAAAATTCGAAATTGAGTATCATGCCTTAACTAACATAACTTTAGTTAAAGGTGATATTTAAATTAACTAAATTGGCAGTTGTTCTTGATATTACTTGGTGTCTACAAAAATGACCAAAAAATACAAAATAATATTTTTATTGTGTGTTGTAACACGCAGTGGTGAAACTAGGATTATATTGATTTGCATTTATTTTGAGTATGTAAAAGAGGTAATTTGATCTGATTTTGAAAGAAAAACACATTTCTTCATGTGCCATGCATTAATATCATGAACACGACCCAATAGAAAAACGGTTGAAGAGCATCATTTGACTACAAATATGCTTGTTTTGATTTAACCCGCAATAATGGACCCCCTTGCCATGGTTATCCGATTATAGAACTACATATCTAAGCTTGTTTTATCAATCAGGGGTTTAACAAATAAAGTTAAGAATTTTTTGTTTAAAATACGTTTGTTATTGATGTCAAATCATATCGGGGGGGGGGGGGGGGGGAGGAGGGGGGGGGGGGGCAGGTTTAAGTTTGGTCTAAATTAAGACAAAAATGGGGCTTTCAAAGTATCAAAATGTCAATAACAGTATTCTGGGCAATTCCCTAGAGGATATAACCTAAAACAGATTGCATTGTGGGATTCACTGATATACGATACATTATGCATGACAGATAAAAAGACAATTTAGGCCTATTATTATTTCAAAATTGAAACATTTTTCACCCCATACCCCTAAAATTCGGCAATTTGGGCTACGATTTCCACGTTTGTATCTCAGGTTTAATATAGGGTTAACCCGTCATTGCGTAATCAGTTTCATTGTCCATTGAGTGTTTAACACATTGTATATATAAACGTTTAACATAATTTGAAACATAGATAGTCTCATCAACATGTCATAATCAATGAAAGAGATTTTATAAACCTCCGAAATTCTGTAAAATGACTTCAAAGTGCCCAAAATTCGAAAATTCGAAATTGAGTATCATGCCTTAAAGGTAGATGACCCGATCACATTTTCGTAACACAGAATTATTTCAAACATACGGAGATTTTCATATCATATGAAAGCTCGTATTTTTCTCATCATCATACTGAAATTTGACGGCCTAAATCGGTATAATTACGGAGAAATCGATGAAATAACGTCGAATTACCGCGAATGGTGGTAACCACCGATATAGTTTGTGTACTACTCAATGGGTACAGTTCACAGCATCCTGTGCGTCTAAAATAAGAACCATTAGAGCTATGCAACTCAAATTTTGGAACACAACTTTTTTAAGGATGACCTTTCATGTAGAATAGAAAACTTCAAGTTGAAAATCGGAAATGTGATCGGGTCATCTACCTTTAACTAACATAACTTTAGTTAAAGGTGATATTTAAATTAACTAAATTGGCAGTTTTTCTTGATATTACTTGGTGTCTACAAAAATGACCAAAAAAACCAAAATAATATTTTTATTGTGTGTTGTAACACGCAGTGGTGAAACTAGGATTATATTGATTTGCATTGATTTTGAGTATGTAAAAGAGGTAATTTGATCTGATTTTGAAAGAAAAACACATTTCTTCATGTGCCATGCATTAATATCATGAACACGACCCAATAGAAAAACGGTTGAAGAGCATCATTTGACTACAAATTTGCTTGTTTTGATTTTACCCGCAATAATGGACCCCCTTGCCATGGTTATCCGATTATAGAACTACATATCTAAGCTTGTTTTATCAATCAGGGGTTTAACAAATAAAGTTAATATTTTTTTTGTTTAAAATACGTTTGTTATTGATGTCAAATCATATCGGGGGGGGGGGGGGGGTGACCAGATTTAAGTTTGGTCTAAATTAAGTCAAAAATGGGGCTTTCAAAGTATCAAAATGTCAATAACAGTACTCTGGGCAATTCCCTAGAGGATAGGCTATAACCTAAAACAGATTGCATTATGAGATTCACTGATATACGATACATTATGCATGACAGATAAAAAGACAATTTAGGCCTATTATTATTTCAAAATTGAATTTTTTTTTACCCCCATACCCCTAAAATTCGGCAATTTGGGCCTACGATTTCCACGTTTGTATCTCAGGTTTAATATAGGGTGAGCACGTCATTGCGTAGTCAGTTTCATTGTCCATTGAGTTTTTAAAACATTGTATATATAAACGTTTAACATAATTTGAAACATAGATAGTCTTATCAACATGTCATAATCAATGAAAGAGATTTTATAAACCTACGAAATTCTGCAAAATGACTTCAAAGTGCCCAAAATTCGAAAATTCGAAATTGAGTATCATGCCTTAACTAACATAACTTTAGTTAAAGGTGATATTTAAATTAACTAAATTGGCAGTTTTTCTTGATATTACTTGGTGTCTACAAAAATGACAAAAAATACAAAATAATATTTTTATTGTGTGTTATAAGGGCGCACAGCACTAAATCACTCCTCGTTTTGTGTAATGGTAGTAAGTTCCGGCAAAAACAAAAACCGAGGTTGTGATAAAGGGTCCTTTGGGAATAAGTTTGGCGTGAGGGTAGCATTTTATAATTAAAATGAAAGATAATCTCTTGTACTTTGCTCAGGATATTGCAAAATAAAGATTTTCGATTGTAACGAAAATTTATCACGTGGATGAACACACCATGCTCGGAGGCGGTCAGAAGGCGAGCGTCCGGGCTGAAAATAGGGGTGGCGCTCTTTAAATGATCATATCGTAAATCTAATTGGAATGGTATCTGTTCTTGACGATATTATGACATTTTAATACTTGTTTGTTAGAATAAAGCATTCAAGACATTCCAAAAAGAGTTACTAAGGACCCAAAATCGCGACTTGTTTAGCTCTATTTTACACGTAATCCAATGGGCGGTATATTTAGTGCTGTGCCCCCCTTGTAACACGCAGTGGTGAAACTAGGATTATATTGATTTGCATTGATTTTGAGTATGTAAAAGAGGTAATTTGATCTGATTTTCAAAGAAACACACATTTCTTCACGTGCCATGCATTAATATCATGAACACGACCCAATTTGCTTACAAATTGGGAGAAAAACGGTTGAAGAGCATCATTTGACTACAAATTTGCTTGTTTTGATTTTACCCGCAATAATGGACCCCCTTGCCATGGTTATCCGATTATAGACCTATATATCTAAGCTTGTTTTATCAATCAGGGGTTTAACAAATAAAGTTAAGAATTTTTTGTTTAAAATACGTTTGTTATTGATGTCAAATCATATCGGGGGGGGGGGGGGTATCAAAAGTATCAAAATGTCAATAACAGTATTCTGGGCAATTCCCTAGAGGATATAACCTAAAACAGATTGCATTGTGAGATTCACTGATATACGATACATTATGCATGACAGATAAAAAGACAATTTAGGCCTATTATTATTTTAAAATTGAAACATTTTTCACCCCATACCCCTAAAATTCGGCAATTTGGGCTACGATTTCCACGTTTGTATCTCAGGTTTAATATAGGGTTAACCCGTCATTGCGTAATCAGTTTCATTGTCCATTGAGTGTTTAAAACATTGTATATATAAACGTTTAACATAATTTGAAACATAGATAGTCTCATCAACATGTCATAATCAATGAAAGAGATTTTATAAACCTCCGAAATTCTGCAAAATGACTTCAAAGTGCCCAAAATTCGAAAATTCAAAATTGAGTATCATACCTTAACTAACATAACTTTAGTTAAAGGTGATATTTAAATTAACTAAATTGGCAGTTTTTCTTGATATTACTTGGTGTCTACAAAAATGACAAAAAATACAATTTTTTAAATTTTATTGTGTGTTATAAGGGCGCACAGCACTAAATCACTCCTCGTTTTGTGTAATGGTAGTAAGTTCCGGCAAAAACAAAAACCGAGGTTGTGATAAATGGGGTCCGTTGGGAATAAGTTTGGCGTGAGGGTAGCATTTTATAATTTAAATGAAAGATAATCTCTTGTACTTTGCTCAGGATATTGCAAAATAAATAGATTTTCGATTGTACCGAAAAATTATCACGTGGATGAACACACATGCTCGGAGGCGGTCAAAAGGCGAGCGTCCGGGCTGAAAATAGGGGTGGCGCTCTTTAAATGATCATATCGTAAAATCTAATTGGAATGGTATCTGTTCTTGACGATTTTATGAAATTTTAGTACTTGTTTGTTAGAATAAAGCATTCAAGACATTCCAAAAAGCGTTACTAAGGACCCAAAATCGCGACCTGTTTAGCTCTATTTTACACGTAATCCAATGGGCGGTATATTTAGTGCTGTGCCCCCCTTGTAACACGCAGTGGTGAAACTAGGATTATATTGGCAAATCATATCGGGGTGGGGGGGGGGGGGGGAGGCGGTATATTTAGTGCTGTGCCCCCCTTGTAACACGCAGTGGTGAAACTAGGATTATATTGTCAAATCATATCGGGGGTGGGGCGGTATATTTAGGGCTGTGCCCCCATAAAGGCCTATATCATCCAGACGTTTTGTTGCTGTTGAGATCCAATATATTTTTAGAAAATGGCCCCCTTCGAGTCAAAACCTTAACCACAACATTGAAGTATAACTAAATAAAGTCGGAAACTGTCATTGATTCGAGCAACCTGCCATGTCCTCTAAGTTATTTGTTTTTATCAACTTATGATTGTTGAGATCCATTAATATTTCAGAAAAAGTCCTCTATTTCAGAAAATATTACCCTCGAGCCAAAATCTTAACCACAACATTGAAGTGTAACTAAATAAAGTCGGAAACTGTCATTGATTCGAGCAACCTGTTAGTCCTTATCAATTCTAATTGTTGAGATCCAATATTATTTAAGAAAATGTAACCCTTCGAGTCAAAACCTTAACCACAACATTGAAGTGTAACTAAATAAAGTCGGAAACTGTCATTGATTCGAGCAACCTGTTAGTCCTCTAAATTATTTGTTTTTATCAATTTATGATTGTTGCGATCTAATAATATTTTAGAAAAAGTCCCCTATTTTAGAAAATATTACCCTTCGAGCCAAAATCTTAACCAAACCTGTCATGTTTGATCAATTCTAATTGTTGAGATCCAATATTATTTCAGAAAATGTAACCCTTCGAGTCAAAACCTTAACCACAATATTGAAGTGTAACCACAACATTGAAGTGTAACCACAACATTGAAGTGTAACTAAATAAAGTAGGAAACTGTCATTGATTCGAACAACCTGCCATGTCCTTTGAATTATTTGTTTTTATCAGTTTTAATTGTCGAGATCCAATATTATTTCAGAAAATGTAACCCTTCGAGTCAAAACCTTAACCACAACCTTGAAGTGTAACTAAATAAAGTCGGAAACTGTCATTGATTCGAGCAACCTGTTAGTCCTCTAAATTATTTGTTTTTGGGCAATTCCGTAAATAGGTAAACCAAACGGCAAATCACATTATTGGCTCTCATTCACTGGAAATTGTTTCAAACTAATTTTGGTTTATGGTAACTTGAGGGTCACTACATGACTTTATATATGATACATACTTTTGACAAAATTGGGCAATGTTTTGTCGCAGAGAGTCAAAAAACTGTTTTTAGGGTGAAAATAGCAGTTGGGTCGGACGTACATTTGTGAATGATGCACATTTTCAAGAAGATGTAACACTGTACTTAGTGACTGACTGAGCCATCAAACTATCATATTATGGAAGTACAGGGTCAACACGTATAGGCTGATACCATAACAGAATGATATGACTTGTACTGCTAAAGAGGGGGTACATTAAAGGGGGTCGGACGTACGCTCTGTGAATTATTTGCAAAAGTACGTCCGACCCCCACCTATTTTTTGGTTGTATTTTTTTTGGAGATGAATGTGGACATTTTTGTTCTTGCATTATGTAGAGGCATGCCTCTTACAAACCCTCATCAATAAAAAATGCACTGTAACCCCTACACTTTCTTAACATTTTGTACTCTTTCGAAGCATGGAAAAAAACATTCCGTGTGAGTACGTCCGACCCAGGGTAGTTTTTGCAACTTTTCTTACATTCATTTTAATTGAGGATCCATTATTTGATGTTAGAATAATAGTACTACCAGGGAGACATACAAGACTGATACAAATATCGACCCAACACTAATGGTGAGGACTACCCAGACCTTTAAAGTGTGCGAAATGTACGTCCGACCTTACGGAATTGCCCTTTTATCAATTTATGACTGTTGAGATCCAATAATATTTTACAAACAGTCCCTATTTCAGAAAATATTACCCTTCGAGAATCGAGGCAAAATCTTAACCAAACCTGCCATGTCTCCTTAATTATTTGTTTCATCAATTCTAATTGTTTAGATCCAATATTATTTCAGAAAATGTAACCCTTCGAGTCAAAACCTTAACCACAACATTGAAGAGTAACCACAACATTGAAGTGTAACTAAATAAAGTCGGAATTATAGAGTTACAGAACAATGCGACTTCTAATTTCTTCAAAATCATGGTTTTTAAGGGTTGAAAAAAGATTGTTCATTATCGAACAGTTTATTTTCTAATTAGCGCTATAATAAAGTTTAACGTTGCGCATGCGAGGTAAACAAAGTTGTTGACAGAAATTTGAAACGTGCCTGTTGCCCCCTGGCTGTATCTCCCGCGCAAATCATATCGTGACTCGGTTTTCCCGCGATTGTTTTGTCTAGTGTGATTTGCTGCCCGTTGTTTCATTCTGTCATTTGACTGCATCCGTATCGGATCGTGCTCGGAAGTTAAATAAAAAATACAGAATTGCTTCGTCCGAGCTTCGGTTTCTGCACTTCAAGTTTATAAACTTTAATCGCTAAAATGATAATATTTCAGTTCCGATACGCTGAAGAAACTGGTTTTAGTCTTATATTCGAAGCTGGATGCTACACTTTTCTGGGCGCGATATTAGGAGAATCAGAGCTCAGGTCGGTCATCGCGTTATTCATGTGTGGCGCTGTCTGCAACATGTCCAGCGGGCAAGCTACGGTGGGAAAAATCAATGGTTATACCGGTCTGAATCAACACCCAAGAGAGCCTGCAGTGTAGTATGTAATCAGATACATGTAGGTGAGAATTATGCTATTTTACAATAATTGATCAGGAGGTGCCTAGAATGTGTATTGTGTGCCAGTTTGTTGTCCTCGAGAGAGAGACAGAGTTATCCCGTTTTAATCACGCGTCGCACACAGCTATTACTTTCTAAATTGATCCCTGTTATTGTTGGTAGGACTATAAAGTCATTGATGTGTCGGTCTTGTTTACCGGTTTTCATTAGGATTAAAAAATTCAGGTCAATTCGGTTTAGGGCTATTATAATACCGATGCTGTATAACCAGGGAGGTGTCAAATCACCTCCCTGGTATAACTGTAATAGGCTTAGGCCTATATAAATAATTAAAGTCATTGATCGTCGTCTCTACGCAAGATCTACTCAGAGCTGATCGACATGTTTATGTTGGTTTACGATATTATTGTAGGCATTCGCACTTGTTTGGTGTACCAATCTTACATTTTATGCGCTATGGGTTTTTCCAATGAACTGTGACGTAGTTGTTATTTTTTGCGTGCTTTAAAAATCTGGATCGATTTTTATACGCCAGCCTGCTTTTATACCATTCAGTTTCGTTACACCAGGTTATGAGGGTTCTGTATTGACATGATCGATGCGTTGAACTGAACAGTCAGTGTCTTACGTAATACCGTTAATAGGCATAGATAGTATAGATATTGACGAGTTGTTGATTTTATAAGTCCATGCTCCATGATACTCTAGACAATGCTCATCGGTTTAAAAATAGGTTCACGGTTTCCATTCCCTTGACTCAATGTTCTAAGTTAAATTTGTACGGCAGCCAAGGGTGATTATCCATCGATTTGTCGTTGGTTGATAAAGTTATTTCAGTTTTGATTTTAATTGTGCCGTAATAAAGTGGTCATATTGTAGTGTCATAATATTATAGAGGGCGATATTTATTACTACGGGCTGTGCATAGCGGCCTTTTACCCTGGCCACTCTGCGATAGGATTCGAGATTTGCTAACAAATCAACAAATCTTTACATCACAGCTTACAGTTACAGTTTGGGAGTTGAGGGTTGAATCTGTAGGAGTTCAATTTGATGTCATCGTCGGGACGAAATTAATTAGTACGGTTGCTGCTGAGCTGAGCCTTTAAAATGGTTACGTCTGACGTTTATTATGGCATGAGTTTCCACACACACATAATCGTTCAAATAACACTTTCAGTTTGAAATAATCAGGCGATATAGGTGATTAATCAGTCGATCTTTCCATAAAGTTGCAGCTGCGGGTAAGCTTTTAGCTCTCTGTGTCACTTGTCATCAGGCATGAGATGATTGGAAAAATAATAATAAGTTAATAAATAAAAATAAATAGAAAAAATATTAATAATAATAAATAAAAATAAATAAAATGAATTGATTATTTAATTGGTTGGTTGGTTGGTTGATTGATTGATTGATTGATTGATTGATTGATTGATTGATTGATTGATTGATTGATTGATTGATTGATTGATTGATTGATTGATTGATTGATTGATTGATTGGTTGGTTGGTTGGTTGGTTGGTTGGTTGGTTGGTTGGTTGATTCATTGATTCATTGATTCATTGATTCATTGATTCATTGATTCATTGATTGATTGATTGATTCATTGATTCATTGATTCATTGATTCATTAGTTGATTGATTGCGTGATTAATTGATTGTTTGATTGATTGTTTGATTAAATGAAGAAAAATAAAATAATAATAATAAATAAATGAATTGATTATTTAATTAATTGATTGGCTGGTTGGTTTTGATTGGTTGATTGATTGATTGATTGGTTGGTTGATTGATTGATCGACTGATCGATTGATTGATTGATTCGTTGATTGATTCGTTGATTGTTTGCATGATTAATTGATTGTTTAATTGATTGAGTGATTGATTGTTTAAGGAAAGAAAAGAAAATAGGAATAGCTTGACAACAGAGTACTCTATGACGTCATGTTTGTCATTCAATTATTTGGTCTTTTCTGCATTTTGTCAACGTTCTTCTTGCCTGTGTTATATCATGTCTATATTTCTTCTATGTTTTGCTGCTGTTTGTTTCTGGCTTATCTCTTTCAGATAATTGTTATAAAGTTATCCATCAAGGTGCTGCGACATACTTACACAATAGAATAATGGCTATAGTCCAGTTACCGGGCCAGTCACCTACTCATATGAGTCATATCCACCATTCCATCAACCATTCAACCACAACAGCAACAGCATCGATCACCTTTCTGGCCAATCTGCTGTCATCATAAACCAAACACCAAATGGAGGCAAGGTATCGAATTATAGTTTTGCCTTGGCTGGTCCATCATGGCAAGTTGACGCCTTCGGATGCATCAGTGTTTGTTTGTTTGTTTGTTTACACGGTCGGTCCATACGGGCACACTCTTGGGTCCTGAAGGGACCATGCTCAAGCAAATTGCTCGGGCCAGGCTTAAAAAGCCTATATAAGCATGCTGGCTGAATATGTTAGTCAAAGCATTGATGTCCGCCTCGTCAAGCCATATACATCAAGAAGCTTTCTGTATTCAGCAGAAACTCGGAATGGGCAGTATTTTTCAATCACATCCGAGTCAAGGCATATTTAAATAATGGGATCTATCTATCTTCGTCAACCAAGCATCTGGAAACCATTTTTTGTTCAACCATAATATGAAGATGGGATCTGTTAAGGCTAGCTAGGCGTCGGCAGATCGTGGACATGCGCACAAATGTTGGAATCGGCTCCCAGTATTTTTTGTCGGCAGATTTAAAGGACCTCTTTACCGTTGCGTCAGTCCACACCGAATCTCGTTTCTTGATCTTCAAACCTGCTTGTAACCGGTCAGTATTGGGTTAGTTTATACAGCCCTAATTCAGGTATCGCACCGTTATATGGATATTATCGCTTATATTACAGTCCACAGTTTTAAATTATTTGAATATTATTGCTATGGCAGTGTCCTCTTTTGGATAATAATAATAATATAATAATACTATCTGTGCCTTTGTATGTAGAGTGGTTTCAAAAGCGCTCACCTCACATATAATCAATACAACGTACCCCATCCCCAGGCATCATACAAAAAGTGAATGCAATTAAGGAGATAGCTTTAATGTACAGAATATCAGTTACCGAACAATGAGTTGTGAGATTATGCTTGAAGGTTATGTGTTAATTGGTTTGGCTTTTCTCCATCTCTGTTTTATAATTAAACTAGTCACTAGTCAGTGCAAGCATGTATGGTCTTTGCGTTAATAGCGGCAACAAAGGCGAGAAAAAAAGGGAAAAAATAAATAAATAAAAATAAATGCTGATTATGTTATGTTCATCGCTTCCTCACAAGAGGGCCAACAATATTTATATTGGGAATTTCTATTAATTATGTCCATTACCACTCACTCGCATGTGTGAATTATAATTATAACATTTACAACTAAAATCATAATAGATTTTGTTTTGTTTTTTGAGCTGATTAAAAATGTCTTATTGTATACAATTTTAAATTGTTATTGTTTACGCCCCACACGGGGCCATTTTCATGATGTATTTCGGGAATGTTGAATATATTAGTAATTCAAAATATTGTATTACATATATTAGCTTGTTGATACGTTTAGTAGACGATTTGCAGTTGAAGTCCGTGTTTATCTGAATGGTGGTTTGTCACTATACATGTAGTTTTTTCTGTAGATATCAAATGCGAACTTATTATAAAATTAGAATAACATTGCATGATCGCTAAATGCTCCACACTTTGCAGAATTTGCTATACAATCTTAAGCGAATAGCAGCTTTATACTATGCATTTCAATGTAACAGTTTGTCATCTTTAACATGTTTAACGATCGGTTGGATTTGAAAAAATGCTACATGCGTGATGGTAATGCGTGATGGTAATACGTGTTGGTAATGCTGTATGGTACTGCGTGATGATAAGGCGCGATGGTTATTCAGTGATGGTTATGCGCGATGGTAACGCTTGATGGTAATGCTTGATGGTAATGCGTGATGGTAATGCGTGTTGGTAATGCTTGATGGTACTGCGTGGTGTTAATGCTTGATGGTACTGCTTAATGGTGCTGCTTGATGGTACTGCGCGTTGGTAAGGCGTGATGGCAATGCGTGATGGCTATGCGTGATGGTTATGCGTGTTGGTTATGCGTGATGGTTATGCGCGATGGTAACGTGTGATAGAAATGCGTGATAGAAATGCGTGATTGTTATGCGTGATAGTAACGTTTGGCTATGCGTTGCACGAATAGGGCATCTTTTTACTAAGTCCCGTTCTTGTTTTTTGGGGCAGCCACTAGAAACCGCATCTTTTGTTGAGTCCCGTGGGGGGGGGGGGGGGGGGTTGTCTTTTATTTGGGGCAATCCCCCTTTAGGGTCTTGTTGGGGTGTTTTGCTTATGGGGGTCGTTTTAAGCCTCAAATTGTTGTATTTTCGTCATAAAATTGGAAAAATGAATGAGGTTAGCTCATTGGTGTTTACAAAATGTAATAAACTATTACATGTAAATTAAAATTACAATGATATATTTGATAAATGGAATGAATGTAGATATTAATCTCTTTGGCAGGAGATCATTTACTGGTATAATATCTGTATTCAAATTACACCGAACTGCTTTGGTGTAGGCATATATTTGTGACTTGCACTATTTACAAATTAAGATTACAATGACAGGCTTCGGAATTGCAGGTTAGAAAATCATTTCCTTACAGAGTCTAGTTTGAAGTTTGAACACTCGATATTCAAATATCGCAGTTAAAGTTTAAGTCCGGAGTCATTCAAATGGCTTGGTACATTTTAAGGAGCTAAAATATCACCTGTCATATTGGTAATTGCTGAAAATTTTGGAAGATTGATTGTGTGTGCGATCATGGTCAAGACTATGGCCATGACGAATAAATTGCTTGAGCGGTTGCAGTCAAATGCTACCAATACCAACCTGTCGTTTCGTGTCAAATTTTCTGTTGACAATAAAGTTTAACGTTGCGCATGCGAGGTAAACAAAGTTGTTGCCAGAAATTTGAAACGTGCCTGTTGCCCCCTGGCTGTATCTCCCGCGCAAATCATATCGTGACTCGGTTTTCCCGCGATTGTTTTGTCTAGTGTGATTTGCTGCCCGTTGTTTCATTCTGTCATTTGACTGCATCCGTATCGGATCGTGCTCGGAAGTTAAATAAAACCCACCCACCACTCCCATTTATTTAAGCTGGAGTAGGTCTGGGGGTAAGCTAAACTATTTGGGTAATGTTTTTGCAGCTTAAGCTGGTTTGTGCTCCACATGGTCCTGTTTTATCGTGTTTGCCCGAGGTGACCATATTGCTAAAGGGGACGATATTCCGCAGTCCAATAATCCGAAATAAAACCGGCGATCTGCATTGAGTTGTTGTGCATAGGTGGGGCGTCGCTACCTATTTTTGCAGTGCAGTTACGCCATGTGGGGGCATGCGGTTGTAAAATCTTACCTGGTACCTTGAGTGGCGGCCTTGATGGCCACGTGCATGGAGCCTTTCGGTCCGCAGGCAAGCTTTCATTAAGGGAATGTAACGGGCGGTCTTGGAATCAGAACCCTTCAAGATTTGTATGCAGTTATAAATCATTCCTGGCTTGGTATTTTTGCGGTAGGGCTACCATTGTATTGCTCCGGATAAGCCGCATTTAGGGCGAGTACACATGCCACGGCTGTTTGATCGCGTGTAAATTGTCCGATTTATAATCGCATCTTCAAAACAGAGGGCAGCACAGATTGATTATCAATTATCGATTATCGGGTAAAACTAGGTAAATCTAACCGTGCCGCTCAGCTCCGTAACCAAGGATTATAGAACAAAGGGATATGCACCAGTTAGGACGGGGGGCTTTTAAATACATTTTATCACTGCTAGATCCATTTTAATCACGTTCTTTGTTCATTTACTTTGTTCAGCTATTTATTTCTGACGGTGGCCATTCATACAAGCCCGATTTTATTAGGATATTCAGCTTTTTTAGCCTTGCGCGCTCTAAAAAAGACTTTTTTGGTTGCGGTTTCAACGCGAACGTAAGTTGTTCCGCCAAATATGTCGCAGATTGACCAGTTCGATAAAAAAACATTATACGTAACTCAAAATGTGATATAATATCCCAAAAAGCAAATCGTGGGGCACATATTAGGATATTCAGCTTTTTTAGCCTTGCGCGCTCTAAAAAAGACTTTTTTGGTTGCGGTTTCAACGCGAACGTAAGTTATTCCGCCAAATATGTCGCAGATTGACCAGTTCGATAAAAAAACATTATACGTAACTCAAAATGTGATATAATATTCCAAAAAGCAAATCGTGGGGCACATATTAGGATATTCAGCTTTTTTAGCCTTGCGCGCTCTAAAAAAGACTTTTTTGGTTGCGGTTTCAACGCGAACGTAAGTTATTCCGCCAAATATGTCGCAGATTGACCAGTTCGATAAAAAAACACTATACGTAACTCAAAATGTGATATAATATCCCAAAAAGCAAATCGTGGGGCACATATTAGGATATTCAGCTTTTTTAGCCTTGCGCGCTCTAAAAAAGACTTTTTTGGTTGCGGTTTCAACGCGAACGTAAGTTATTCCGCCAAATATGTCGCAAATTGACCAGTTCGATAAAAAAACACTATACGTAACTCAAAATGTGATATAATATCCCAAAAAGCAAATCGTGGGGCACATATTAGGATATTCAGCTTTTTTAGCCTTGCGCGCTCTAAAAAAGACTTTTTTGGTTGCGGTTTCAACGCGAACGTAAGTTATTCCGCCAAATATGTCGCAGATTGACCAGTTCGATAAAAAAACATTATACGTAACTCAAAATGTGATATAATATCCCAAAAAGCAAATCGTGGGGCACATATTAGGATATTCAGCTTTTTTAGCCTTGCGCGCTCTAAAAAAGACTTTTTTGGTTGCGGTTTCAACGCGAACGTAAGTTATTCCGCCAAATATGTCGCAGATTGACTAGTTCGATAAAAAACACTATACGTAACTCAAAATGTGATATAATATCCCAAAAAGCAAATCGTGGGGCACATATTAGGATATTCAGCTTTTTTAGCCTTGCGCGCTCTAAAAAAGACTTTTTTGGTTGCGGTTTCAACGCGAACGTAAGTTATTCCGCCAAATATGTCGCAGATTGACCAGTTCGATAAAAAAACACTATACGTAACTCAAAATGTGATATAATATCCTAAAAAGCAAATCGTGGGGCACATATTAGGATATTCAGCTTTTTTAGCCTTGCGCGCTCTAAAAAAGACTTTTTTGGTTGCGGTTTCAACGCGAACGTAAGTTATTCCGCCAAATATGTCGCAGATTGACTAGTTCGATAAAAAAACACTATACGTAACTCAAAATGTGATATAATATCCCAAAAAGCAAATCGTGGGGCACATATTAGGATATTCAGCTTTTTTAGCCTTGCGCGCTCTAAAAAAGACTTTTTTGGTTGCGGTTTCAACGCGAACGTAAGTTATTCCGCCAAATATGTCGCAGATTGACCAGTTCGATAAAAAAACATTATACGTAACTCAAAATGTGATATAATATCCCAAAAAGCAAATCGTGGGGCACATTATTAGGATATTCAGCTTTTTTAGCCTTGCGCGCTCTAAAAAAGGCTTTTTTGGTTGCGGTTTCAACGCGAACGTAAGTTATTCCGCCAAATATGTCACAGATTGACTAGTTCGATAAAAAACATTATACGTAACTCAAAATGTGATATAATATCCCAAAAAGCAAATCGTGGGGCACATATTAGGATATTCAGCTTTTTTAGCCTTGCGCGCTCTAAAAAAGACTTTTTTGGTTGCGGTTTCAACGCGAACGTAAGTTATTCCGCCAAATATGTCGCAGATTGACCAGTTCGATAAAAAAACACTATACGTAACTCAAAATGTGATATAATATCCTAAAAAGCAAATCGTGGGGCACATATTAGGATATTCAGCTTTTTTAGCCTTGCGCGCTCTAAAAAAGACTTTTTTGGTTGCGGTTTCAACGCGAACGTAAGTTATTCCGCCAAATATGTCGCAGATTGACTAGTTCGATAAAAAAACACTATACGTAACTCAAAATGTGATATAATATCCCAAAAAGCAAATCGTGGGGCACATATTAGGATATTCAGCTTTTTTAGCCTTGCGCGCTCTAAAAAAGACTTTTTTGGTTGCGGTTTCAACGCGAACGTAAGTTATTCCGCCAAATATGTCGCAGATTGACCAGTTCGATAAAAAAACATTATACGTAACTCAAAATGTGATATAATATCCCAAAAAGCAAATCGTGGGGCACATATTAGGATATTCAGCTTTTTTAGCCTTGCGCGCTCCAAAAAAGACTTTTTTGGTTGCGGTTTCAACGCGAACGTAAGTTATTCCGCCAAATATGTCACAGATTGACCAGTTCGATAAAAAAACATTATACGTAACTCAAAATGTGATATAATATACAAAAAAGCAAATCGGAGGGCACATTTTTTTACTAGTCCTATACCTGCTGCCTGTGTGTTACTGGCATCCATTTTGAGAATCCAAATGACGAATACTAAAAGAAACACACGGTGTGAGCAGTAAAATGTGAAATTACAAACCAAATATTGGAGGCCCGGATACGAAAATGCAAGCATCTTATGCACAAGAAATTTTTGTATTTAGTGTATAAATAATAAGATTTCCCGCTGGTCCAACTTTAAATAAGAGACTCTAGAGAGAGGCCAAACGAGACAAAAATCAGTGTAAATGGTGCTAGATTTCCGGAGCTCCGCATGATTGCACGTTGAGATATAGGGAACTGCTGTTTCGTAAGCAAACTTGAAAACGATGTTACCAAAATAATGTTAACATACAAACCAAATATTGGAGGCCCGGATACGAAAATGATAGCATCTTATGCACAAGAAATTTTTGTATTTAGTGTATGAATCATAAGATTTCCCGCTGGTCCAACGTTAAATAAGAGACTCTAGAGAGAGGCCAAACGAGAAAAAAATAAGTGTAAATGGTGCTTAGATTTGCGGCTTGCGCATAATTGCACGTTGAGATATAGGACGCGTACATAGTACATGCACTCAACTGGTTTGCGTGATAATCGAACTATCGAAAGTATTGAGAAACGTTAAGATGACGTCATAATAAATCGGACTGTCAAACAGCCGTGATGCATGTTTTTTATTGACAGCCTGCCTATCCGCGAACTATTGCTAAGTGGAGGCATAGGCTCAGAAGGTTACAGCCGCATTTAGGACGAGTACACAAACATGTGTTTATTGACAGCCCTGGCTATCCGCGGACCAACGCTAAAGTGGAAACATATGTTCAGAAGGTTAAGCAATTAGTGGCGATCGGCTATGGTTCCGAGGCTGCTTGGGGGTGTTTTGCTTATGGGGGTCGTTTTAAGCCTCAAATTGTTGTATTTTCGTCATAAAATTGGAAAAATGAATGAGGTTAGCTCATTGGTGTTTACAAAATGTAATAAACTATTACATGTAAATTAAAATTACAATGATATATTTGATAAATGGAATGAATGAAGATATTAATCTCTTTGGCAGGAGATCATTTACTGGTATAATATCTGTATTCAAATTACACCGAACTGCTTTGGTGTAGGCATATATTTGTGACTTGCACTATTTACAAATTAAGATTACAATGACAGGCTTCGGAATTGCAGGTTAGAAAATCATTTCCTTACAGAGTCTAGTTTGAAGTTTGAACACTCGATATTCAAATATCGCAGTTAAAGTTTAAGTCCGGAGTCATTCAAATGGCTTGGTACATTTTAAGGAGCTAAAATATCACCTGTCATATTGGTAATTGCTGAAAATTTTGGAAGATTGATTGTGTGTGCGATCATGGTCAAGACTATGGCCATGACGAATAAATTGCTTGAGCGGTTGCAGTCAAATGCTACCAATACCAACCTGTCGTTTCGTGTCAAATTTTCTGTTGACAAGCGCTAATAGCGCGCTACACCTACTACACTTAGGTTTTGTCGCTAGCGACCATCCCACTAATGGACGCTAAGTAGCGCTAATAGCGTTAATAGCACGCTACACCTACTACACTTAGGTTTTGTCGTTAGCGACCATCTCGCTAATGGATGCTAATTAGCGCTAATAGTGCGCTACACCTACTACACTTAGGTTTTGTCGTTAGCGACCATCCCGCTAATGGATGCTAATTAGCGCTATTAGCGTTAATAGCACGCTACACCTACTACACTTAGGTTTTGTTGTTAGCGACCATCCCGCTAATGTACGGTAATTAGCGCTAGGTGCTACACCTACTACACTTAGGTTTTGTCGTTAGCAACCATCCCGTTAATGGACGCTAATAGCGCGCTACACCGACTATACTTAGGTTTTGTCTGTCGTTAGCAACCATCCCGTTAATGGACGCTAATAGCGTGCTACACCTACTACACTTAGGTTTTGTCGTTAGATACCATCCCGTTAATGGACGCTAATTAGCGCTATTAGCATTAATAGCGCGCTACACCTACTACACTTAGGTTTTGTCGTTAGCGACCATCCCACTAATGGACGTTAATTAGCGCTAGACACTACACCTACTACACTTAGGTTTTGTCGTTAGCGACCATCCCGCTAATGGACGTTAATTAGCGCTAGGCGCTACACCGACTACACTTAGGTTTTATCGTCAACGACCATCAGCGACCATCCCGCTAATGGACGCTAATTAACGCTAATAGCGTTAATAGCGCACTACACCTACTACACTTAGGTTTTGTCGTTAGCGACCATCCCGCTAATGGACGCTAATAGCGCGCTACACCTACTACACTTAGGTTTGTCGTTAGATACCATCCCGCTAATTAGCGCTAATAGCGCGCTACACCTACTACACTTATTTTTTGACATGTTTCCCCCGGTGTTCATTGCACGATTTAGCCCTTGTTAACCTTTGATGATGACCTCTAATTAATTTTAGACATGTTCACCCGGTGTTCATGTTTCTTTTCTTCAAGTTTGAAGTTAATCGGGCAGCTTTTACGATTTGACCACTGGATGACCTTTGACCACCTCGGATGACCTCTAATTTATTTTAAACATGTTCACCCGGTGTTCATGTTTCTTTTCTCCAAGTTTGAAGTAAATCGGGTAACTTTTACGAGTTGACCCCTGGATGACTTTTGACATCAGATGACCTCGGATGACATCTAATTATTTTTTTGACATGTTCCCCCGGTGTTCATTCCACGATCTAACCTCTTGTTGACCTTTGACGTTCATTGCACGATTTAACCCCTTGTTGACCTTGGATGACCTTTAATGACCGTTGACCTCGGATGACCTCTAATTAATTTTAGACATGTTCACCCGGTGTTCATGTTTCTTTTCTCCAAGTTTGAAGTCAATCCGGCAATTTATACGATTTGACCCTGGATGACCTTTGACCTCAGATGACCTATGCAAATTAGACCCCAAAAAAGCAGCCACAGCTTTTGACCATGGCCTACCTATCGCTGAAGGTTTGAAGTCAATCCGTTCATCCGTTCAAAAGATACAGCATTCGGAAAAGGCCAACCAAAAAGGCTAACCAAATTCAAAAAGTTAGTTTGGTGTATGTCAAGCTGATGGTAATACGAGCGTGAAATTCGGTATCATAACATGGACTAATAAATAACTAATATGTTCAACTTTGTGTATTGAGCACAATAAATTGTTGTCTGTGGTAAATTAATATTAATGCCTGAAAGTGAAAACAGTTTAATACTAGTCCATTGCCTTAGGTAGTTGAAACAAAACTGTTTTGTGTCACATCTATCTTTCAAGTCATGGCTTACCTGTGCATCCTTCACTAGAGAATCCATAGGCATCGAAACGGCACTGGTCACAGAAATATCCCTCAACACCGGGCTTGCACGGACACTGTCCAGTGATCAGATCACACTGTTCATCCGTGGATCCCTCTGGGTGACAGTTACAAGCCTGGCATCCGCTGCCACTGTCAATGTTCCAATAGCCTGTCTGGCATTCATTGCAATCACGTCCTGTTACAAACGGCAGGCAAGAGCACTGGCCGGAGAACTGGTCACATTCAATGCCAAAGGAGCCGGTATCAGAGCATTGACAACCTGGAAGGGTAAAGAAGAACAGATATGTTGACTAATTCAAGAAAATCATACATGGAACACACCGACCCCTAATAATCGGGGTCACTGAGATTCCAAATATATGATGCAGCACATAAAAAGGGTGACTTTGCAGGTAAAGTCAATTTTGAGTTAATCATGTGGGTTCTCAGAGCCTTTTCTAAGCTTTAAAATGACACAAAATTTATCAAAATTGAACAAGGCATTCAGATTTTATGAGTGAACATTACTCCTAAATTCTTATTATTATTTTTTTTGTCTGTCTGTTTTCATCTACACAGCCTCAAAGTCCCCCTTTTGATGTGCTGCATCACATATAATTAATAGTACTGGACTTCTCTGGGATTGGGGAATGCAATGCACTGTAATCATGGTAATGAGTAATATCCAAAACTGTTTCAATTCAACCAAAAATAGAATACCTGACTTGACCCGACACAAGTTATCATACCTAACCAACTTGATAATGTGATTAGATATGTCCCTAAATCGGTGTGATTCGGTCCGGTTCAGGAACAGTCTGCGAATATAGGCCCCTGGAGGTTAATTTTGTAGAGTACCGGTATTCAGAAAGTTAATTTTTTACTATTTGACACTATTTATATACCTTGGCACTGTCCCTTTGGAACAGCTATTGCATCACCATAGAAACCCTCCAAACATCTCTCACATTCAAATCCTCCAGTATTGTAGATGCATTTCAAGCATTCTCCGGAAGTTCTGTACACAAGACAACAATATATATTTATGTATTCATTCATACACTAGCAGTCATGTATCATAATGATTTCCAACACTTGCATAAGTGTTTCTATTCTTCAAACTAACGATTAAATCCAATAGGGTCTCCCTAAGCTACACATTTCAGACCATTTCAGACCCAAACATCTCTTTCACCTCATTTAAGGTATTGCAACACATCAGAATTAACTGCTTTACCCAAGGCATTTTTTAATATTCAAAACAAAACAAAAATTGTCACGGTTGTACTTATTTTGAAAACTCTGTATTTAAAAAGCCATCCTACCTTTAATGTTTCAACAATATATATTTATTTATTCATTCATACACTAGCAGTCATGTATCATCCTGATTTCAAACACTTGCATAAGTGTTTCTATTCTTCAAACTAACGATAAACCCCAACAGGGTCTCCTTTACACTTTCCACGCTGCAGTCATCTGCAGACGACAGTTCCAAAATTTCACAAAATGTTTCCAAAATGTCAAATGTATTTCATGTCATCACCATATTTGGAATCACCATAAGAAATGCATTAAAATAGAACAAACACGCCTAGTATTGGTTCAGTAATTCTTGAGATATGACTTTAAAAGTTGGGAAAGATTTCTGAAAAATCTATTTTGTATACTAATAGCCGCGTAGATAGTGTTAAGCTACACATTTCAGACCCAAAAATCGAATCACCTAATTTTAAGGTATTGCAACACATCAGAATTAACTGCTTTACCCAAAGGCATTTTTTAATATTCAAAACAAAACAAAAATTGTCACGGTTGTACTTATTTTGAAAACTCTATATTTAAAAAGCCAACCTACCAGGGGTCGCATTCTGACGCGTCTGCGCGTCCTAGACTTCTCACTTTCTAATAGTGACGCGTCAGGTTTCAAATTGGAAAGACTTGGAGGGCCCGATCAAAATTGAAGGGACCCTTAAATTTGAAGATGTATGGAAATGGAAACCTTAAGAAATTCTGTAAATTACATATCCATCCTTTCCTCACAATATAAATTCATTGAAACTGCCCATAAAAAAGTAAAATTTTCAAATACCCAAACTTCAAATTTCTTGGGGGACCCCTTAAATTTGTTTTGGAAGTCCTACGGGGTCCTGAAAAATGTCATGGGACCTCTCACATTTTTGATCCAGTGCTATCCCTGCAACCTACCTTTAATGTTTCAACTGTTTTTAATAAAACCTTTTCAAAACTGTTCAAGAATTGGCATTCCTCTCCACAAATGGGATATTGCTTCCAACATGCTTAAACAATTTGTTGACAGTGCAATTCTCTTAATTCCTGTATACCGGTCATCTGACATTTATCATGCAAATGTAAAGCAAAAGGCATACTTTTTATTGCTGCTCCCCCTTTACCCATTCATGTCTAAACCAGGCACCATGATTGAAGTCATTGATTCTCACTTAATGGATCGTTTAAGGTGACACATCTAAAAAAACCTACTCCGCCCACTTCCTTTGTAAATTGTTATGTCAATAAAATCAACGGGCGAAAAGTAAATACACCGAATGACCCAACCCATGGTGCAGCGGTACTGGCATGATTGGAGATACAGACAGGCAATATTTTTATTTTTAAAGCCTATCACAATTTGATGACTAGTGAGTTTAAAAACTGAGAAAACCACCCAAAATGGGTTGAGGTTAACACTTTCCACGCGGCAATTAGTTATGACATTATACAAAACAGATTTTTCAGAAACCTTTCCCAATTTTCAAAGTATACCTCAAGGATAACATAACCAAGACTAGGTATGTTTGTACTTCTTTCAACTAAAATTCTTTCAATGCGTTTCTCATAGTGATTCTAAATAGGGTATTGAAAGTCAATACAAAATGTTTTTTTAAAACATTTTGTGAACTTTCGGAATGTCGTCTGCAGACGCCTGCCGCATGGAAAGTGTTAAGGAAGTGACGTGGACGTGCATGAGGTGGGGTAGGCGGGGTGATGACGTGTGTTCCGGTTTTTAGGATCGAGATAGGTGTGATGTGACATGAAATATAAATAAATTCGATTTGACATTCAGCAAAGTAGGACTAATTGGAGGATAATTATTATTATTATTATTATTATCATTATTATTATTATAATTATATATAATTTGTCTTTTTTTTAAAGAACAGATTTGCATATAGGCTGCCCAAAAAGTTACTTTAAAAAAAGAAAATGTGTAATTAATGACTTTCTTTTCGAGATATGGACGATTATGTAAATTTTTCTCCATGGAGCTGTGTATAAAAGCTCATTTTCTCCACCCCACTGTTTTTTAATGCAAGATCCTGCGACATTGTCACTTCTCGGACACGTGCCCTAGGCACCAATGATTGTTTTAAACGATTTAAAGTTTAACATGTTTTTTATCGAAATGGCAGAAATATAAGGGTTTCATTTTCGCTTGTAGGAACAAAATTCGGAGGAAATTTTTTTTAAATATGAAAAATATAATTTTAAAAGAATTACGCTCTAATGAGAAAAAAAAAGATTTTGAATTCAAGTTTTTGAATTTTGAATTCCACCCCTCCCCGTAATTAAAGTTCTGCTTATTTCCACCTATCCCCCCCCCCCCGTAATTCAAGTTCTGTTTACTTCCACACCACCCCTCTCCCCCCACGTAATTCAAGTTCTGCTTACTTCCATACCCCCTCCCGTAATTCAAGTTCTGATTACTTCCACCCCCTCCTCCCCGCTCTATTCGCCGCCGCTGCCGCGTGTAATTGACATAAATAATATGTTCAAAAGATTTTTAATTCAAGTTCTGCTTACTTCCATACCCCTCCCGTAATTCAAGTTCTGATTACTTCCAATCCCCCCCATCCCCGCTCTATTCGCCGCCGCCGCGTGTAATTGACATAAATAATATGTTCAAAAGATTTTTAATTCAAGTCTGCGTACTTCCATACCCCTCCCATGTCTAAACCAGGCACCATGATTGAAGTCATTGATTCTTACTTAATGGATCGTTTAAGGTGACACATCTCAAAAAAACTACTCCGCCCACTTCCTTTGTAAATTGTTATGTTAATAAAACCAACGGGCGAAAAGTAAATACACCGAATGACCCAACTCATGGTGCAGCGGTACTGGCATGTTTCAAGGAGTAATGATTATAGTTTGATCAGCTCCAAATTGGCAAAGCCTCCTTACAGCAGCGAATGAATACAGAAGGACACTAATCCCATTGAAGGTAACAAGCGCAATGTGCATCATATGCATAACACATGTGTGTGGCCATAATCATGTATGATTGGATTACTTTTGCTCCCGAAAATATACAAACCAAATATTTCTCGCCAATAGTAAGAGGGCCGAATCTACATAAACTGACGGCCAATCAACTGACAATCCTTGTTGAAAGCATTATGTAATCCTTGGGTACTGTAAATCAATTTAATTTTGCTAATTTCGTTAGGAGATCCAATTCGCCAAATTGAATTCCCGCTAATAATATTATTTATAATGGTAATTTATAAGATGATACAAATTAGCTGAAAGGTCAAAAAGTTGAATAAATGCTAATTCGCTAAATTAAGTTGCCGTGATTTTAAGTTGTTTTACAGTATATTCAACTCACACAAGGTGTATCATGAATTATCTCTTCCACGAGTATTCAGACTTACACAAAGAAGGTTTATTGTTTCAAGTTACAAATGGATGGTTGTTTAGGGCAATGAAACAACGAGTATTGAGACTAACACAAAGAAGGTTTATCGTTGCAAGTAGATATGGTTGTCAAGGGCAATGAAATAGGAAAAACAACACACATAGCAAACTGTATAATCTTGTACTCACCCATTACAATTCATAATAGCATTGGAATCAATGTTATCATTACAGTAGCATTTCTGGCATAACAGACGACCATACTGATCCGCTTCACCAAAGTTACCATCAGCACACTTATCACAGCGGTTACCTATAAAACAATGTCATGAGAAGTTGTGGTATGTCTTATAAGAAAAAAATCCTGATAATAAAAAGAAATTGCCTATTAGGTGACGGGGGAAAAAACGGTTGTAAGGGCCCGACCGACCAATTTTTATTAGAAATTGGTGAAATTAATGAGAAGTTGTAGTATTTATTATAAGAAATTGATAAAATACTGTCTACAGACCCAAACAACCATAGCCTTTTTGGATTTTTTTCTAATCACAAACACAATTTGCCAATTAGGTGACGTGGTAAAATCCCATTTGTACGGGCCCGACCCGACCAAATTTCTTTTAGAAATTGGTGGGGAAAAATTTCACACGCAAATGAATACTGACCCAAACATTTCTTTTTTGCTTGTCAAAAAACGGCAATTTTTTTAAAGATTTGCTTGATTTTTTTTACAGTCAATATCAAGGGAGGGAATAAAAGCCCACAGACTGACATGAGGGTTCATTTGCCTGTACAACAGGGTTCGTTGTCTTAATATCAAAATGGTCTTTAAAAGTAAGTTTAATTTGGTCTAAAAGCGGGGTATATCTGACCAATGTTAAAGCTGATTTAAGGTTATTATGATTCTTGATATTGAAAATCAAATTTTACCCCTCCCCCTTGGCTCCTTGACTGAGAATCTCCATAATGCTGTATTGAATACACCCATTTTAATTTATAAATAAAACACTTTGACAACAAAAGTAAGAACTATAACACTGAAAGCTTCGACAATTTTCAGTTTCAAAAATCTTACCAGCATATCCATCAGGGCAGTCTGTGCATACCACCTCGTTAAGATTATCCAGTATACACTCTGATTGTCCCGGGCATGGGCATGGCCGACAGTCACGGTCTGTTCCCTGTGTCGCATCTCCGTAGTAACCAGGCGCGCAGAATTCGCAATTCTCTCCAAAGGTGTTATGTTGGCAGATACAGATTCCTGAAATCAAGCACAAATGTGTTGTTTTATCATCAAGCTTTCTGGGATCATGAAATAGTTTTTCCCTTACTAGCTGCAAATATGTCTTTCCTTACATTATCAAAAATGAATACAATTTAAGCCGAAGACAAAAGCTGCTCTCGAAATTTAAAGTCGTAAATTCACGATAACAAACGCATCTTGCTCACAAATATTGAATTGACCATCTCCTACCTGAGTTAGGGCCACAGTAGCTAGCGTGGTTGTTGCACTGGCATGGAACACACATGGCAAATGGACTGCTGTATGGTGGATCTCGTCTGAAGCCGGCAGAGCACGACTCACAGTATTGACCAACGTAACCTTCTGGACAGGTACAGAGTTCCACAGAGTTGGCTTGGACACTGCCTGGACCAACTGCTCTCTGGACGGTGGATAGCTGAACATTGTCTAAGAATCCTTGACCTTAAAAATTAAAAAAAAAAAAAAATAATAATAATAATAATCAGGTTTTTTTTAAAGTTTTTTT
Source organism: Ophiura sarsii (assembly GCA_035610835.1). NCBI lineage: Eukaryota > Metazoa > Echinodermata > Ophiuroidea > Amphilepidida > Ophiuridae > Ophiura > Ophiura sarsii. The sequence goes on along the minus strand of CM069448.1, from coordinate 16,401,666 downwards.
TTCTTTTTCTTTTTTTCTTTTTTTCTTTCTTCTTTTTAATTCCTTCTTGACAGCTGACATAAACATAGTACTGTCACTTACTCAGTGACCTTAAGCTACATACATCTTTTTACATGGGTAACATATTGACAAATATATTTAAATGAAACTTATCCGTTAATCAGTGCAGAGACTTTTCCATTTATGCCATTTTTCCAGAAAAGTATTCAAGTCTGAATTACATGTGGCTTGGTATTTTAGAATATTGTAATAATACTTAATTTCGTGTTTGAAAGTGTCTAAATCTGGCTGTTTTTCTGTCATCTTTGCTCTATAAATATGGAATTTCGCCATTGTCATTATCAATGTTAGGGTGAAATCCAAAATTGATCCAAAAAGTATTGTTACTGGATTCATATTCAAGTCCACATTTGTTTGACCTTTAACCCACCTTTTAAAGCTATTCCAGAATGATTTTGAGATTTGACAAGTTATGAAAAGATGCGTAATTGTTTCAGAGGTTTTTTTACAAAAAGTGCATAAGTCATCTCCTCTAATATTACATTTTAGCAAAAGACTATTCGTTCCTAAAATACTTTGATTGATTCTATATTGGAACCATCTATACTTTGTGTCATCGGAAAACTTAAAATTTAAAAGACATATTAATTTTTGTAAATCTTGTTATTCTTAATTGTAAGGTTGTACCAAATCAGCCGATTGGCTGCGATGACAATAAATATACCATGAATAATAATACAAAAGAACTGCAAAAACATACAAGTTATGCAATAAATTGGTCGAGCAGTACATCTGAGCTATCATGTTTAGACATTCAAGTCTTTTTCTCTTAGGCAATGATAAAAATCTGATCTGCAGGCTAGATTGATCCCAAATTCACAAATAGAGATATATAATTTTTACAATTTAAAAAAAAATGTGTTAATGAATCATTTTCCCACATTTCTCCTATTTCTCCCAGTTAATTTGAAATCTCTGCCACTGATTACCTATAACTTCCAAAAGGTGTCCATGTTTTTATGTCATTTTTCTTTACAAAAATATAACAGAGCCCATTTTTCTCTTAGATATCATTCAAATAAATTTGCATCATACCAAAATCCATGTATGTGGCCCTGATCTTAATTGCAGTGAGGTTAGATAGAACATGTTGAAAGGTGAAAGCTGTTGGTCTTTGTGCCCATGTTAGATCTGCCTCCTCTCTCAATCTGTCAACAACAAAAAATACAGGAACTATCATTAGTATTTGGTTGAGAATAAATCAAACACTATTTTGTGTCAGACGGCTAAAGCAATCTTGTTCTTATTTTGTATTTTGCAATCCGAAGCATCAAGTTGATCAATCGTTTTAAGACATCTGTTAAAACTTATTTGTTTAACCAATACTATAACTGATTTTTAGAACTTTATTAACTGCAGTGTATTGTATTTTTGAGTGTATATTTCTTCTGTATTTTGTTGCAAATTTTATATTTCATACTGTGCATTTTAACTTTGTAAATTTTTATCGCTGCTCTCTTTTATCATATTTTGTTTGTTGTACGGCGCTCAGAGGCTTTTTGTATTAAGCGCCTAAGAAATGTCTTGTTATTTTTATTATTATTATTTAATTTAAAAAAATGTTAAATAGTAGCCATAATAGACACTTGTTTCAACAATTTGTTTTCTACCTATAAGCAGTCAATAGTTAGGGCACCCAAGCCCTATATGAAAGCTATGAAGATTGTTACACATGTTAAACGGGGTCAGTCGTCACAAACATGCACAAACACAATAGTCAAACGACCTTGTATTGTCAACACTCCCTACACAGAGGACTGCAGTGCAAATCTGTACGATTTTCGCCATGTAATGTCTATGGCGGATTTCATTAGCTATGAAGTGTCGGTGGTCTTCGCTATCTCCAAGCAGATAGAGCAATACGTACATGGATTTTTTTGTAGACGAGGGTTCATTTCATGATTTGGTGAGGTTTAGAATGAGTTAGGATTCCTGTAATTTCGAAGACCACAGATTTTCAAAACGTGAATTTTCCAACATTTTACGACATGAATGTTGTCCCAAAACGTGTTTAATAATACATGTACTATATATTTTACCGTTCTGCAGATGTTGCTGACCCTCCTCTAAAATTCTACATGATTTTTAAAACGAGATGCCCAAATCGACCATTTTCCGAAGCTATTTCTAGCAAATATTGCAGTCACTGAGACTCCATTGTTTTCTTGCTTGCAACAAAATCTGACATGCAGCGTGACCTCCCTGCTGACTGTAAGCGAAGCTGTCACAGATTATTCTAATACCAGGGCCTATTGTATGAGTTAATTAATACACATATGGACTATGTGTACCCTACCTCTTTTGTAGGATTAAAATCGATGATTTGGCACCGACAACCTAGCTGGTCATTTGGTATATGACATTCGGTTAAGGACCGAAAGGTTGTGGGTTCAAATCCCAGTATTGTCAGGTTTTATGTCAAACCTTTGCTTTCAATCAATTTTTTCTCAAAATGGGGACAACATTTCTAAGTCGGAATACTTAAGACTAGGCTAATTTGTGATAGCTTATAGGTAACACCTAATTTTGTTAAAAGGACAATTTGTGAGAATAGGTCGGGGCGGAGCTACGTCATGCCGGTGAAAATAATCAAATGCCGGTGAAAACAACTTGCGCAGATCAATCAATTAAGGCAACCGTACAGTGCGCCTACTGCGCATCAAGTGCGTAATGCTCAGCGTTGAGTGCGTGCATGGAATGTTTTGCTTTTGAACCACTTGTTGCTAAGCAAATTTGCTAAAAATAACTGAAGTCCGCCCTTGCCTATACTTACAAGAATGTGTATTTCTGTGGGTAGGTTCCTGGTGCTGGGTTGCCTTGAGCGTCTATCCTTGTGGAGATTGTTTCACCGTTACCTTCAAGGATCAAATCATACCATCCCAAATCTGTATCATCACTTCCGAGACGAAGCTGAAAGCTCAACTCTTGACCGTATGAAGATCGCTTGTCACCGAGATAATCCACTGAAAGAGATAGAGGTTTGAAAATATTGTTTTTGATTTCTTCACTCATCGTCTTCATTCTCTCAATCAATCATTTATTCAACCAAATGAAATCAGAGTGCATTTTGATATCACCTTTGATTGATTCCAAATCGATTTGTACAATAAATTAATTTAGTCTAGAGACTCGCTGTATAGAACAACAGGCGACCATCATTGTGCATGGGTACAATCATTCTTTTAGGATTGGTCCACAATTCCCCAGTGATTCCTGTGCATATCAATTGAGTACTAAATCACATGTTTCAATTTCCATGATCCTGTGCTAAGATCTCATGAGCATTTACAGAAAATACACAAATGTCAGCCAACCGACAATCCCTAGTACTTCCTGTCCACATCACCCAATGACCTTACCTGGTGCTACAAAGTATTCTGTCTTGTCTGAGTATGCCACACCTATATCCCTACGTAATGCATTGGGTACCAGCAGTCCTTGTGCACCATCACGTCCTTCAGCCTTCCAGCCTTCAACACCTGTAAAAATAATGTTGATGAGTTTAGGCAACAACAAAAAACCACCCTGTTCTATGTGCTCTATCGACCTTTTTTCTTTTTTTTAGACAGATTTTTTTAAGAAACCTATTGAAAAACAATTGAAATGTTTTTTAAATGTTCCCCAAAATGTTGAGAAAACCCCCAAAATAAACGCACGCCGACCCTACCTGAGAGGTGCGATTGTCCGTAGAACAGGCTGTGGTTCTTTTTGTCGCCTTATCTACATTCTTTCAAAAGACATTGTTTACCTCAGTCATGAATCAAATGAACATCTTATAGTTGTCTGATTTCATTTTACTTGAACCAAGGTTTTTATTTAGCTCAGTTTCTTTCTTCCATCTTTCTGGCAACAGAACCATAGCTCAGTAAAACCCTTACACAGATTTTGACCAACAAGATCATATCAACTCAGACTCGTATTATGTGACCTCACTACTACAATAGTTTTCATGTTATCTTTCAATATGGCAGTGATTGGTATATATTTATTACAAATACAATAGTTAGCCAGCTAAGTTTTAAAAAGAATCTTCCTACTTCCTAGGGCTATGCATTTGTTGGTCTTTCTTTAATTTGGAGTATGTAAATTCAGATTTATTTGCATCTTTAAGCAAATTGATGGGAAATGGTAAAATGTCTTTGATATTGATCTTTCATTAATTTATTCTTTTTAAAACTGTAACATATGACAGAAATAGAACATAAAATATTTCTCATGGACAATAAAAGTATTCTTTTACAGCTAGAGGAATAAACAATCGTTTTAAATGCTACTCATATCCGAATCTGAAAACAAAACTTAATTCTTGTTGGTTTTTAGATGACTTACCAGTGCCAAATTTATTCTCTACAAAAGTGAGCATATATCCAGGTGCAGAGTTACACACAGATGAGTGACCATAACAGAAACAAGCCAGACAACCAAATTCATCATCTTCTTGAAGGTTGAAGTAACCCGGTTTACACCTGGATTGAAAATGAGAAAAAATGGTAAAATTGGTCAAGTTATTTATTTCAGTTTCAGAAATGAGCTTATGTCCCATGAGGTTGACCTGATGTCAGGGTGTCAGGGTGGTCAAAACCTTAACTCTGAAATGGTCAAATGAAAATTGGTGGTTTGTGTTACATAGGTTCTATCCTGAGGACCATGTGTTTGTTTAGCAGAATGTGTAGGGTATTGTGCATGTACAGTTAGGTGATAGTAGTTTGCCCTGCCCCCTTGTGTTGGCTAATATCCAGGAATTATGTGACAGATAACTGATACATAAAGGCATTATAACATTAACAGTATTTTATTCAGTTTGATACAAAGTTGGGAGAGACGGACGCATAACTATATTTTGCAGATAACACCTTATGCTCATACTTCCTTTAGACCATACATGTATAGCAGGCTTTCTCAAGTAGATTTACTGATGCGCCACATTTTAGTAACAAACTTGTTGAAGCTCCACTTGGTCATATTTTTTTAGAATTTACAATGGCAAAATTGCCTTTATAACATTAATTTCAAAATATGTTAACGTATTTGTAGGCAGCATAATAACTAATATTACTCTTTTGAGGGCACATGCGCGAGAACAATTGCTGTATTCATACATCTGACCGTCATAGGCCTATGAAATCTGGCTATATCATGATATGATTTGTTTAAAAAGCAAATTTTAACCACTCTCGCGCCACTTAGGATGTATTGGTGCGCCACAAGTGGCGCGCGCGCCACCAGTTGAGAATGCCTGATGTATAGATTCAATTAGTCAGGTTAGCTCTCTGTGGTATGGAAGTCACATAGAAATGGTCATCCCATGTATCAGAAGAGCAATATCTGAGCGTGTTTAAAGGTCACACTTTCTTAGTTGAGAGTAGGGGATTATCCCTGATTTATATCTGAACACACATTGCCTTAGGTTATCGGAAACTTGGTGGGATGTCATGAGTAAAATTAAAGTTTTTCCCTCCAGAAATATTATTGACCAATGGGGACAAACATTATTGATTTTCTAATGGATCAGGCAATGATCAGTGTAATGTCACAACACAACACTGTCATTGTTGGTAGGATTCAGTGGTGCAGGAAAAGCTATATTGATATATACAGGGTGTCCCAAAAGTCTATGCACGTTTTTGAAGAGTCATATCTCATAAAATATAAATCCTATGGTATAAATTTAACCATATCTTGTTAGACGAGATTTGAGACATTATTTTGATACCAAACACAACCCTATCGGTGAACCCACAACATTATAAAACTGGTTGAAAGTTTTTGGCCGTGTGCCAGACCCACCCATACCAAATACCACACATTGTTGCTACAATCAGGAGCGCATAAATTAACACTATGAAAGCAACGTTGCGCATTAGTCATAATTCACTGCTTACCTTGCAACATTGATGTTATTACCAAACTCGGTCACTCACAACATAAATAGGCGTAGTTGACAACATTGCACAGCAAAAGTCTTCATTCAAGATGGTTTACAGCATATAAGCGAATACAAATTGTATGGTTCTACGCTGAAACAAATTCAGTTCAACTTACTCAACAAAAGTTCAGAAAACATTTCGAAGTGAAACGCGCACCAGGAAGAATATCCATTCTGAAATTGGTAGAAAACAGGAACTGCATCATTTGTCTCGATGTGGTAGAAAGACTGGCAGATCAGCAAGTCACATTGATCATGTGATGTCATAAGATATGCAGCAGTCAAAAGTCCAAAGAGATCTATTCGCCGACTTTCCGCAGAAAACAAGATTAAAAGATCAACTGTTCACAGAAGTTTGCGTAAGGACTTGAAGAAGAAGTGTCCATACAAGATTCAGATCAAACAAAACATTAAAGCAGAGGACAGATGATGGGATCACTGTAATGCAAAATCTTAAATATTACAATTGACAGATCACATTCCGTGTAACCAACTCTACCTGTCTTTTTGTTAATCTCAATAGGTATGGATTTATGAACTTTATTCCTCCGAAGTATAAAATTACATTTTTGCCGTAATACATATTTTACTTCTAGGGTGGCATTACAAACAGATTTTACTCCAATGTTTGGTATCAAAATTATTTCCCACGTCTCCTCTTTCTAAATATGTATTCATATTTTCAATACGACTTATATTTTGTGAAATACAAAGCTTCAAAGTCGTGCATAGACTTTTGGGACACCCTGTAGATTAGCTGGACCTCTTCTGTCTGAATAGAGAGTTTCTCTGTGCAGATGAATCCAAGGAGTATATATAGTAGGAGGGGACAGTTAGCTCATTTGCATATTTGCTCATTAATATGATTAACCCCGCGAACCCAGTCAAAGGTCGAAAATAACCCCCTCGGAGAGTCGAGGAGACTTTTCTATTGTTCTCTAACGACGGCGTTGGGACAGCGCATGAAGCTTCGTGTACAGAGTTGGCGATGAGCGATTGAGTATAACAAAAGCATACGGTCAACTCTCATGAAAATAGTGCAAATGAGATTTCAGAAGTTGAAGAAAAAAATTGTCTCCAATTTTATTTATTACACTATTTTTTAATAGTAGACATGTACTGGATACTAGTTTTAAAATTTTGTGAACAACACTCATTGCATTTTTGTACAATATAACGTTGAATTTATATTATAATATCACTTGTTTGCAGCTTTTGCTCCATGTTTATTACGTTATATACTTCCTATCAGCTCTAAATCAGAACGAGTTTACAAACTGTGATGCCAAAAACACAAAATTATAGTTACGAAAGCATACTTCTACCAATTACAGCGAACAAAATGCAATTTAATTTTGTAAATTGCAAGTATTATGAATTGTTTTTGGTCTTCACATCACTGTTTGAACCTCAGCTTTAAAACTAAAAAAATGCACGGTTTTCCAAAATGAATATCTTTGTGCAAAGTATAAAATATATCTTTAATCGTATCTTTTTCCAAGCGTTATAATGTGTTTTTAAAAGTTAGCTCAGAAACAATAAATATTATGCTTTACCAAAAACGCTGGCATTGGTATTCGGACTTTATGGGGGTGGGTAACGTAATAAACATATACAAACACATGTAAACAAATATATTCAACATCGACCAAGTCAGTTTATTTTGTACACAGACATATCTTGTAAATGGTATTTTAGTAAAAGTTAGGTTGCCTAAAGTCCACTAAAAGACAGTTCTATATATTGTCGACTTGCTCTTTTGATGTAGGGTAAATATGGTGAATAACGTAATAAACATGGTCACTAAATCGACAGATGTAACATGGCACTTTACAGATATGTTGTTAGACCATGACATTATTACCTATATGTAAATTTTAATAGCACTAAATATTGAATAGCCTTTTATCTCTTAAAATTAGTAAGATATTGATTTGTTTTATTTAAAATGATGGTAGTAGAATTGTTAATAAGATTGTACTCTGATGACCTTTTTGTCTCCACTGTTGCATTTGGTTCTGCCGGTATCGCCATTGTTTTTTTGCACTGTGTGGCACATATTTCTGTTTAATAAAGATAACAAAAACAAAACAAAGTTAATGACATATATTGCAGCTGTTTCAGCTAGGTATACCGTATTTATTCACACAATTATACGAATTGGTTTATTACGTTATCCAATAGCCATAGAACTATGCATCATTGAAGCATGCAAACAAATGAGATTGTGTCAGTATGTGAGACAATATGTATGTACACTAAGTTAACATTCATAAACACATAATAAATGTTGAATCACTATGAACAGGGTGCAATTATATTTATCAAATAATGGAAAGTTTATTACGTTGTCCATTATAAGGTGGTTTCAGTCCTCACATAGAATAGTCCACATATTACAATTATAACATTGGATACAATGTATGATACTCAAGTACATCAATCATGAAAGTTACTGAATTGACGCCAACATTGACATGAGACTAGACAATGAGGTTGGTTACGTTATCCCGTTTATTACGTTATTGGCAACTGCAACAGTGCCTAATGCTGGCTTATAACGTATATACAAAGCAATCAATGAAGATGTTAACGATACCTACTGCATTTCTTCACATTATTAACCCCATTCTGATATCATAGGTCCATTTTCAATGTGCTTAAGAGATCTATAATGACTTCAACTGTCATTCAGCTTAATGTTCATATTACTTACAAGAAAAAATGAGGAATTCTTACCATTCGTAGTGGTTTTTTTGCATTGTACTTTCATCGAGTATCCCCCATGCATGCCTGCGAAAAGGGCCTGCCACGTATCTTTGTTTAATACAGTCGTAGAGAGCAGCTGTCTCTCTGTCGTTTTATTCGACAACGTAATAAACGATAACGTAGTAAACGTTTTTCGTACTCAAAGTACCATGTAGACGATCTGGAAAGAGCTAGCGAGTGTTCCAAGTAACCACATAGTCTATGTATATGTATCAAATTGGTTTTTAACCAAAAAGTGTGTTTTGATACATAGTTCGGGAGAAATCTCAACAACGTAATAAACATCCTTAACAAGGTCGCATGCTTTGCAGCATTTTGATTTCTTCTCAAGGTCAGACATGCTGCTATAGATTTTTGATAATATTATTTTCCAACACCCATGTTCTTTTAGATTCAGAATATGTACATTTAAATGTTTAAATGTTAATTTTGAACAAGGTTGATCCTCAATATGTCGCAGGTAACGTAATAAACATCAACATCTCGGACAACATATATGAAACTGAAACAGGTAAACATCGTAAAAGATGTGCATTTTTTTTCTATCCATGGAATATCGCTATATGTTCCCTACAAATTATGACATATCTTGTAGAAAATGGTGCCCTATTTGTATTGTAATTAATAAAGGCAAAATATACATTTATGCTGCGGACATGGAAATTTCGCTAATTTGGGGTATATGAGGGCATTTTTTTGAGTGAAAACACGTTCAGAAGTATATCAAAGTATATAGATCCAAGTAGAAAACATCAATATCTATCTAGAAAAGAAGTTTTTCAAGCAAGAAAACATTGCATAACACAGAAATGGACCAAAGACATCAAAAAGTTCATTTTGCACTGTTTTCATGAGAGTTAACCATACATAAACAGATCATAACATGAATAATGCAATTCAACATGTCACACAACGTTTAGTCGAGTAATAATTGTGGACCGTATAAATGACGCCTTTTTTGTGTTCGAAAATGTCAACGTTTTTACCGTTCTTTCCAAAATAAGGAGTATAATCACATTACAAACACATTTTGTGCGAGAGTAACATATAAATATGGTATAAAATGGTAAAAATGGGACGATAAAGATCAGTTCGTTATAAATAAATGGATAAATGATTAAATAATAAAACTATCACAATCACACACGTCGATCTCTGTGGCGTGCATACGTTGGCCATATCGTTTGCAATTTGAAACCGTGGGTTCGATTCCCCGTGTATTCCTTGTTATTCTTTTATTTCTTTATTTTTTAAACATGACGATGGGTTAATGTAACATCATTTTATGTCATTTTTTATAAATTATAAAGGGTGCCCATGCGTTTATATTTTTTTCTATTTATTTATCTATCATTTATCTCTTGATTTATTTAACTTTAAATCTAAACAATTAAAAAAATGCGTAAACAATTATATATATTATTGCTCGATAAGTGATTTAACATAAGTCCAGTTTGATAATGATAGCAAAACTTATTGTAAAACAATTTTACCAGTGTGCCCAACAAAATCTCCTTTGCACACTTTGTTTATACATTCAGAGATGTCACTTTTATAGCTTGTTATAGCTATGCTAAAATACAATTCTAAGCTATTTGGATGCACGAAGCAAACACATTTCAAAAACAGGCCATAGCAAATCGTACAACATGAGAAATGAGACCGTTAATAATGTTAAATTTACCATGATTATCACATTTTTCTTTTTGGAAATCTGTACAACCGATGAATTTCTAGAAAGTCTTTGGTATAATTTCATTACAGGAAAGTTAGTTCTTGTAGCAAATTTGGCACAATTCTGTTATACCCTACACACCAACATCGGTAGTATGCGTCGTTCTTAAAAATCACGCACTATGAATACCCCTGTGAAGGGTATAACAGAATTACTCCGCAAAGGCAGCTAGCTTTAATAAACGAATTGGGAGACGCAATATTCATGTCGAAATATGTGGAAAAGGCAATCCGACAACTATTGATAGACGCGACCAAGTCTTGTACCTTTCAAGGGTGATTAGAGGTAATCCACGTACATGACGTATCGGCCATTGGAGAGCTAAAGTTTTTTCAGAATAAAAAAAGACCAACAGTACACCACAGATATCTTACTCTGTGCAAGTCCATGGTGCAACACACATGTGATGGATAACTCGTTTGAAAATAACCCGCCAATGTATAGCCCGTCATTTTGTTAACAGTAAAGAGTAACGCTTATATTCAAAGGGTTTGCTTGTTGAACATGTTGAAGGTCGTACATTGACTTGATCTGAACAACGAATAATATAGGAGCGAAAACCTTTTGTTACGGGCACGCATGAGTAAAGTGGATTCCGTCTATAATGAACCAAGATTTTAATTTCAGTGCCGGCCATAAGATCTTGAAAAAGGTTACAGGGGACATTCTCGTTTCGACGACACTCCTATGCGAACGTCAACTAAAAGCCCGGTCCGATGGTAGACTCCGGCGCCACTTGGCCAATGCGTGGATCAAAAAATCAGCAACAAGTGATGTCTTATCTTAGGAGATTAAGTACACATTTTCTCATAATACTTTATGCTACGCTTCCAATCATATGGTTATAGCATATGCACGGCGTCTAGGCCCACAGGCCGGGCGGGCTAGAAAAGTGCTCCCGCGGCGTCACCTTAAACCGGGACTACATTAACAATACAGCGATGAGCTTGTAATAATGGTCAAATATCAGTAGTCCTACTCGCTATTAAATTCTGCTTGCCACTGAATATCACACCTACCCCCTCCCCCGAACACCACCCAACCCCCATCCCTACCAACCCCCACCCCAACCAGGGGCGGCAATTTCTTGTTAGGTGTGGGGGGGATGATAAGTGTTGCCCCCCAAAAATAAAATTGAGCTGGTACCATCTATGCGGTGCGCAGCACCGCACTCCGAGCTAGGCTCTGACAGGGGGGTGTCTGAGGGGGGATGTGCCCCCCTCAGAAGTAGAAAAAAATATTCAATTTTCAAACTCATTTGGTGCGATCTGGTGTATACTTTTGACCAATATTGTATTGAAAAGCCATCGCTTCATTTTCAATAAATATATATTTTTTTATCAATGCACGAAAGAAGTTGAGCATTTTTTATACTGATATATTCTTGATTTTAGTATAGATGGTTTAAAAGCTCCAACAGGGGGAGTCTGAGGGGGGATGTGCCCCCCTCAGAAGTAGAAAAAATTTCAATTTTTAAACTCATTTGGTGCGATCTGGTGTATACTTTTGACCAATATTGTATTGAAAAGCCATCGCTTCATTTTCAATAAATAGTTTGTTTTTTATCAATGCACGAAAGAAGTTGAGCATTTTTTATACTGATATATTCTTGATTTTAGTATAGATGGTTTAAAGCTCCAACAGGGGGGAGTCTGATGGGGGATGTGCCCCCCTCAGAAGTAGAAAAAATTTCAATTTTCAAACTCATTTGACCAATATTGTATTGAAAAGCCATCGCTTCATTTTCAATAAATATTTTGTTTTTATCAATGCACGAAAGAAGTTGAGCATTTTTATACTGATATATTCTTGATTTTAGTATAGATGGTTTAAAAGCTCCAACAGGGGGGAGTCTGAGGGGGGATGTGCCCCCCTCAGAAGTAGAAAAAATTTCAATTTTCAAACTCATTTGACCAATATTGTATTTAAAAGCCATCGCTTCATTTTCAATAAATATTTTGTTTTTTATCAATGCACGAAAGAAGTTGAGCATTTTTTTATACTGATATATTCTTGATTTTAGTATAGATGGTTTAAAAGCTCCAACAGGGGGAGTCTGAGGGTGGGGGGGGGGGGGGGGGGGTGCCCCCTCAGAAGTAGAAAAAATTCAATTTTCAAACTCATTTGGTGCGATTTGGTGTGTACTTTTGACCAATATTTTATTGAAAGCAATCACTTTATTTCCGATCAATATTGGCTTTTTAAATAGGCAGATAGGCCTATGCCAGAAAGAAGTTAATTAGTTACCACCAAAAGATGGATTCTAGTCAACGTACGTACGCGTATGTATCCTGACCAACGTACAATAAACTCCAAACGTTCTTATGTCCCTCGCATGCCTCCCTGCCCGCCTTTCTTTCTCTTTTTCCTTTTTTTTCTCCTTTTTCCCCTTTTTTTCCCTTTTTTTTTCTTCTTCCTTTTTCCCCCTTTTTTTCCTTTTTTTTGTGTAGATGGTAAAAATCAGGGGGGGGGGGATGATTACATTGACCATCCCCCCAGGTCAAAAAGTGGGGGGGGGGGGGATATATCCCCCCATCCCCCCCGGGATATCCGCCCTTGACCCCAACCACCATCCAACCCCCACCAAACCAAACCCGACATGTCTTCACAGTCTCTCTGTGCCAATTACAATTGCTTGCACTAGGGGTTTCGTCTTTTTTGAACTGTTTTACAATTAGAAGTAATCAAAAATGACATAGTGGAAACAAAGTTGGACTCTACCGAGTCAAGGATCAAAATATTCACTGTTGATATAATATATATGTTTGTTGAGAAATTGAACCTAGGATTCCTGCGTGGGAGCCCTAGAGTGTGGTCACTATGATACACTAGATTAACTGTTTTGGCAAAGTCATTGATAAAGTTATTCAAGCGTCACATTTCTTACATTTTGCTGATCCCCATACTTCTTTCAAAATTAAAATAATGGAGCGAATAGCATTTTAAACAATGGGAATTGTTCACTAGGACATAATCTTCTTGTGGGTGTTGTTCAACGCTAATTCCTCCAGTCTTACGTGCGCTAGGGCTGTGAGAATTGAGCGCAAAATATTCCAAGTTGTACAGTGGTTCCAATCCATGCTTAAAATGGTTACAGGCCGAAATGCTATGCGATGCGGGAAGATCATCGAGGCTGCTGTGATATTCTTTCTTGTTGATTAATTAGCTTTTGAAATCATCTTCTATTTTCATCACTTTGTTTTTACTTCTTTAAATTATGATTTTTAAATCATAATCATAAAACATATGGTAAAAAACATATAGACAACATTGTAGTGTATCACTGTCAAAACATATAGACAACATTGTAGTGTATCACTGTCAAAACGCTTAGCCTTAGCCACATCCCAGGTCCAAATCTTATTTGTATTTGCATCATTTAACATTACATAATACAAACATGAATAGTCACTTTAGGTGAAAGTAGGCCGACTATGCTCAAATAAGCTGATGGACCAAAAAGCTCAAATTGGGTTTAAAACAAAATCAAACTTATAACTATAGACAACAAAAATGCTAGAAATCAGCTGAAAAGCGGGGAAGTTTTAGGTCAGTAAAATTACCTTTCACAGTCTCGTCCTTCCACATTGGCTTTGCAATCACACTCGCCAGATAAAGAGTTACAATTAGGCAGGTTGTTGATGCTACCCTCTGGAGTACACTCACAACTCCTGTACACATACAACAAAAAAACATGTTTATTGATTAGTTTAAATGTACCCTCATTGCAAAATAAACGTATTACGTCATGAAAAGGGTGTACATCCTGATGAACCTACACCAAGTCAAAAAACAAATTGTCAAAAGGTTCCTTACCTGCATCCTGTGATGTCAAATTCGTAGAAATTTGGAAGACACTGGTTACACTTATCGCCACCTACACCTACTTTGCATGGACACAAGCCTCTGCTGTCACATTGCTGATTTAATGAACCTGGAGTAGAATGAAGGATAGTAAAACAATAAGATGACTTGCTGTCTGCATTATCGCTTACATTACATAGCAAGTTGTAGACAAACTTACGCCTCTCACATTTGATATAGCTGTGTTATCCATCCCCTTTACACCATCTAAACTGCTCATCAGAGCTCCGTCTACAGTAGAAACATATTTATACCTCTCACAGTTATCATGAGCTGTGTTTTTCCCCTCCCCTTCAATCACCTCCCTCCCTCTCCCTTCCCTCTCCCTAGGTTCTGTAGTAGAAATCTTTATGCCTCTCTCATTTTTGACACCAGCTGTGTTTTTCCCTACCCATCAGGCCTGGAAAAGTGGCAAATTGGGAAGCTCCTTGCTGAGAAATGTTGGCATTTGGAGGGTAATTTTGCTCTTCCATATAAGGAAATACATAAGAAATAGTGGGAAATTGTCCATTTTGGAAGGAAATTTGGATTAGCTTGCCGGGTTATCAACATTTTTCCAGGCCTGTCCCTCCCCCTCCCCTTCCCCTTCCCCTATATCTCACCTGTACCATCACATTGACATGGCCTACATTCCTCATCAGGGATGGGTCTGTAATATAAATCTTTACACCTCTCACAGTTGGCGCCAGCTGTGTTCTCGCGACACTCGGTACAGTGACCTCCGTGACCTGTCCTGTCATACAGATCCTGGTCAAAGAAACACTTGTTAGACTTTTCGTTGCAATTGCAAGCTGTGTGGAGAGAGAAAAAGGAAATGAAATGATATTAGATGGCTTGTGATTATTAACATAAACAAAATGATAATTATAGAATGGATGAACAAAACCATATCTTACAGATGTACAAACCATTAACTCTTCCTGTTCCTTTTGGTTAACATTGCAAACAGATTTGTAATTCATGCCTATCTCTAAATTCTGATTATACAAAAGGAATACCTGACTAACTCTATTTGGAAAGTTCCATCCTCCCATAGAAAAGTACATTTTTTCATCATCTAATATTCCATTCCAGGTCAATGTTTTCATCAATATCCATTCGAATTGAAGATAATAAAAACTCAAAACAAAATGATGAACATTCCTGTGTTGCATATCTAATCCAAGTTTGGTTGCAATTGATCATCATCCTATGAACCTATGCAGGGCAATTGCAGTCTACATAAATCTTGGTTTTATATGACCTTTGACCGCAGCATGTCCTTTGACCTCATAAACGCATGAAGGTTCCCATGTTGCATATTAAGGATCTAAGTTTGGATGCAACTCCCCTTGGCATTTTGAATAAACTAGAAATGGACAACAACAAAAAGTGTATACTAATGTTGAATGATTAACCCAACCACTAACACCAAGACACTAAAAGGATGTAGCCATAAGCATGATAAGGTCTTTCCTTACGGACCCACAACGGGAAAACAGCAAATGGGCTCGCACTCACAACAAATTAAATTCTAAATCCCTAGCTGAACTGATGGCTAGAGGTAAACTATCTCAATACTTCATCTCACCACATATGGACCTAATCCCTAATGGACAAATTTTCCCTGGCTCACTTTTGTCATAGCAATGCCTTCTTCAGTATGGTCACTTGCAATACAAATAAACATACATTTATAACGGAGTCATTTATGTGACAGTTAAAATGAAATATACAGGAGATGATGGTCATAAATACACTTATGAACTCTTGAAATTAAGGGGCACAACTGAGAGATACTATGGTATTGGAGTGCGCCCTCAATTTTCCTGGAAATCAGGATTTTTGGACCTACGTAATACTTGGGCGTATATTTAATACCAGTGGAAACCGTTTCCCTGAATTTGCCGTCTATCAAGCTAAATTTCATGATTTGGTCATATCGATGTGATCGATCAGCACCACTTGCCACATAAATTCCTCCAACCAAATTTCTATCTAGCGCCATCCATTTAACCCTTTTCCCATAAATTATTACACTTCAAAGTTCCTACGTACCTTATCTATTGTAACAATTAATTGTTTCCAAATGTAATTTTTCTCTGCAATCTCTCTGTGCCCCCTTAAATAAGTGTACATAAGGTCCCAGGTATGCATCAATTATAAAGCGTAAAAAAGTGTCCTGTGATTGAACTCGTCCAGTACTTGCCCCTGGACTCCAACTGTATCTTTATCATTGCTCTGGCACAAATTTATTCTCTGGCACAAAAAGGTACATACATGTACATGTATAAAGGTTGCCCTGTCTATGGATCGAAGCTAATGAAGGTGTTTCGTATAAGACTAGTGTATGTAAGGACTTCATTAGGAACGAATCATGTTCAGACGGGCATAAGTGATCGGCGTAAATTTAGACCCTGCAGCAATCAAAATTCCACACATATTTTCTCTACTCCGGACAGTTGTCCACACGGTACTAAATACAACGTTTCTCTCCGACCTGTTTTGTTGCGTTTCACCAAGTGTATTGTTTTCATTTTTCACCAGCATGTTTGTATGATTTTGGTTTGTTTTCACCAGTGTGTAGTTGTTTACTCTTTGGCAAGAATAGATACCGCCTTTTGGTTTCTGTTTTGTGCGAATCGACTTTTGATTCCACGTGATGTTGGCTGATTATGTGCGAACCGACTTTTGATTCGACATGATTTGTTGTTTGCGTGCGAATCGACCTTTGATTCCACATGTTGGCTGATATGTGCGAATCGACTTTTGATTCCACATGATTGTTTTACAACCGACTTCTGGTTCGATCTTTGTGAACTGCCTTCTGGTTCTTAATATGTTATGTGTGTAAACCGCCTTCTGGTTCTTAGTATGTTGTGAGAACCGCCTTCTGGTTCTAAAGATTCGATTTGTACAAACTTTGTATACGGAACAGCATCCGTGTTCTTGAATTTCAACCCATGTGTGTACTTACTTTGTATACGGAACAGCATCTGTGTTCCTGAATTTCTTCCTGTGTATACGTACATACTTTTTATACGGAATAGCATTTGTAGGCCTATTCCTAAATTTCTACCCGTGTGTGTACATACTTTGTATACGGAATAGCATTAGTGTATTCCTAGATTCCTACCTGCGTACACACTAAAAACTAATGGGTCATTTTTCCGGGGTCATTTTGAATCAACCCCGTTTTGGGTTGTTTTGACCCATAATGGGGTTATTATTGTTATATAGGATGACCGCGATCGTATGGTTATTTTGACCCCGGTGAACGTTGTCAAAATCCCTCGGGGTCATTTTGCCGATGCCGATACCGTGGCGTATTGATACCGAAGTATTGACTATCCGTCTCAAACATAAGCTATGGAAATCTAAATTCAACATAAAATAAAATGTGTTTGCATTATAATGAAATAAAGATAATAATGTGACCAACTGCAGCCCAACTTTTCAACTTTATAATGACTTGCACTTCAGAACTATTTGACACACGGGTGTGCATCGGCTTCTTTAAAATTAACACCATGGAAAGTAGATTACGGAAGGATTTATATATCCATTTTATTAACATGATTAATTCACGACGTCACTCACTTAGTGATTGTTCACAAACCAGATACATGCATTATATTAATAAAGTAAATTAGAAAAGTATGCAAACAGCAAAATAAAATGGTGCTTGAAACAATCTATTTCTAAATATCATTATTAATTGTGTGTTTCATTTTAATTTGACCCAGTAAAGAAGCCGATGCACACCCGTGTGTTCTCGAAAAGGGTATAGGTATGTGCCGCGCTGAAGACCCCCTGTTTCTCCCCTCTGCTGCCAGCTCTTGACCCCCCTTCACAAGTGGTAGACTATGGACATTAACTACAGCGCCTCCAAGTGACAGCATTTAACTATTGAACTAATCATCCATGAGTACCATGACTGGATTTTCCAAATACCAGTAGGCCAATAATAAAATATTGTTTGGTTGTCCTCGACCTATCTATCTTAATTCCGTCAGTTCTAAAACCTCGCAACCTTATTCATAGTCAAATTACCCGGTCATGCTTAATCGATAAACATACATGTATACCTGTATTGTATCAGTGCAGTGGCGCCGGATTTGACTACAGATAGACCAGTGTGGAATGAAGGCATTCATGTGTACAGTAGTCTCTTACCGTCTTACCGCTCCCATAACCCTCCAGGGTCGTAGGGGCATGACGGATTTCTTTACCACCTCCCTCCATCTGACTCGGTCATGTGCTAATGCTTGGGTTTCTGCGAAAGCTTTCCCAGTCCATTCTGTGATGTTGTCCCTCCAACTTTTCCTCTGGCAACCTCTTCTTCGCTTCCCCTCTACGGTGCCCTGCAGGATGGTCTTGGAGAGGCCACTTGATCTGGTTACAATTTACATGGCCATACCATTTTAGTTTTCGCTTTTTCACGGTGGCCAGCAGGTTTGTATAGCTCTTCATGTGTTGCGCCACTCTTCGACGCACTTCCTCGTTTGTGATGTGGTCAGTATATGAAATGCCAAGGAGGCGTCTTAGACTTCTCATCTCTACCGCTTCGATCTTTCTCTGTAGTTCTGCCGTCAGAGTCCATGACTCGCATGCATACAAGAAGATGGAGAGCACAAGGGCATGCAGAAGCCTTAGTTTGGTGCCGAGAGTGATGTTTTTATCTCTCCAAATGGGTTGTAACTTCGCCAAGGCAGCTGTTGTAAGTGCGATTCTTGAAAGGATTTCTGGTTTGGAACCTTCATCGCTGATGATGGCCCCAAGGTATTTGAACTTCTTAACTGTCTGTAGTCTTTGGCCATTGACTGTGATTGGTGTTGTTATCACTTCGTCTTTGTTACTCATCAGCTTGGTTTTCTCTGCACTTATTTCCATGCCGTATCTGGTCGATGTTTTGTCCAGATGGTCAACCAAACTCACCAGCTCTTCTTCGCTACCTGCCAGTCCGTCGATGTCGTCAGCAAACCTCAGATTGGTGATGTTTCTCCCTCCTATGCTGACTGTTCCATTGTGATCTGTTAGTGCATCAGTCATTATTCTTTCTAAGAAGATATTGAATAAGGTAGGGGATATTAGGCAGCCTTGTCGGACCCCACAAGGCTACAGTAGTAGCGTGTGATTATGCTAAGTTACGTGAGTTCAAACGCCAATTATTAGCCGTTGAGTGTCGATTAGGAAATGTGTTGAAATTATTTTGTTGTTGTATTGGTTTGTTTCTTTATTGACAACATTGTTCACCGGCCTATGGTGAGCGTGTGAACTCACTAAAAATGTTTTAGAGATGACCAAATATAAGGACTGACCGGGGGCAACTAAATTATTTGTATTTTGGGACTTACGGGAGTATTGATATTAGACGATTTATTGAATCAATTTTAATAAGTAAGCTATCAAAATATTCCTTGATGTATAAATAAGTATTGTTAACGAAATCATTCCCTTTACTGCACACATTACAGAGAAATCTTGAAATGAAAGTTTCAAACATTTTTAATTTTTGTCGAATATTTTGCGACACGTTAATTTTCACTCATCTGTATCGATCTGCTATGTTGCAGGGGAATTGCATTTGGCTCTCATCTCATTCATAATAGAGGTTTGACTAATATTCATTACATCCATACCATTAAACAACAATTTTGATGTCAATTTTCTAATAATAGTGACACCCAATAGTTAGCTTTAGACAATTGACATCAGAGCATTGATGTTTAGCTGTGGTTCGATTCCTATTGTTCAGCTGGTCGGTAGTGGGCGCTGCATTTGATGTCCGTTATATGCTTGCGGTAGCACTTGTGCCTTTTGAGCCTGCATCAGTTCTTAAGACCCCACTTTTATTGAAATTCAAAAATCGCTCTTGCTAATCAAAATTGAACTATAGGCCAGTTCTCAAGACCTACTTTTTTGAAAAAATCAGTTCCTAAGACCCTATTTTTCATCATAAAATCCACTCAGTTCAGTTCTAGTACAACAAATCATACTTAGTGTTATTTGTCATCAGATGGTATTATTCATCATAGGGTATTTTGCATGTTTCACTATCTGTCCCCATCCTAAGTATGACTCCTTCTAAATATGATTTTCGTGTTAATTTCTGTATCGCTTACCAGAGCTCAAAAACACACTTCTTTGTGCTTGTTCTTATCTACTCTTTCTCATCTATCTTGCCATTCGTTTAATATTTTGTACAAATGCAATATTCCCTTGAAATTTGAGGTGAAATTTTAAGCCAATTCCCTTCCATGGCACTCGCGATGCTTATCGAAATCGGCGCCATGTTTTATTATTTAATAGACTCGTTTCAATACATTCGTAAGTTCGTAAAAAAAAGTGATGTGCGTATATATACGTTGGCGATGGGAATGAGACTAAATTCGGGACCGCGTTGCCTACCGGGATACTCGTGAAATCCGAGAAAAAAATGTCTGCCATTGCGTTTACACGGCGGAGAATTTATGAATAAATATGGAATAATTTAGCATTTTCATGTTTTAAAAGGTAGCTGAAAAGAAAGATGAGGACTTTATGAAGGTGTGTAGCTAGTATGAAAATCAACGGGAATGCTGTTTTGCTGTAATTCCCCCGACAGTCATTCGGTTGGCGCCACCATTCACTTGTACAGCAAATCAAATTGACGGTTTCTAGCAATACAATTTCCCCATACGTTGGTAGGGGAAAAAACCAACAACAAAACCCCACCAACGTATGGGTTTCCTCCCGTACTAGTTCAGTTCTGTAGCCCCTTTTTGAGACCCTGGTCTAACATTAACAAAACAAGTAACAGTTCAATACCGTTTAACATTATGATGAAGCTTATTTCGTTCATCACAAATTGATGAATTGTTATCAGTATCACGAAAAGTCTTACGTTTGTGCACGATAGGCCTACACAGGCAATGTCTTGCTAGACGTCCCGTAACTCAAGTGCGCATGCTCAAACCAATTAAAATACGTGTAGCTATCACGTACGGGACGTGAGGCAAGACATAGCCTATGTACGATACATTTGTTGTTTCCCATACGTTTTGCTTTACGGGGGCACACCACTAAATAATTCCCCATTGAAATACATGCATTTCGGCCCTTTTTCAAGACCGTATTTTTACCCTACGTAACAATGATGGAACGGTTTTAATTTTGCATGCATGTCTCAGATATGTGCTGAATTTTATTTTAAACTTGATTTTTCTTGACCCATCTAGATCAACTTTTCCGCTACGGGCATCTAAACAGCGCCCTCACCATTTTAAACCGATAATTTCGCTTCCTCACTGGTTCCGGCAACGGTATCCTTCCGCGGCACCCTAGGCTCCCGTGCATATTCGATTCCGACGATTCTTGACCACATTAGCAATGCTGAGGTTTTATTCTATCTTTTTCATGAAAAAATAGCAAGATTTACTTCTATTTGCTTCCCCTGGGACGATGATCAAATTGATATAGGTACTATTTCTCCGAACCATATACCAAACGCGCAAGGATTTAGTGTAGTGCCCCCTTAGAAGCAACACTTTGTTTGAGTTTTCATTCTTTTTTCTACATATTTCTAAAGAACAAGTATTTCTAAGATAAACTGCCGAAGCATACCTCTGTGCGATCTGTGGTTCTCAAAATAAGAGCTTTTTTTCTGAAAAATGATGATGTCCCAGATTTTCATAAATTGGGTATAAAAGCAAGAAATCACCCGGTCCGGCACCATCTGGTCCGGCACCATCTGGGCTGACATCGATTTTGGCGAACTTTAGTGTGTGCGTTATCAATTGTTTCATGAATAATGTAATAAAAACTAACTAAACATTTGATAAACATATGATAATAATATATTACATATACAGGGTGTCCCAAAAAAATGTTAACACTCCGGGCACATAAGATATCTTAAAAGGACAGGAACACACGGGTCTAATCTTGATGTATTATGAAAGCTGAGTAAATAAGCTTTCATTTGCATTTTATTGCGTTCCAATTGGTTATTTAGAACGGGAGATATGCTTCAGCAAACATGAGGAAGCAAAATCGGCTTGGTCCAATTTGCATTAATTACAACTATTTTAACACTTTTATCGTATCGTTTCGGAAAACGACGACTTCTAATAAAAAATCGCTTTGAGTAATTCAAGATGTACTTATTGGTAATACATGTAGTAAATTTGAACACAATTGGATAAACCGTTACCGTAAAAAGGTGCGCGCAAAAAGTGCTTTTAAAATCCAAGATGGCCGCCGTTACCATGGCAACGGTGTCCGTGACGTAATTTTTTTTCGCTTAAAATGAAAAGTCTTGCCCAAATACATCTTCTGACCAAAGTTCAAGTGTATAGGTTAAGTACTTTGAAAAATAGCATTTTCATGTTCAATCTCCCCTTAAAAGCTTTACTTTCATACTGAGAGGATTGGACCAAGCCGATTTTGCTTCCTCATGTTTGCTGAAGCATATCTCCCGTTCTAAATAACCAATTGGAACGCAATAAAATGCAAATGAAAGCTTATTTACTCAGCTTTCATAATACATCAAGATTAGACCCGTGTGTTCCTGTCCTTTTAATGTATCTTATGTGCCCGGAGTGTTAACATTTTTTTGGGACACCCTGTACATGTAGACAAAGTCCGACACAAATTCACTATTCTCTAGTTTTCAGTAATGGTAGCTCTAAGAAGAGCTGTTTGGGTTTAAAAGGGACCGTTTGAGATATATTTCATGTGCTCTTTCAATTCATGTGATGATACATGAAGGTGAACACCCGCTGCAATTCTTCAAACTGTGCCATGTGATTCTCCTCTTGTTGTGTGTCGAATATTCTCACACCAAGTGGTCACCTTCTACGCGCGTCCGCTCGACACACTCTATGGGAAACTTCCCCGGCATACCATTTCTCACCGGCCAGGCATGTCAGGTCAGGTCTGCGGTTCTGTAAGATGTACACGGCTCTTGGAAGCGTGGTGATTACCTTCCTGTGTCCAGGATACCGCAGATGACACCGGTGGTAACCATCCTTGTTCCTACAATTTCTTTTACACCCAATACGAACCAATACACATTCGCCATTTCTAAAGCATTTCTGGTAGGTATACTGTAGGTTTGACAGTATCTTCTGCTCATCCGTCAGGCTATCACCGTATAGTGCTATATACAAGACCTTGCAGTCAAGTGATGTGCATCCTCTAAATCCCAACAACAACACCAAGCCATGTGATGGCAGCACACATGTAGAGCTACCAAAATAGCAAATCAACAATTTCACAAGAGGGCAGCATACAATTTGACTGTTACTTTGACAAGACATTTTCCATGCAGCAGTGTTGCTAGAACACATGATACAAGAAATGGGTTGTATTTAAATACCAATGTATATATATTTTGTCAATTTGAAAATAGTGTTTAAATAAATTAGACTGCCTTTCAGATAGAGCCATGATTGGTGTCAACTTCTTTCTTTTTTCAGTCTCGTTTTTCAGCCCCATATTATTTAGTTGCTTCAGTACACAACTAAAATGTACAATGTCATTTGATTTTGTTCAAACCAACTTTTTATGTTGATACCGGGAGCAACCAATGACTGTATTTTCCCAGAATCGGGTTTATTATGTCTACTTTTCAATATCAAGTGTAATTTGTTCCAAGTGTTGCTATAGTTTACATTAATTTTTTAAGTCATGCCAGGTAGCCTGTTTGTTCTGTAGTATTAGATCTTGAAGTCCATAAAAGTGTCATGAAATATGTTTCTATGTTTGACTTATGTTTGGTGAAGTCAATAAAACATACTGATATTACTGATACTGGGTGCCTGGTGTGGTGAGTACATGAAATCTATCCTCAAGCTATTATTACTGACTGACAGGGTGAAGGAGTTCAAGCCACAAAATCAACTTATTGTGCCGTATATCCATGCTATAATTTCACGTCCTACATTTGATCATGTTTTATTTGTTAAGGGTTTATTTTTCAAAAATTCCACCAATTGATTACAAAAATTGATACTTTTTGGGGAAATTTCAACTTTGAAAAGGGTCATGCATCATTTGTGAGCTATCCCAAGATATATTGATATTATGACTCAGTCATATTGTTTATTTCACCATGCGTATATAATTTTAAAAGAAGCTTGAATAAGAATTACCAGATGGTTAAAAGTTGAGATTTTTTTCAGGAATAAATATTGGAAATCTTGAAAGGAGAGGTTGGCTTATAGAAGAGGGGACTCATTTTATAGAATCAATTTATCGCCATGTTTTCTGCTTTCATGTGACACAAAACAAAATTGTACACAAATATTTCCACATGGAGAAAAAACAATCAAACAATCAAAACCAGGCATGCCCTCTCACTGTCTTTGGACTAATGAAGTTCAACTCCAACCACGGCACACATTCCTAACCAACAAATCAGTCTATTGTTTTTGGGAAATGCTCAAATAATTAGCAAACATACATGTATACACAGATTTAGAAGTTCCACCTTTGAGGCTTTTAACACTTTCCACGCGGCTTGCGTCTGCAGACAACATTCCAAAATTTCACAAAATGTTTAAAAAATGTCAACAATTAGGCCTATTGAATTTAATTACCATATTTGGAATCACTATAGAAATGCATTGAAATAAGTACCGGTACAAACATGCCTAGTGATGGTTCTGTAATTCTTGAGATAGACTTTGAAAGTTGGGAAAGGATTCCGAGTGACAAATCTGTTTTGTAACGGTAAAATCAATGGCCGATTGGAAAGTGTTAATTACCAAAGTGTGACCCGATCTGAATCTGAATCAGTGCATCCTAATCAATACAAAGAGAGATAGAGAGAAAGACATCACTTTATCCATCTATCAAAAACATTGCCACTTCTTCATGATAAATATAGTTTTTCAATAATTATGATTTTAAAAGAATGTTATTTTGATGAAGTAAAACATTTACTTAATATATGTACTGATGAATACAATGCTGTCATCATTGTCACTATCTGTTTAACCTGGATGCTTATCTCCATATTTTGGTAAACCGCTCAAAGACCAACTATACTCATACCCTGAATTGCAAGGACCAGTATGAAACTGTGTTTCGCTGGGTAAATGTTAAGAGTCAATAGGGAAAGGGGTGATCTATGGCAGCAGTTAAAACCACTTAATTTCGCAAGGGATTTAATTTTGCGAATTTTGCGAGGGATCTTGTTTCGCGAAATTAAATACCCACGAAACTTACAGTTGTTCATTTGAAAGTAACACTAACAGTAAAATGTCCAGATTTACAAATTTAAATGACCGCTAAAATAGCAGTAATTTTACATTCGCGAAATAAAGTATCTGCAAAATTTTAATGTTTTACAGTATTTAGCTGGAAGTTCAATGTAGGTGACAACATGGCCCCTTATTTATACCGAACAGCAGCCTAAAACATAAAAAAATGGCGCTACATTAATTTATATTGCTCACAAATTTGGGGTTGACCCTTTGCTGTAAACATTGGTAACTAAACTTCTTTTTTTAATCAAGTACTAGTATATTTTTATTATTTATTACCCTCTTTGTATATGTTATATATCAATGGAAAGCTGAAGTGTTCCTCTTTAAAATTATACCACATTTGCAATGATGACATGTTGCTGAACTTGGCAACATGAATGAGAATGAGGCAAAGTCACAAATCAAATGTGCCAACATTACCGTTATCTGTGCTAAACAGTCAATAGGTAATGATCAATAATCAAACCGGTCATGCTTGAGAACCATGAATGGTTTACACAAAGATTTGCACCAGTGAGCACAACACTCACAAGTTAACCCATATCTCTTTAGAAAACCATTGTTTGGGTATTTGCAAGACTGGGTTAACAATGAATCCAGGTGGAAGGTCATGAAGAAACTAATGACAGGTTTAGGCCTATCATTTGTATTTCGGTAAACGTTTTGCAGTTTCAATATGCCGCGTTTAATAGATTTGGAGAGAGCCTGTGCCACACAAAATTGCTAATTTTGGCACATTTGATTTGTGACTTTGTCTCATTCTCATTAATGTGGCCAAGTCCAGGAACATGTCATCATTGCACATTTGGTATCATTTTAATGAAAAACACTTCAGCTTTCCATTGATATGCAACATAATACAAGAGGTTAATAAATAATAAAAGTATACTTGATTAAAAAAAGTTTCCTAACTTTTTGTGAGCAGTTTATTTGCGATATTAATTGTTGCCCTTTTCCCAAACACAGTGGCATAGTTTAACAACTTTGGCAATTATTCAATTTCATAAATTCAAATTTCAACTAATATCAGCAATTTAAGACAAACAATTCACAGAAGTGACAAGATTTCAGTATAGTGTTGTGCTGTAATGATAGACAGGAAGTTGTTCATTTCATGAATGGATGCCAAATATGATCTCTACTGGGCAAAATAAATTTAAATGTTTACATTATCTCAAAATTTTGAGGCAACAATATAAACATAAGATTGAATGGTTTATTCTGTGCTATTAAAACTATGACACAAGTATCTATTAAGTGTTTGATAATTTTGGACAAACTAAATGAAAATTGAAATATGTATGTGAACAAATTTCCCATAATTATTAAAACGATGGATTGGTCAGGCCCGTAGAACATGGTATATAGAGTCGTTGTCAGGAAGTTGAAGAAGCTAGGCAATTCATTTATACCTCATTTTCCACCTTTTTCATACATAATATTTATATTCTTAAATGAGGATAATACTTTATTTATTACAATTTAAAATTTAGCACATCTTCCTGCATTTCTGTGTATATTATTTCTTAAAATCTTTGTCATATGCAGGCTTTAAAATCTTGGTTTAGCATATCAATTTCTAGAAAAATCACAAGAATTTGTAGAATGTAATAGTATACTGTGTATACTGTCTACTGATAAACGGTAACACACTTGTTAGGCAAAAAAAAGAAGAAGTTTGTCTCAAAGCTTGCGAAGGCTTCATAATCGGGCGACGCGCGCGGTTTTTTGTCTTCCATTTTCTTTTTTTTTAACATTTTTTTTTTATCTGTGTGTCAATTTTTACTCTTACTATTTGCAACCGTTGACACTTTCTGATATTGTTTTTTCTATTTGAAATGAATATTGTGATGTAGTTGTGTAAAGAACAATTGTGCAGCGTTTTATGAACAACTGAGTCATGTAAAAGTTTGAGAAAAGGAAAATATGCCGATATTTGTAATGAAAACTCGAAATAAAAATTTGTATGGAAAAAAATTTTTTTTTACAATTTCCTGCATTTCAGACGCGGTATTTTTACATTTCAAAACCAATGCGCGCAAGCTTTGAGACAAACCTATTTTTTTGTTTGCCCTTATGGGTACATTTTTCTGGGTCATTAAATCACTTTACAGTCGTGTTATATAGCGCATACACGATTACGTGCATACAGATAACGGACTACCTAACACATTTGCCAGGCTAATATTAAAAATAATATAATAATAAAAATAATAAACGGTTCTTATTTAGCGCAATTACAAAATTGGTCATTGCGCTTTACAACAATTATATATAATGGATAACAATAATACAGAGCAAAATAAATTATACAAATACAACATCAGCAAGAGGAATCACAAGAATAAATGAGTTTTGAGGTGAATGCATAAATACTGGGTGACAAGCGAATTGATTGTGGCAACTTGTTCCAGAGGGTTGGGCCACAGACTCCGAAAGATCTATCGCCAATTTGTCTTTTAGTTTTTGGAATAATAAGACGAGTCTTGTCAAGGTTGGAGCGCAGACCTGTCCTTGATGAGACATGAATGGTAATGCAGTCGGACAGGTAAATCGGCGATAGACCATTCAGAGCCTTATAGCACAGATAAGATATAAAGGAGAGTCTTAAACTTAAAACGCCTGTCAACCGGCAACCAGTGCAGTGAGTTCAACAGGGGAGATGAGGGATGACAACGTGGAACCTGGAATACAATATGCGCGCTGCACGGTTTTGAAGGCGTTGTAGACGAACAATGTCTTTGCCTCTGCAATAAGGCATTGGCATACCGTAGTCTAATTTGGATAACAAGAGCCCGCATTGCATTAGAAGAAGCATCATGGTCAATACATTTTCTGGCAAGGTTCCCCAAGAGAAAATTAATAGATTTACACAGTGATGTGACATGATGCGACATGGTCATAGTACTATCAAATGTAACCCCTAAGTTTTTTTATACTGGGCGATGGACTGATTTCCGCTGAACCAACTTGCAATGTGATGTTGGACAGTCTTGGCATGTTGTGACGGGAAGCAGCTATACAAAACTCAGGGGATAACGAATTTATCGTTTAGTCTAAAGTCCCCAATAAAAATGGTATTTAAACACTCGCGGAAAACTAAACTTCAAACAATTAGAGCAAAGGCGCTGAATTCTCTTCCCTTCCTTTATACCTCCGTAAAATTCAACCCTTTTACAGGCTCTGAGCCGGGGCTCTGAGCCGTCATCAATCTCCATAAAATCATCGCGAAAAACATGTCTGGTTATGTTAAATGCAGATCATTTATTTTTCGGCATGTGGTAGACCTTTCTGCGGTCTATTTCGCCCTCAGAATGTAACAGAAATCGACTCGGTTGCATTTAAATCATCCGCCATTTTATTTGTTTATCGTATTTTAAGCAACTCTTCCACAGACGCAAAGCAATCGCTTTACACGTAATATCATTTCGCGCCATCTGGTAACGCGGTTAATCGACGATATGGAATATATTGTGTGGTTTGACTTGTTGTTTACACGATATGGATCAGATTTCATACGTGTTAACCAATGAGATTGAAGTATGTACACTTACTAAACGATAAGAGTTTAAACATAGCACATGCAGCATCACCAGGAACGTTAGGGTTGAAAAACATGTATATCTGAACATCGTCAGCGTAAATGTGGAAGTTAAGGTTATGACGTCTAATTATATAAGCAACATGTTGAGCATACATAGTGAACACTTTAGGGCCAATGATTGAACCTTGTGGAATACAACATTTACGACCAGTAATAATTATAAGAGTGAAACCATTTTAAGGCTGTGCCCTTGATACCAAAGCTATGATCCAGGCGGTTGAGTAGGATGTCATGGTCTATGGTATCAAAGGCCGCAGAAAGGTCCAGCATAATCAAGAAAGCAGCTTTATTATCATCAAGGGCCTGGACGATATATCATTCTTCACCTTGAGCAATGCAGTTTCAGTGCTGTGCTTTTGTTTGTAAGCAGACTGAGATGATTCTTTAAGGTCGTTAATCTGCAAGTGCTCATTAACTTGATTAATAGCTGACTTCTCAATTACCTTACCAACAAAACAGATGTTTGGAACAGGCCTGTAATTTTTAGGTCGTTCCAATCCAGGGTGACCTTTTTAAGGATTGGTGTTACTATGGCCTGTTTGAGATCATGTGGGAACACACCAGTTTTGAGGGAAGTATTTACAATGCTAGTGAGTAATGGCAAAACAACATCAATATGCTCTTTTAGTAGCCCTGTTGGAAGGCTATCTAGCTTTCAACTCTTACTGGCACAGCCCTTATAAACAATACGCCATACCTCTACCTAACCTTTACTGCTCGGAGTTCAAGGATAAAAGGCTCATGCTTGGGATTATGGATAAATAGGTTACAAGTTATATTATGTGCTAATTAGATGGGCCTTTTAAGCCAATTACTGATATTAATTTATGCCACTCACTTCATATGTGATTACAATTTACACATTTTGAAATTATATGTTACACGTTATGTCCCGCAATAATTAAACATTGACACTCTAGGGTATTTGCTGTGTAAAAATCACCAAATTGTCTATAATTTTTTTTATAGAGGTACAGATCGTTGTGTCCCATTGTTGTCATTTTGCTTTGTAAAATGTCGGTCATGGAACTTATTACTTGTGAATGGGATTTAGAAATGAGAATAGTGGGCTGTTCTGTTGTGCCAAGCATTTATGTGGGAGTTATTTGTTATTATACTGATTTGGTTTTTATTATGGCATGCCTGGTGTGGCAAACTTATGTGAAATGATGAATGCAGGTTTATTTATATGGGAAAGTATTAGAAGCAATGTGAACGAACATTTGTAAAAAAAAACCTAATGGCCATAACTGTTCAGTTCATAGGGAACATTACCATTATCCCCACATGGAAAAATTAAACAAGGAAACATTGATCTGTTTATGCCTCATGTCGGGCATTAACATGATTAAGAAGGAATCACATTTTATTTCCTACAACATGCATTCATGAATGTTTAGCTCTACATTTATTTTAAACCACGGATGTTCACAACGTCTTTGCCCGATGCAGTCGCACAGGCGACACAACTCCCCAGCGCATGCCTAGAAGTAAAAGTTATGTTCATCCAAAATAAGAATTTAGCTAGATTACATTTATTGTTAACCACGATGTTCACAACATCTTTGCCCAATGCGGAAGCACAGGCGACACAACTCCCCAGTGCATACCTAGAAGTAAAAGTTGTGTTCATCAAAAATAATTTGTTTAATCCATACAACATGCATTTGTGAATGTATCCAAATTCAGCCTGATTACATTTCTTTTAAACCCGGATATTCACAACATCTTTGTGTTTCATCCCAAATAATTAGTTTACTCTTCTTCACCGCTGGATCACCTGTGTATAAACATTTCAACTCGTTCGCCTGAAGTGACTACTCTGACGGACACAATTAACCCCCCCCCCCCCAGTGAATACCTAGGAATTACATTGATTTGTTATACATTAACCTGCCACGGACTTGAGCAAATGATATATGGTAAAATGAAATGGCTGAACCTTTCTTATCATTATATTCTTTAATGAAACATAAGTTGGCTACTTCGCGATTTACTTATTGTATTACATGTGTAATATATTTTTTAAAAGTGACATTTTATAAAAGTCACCAAAAACTGCTATTCACGTGCCAACATAACTGACGTGACTATAATCCCATGGGAGTGGTGGGTGGGTAAAAATGTTAATGCTCCAATCTCAATGCTATCTTGACAGAGAATGACATTTACGCCAAACCAAAAACATGGCGGCCTAACTCACAAAGCCTCTGATTGGTCCGCCATCTAAACAACCCAATTTCATTGGTCCTTAACGTAATTCCCCCAACAACACAATAACATTAGCAACGGAACCTACCATTTTCCCAGAGGTGATAATGTTTGTTTTCAATGGATGGACCATGGAAACTGAATTACATAAATTCAAGGATGGTTAGCCTTACACAAATCTGAAATTCCATGAAATATTAAAATCAGCAGACTATTGCGCTAAAATACTTAAAATTTGGCTAATAAATAAATGCAAATTTAGGCAAAAAATCTACATTCAAGAGTAAACAAAAAAAAACTGCTTTCAGATCACAAAATATCATACCCGATAAATAAGACTTAAATCTAACAGAAAGTAGGCCTATACTATAAATTTCACTTTCATTTTTTAAACAATATCAATACTGTTATTATTTTCCTGGCTACATTTTCTTTTTTTCTGACAGTGCTTCGTCAAAGAAGTGCAGTCTGGCACAACATTGGCTTTGTTTTAGCATTTGATTATTATATGGATGCACTTAACAGTTTGCCCTGCTGTTAAGTGCTGTTAAGGGCTGTCCTCAACATTCACTGGAAGCAACATACAACTAACACAGAGCTGTATGGAGACCTCCCCAAAATCACCCAAAAGATCAGGGAGAGAAGGACAAGATTCTCAGGCCACTGCTTTAGGAGTCAAGAATGTGTGTCAAAGCTGGTTCATTGGATACCAAAGCATGGGAGAAGAAAACCTGGAAGACCTGCCCTAACTTACATCGATGTGCTAAAACAGGACACTGGTTTGGATGTTAGAGCCTTAAAGACAGCAATGCAGGACAGGAAGGTGTGGAGAGCCATTGTAGATCGAGAACACAACTCGAATTAAGCAAGCAAGCAAGTAAGTAAGCAAGTAACA
Source organism: Ophiura sarsii (assembly GCA_035610835.1). Taxonomy (NCBI): domain Eukaryota; kingdom Metazoa; phylum Echinodermata; class Ophiuroidea; order Amphilepidida; family Ophiuridae; genus Ophiura; species Ophiura sarsii. The sequence continues at coordinate 16,369,368 of CM069448.1, read as the reverse complement.
GTTTACTCCCGAAGCAAAAGATAGAATTCCTAGAAAGGGTTGTTCACACATCATTTTTTGTGATATCAAAAATTGAGAACGTGTTTTTCTTTGTTACCTAATCACAATGTACACAACTTGCATTCCACAGCAATGACATCCCAATCAATTGAATCAAACAATACTTACGCATGCATTCATTGGCAATGACATCCCAATCAATTGAATCAAATAATACTTACGCATGCATTCATTGGCAATGACATCCCAATCAATTGAATCAAATAATACTTACGCATGCATTCATTGGCAATGACATCCCAATCAATTGAATCAAACAATACTTACGCATGCATTCATTGGCAATGACATCCCAATCAATTGAATCAAATAATACTTACGCATGCATTCATTGGCAATGACATCCCAATCAATTGAATCAAACAATACTTACGCATGCATTCATTGGCAATGACATCCCAATCAATTGAATCAAATAATACTTACGCATGTATTCATTGGCAATGACATCCCAATCAATTGAATCAAATAATACTTACGCATGCATTCATTGGCAATGACATCCCAATCAATTGAATCAAATAATACTTACGCATGCATTCATTGGCAATAACATCCCAATCAATTGAATCAAACAATACTTACGCATGCATTCATTTGCAATGACATCCCAATCAGTTGAATCAAATAATACTTACGCATGCATTCATTGGCAATGACATCCCAATCAATTGAATCAAATAATACTTACGCATGCATTCATTTGCATTATTTCCTGTGGCTCTTGTCCATGGTCTATCATTGAACATAGGTTGACATTCCCCACAGTCCTGTCCCATTGTGTTGTGTTGACAATTGCATATAAGTCTTTGTGAACGATCCAATCCTGAACTCTCGATACATTCGCTGGCGTGGCCATTGCACTTGCACCTGTAACACACATTCAAATGTAAAATGTGAGAAAATGACAATTTAGGCCTTGCATTTTTTATAAGGTTGATATCCAACATAGCAAGATTGATATAGCTATCTAATTTAATGCTATATTTTAGGTCTCTCAAGTGGGTAAAATCATGTTAAAAATATGTGAAAATCTGTATGCAAAAAATCATTCCAAAGTAGAATTTGATACATATCAAAATAAGGACACGATGCAAATGAGTATTAGGAAAATTGAAGCAGAGCTTTTAACCCGGGGGGGGGGGGGGGGGGGGGCACTCAAGTATAAGGTTGTAATCATCCGTGTGAATCCACTCTCGAAGAAGGAAAAAGTGTCTATTAACAAGGTTATAGCTCGACAATTAATACTTATACTATAGCAAAGAATAAAGGTCATCAAGTGGGAGTTTAGACTGAAATGAACATTTGAAATAATTGTGTGATTCAGTTTTGATAGTTAGGCCTAACCAGTTTCGGGATATTACAATGTTGACACTTGACTATCAGCCCAAGCAACCCTTAGCGCGGATTCAGGTTGAAAAATACACCCTTATTCCCTGAAATGGGCGTTTTTAATACCCTTATCACGGGCCTGTGTGGTGGTAGAAAAAACACCCTAAATCATGCATCATGGTTTCGTTCACACGGATGATTACAACATTTTATCTGACTGCCCCCTCCCCTGGGTTTTAACCCTAAACCTGCTAAGTGCTAACCAACAAATTCTAACAATAATGTTTTCCTAATTGCCCCCGACACTTTCATTGTATAACTAGAGCGGTTCTCGGCTTTCGCGGTTTTCGGCTTTCGCGGTTCGCGGCTTTCGCGGTTGTTGGATTTGAAGGTTTGTATGATGTTGGACAAAACCTAACTGGGTCTGGTTTGTTGGTATATTTTCATTTTAACACCCCTGATTCCCCCCCCCCCCCCCACCCCTCATAAAATCTGCTATTTGTTTCATCACGCGAAGATTTAATCGTGCAAAAATGTAATTGCCCAAAAATTAAATCACAGGAAAAATTTTATCAAATATTTTGGTACCCCTGCCCTGTACCTATCTCTTTTAATACCCCCTACATACATGTCAATTGTTTCATCGCGCCAAAATATAATCGTGCAAAAATGTAATTGACCGAAAATGTAATCAAGCAAAAATCACAACTTTAATTTTTACAGTACATGTATTATATTTTATTAAATATTTTGGTACCCCTGCCCTGTACCTATCTCTTTTAACAACCCGATACCGAATCCCCCTCATAAAACCTGCTAATTGTTTCATCACGCGAAGATTTAATCATGCAAACAGCCTGGAAATTAAATCACACGAAAATTACAACTTTCAATTTTACAGTCCATGTATTATATTTTATTAAATATTTTGGTACCCCTGCCCGGTACCGCTTTTAACACCCCCGATATATACCCACCCACCCCCATAAAATTTAATCGCGTGAAAATCTAATTGCCCTCGCATTATAATCAGGCGAAAATTTAATCACACAAAAATTGCAACTTTTATTTGTACAGTATATTTTTAAGTATGTTGGTACCCCTGCCCTTTAACAATATTATTGTGTACCCCTGCCCTGTATCTATCTCTTTATCACTCCCGATACCCCATAAAACTTGCCAATTGTTTCATCGCCCGAACATTTAATTTGCCCGAAAATGTAATCATGCGAAATGTATAATATTTTAATAAATATTTTGGTACCCTACCACCTATCTCTTTTAACACCCCCAATATTTTGGTACCCCTGCCTGGTATTGGACCTATCTCTTAAAATTGAATTGCCCGAAAATTAAATCACACGAAAAATGTTATTAAATATTTTGGTATTCCCTGGTACCTATCTCTTATAACGCCCCCGATATCCCCTCATAAAATCTGCCAATTGTTTCATCACGCGAACATGTAATCGCGCGAAAATGTAATTGCCCGAAAATGTTAATCCTGCGAAAATTTAATCACACGAAAATCTAATCACACGAAAATTACAACATTTATTTGTTGAAGTACATGTATTATATGTTATTAAATATTTTGATACCCCTGCCCTGAACCTATCTCTTTTAACACCTCCGATACCCCCCCCCCATAAAACCTACTAATTGTTTCATCACGCGAATATTAAATTGCCCGGTACCTATCTCTAAAATTGAATTGCCCGAAAATTAAATCACACGAAAAATATTTTGGTACCCCTGTCCGGTACCTATCTCTTATTACCCCGATATCCCCTCATAAAATCTGCCAATTGTTTCGTCACGCGAACATGTAATCGCGCGAAAATGTAATTGCCCGAAAATGTTAATCCTTCGAAAATTTAATCACACGAAAATTACAATGTGTATTTGTTGGAGTACATATTGTATTATATGTTATTAAATATTTTGGCACTTCTGCCCTGTACCTATCTCTTTTAACGCCCCGATACCCCCCCATAAAACCTGCTATTTGTACGCGAAGATTTAATCGCGCGAAAATTTAATTCCCCGAAAATTAAGTCACACGAAAAATGTTATTAAATATGTTGGTACCCGATATTTCCCCTCATAAAATCTGCCAATTGTTTCATCGCGCGAAAATTGAATTGCTCTAAAATTTTAATCCTGCGAAAATTTAATCACACAAAAATGTAATCACACGAAAATTACAATATTTATTTGTTGAAGTACATATTGTATTATATGTTATTAAATATTTTGGCACTTCTGCCCTGTACCTATCTCTTTTAACACCCCCAATACCCCCCCATAAAACCTGCTATTTGTACGCGAAGATTTAATCGCGCGAAAATTTAATTGCCCGAAAATCAAATCACACGAAAAATATTATTCAATATTTTGTTACCCGATATTTTCCCTCATAAAATCTGCCAATTGTTTCATCGCGCGAACATGTAATCGCGCAAAAATTGAATTGCCCGAAAATGTTAATCCTGCGAATATTTAATCACATCAGAATTTAATCACACGAAAATTGCAACATTTATTTGTTGAAATCCTGCGAAAATTTAATCACACGAAAATTACAACATTTATTTGTTGAAGTACATGTATTAGATAACCCCGATACCCCCATATAATATTATATTAAATATTAAATAATGTAATATTTATCCTCCTAACTCCCCCTTTTAGTCGCAGTGGCCTGTTACTCTATCGTCACTGTAGCGTGTGCCGGTATGTTCCCTCTTAGGAGCAATTCTTGTACAGTCAAAGTCGGACCCGGAGTCACGTGTTAGTGTTTAGTCACGTGTTATTGTTTAGTCACATGTTATTTCTATCAAGGTCATGCGGGACAATCTCCATTTTGCGTGATTTTCTGAAATTAGTAGGTGAATATAAGCCGTGGCGCTGACTGCTGTCCACAGATTTATTACAAATAAACATAGTTTTAAACAAGTTTAATACTGTAGAAAGATTTCTTGTGCACAAAGTTTTTGCTACGACGAATTCAAATAGGTAAAATTACGATTTTTAGATCGCATTAAAAATGCATCTTTATTGCCTCAAAAACAATGGGGAAAATCTTTTTTTTAAAAATTAAATCGGAAACTATATCCTGAATCCTGATAAAATAGGACCGCCCCTTCAAAATGAGGCTAAGTTTATTAAGATTGGTTCAGGCAATCCACCACAATGGCGAATTGCAAATGACCCTATTTTTATTTTTTCTTCTTAAACATTTCGGTATACGACGTGCGGGCCAACAGCGCACAGACAAAGCCGTTATTTTCTTGGCAGGAACACTGCATTGGTCCAATCTCGAATTAACCGCAAGTTCATAGGTGGCTCGTTGGTACCCATATGTTTAGCCATTGCATTCGTAGGCCTCGTAATACCGGGCGCTTTTCTTGTCAAGAATTGGCGAGCTGAAACCATTACTGGTCTCTACGACAAATTATGGTACAGTCGCAAAAATAATTGTTTGGGGAGCAAAGCCCTCCCTCCTTTGAGGTTGATGCTTATTTGCCTCAGCTCCCTACAGTAGTCTGGATTCATGCCCTGTCAACAGAAGACTCTTCTTCTCCCTACAGTAGCCTAGATTCATGCCCTGACAACAGAAGACTCCTCTTCTCCCTACAGTAGCCTAGATTCATGCTCTGGCAACAGAAGACTCCTCTTCTCCCTACAGTTGCCTAGATTCATGCCCTGGCAACAGAAGACTCCTCTTTTCCCTACAGTAGCCTAGATTCATGCCCTGGCAACAGAAGACTCCTCTTTTCCCTACAGTAGTCTAGATTCATGCCCTGACAACAGAAGACTCCTATTCTCCCTACAGTAGCCTGGATTCATGCCCTGACAACAGAAGACTTCTCTTCTCCCTACAGTAGCCTGGAGTCATGCCCTGGCAACAGAAGACTCCTCTTTTCCCTACAGTAGCCTGGCTTCATGCCCTGGCAACAGAAGACTCCTCTTCTCCCTACAGTAGCCTGGATTCATGCCCTGGCAACAGAAGACTCCTCTTCTCCCTACAGTAGCCTGGCTTCATGCCCTGGCAACAGAAGACTCCTCTTTTTCTGTCATTATTTGGTCTGTATTTGATATTCCCCCTTATATTACATTCCTGAAACACTACCATCGGTGTAATACATTAAAAAACTTTCTTTGATAGCAGTCACCACAATTTATTTGTTTTCAGTATCAATTTTGTTGTCCAAAATTCCACTGTTTCTGTATTGTTTTAATATCTGCACTATAGATACCCAGATACCCCACTGTGCAGATAGCCCCTTCACCAAATTCCACCCCAATCCAGCTAGAACCTACCATTGTGGTAGCGCTCTATCACACTACATGTATACTGCACTTCTGCATGCTACAATTACACCATGAGGACATGGCGCCAATTTGTTCACCGCAAAATTCTGCAGGCAGTAAGTTGTCTGTCATTGGCAACCTTAACACTGATCGCTATCTTGAATCAACTGTCTTCTGATCTCATCAGCATGTAACCCCTAAAGGTGTGTACAACTAATCGGGTCAAGACCCTTGACCTATAATAGCTCCAAGGGTCAAACAGCTAACACTGGCGTGATTATGGCATCCAGCCTAATCACATTTGGGTTGCTAACAGGGTCCAATGGGTGAAAGTGTTACAGAACAAAGTGAAATTTGTGGTTGCAAATGAACAGACGATATCATACAGTGGACCCTCAAATTGCAAATGAACTTTTTGGACTAGGCCTACACCAATGGTTTTGGTGTAAATTAGACCAACAAAATAATATTTATTGATACATATTGCTTGACACATCTGCCAGTACCTATATGTGGAGAAACTTTATTTCACTGAAAACCAAAATTGTCTTTCTTCGTTTTTCAAGGCCCATTCATACTAACTAGGCGTTATTCAGTGTGCGTTGCTGTACGACATTGCAATGTTAAATAAATATTTAACTGCCATTGTGGCAGGCGGCGATGCATTGCGTAAATGCTGACATTTCCTTATTTTGCAACATAACGCTGGCTGGTATCGCATGCCGTGACCTATGTCACCAAGCATGGTCTGCTATGAATTGCCTAACATTGCGGCGGATGAAGGGTTACCACACCACATGCCATGATCAACCAATCAGGTTCTGAGGTCTATGTAAGGATTAACACAATAAACATAAACTTACCTTCCACCAATTGAGAAATCTGTGATTGCATAGTAGTATGATCTCAAGACATCCGCTACACCAAACACTTCATCACCGAATGTGTTGAGTCTTGTAAGCATCACTAAGATATCTGTAGCTGTTACCCATTCCTAGATTCAACATAAGAAATGTTAATGGATAGGCCTACATATTATACCATTTTAGCTATAAAATTAAACAAAAGTGTTTACTTGATACAACAGCTAAAAGATTCGAATAGAATGTAAACCAAGGGTTGGTATGTAGATGGACTACATACAGCTTCTTGCAGATACATTAAAACATTACTTCTTTTTTATAGTTGAAGTCTGCATGAAACAGATTAAAATGGCCTCATGGCACTAAGATGGTTTTTAGGGCTGTTATTTTCGTAAATTCATGCTCTCGGAACTCTTAGGACTCAATTTAATTTTTGGATGGGACTCGGTATTCTTGAATGTCTCCAATATACTCCGGGTTGATTGTTGGGGTGCCATCTTTTTGTCAAACTTGTGTTGTGCATGATTGAAAATGGCATAGAGGTAAACATGGAAGTAAAACTCCATGGAGAAATGAGAAATCACATATGCACGGATTTGACAAAATAAACCCCTTTTTAAGTGAATCAAGTGAAAACAGTATTAAAATTAAAATCCACATAGTTGTGCATCATCCGACGTACGTAGGCGGATTAACGATGCACACCGACATGAGTATGAACTAGCCGCCTAACACTGCAGAAGAAAAGATAAACATTCAAGTGAACACATTTCAATATTGCTATACACAATTACATAATAATTAACTTACTTGTAATATGTCACTAGAATCAAAATAATATGCACTGGGTCTTCCCTCCAATGTACTAAATGCTATATTTCCACCGGTCAACGGTGATACATCACTGAATTCTCTAGTACATATAGCTTTGGTCTCATCATCAGTCGTCACTATTCCTTCACTAGGTAAATCGTATGTGGAGTAACAAGAGCCACTGTAATACTGATAGGGGATCCACGGCCCATCTTGCGTTGTCCGTTTGTAGATTGCAAAACTCTCCGGCCTTGGCGAGTAGAATTTTAACCGGATATATGTGATTTCGAATGATTTACCTGTAGATTGGAATGAGAATAGAAGAGAGGAATATAGGCTTAATCAATATTGTTCTAATATTATTAGGTGCACAATGGAATATTCATAGCAACAATGACATGTGATGTTACATGTTACATGCTATATTTGATGGGGGCTTACATGGTAGCCATAACCCTGCAAAAAAGATGTGATACTATTATCACAAATCACACATGAATCGGGTATTTCAATGTACTCATTGCACCCTCTCAGTAACCATGGTAACTTCCCAATTTAAATATTTGTATTCACTGGGTTGCTTTTACAAGGGTACAAATAAAGTTTACATGTACACATGATTTGGGGTCCTGTGCCTGGTTACATCATTTTTACCATTTACATGGTCACTGATCATATTGATTATATTAAAGACCATGCTATTTCTACTTTGAAAAAGCAGTGGAAAAAGGAAACTAGATCGTTGGTCACTTTTAACCCTGAGAAGAATTTGTATCAGCTATAACTAGCATGAAACGGACACAAGTTATTAAACATTTCATCATTACATGTACAATTTGTACATCGATCTCATACTGCATTTATTACGATATAAAAAAAAATTGCACGGTTACAAATAAGCGCACAGTCATCAAAATTCGCACGGTCACAAATAATCGCATGGTCAAAAAATTTCGCACACTCATAAATAATCGCACAGTAAAAAAACAAAAAAACCAGTCAACAACAAATGGCAGATCAGCGGACACACAGGCCCCACCCACCTTTGCGCACGCTACTGCAGAATTGTTATGGTCACACTCGCAAATGTACCGACGGAAGCTCGTTTGTGCCGACAGATTTGAGGAATAGGGCTCGGTGCGACCAAACGTCGCATCGAGCTACTAAATCGCCGTTAGTCGCAGGTATTCTCGGGTCACGCAGACGACAACAATCCTGGATAATTGCTGCTGATTGGTTATGCTAATTTCGAAGCAAAATAACCTCCCCCATTGGTTAAAAAAGTATGGTGTTCATTTCGTCATGAGCGGCCGATCTTTCGAGTTGAAATGAAGTCAGCTGGCCGCGACTGGTCGTTTCCAGTCAAGCGATCTCTTGATCGATGTATCGGGGGTTTTTATGTGACGTAAAACTCGTCATAGGAGCGATATAATCTCCCAGCGCATGCGTGGACGGTTTTTGATGACGCAATCAACCAAGTCTATAAGTTATAGTGAGCGCAGTATACTGCACAAACGTGAAGCTGATAGTCGTGGCTTGCCTATGTGGGCTAGCGGGTTGATCCACGGAGGGTCCCCGGCTCGTTTCCTGATCGAGAAGTGGCGATTTATTGGTTCATATTGTCCCCTCTCAGCATTTATTTTTAAAACCTGGCGGTCGTGTTAGGGTTAAAGATAGATTGCAACCATTTAGTGTCACTGTATAATTGAGCTCAAATTTAACACACACAACTGCAACATATCACAATTACTCAATACTCAATACTGTTTTATTTGAACTCGGGCGTAAGTAAAGTCGCTCGACATAAGGATGTCAACAGATATTGAAACTGACCGTTCATGTTTATCTTGCAATTGATATCGTGAAACGACCAGCAATTTTCTCAATCTGATTTTGTGTTTTGATCTATATATATATGTTACAATTCTTTGGTTAACCCCCAACTGGAGGTGACAGCATCAGCTCTATGTGGAGGTTATCAGCATACCATGTACATACAATTATGTTTGTAATGGTCACAGATACTATCAGGCCTGGAAAAAAATGCAAATTGGGAAGCTCCTTGACAGGGAATTTGGGAATTTCGAGGGAAATTGTGCTCTTCCATATAAAGAAGTACATAAGAAATAGTGGGACATTTTCCATTTGAGGGAAATTTGGGTTAACTTGCTGGGAAATTAATTTTCATTTATTTAAAAAAATATTTGTTAGATTTAATCAATTTAATTTGGAAGATATTTGCCAATCTGACGTTGTAAACATGCTTATTCATCAGATATCGTAACAGTTGTAATAGAAACAAATCAATGTTTTAAACCAGTACAGGTATAAAGAAACTTCCTCTGTTCATTATTACAGAAATTAAGGTAACTGGAAAGTTATGTTTGTCCAAACTTATTATGACCTTCCATCCACCCACTCTTGTCTACCACTCTTATTATTTTAAGCAACTCATAAAAACCAATTTTCTCTTGGAAAATGGGTCTATACAATGATGTGGTTCATCCACGTTAAGCAGGGTTCATATTATTATAGCCAATATACCACCAAGTTTATTATTATGGGCCTACGTTTTCTAAAATAAGTGAAAATGATATTGAATGCAAATACAGTCAAAATTTCATTTGTAAAATCAATAACATAAATTGTTTTGCAGATATTTTTTGATGTCATCCAGCAGCTTGATAGCTTCAAATAATTGACAATAAAGGAAGATATACAAATTCACGAAAACAGTTGTTAAGCAGTCATTATTCTCATTCATTACTGAAAAAGATGCATATTGATTTGTACTGATATAATTGCGCTTATAATTAATTAGTTTTCTGTTTATTTTGTCCACCCCTTCTTAGTTATTGAAACAGTCCAAGTCGGGTCATCCCCTCATTAACATTTTTATCATTCAACCATTCAGAAATAAGCTTTAATCGTGTTGTCTCATAACTCATTGAATATTCAGTTTAGGGGCGTAAGGCGTTAATTTGATTGGTCGGTCATTGAGCAAAACAATCGTACACTTTGGCGCAGTACTTTCGGGCATTATTAGTAACCTGCGCTCGGCGTGCGCATTATCATCTAACGATTAATTTGATTGGAACGCACTTGGTACGCAGCTATTGCGATTATCAGGTAATGAATCATCAATACAAAACAAATTTTATTAAAATAGAAATAGCAGAATTAAACAAAGTACAAAGAATACCTTACGGTAATAGAAAAACGGTTTCATTTCTGGAAACTGTTGGATCTCTAAACATCTTAACCCTCTCAGACATAAGAGCAGAATACTGTAAAGGGTTTAAAAGCGGGTAAAACTGATGATCTGCCAGGGATCGCATCTGTGTCACCTACATCATGGCTGCATAGCAGGCGAATGCATCAACCAAAAGTACAATAGACCTTGCCGCGCCAAAGTCATATTATTTGAATCCCTAACAACATTTACATAGCAAATAATACACTCAATATCATGTTGTCGATGATGTCATAGTTATATACAATGCACATGCGCAAATTTGAGCACCGATACCCATGACGTCATCGACACCGGGACATTCGATCGCCGCGAATTTTTAAAAATGCCCGTTGAGTGATGGCAGTTTTTATTCATTTTTGTGACTACACTGCAAAAAGGTTGCTTAAAATACGTTGCTAAAAGTACTTTTATCATCCGTTGGTTGACGTGTTGATTAAAATTCATTCAATATATGTAGAAAGTTAGGCGTTGTATAAAAGTAAAAAATCCCCAGCGTTGAGCAATTCGTCGAAAACAATGTCCTTAAAATGTTGGTGGAAACTGTTTCTGTTGCTAAAATATGTTGCGTACAAATATTCCACTTTGGCAACTGTTGCATGAGCATTGAGGACAATCACGCAACAGTTGATGCAAGTTACGCACATGTGAATTTTAGGCAACTGTTGTCCAAAAAAAGCAAATTTCGTGAGCTGTTGCATACTTGAACAATTGTTGAGTGAATATAATTGCCTAACTTTTGAGTAACTAGAATTGTTCAACTGTTCAAACGTTGTGTAAAATGTTGAGTAAATATTTAAGCAACCTTTTTGCAGCGCAGGACCACAATTAGATTTATTCTGTCTTAGCATCCAAAACGGAATACACTGACAAATAGTTTAAAATTGCCATCCTTGTTTGACATATATTTGTTTATGAATATCATTTCAACGGTGTTATAGCGACGTCACTAGCGATGAATATTAAATAGTCGATTTTTATAGCCAAAAAATACACGACATGGACATATACTGAATAGTTCATGTCATGTGATCTATTTTGCACCAAAAGAATCACATAAATATGTTTATGTATTATACAATATGGACTATTTATACCTTCATACCCAGATAGCAAGACTACCTTTGGCAAACGTTCACAGTAATAACATCATTGATAAGAGATGTCAGATATTATGTATAAGCCTATAGTTTAATAACATGTTAAAATAAATTACAGATTCACTACCAAACGGGAATAGTGTATGTAGCTCTGCTGCATCGCCTAGAATTCCCATTACAAGTTACCGGTTCACTACCGGAAGGAAGTGATGTATGTAGCTCTGCTGCATCGCCCAGAATTCACATTATGTTGCCTACCGCGTGTTGCTATACAAAAATGCTCAATATATAATAAAAACTTGACACAAATAAAATACCCAACATATGGCTATATTTGATAAATTAAGCAACAGTTGCTATACAAAAATGCTCAATATATAATGAAAACAATTCACAAATTAAGCAACAGTCACAAAATGCCCAACAAATGGTTAATTAATAATACCCAACTGTTGTGTAATTAAAATTGTGCAACTGCTGAGTAACTGGAATTGTTCAACTGTTGGTGAAAACATGTTAGGTGTTGGGTAAATTTTACGCAACTGTTAAGCGGTTGCATACTTCAACAACGTTGTGTAAAATGTTGAGTAAATATTTAAGCAACCTTTTTGCAGTGTAGTATGATGTTTTGTTCTATATAATTACGTAATTTCGGCTCGATAATTACTTTTCTAACAAATGTGCTTGCAGGACCCTTCCTTTAATGATTTGGAACATCTGCAGATTAAAACAGGTATTACATACATGTACAAGTAAATGAACGAGAATTTTCTGACCAAAAATCAAGACCCAATCAAAACATTTTGAAAGCACACATTGTGTTTTATTTGTGTGCATATGTTATGCTTCAGTGACAATGACATTGGTGAGCAATGGCAACAACAATATTATATATAATTACACTAGAATACTAATTGTTGGCAAAGTTCACCTTGGGGTTTAACATGGCAATGGAGAAATTCAGATCAAAGGGACCTGCATATGAACATTTTAGACTTTTTTTCGAATGTTGCAACTTTTTTTTTATAATCATAAATATTTTTTCTCATAATTTGTTATTTGAAGGAAAAAGAAAGATTTAAATACCTCGTCGGTCTCATCACATACAGATCTATTCCATGCACCATAAAAAAACACATCACATACAGATCCATTCGACGCACCACTTGGATTTGGCTTATATCTCATTCATTCCTTGATGAATTTGTCTGAAACGGTTTTTATATCAAGAAAACACTTTAAGAATTTTATCTTAGTGAATTATTTACGCTAATCTGTTAATGAACATTAATTAATATGGTATTAAACTTATGGATCTGTATGTGAAAACATTTTTTTATAATCATGTTATATATACATCTTGCCAAACTGACTAACCATACTTAAATATTCCCTATATATAGTAATGGGTTTTGTCAGTTTCCATTCAAAGCTCCTCATGAAAGTTATTTTCTTTTCTTTTTTCTCAAGCATTTAAAATAGAAGCATGAGGGGAGTTTTTTCTCTCATGAATCAAAAACCTACAACCCAACAATATCGGCATGTTATCCCAAAGTGTTACTCTTTTAAGGCCTAAGTTTGTATTGCTTCCTTAGCAGACTGTTAATGACCAGCCCACTATCCTAGCACTTTCCGCCATGACATTGTGTGGCAAATCCATGGACCTCACTGACCTCATAATTGCAGATAATATCCTTTTGAAGACGAAAAATGGCCGGTAAATAAAGTAGGCCCACAATATTCATGATAAATGTGCAAAGTTAAAATCATGTCGTGAAAGCCAAAATCCATGTGTAACGCGAAAGGAGGCGAGCTTAAAACACATGACCCAGAGCAAGATAATGATACAACATAAGTGTTTCTATTATTGATCTTTGACAAGTCAACATGTTCTTAATATCAAGCAGTTCAAACAAGTGTCATTTTTAATCCGAGATCACCAAGTCAATTGCTCGACCATCATTTAGCACTTTGGTACAGCAAACACCTTGTCATCACCTGTGTTGCCAGTTTGCTGCACAGCATTCATGCAGATATAACTCGACCTACTTCTAGCAGCTGGGATAGTCCTCTTTGGTTCTGTATCTACAAATTGGTTCCAACTTCTCTCCTTGGTTACGAGTTGGTATCAAACGATCCAGGTAATCAACCAAACCAGGCAGGAAATCGTGGAAACTGGAGCGAAACCAAAATGGACTTGCTTGCTTGACTACCATTCTTATTCCCTATACTGCACAGGAAACCCAGGCTATCAAATATTATCAATAAAACCACTTAAAAAGATCTTTAAACCGCATTAAATTTAGGGCATAGTTGAAGTTGACTGCCAAACAAAGAATGCTCGTTTGCAAGTTACAAGTGCAGCAATAAAATCCTAATACCCTTCTTTGAGCAATTCAACCCCTGCATTATTAGTATCCAAATTGGACGTTTTGATTTTCACCAGTCTTTTCATCCAAATTGATTCTTTCGCAGTTGAGAAGTAGGACCTGTATGACTGCTGGCAACAGATCAAAATAAAGGGAGTTTATTTCGAGGTAATATAGAATGTGAGAAAGCCAGGTTGGGTTGTATAGGGCTTTGTAAATGATAGCTCATACTGTGTTTACTTGATGTTCTAAGTACTATTAGTACAACAAATCATACTTAGTGTTATTTGTCATCAGTTGGTATTATTCATCATAGGGTATTTTGCATGTTTCACTATCTGTCCCCATCCTAAGTATGACTCCTTCTAAATATGATTTTCGTGTTAATTTCTGTATCGCTTACCAGAGCTCAAAAACACACTTCTTTGTGCTTGTTCTTATCTACTCTTTCTCATCTATCTTGCCATTCGTTTAATATTTTATACAAATGCAATATTCCCTTGAAATTTGAGGTGAAATTCTAAGCCAATTCACTTTAACGGCATTCGCGATGTTTGTCGAAATCGGCGCCATGTTTTATTATTTAATAGACTCGTTTCAATACATTCGTAAAATCGTAAAAAAGTGATGTGCGTATATAGACGTTGGCGATGGGAATGAGACTAAATTCGGGACCGCGTTGCCTACCGGGATACTCGTGAAATCCGGAAAAAAAATTCTGCCATTGCGTTTACACGGCGGAGAATTTATGATTAAATATGGAATAATTTAGCATTTTCATGTTTTAAAAAGTGGATGAAAAGAAAGATGAGGACTATGAAAATCAACGGAAATGCTGTTTTGCTGTAATTCCCCGACAGTCATTCGATTGGCGCCACCATTCACTTGTACAGCAAATCAAATTGACGGTTTCTAGCAATACAATTTCCCCATACGGTCATGTTTTTATACTGGGTACAATTTGTGTTACATGTCCCTTTTTCCATAAATTAGGTTCCTTTTTCAGTTTATGCATTATATCTGAAAAAGTTTACATTTAAAGTTGGTAAAAGTATACAAATTCTGAAAGCATATACTGTAACGGATGCAAATAGCATACAATCAAGTTGATTATACAGGGTGGTCTGAAATTGTACAGGGTGTAACAAGCAAAATCTTCTTTAAAAAGAAGGGTTACAATAATTACTTCCACTATGTATATGAAGTGATGAGAGAAAAGTTCAGTACAGATTTAAAGTAGTTTAATAAAATACCCATCCAGACATATGCAAATTAAATTTCATTACGAATCTGAAATTCTACATACAGGGTGTCTACAAATTTGTTTATTTAGTTCCAGAAAAATGCTTCTATTACTACATACATACAAAGACTAGTATTTTAACCAAATTCAAGTAGATTTCAAATAAAAATGCATCAATTACATGTACATGAACATTGATTGATTTTAAAAGTCACCCTTTTCTAACATATAGGGTGTTTAAAACATTAATTTATAGGTATACATGATTATCCACAACTCATTAAATTGAATGAATTTATATTTGCATCTGAAACATGATTTTACATTCCAATTTGATGTGGCAAATGCTTAAAGTGGTATGAGTTTCAAATAATGTTCAATAAAAAGGGGCCCTTTAACTACAGGGTGACTCAAATTTTCCCAATGGCACATGTTTAGTGGCATACAATTAATTGCGTTCATTCTTCTTGTACCTTCATGATGTGCAAAGCACATTCAAATGAACAAATTAGGTTAGTTTCCATAATGTTTGAACCCAGTATTAAAATTTCATGAGTCTGATTTAAGTTTGAAATATAATTGTTTTCGTTTTAAGTTGTATTCAACATATAGGGTGATCCAATGTTGATTGGCAAACTGCTTATGCTGGTCATCCTATACTAGGTCAGGTCAGTTGCATTCCCAAGAATTTAATAATTCTCCTGAGTTTACAAGCTTGATGAAAACCAGCAGTTTTTTACTTATTTGGTAACACAGTTAAAAACAAGTAATAACACCACACTTAAACGCATTTAACAAAATGTGCTAATTAACATCCAGACAATACAGAATACATGAGGTTAATTACATATCTTCTTTTAATTTTTAATTAAATAGTTAAATTTATTTAGTCAAAAGGGTACCTCAACCTTTCTTTATTTTTAAAATGGACAGTTTGGTGCAGGCAAATATTTGCATACATTTGCAAACTGCAACCAACTTACGTTTCTTAACATTTTTTTGAGCTTCTTATTTAATGCTAATTAATGATTCCTTAATTAACTAATTATATTTTTAGTTCAAATATACTTCAATAATGTTATGTTTTCAATATAGAATTGTACCAAGAGTGAAACCAGTGCATTTTATGTTTGCCCAATGTATATTGCACCATACTTGTTCAACTATGCACTCCTCCTCCTCCTCCACATACTCCTCCTCCACATACTCTTCCACCCCTGACTAATTCGGTTTAACGAACTATTGTAATTAACAGAACCATGGTAGTTTATATTTTTCTTTGTAAAATAAAGGCCAAATACTTTCTCATCAAAATAAGACGAAATTTAAGTATGTGTGATAAAGAATAGCCAAAATATATGCATGCAAAGTAATAATATGTAGTGCAAATGTAACAGATCCACCTTTTTTGGGTACCCAGTATAAAAAACATGACCATACGTTGGTAGGGGGGAAAAACCCACCAACGTATGGGTTTCCTGTACTAAAGTACTAAATTTATATAGAGAACCCTAACCTAACTGAGTAAATTACTACGGCTAAGCTGATCTCCAAGCGCATGTGCGGACGGCTTTCGATGACGTAATCAACCGAGCGTATAGTGAGCGAACGAGTAGCTGAGAACCGTGACTTGCCTATGGGATCCAGGTTTCGGTACGGAGGGTCCCAGGTTTGATCCCCAGTCGGGTCGCAGCCATTTATTTGTTGGTTTTTCTTCCAAAGTTGCGATATCGGTTAATAACCTGGTTTGGGACTCGCAGGGCTGGACAAAATGCAAAGTTTCCCTGCAAGGGAAATTTGACGAAGTTTGATTTCCCGCTGCTTTAGCGGCGGATGGGATGTCTGAGGGGGGCTGCCCCCCCCCCCCTCAGAAGCTTAATTTATTTTTTTAAATTAAGGATTGATGTCCCGTGGTGCATCATTTTATGTAATATTGGCTGTATAGTGCCTATTACTCTAAAAAAAATCTAAAAGAAATCTAAAAAATCTAAAAAAATAAAAATATATTTGTTTGGGTTTTGGGGTGTTTTTTTTTGGGGGGGGGGGGGGGATTTCCCGTGAGATGGCAACATTTGCCGGCAAGGAGCTTGCCGTTTTGCCCTCACAGGACCTTTAATTTGATGAATAAAAACTCATAAAATACTCCACATATCTTCAAATTATATTCACTGTTCAGTCAAAGGGACCAAGGAGTAATGGCTTCAGAGTACAAACTGAATTGCTACCTTTGTCCATAATTTTTACAAAATAAGCCAGATTTCTTTTTAATCACCAAAGCTATTAAAGCTGACTGTGATTTGATAATATACAATTTTACATATCCTAAAACTTCTTTAGCACATTCAATTGTGAAAAATGCTGTGAAAAAAGTGGTTATAAAACTTGGGCATTTGAAGGGAAATATGGGCATTTGGTCATTTGGAGGGACATTTTGCTGTTCCGTATAAAAATATGCATAAGAAAAAGTGGGCAATATTCCATTTTGGAGAGAAATTTGATTTAGATTGCTAGGAAATTAACATTTTTCAGGCCTGGTTCTCACTTCTCAATGACACATAAAACAGAATCAACCTTCTACTACGTTGAATACATAGACTGTGACCACATGATTGTTTTAATTGGTTTTCTTCCTTTGTCCTTGTTCCTATATATCTCATCCAATTAGTATATGCGTTGAACCATCACAGGTTCGCCTGGTTTCAGTGAGCCGTTTTGAAACCAGTGATGATTATGTGTTAAACTAATACAGGAACTTGAACCTACGTTTCTAGACTCCAACAGATAACACAGAATCCTGTATTATCGTGAGTAGTATAGGGGATACTATAACAACATTTGACCTTTGACCTTAAACCGGAAGTGGCCAGTGACCTTTGACCTTATTACGCGTGGAAGATTTGACCGCTGGCCTCAAACCGGAAGTAACCTTTGACCCGTAACCTTTTACCATTGACCCGATCTTTGACCCGAACCGGAAGTGACGTTAGAATGACGTAAGTATTAGGCAATGATAAGATGCGTTGGGACAAGATCGATGAGTCATCGTATTGCGGTCTAAACACGCATTGTTAGCCTTACTTCATTACGTCACAGGGAGTCAATACGGATTTCACATTCATCACCGATATTTTTCCCCATTGGATAACACACGGCGCTTTATCTCACGTCAAACCCCCCTCCTGACATATACCACCGCTCAAAACACCCCCACAGTACGCCATTGACTAGGCCTACATCTCTGTATACTTTAACGGACCAATAGGCTTTCAAACGCTTACAGAATGGGCAGGGGGTAGTGGTTTTTAAGCACTATCTGAAAAAAGTCAAGGTGGATAGTGGTATATAAATGAACCAACAAAACTATTCGTATAGACAATACACTGACCGTAACTAATTTGATACGTTCGAAGCAATATATTGCGTGGAATGCAATGCGTCGTGAAATGCGTCAATGCGTCGCCAAATGCGTCAATGCATGGTCAAATGCGTCGTCAAATGCGTCGTCAATGCGTCGTCAAATGCGTCACTGATTGATCGTTCAAAAATTGATCGTTCAAAGATTGATCGAGATTGATCTTTGGTTCTGTGTGTGAAAAGACTTATTAAGAAGAATGGCTTTTATAGCCTTTTTTTACTTTTTCGCTTACCTAGAGAAATGGTTAGATTGACCGAGTCTGTATCCGATATATCCATCTCTAACATAGTCTCACTCTGCCACCATGTCATGTATTCCTCTTGGTGGAAATCCGTGAGAAACTTGGCTGGATGGGCTTTCTTCGAATCATCCCGTCGACTTTCCTCTTCTGAAACACAGAAATCACAGGTTTCTTGCGCTCCCGTTACCCCAGTTTGCCTACAGTATCTGACCCTCTGTCTTTCGCCGCAAGTGTTCGTAGCCTCTGGTTCTACGTTGAAAGCAGCGTTCACAAATGTTGGCTGGCATCGCTGAACGCGACCACTGGCATCCGTACATGGTACGGCAGATGATTCCTGAGCTATAGAAGAGGACATTAGGCAGGACAGAAGGAGAAGAATCGCTCGCAGATTGAAGATAATTGCGGCGAAAAGCCGGGTCGTACTTTGTAAACTTCTCTGCCCCGCCATGATAGATCTGCATGTGAGAGAAGTTTTCGCAACAAAGTTTGGATTTGGATATACTTGACGGGAACCAAAATGGTTGGGCGTATTTTATTGGGCTAAATCATAAGAGATCAAATTAAGTTTGGGCGTAAAATTGTTCAATTAAATCAATCTATTTATTCTAGTGGCACAAGCCGCAGGAGGTGTTGGAAACAATTTGGGAATCAATTTTTTCCGTACAATATTGAGTAAAAGTCACTTCATTATTCACTAAATAAAATTATTTTAAATCAACTATTGCGTGGGGAAGGGGTATCAGTTTCAGTTTCAGTTTATTTGTTTCCATCTCGGTAAACATTATTATTTAATTTTATTATTATTATTATTATTATTTTTATTTAAATGACCGTCCACAACGAATGGGCTGCAGAGTCGCAGATTCTGATTTCAGATATAGCCAAAAATGTGCACGTAACTTGTACATTGGCGATTTTGAGATTTTACAAGAAACTGATTATAAATACCCTTTTAAATCACTCCGTAAAACCCCTGGCACTAACATTGACTCCAAAATGTGTTAAATCATACATTTTTGTGGACCTGGTGCCCCTCAAATAATCCCAAAATGCAAGATAATACATCGAAAGATGCTTTTAGTGTGTAAATTTTCAACAGATCATCGAGGATTGTACATGCAAGTTGTTCAATGTGACCCCGGTGTGTTTGGTATTTTTAGAAAGCTAAGGGCATGACCTTTCTAAATTTAGCAGATTTGAGGCTAGCAAAACAATATTGGTCCAATGGGAAGGCTATTTTAAGAGGCCCTTCTTAAAAGAAGGGCCTCTGGGCTGTAAGCGATCGTAATCTAGCATGCCAACGCGACTAAAAACAGGGCTCCGATTGGGGAATTGTACCACCTATTTAACTGAGCATGCGCAAATGCAGGTAAACACGGGCGTCTCAAAAACAGCTGTTCCATTACTAAAATTGGGATTACTACGACACGCTATTAAAGCACTGATTAAAACGGCTTTTAAAGCAATTTCCCTTTTTATTTTCATTTCTATAGTGGGGGAAAATGTTACGAATCTACTCATAATGCGATTTATCTTATACTGCCTATATTTTCGCGGCAGTCTGAAAATATTTATTTGTAGTAAGCTTCATCATGTGTACAGAAAGATCGAAACGGCGTAGGATCCATAGTGAAGAGGGACAGAAAAGTATCGCGATAGCTTGAAATGATACAAATAAATCAGGACTCAATCATGTACAAGAAAAGTAACCATGTTTTAGTATGGAATAAGCGGAGCACACATCTCCGATCTCGATTGCCTTGTAATGTTGTTTATTAATTAATTAATTAATTAATAAAATACTTTTAATTTGTGTAAATTGATTAGCCTAATTGTATGGAATGTTCATTTGATAATTTGAATAGATAGCTTTATGACATACAAGTATTATTTCCAATGCTTATTATGGAAGACATAATTTAAAGAATTCAATGGAAAATAGACATTTCAGTTTTAAAGGTAGGCCTATGTATGTGTAAGAATCTCGTTAATTTCTGCCTAATTAATTATGCAAAATATGCAATAAAAATTGGTAAATGATTAATTATGAATAATATCAACATGTCAGGTCAAGTCTGGAGACTTGCTACTGGTAACCTGTAAACCAGTACTATCCTGTTGCAGGGTCGGGTCGTCGGCGACTAAACCGACTAAACTGTCCCCCACCAAATTCCAGGAGGAATATGGTGAGGAGGGTGGCTAGACACCCTGGTGGAACTAAAATATAATACATCTCCAAGGGCGTATGAGCTCATACTTGAGCCACCGGCCATCTAGCAAACATCTGCTGCCTTGCAGGTTCTGCCTCTTTAGGTGAAGGCTACGGGAAGGAACCCTGACAGAAAATACCTCGCCAACCCGCAGTGCCAAGCGTGGTGAGTATGGCAAACCCCCTAGAAACTATGAAAGACACCGATAAGCCATGGCCCTCAGTCCCCAGCAGCTCTGAAGCTACTACCCAAGGCAGCGGGAAGAATGGCGACGGAGCAGAGGGTGCTAAGAATCTCTGGGTTCGGACAGGCTGCCATTGGAACTTGAAAATTTGCACCTAAAATGCCAGATCACTTTCCTCAGACGACAGAATCCTAGAGCTTGAAGATGAGCTGGAAAGGATTAATTTTGACATCGTTGGAATCAGCGAAGCTCGAATAAAAGGGGAATGTTGCATTACCCTAAACAACAGTGGTCATAACCTTTACTACAAGGGTGGCAACACTTGCCATAGGGGAGTCGGCTTCTTGGTAAACAAGAAAATTGCCGGAAATGTCACCAGCTTTAAAGCCGTATCTGACAGGGTGGCTCAACTCTCCATCAAGATCAGCGGAAGGTATCATCTAAATATAATCCAGGCCTACTTTCCAACAACCAGCCATACAGATGAAGATGTAGACATAGTATATGAGGATGTGGGAAACCTAATCTCTAACAGTAAAGCTCACTACAACATCATCATGGGCGATTTCAACGCTAAAGTTGGACTGGGTGAACCAACAAAGTCCTGCACAGGAAAGTTTGGACTTGGTACACGCAACAGCAGAGGAAACTCCCTCATCAACTTTGCTGAACGACATCAGTTGAAAATCATGAACACGTTCTTCAAGAAATCACCAAATAGACGCTGGACGTGGATCTCCCCAAATACCACTACAAAGAATGAGATTGACTACATCCTCACAGACAAGCCTCATATTTTCACAGATGTCTCTGTTATTAACAGGTTCAACACGGGCAGTGACCACCGCTTGGTACGTGGCTCTTTAACAATCAACACCAAGAGAGAGAGGGCGAGGCTCATGAGCCGTCCAAAGAAGCCAAATGCAGTGGTGCTCTCAACAAAGGCGACAGAGTTCCAGCTGCTGCTGACCAACAGGTTCGAGACCCTTAAACTTGAATCAACAGATGACCTTGACACACATTGTGAACAACTCACTACCATCATTATGGAAACTGCAGAAGAGACCGCTGGGAGTGACAAGCCACCAAAACCGGAAAAGCTCTCTGTGCAAACAAAACACCTCAGAGAGAAGCGGAGGCAGATGAAGAGAAGTGGGACCAATGTACAAAATATTGAATACATCGAGACTTGTAAAGCCATCCGATGCCGTATGAAAGAGGAATTAAATAGATACAATGAGGAGGAACAGCTGAAAGCCCTGGAAAACAACAGAGGTCTCAAGTCCACCAAAAAGAAGCAGTGTCTGGGCAGAAATAAAATCATCAGCCTTAGAGAAGACGCATGTGAGCCAGGGGGTCAGAAATATAATGTCGTCGACGTCCCGATGGTAAATTTTCGTAAAAGGTTGGCCCAATTTTTTTCCCAGTCAGTCACATCGTGAATTTCACGTAAGGGGGGGGGGGGGGGGGGGTAGGGTCAAAAAAATTCGCACAGTCAAAAAATTTCGCACGTCCCGATATTTGGAGCCAGGGGGGGCAACTTGCCCCCCTGCCCCCCCGGTCGGTACGCCCCTGATCAGCCTCCTGCCAGTCACATACAAGGTATTTTCAAAAATCATCCTACGCAGAATGCTACGCACACTGGAACATCATCAACCAAGAGAGCAGGCAGGCTTTAGGGCAGGTTTCTCCACCATCGACCACATCCAAGTAGTAAACCAGCTACAAGAGAAGGTAAATGAGTACAAGATTCCCCTATGCTTTGTCTTTGTCGACTACGAGAAGGCTTTCGATTCCATCGAGTTTTCGCCGGGGGGGGGGGGGGGGGGGGGGGGGGGGGGTAGGGTCAAAAAAATTCGCACGGTCAAAAAATTTCGCACGTCCCGATATTTGGAGCCAGGGGGGGCAACTTGCCCCCCTGCCCCCCCCGGTCGGTACGCCCCTGATCAGCCTCCTGCCAGTCACATACAAGGTATTTTCAAAAATCATCCTACGCAGAATGCTACGCACACTGGAACATCAACAACCAAGAGAGCAGGCAGGCTTTAGGGCAGGTTTCTCCACCATCGACCACATCCAAGTAGTAAACCAGCTACAAGAGAAGGTAAATGAGTACAAGATTCCCCGAGTTTTCGCCGCTCTTCAAGGCATTGAAGAACCAGGGTGTTGATCCGGTGTACATAACTCTCCTACGTGATCTATACCACGGTGCCACATCCATCCTGAAACTCCACAAGGACAGTGATACAATCAAGCTGGAGAGGGGAGCAAGGCAAAGTGACAACATATCGCCTAAACTCTTCACATCATGTCTCCAAGATGCCATCATAGGTAGAATAGACTGGAAAGACAAGGGCCTTAACATCAATGGCGAACACCTTTCACACCTAATATTCGCCGATGACATCATCTTGATGGCCAAGTCACCAGAAGAGTTGGAAAGCATGCTCACTGACATCGACAGAGCCAGCAAACCAGTTGGCCTTAACATGCACCTAAGCAAGACCAAAGTGATGTTCAATGACCATGTCAACAAGTCCGTAATAACTGTTGATGGAAAAATCATCGAGGAGGTGGACAGATATGTATACCTGGGAAAGACGGTGACACGAGATGGTGACTTGCTCCCTGAGATAAATAAGAGAATTGGAATCGGTTGGGCAGCCTTCAGTAAAGTAGGAAATATTATGAGAAGCCGTAAGACCAGTATGAAGATCAAGAGGAAGGTTCTAAATGAGTACGTTCTTCCAGTAATGACTTATGGTAGTGAGACATGGGCACCGACCAACTCCATGTTAGAGAAGCTTGCAGTGGCACAGCACAAGATGGAACGCATAATGCTGCAGCTGATGCTGGGCATCACTCTTCGTGACAAAAAGCGTAACACCTGGATTCGACAACAAACAGGTGTCAGCGACATCATCGATAACATCAGGATGGCAAAACACAGATGGGCAGGACACATTGCACGGCTAACAGATAACCGGTGGACAGTCAGAGCAACAGAGTGGACTCCAAGAAATTGGAGCCGTAAACGTGGACGCCCCAAAACACGCTGGAGAGACGACCTTACCCGACAGCTGGGCACTACATGGTCAATACTAGCCAGAAACAGAAGTCTGTGGAGGCATTCTAGGGAGGGGTTCCTCTCAAGCGAGCGAACTACACCCTGATGATGATGATGATCAACATCATTATGATTTGTACTAAAGTTTGATGAAGATTAAAGTATATATGTTAACATACCTGTTGCAAAAGGAAATGTGTATCTGCCTATTTTAAAAACAGGTATTTCAATTACATGAACTTTAAAGTGGATTTTCTCTAAAGTTGATATTTGAAGTTGCCGCAGTTCAAAAATTTATAACTCCAGTTCTAAGTATCAGAAAACATTGATCTTGGTATCATTTTAATGCGTACAAGTGCACTTTAAGGAAATATAATAATATCAAAAAGTCCAAATGGGCCCTCTGCAGCCCATTTGTGGTGGATGGTCACGGGTTTATAAATACAAATATACAGGAGATGTGGATGCCAATCTAAAACGCAGAGCGTGAGGAAGATGGCACCCAATGATAGAATAATTACAATCAATAAATAAGAGTTAATAACATAATATCAATAAAATGGAGTTATACATAAGATGTAAGTTACAGTAACAGATTATACATTACGGTTCCATCGCCTTTATAATTTGAGCCACTTTGGAATTTAGTTTTTTGACTATAATGACAGGCCAAGATTGCTCCGTGAACATGAATCCTGACTTAGTCTAGCCAATACAGGCATACAGCCTTGACGCGTTTTATTTAGTATTTAACATGTTTAATGTAGCCCAATTGGGCTAATACTTGAAACTAAAGTCTAATCTAGAAATGCTATATCGACACCTCCTCAAAATGTGAACATTTTATTTTATAACATCTGAAATACTAAGCACTAATCTTTATAACAAATTGAAGTTCAAAGCTAAAAATTCGTTATACAACCTCGCTAAAACATGCTCAGAACATACAATTTGGGCGCTGTGTGTCATTTCAACCAGGAATTGGCAGACATACATTGCACCGTCCACGGACGATCCCACATGCTGTGGTAATTGCTTGCTGGCTTCCTCCCTTGACCAAGGCATTAGAGTGTTGCCACACGAGGGTTGTTCAATGTCCTAATTTTTGGGCTCATTTTTAAAACTAAAACCTGCTCAAGCAATAGTACAGGGTGTCCCAAAAGTCTATGCACGACTTTGAAGCTTTGTATTTCACAAAATATAAGTCGTATTGAAAATATGAATACATATTTAGAAAGAGGAGATGTGGGAAATAATTTTGATACCAAACATTGGAGTAACATATGTTTGTAATGCCACCCTAGAAGTAAAATATGTATTAATGCAAAAATGTAATTTTATACTTCGGAGGAATAAAGTTCATAAATCCATACCTATTGAGATTAACAAAAATACGGGTAGAGTTGGTTACACGGAAAGTGATCCGTCAATTGTAATATTTAAAATTTTACATTACAGTGATATCATCATCATAACAAACTATATCACACATAATTTTTGTTTCTATAGTGAAATCTAATTTAAATGTTTTCCATGTATACAGAGACGTGTGCTAATGCAAAAACACAGACCTAAACAATTGAATAACGTAACAGAAAAGTGAACACACACATCACACAGCTGTCAAACATGTTAAAATTTAAACTTAGCGGACTATTTTAATGCTGCTTGAAGGCCTCGTCGAAGGTTGTTTTACCCATTTAGAATATGTTCCTGTGTTCAAAAATGTATCCACCAACTTCAGAATGGATATTCTTCCTGGTGCGCATTTCACTTTGAAATGTTTTCAGAACTTTTGTTGAGTAAGTTGAACTGAATGTGTTTCAGCGTCGAACCATACAATTTGTATTCGCTTATCTATGCTGTAAACCATCTTGAATGAAGACTTTTGCTTTGCAATGTTGTCTACTACGCTTATTTATGTTGTGAGTGACCGAGTTTGGTATTAAATAACATTAATGTTGCAAGGTAAGCAGTGAACTGTGACTAATGCGCAACGTTGCTTTCATACCGTTAATTTATGCGCACCTTTAGCAACAATGTGTGGTTCTTGGTATGGGTTGGTCTAGCACACGGTCAATGACTTTCAACCAGTTTTATAATGTTGTAGGTTTACCAATAGGGTTGCGTTTGGTATCAAATTAATTTCCCAAATCTCGTCTATCAAATATGGTTACATTTATACCATATGATTTATATTTTATGAGATATGACTCTTCAAAAACGTGCATAGACTTTTGGGACACCCTGTATAATCATGATTTTTCTCGAAATTTGAACATTTTATTTCACAAAATCTGAATCAGCACTAATTTTATAACATTACGGCTCCCCCGCTCAGATCAGGTACCATCCAAGCTATGCTCGGACAGGGGGTGTCTGAGGGGGGATGTGTCCCCTAAGAAGTAGAAGAAAAGAAATTGAACTCATTTGGTGCGATCTGGTGTATACGTTTGACCAAAATGTTATCGAAAAGCCACCTCTTCAATTCAAATAAAAAAATTGTATCAATGCACGAAAGAAGTTGAGCGTATACTGAATGGTCTAAAACCTCGAACAGGGGGGGAGTCTGAGGGGGGATATGTGCCCCCCTCAGAAGTAGAAAAGATTTCAAATTTTGAACTTATTTGGTGCGATCTGGTGTATACTTTTACCAAAATATTAATCGAAAAGCCACCTCTTCATTCAAATATTTCTTTTTTATCAATGCACGAAAGAAGTTAAGCGTATACTGATATATTCTTAATTTAAGTAATGGTTTAAAAGCTCGAACAGGGGGAGTCTGAGGGGGGTATCAGAAGTAGAAAACATTTCAATTTTTGAACTCATTTGGTGCGATCTGGTGTATACTTTTGACCAAAATTTTATCGAAAAGCCACCTCTTTATTTCCAATAAATATTTTGTTTTTTATCAATGCACGAAAGAAGTTTTAAGTTTTTTGATTTAAGTATAGAATGGTCTAAAAGCTCGAAACAGCTCGAATTTTGGAACTCATTTGGTGCGATCTGGTGTATACTTTTGACCAACATTTTATCGAAAAGCCACCTCTTCTTCTCTCTTCCTTATCTCTTTCTGCTGCACTGACTCTCCTTCAATTCTTCCGCATTGTCGACAAGGTATTCTGGACATACCGTCTGCGTTGTTGTGCCGTTTTCCGGGTCGATATAGGTCAAGCTCGAAGCTACCCAGGACTTCAAGTCATCGTGCCAGTTGTATTCTTGAAATTGCAGAGCCAACGTAAGGAGCCGTGGTCAGTTCGAACTTTCACTTTTCTTCCCCATAGATAGTGCTTGCTTCCTCACAAATACAACTACAGCTAACAATTCACGCCGTGTAACGCAGTAATTACGCTCTGCTCGTGAAAGAGACTTACTGGCATGGGCGACTACACGCTCTTCTCCATCCTGAATCTGGGATAACACAGCGCCGATGGCAAACGCACTGGCTTCCGTGTCCAAAATGTACTGTCCTTCCGGTTGTAGGTATGCCAGTATAGGAGCTGATATCAGTGTCGTTTTTAGGGTCTGAAATGCATTCTCGCAGTCCTCTGTCCAGTCAAACACCACCCTTTTTCAGTTAATCGGAGCAGTGGGCGTTTGAGTGTTTTGGCGCTGGCGTCGGCCAGTCTCTCACTGCTTCGATCTTGGCAGGGTCTGTGTCGATACCGGCAGCCGACACAACATGGCCCAAATATTGTACCTCTGTCCGGAACACACTTGGATGGTTTCAATTTGAGTCCTGCTGATCTGAATCTCCTTAGTACGGTCTCAAGTCGTGAAATAGTTTCACCCTCGGTGTTTCCATATATTATGACATCGTTGAGGTAGACCAGGAGTGAGTCCACTATTTGTCGCAAAAGCCGACTTCTGACGTGCGTCGTTGTCCATTTCTACTTGCCAATACCCCGATGCCATATCTAATGTGCAAAAGTAACGGGCTCCGGATAAGGCGTCCAAACTATCGTCAATCCGGTGCTAAACAGGCGTTTACTTCCGTCCTTCTTTCCCACCAAAACCACTGGGCTAGCCCACGGGCTCAGATGACTCTATTGCGCCACTCTCTGATAAGGCTTTAACCTGTCTCTCTACTTCTTCTCTCTGTCCAAGTGGCAATCGACAAAAGGCCTGGCGAATTGGATGTGCTTGTCCGGTATCGATGCTGTGCATTACTAAGTTGGTTCTGCCCAAGTCATGGTCTCCTTTTGAAAAGACATCCTGGTAATTTGAAAGCACTGTCTTTGCCTTTGCTTGCTATATTGGGTCTAGGCCCTCACTACTTCTGTCATATAAGTTTTGCAGGTATTCCGGCACACATTCCTCTTTAGGTGTGCTCTCATCGCTCCATTCTTAACTACAGCCCGTGCCACACCTATACCTCTCGATTGAGGGATTCTATTCTCTTATGTTAGCAGCGGTTTCGCGGGTCTGGCCTCAACCACAACTTCGTGAGCCGGTGGTATATTCACAGTTTCCACTGACACGACTCGTGTACCGAAATAGCTGTCGTCCGCTGTTCTACATGGTATTCTTTCGCCATTAACTCTAGTCGACTAAGATCAAAAACTCCTCCAGTTGCCAACAAGAAGTCCATTCCCAGGAGTCATTGGTGTCTTGTATCTGCTACGACTCGACTATCTTAACAGTGTGGGTAACAGGTCCAACTTTGAGTTCGACCCATGCAGCTCCCATAACTCCAACTGTACTACCATTTGCTTGTCTCAGTACTTCATCTGACTGGGTAAGTCTGGGTTTCATATGATCCGGGATGAGCGCGTACACGCTTGTTGACAAGATGGTTCAGTATCTACAAGCATATGCAATCGTTCACCCCGGAGTTCGACGGGGGCAAAAAGTCCCGCCATGGCTTGATACTGTATTGGTCCTACTGTTGGGTCGTCTCCTCTTCTCTCTTTTCGCTGCATTGGTTCTGAACTTTTGCTATTGGGCCTTGCTCTGACATCGGGGATCACTGGTCTGAATGTTTTCGCGAGCTCCCCATGGCCCGTTGGAGTGGCCCTCCTCCGTTTCCTGGACTCCAGCAGTCTCGGGCGATGTGTCCCAGCTTATTACATGCATAGCATTTCACAGGCTCTCTTCTCTGCCTGTATTGATCATACGTTGGTAGTTGGGGATTTCTAGTTTGCTGTCTGATAGACTCCGCAAGCATAGTCTCTATAGTTTGTAGTCTCTACATTCTCTTGATTCTGCATTCACGTCCATTGGCCGGGTATATATCTTAGGTTTGTTACGCCCTCGTGATCTCTCTGATCGGTAATATGACTGGTTTCCATGGCGGCCTTGATGGCGTCATTTAAGGTCTCAGGTCTCGCTTGGAATACATCGTTACGGACTTCGGGGTCCGCAATAGCCTTCTTAAAGCATTCTCGGGCTACTCGATCTCTCTCCTTTCTATCGGTTTTCGGGTGTGCCAATGTTGGGTGTGCCAACTTTCTAATGGCCTATCCTAGGGGATACAGAGTCTCGCTGGGGCCTTGTTCTCTCCTTGAAAGTTCCAGAAAATAACTTTCGGCACTCTTTCGGGGTCCGAATTTCTTCGTCATTATGTCTACTAGTTCCATGTAGCTCATCTCTTCGGGATGATTCTTGTTGACCGTGAGGGCAGTCAAAGCCTCTCCCGCGCAGCTCGCGAACAACTGAAACGCGGATTCTTCGTCGTTCCACTGATTATACTTCTTGCAGGCGTTAAACTGGTTCAAAAAGTCTTCCCATGACCATGATGACGTTGTCCCATTGAACTTGGTGGGTTCCTTTTCTTTCCTTAACCGACCACGGAGCCGGCGTTCGTAGTCATCTGTTCCTTGTTATCGTCTTTCTCTTACAAGAGGCCACGGGCGTTCATATCTCTTGTCATCATACTGTATGTACAGCCGGCGGTTGCTGCGGTCTGCTTGTTCTCATTTCTGTGGAGATATACGTGGGTTTATGTATCGCTTCTATGTCATGCACTTCCGTCTCCCGACGAGATGTTGGAATTGCCGAATCAATTGACTGTCTTGCATTAGTATTCGTTCCTGACCATTCATCGGTATCGGGTCTTAGTCTGGATGCTGATGGCCTGAGAGTATTATCTTTCTTGTTCTCAGGTTTAGGTATCCTACCAACGCGCGAGGAATGCCCGGTGACGCGAATACCCGGTAATTCAGGCGAAGCTGCGATAGCCCTCTTCAGATGTCGTGTTGCCGTAGGTCAAATTTCTTCCTGTCACTGTGGGTCTTTCTCTAACATTCTCATTGTCTAGGCGTCCATCATCATCCGATCTCTGTCTCCTTTCTGTTGGCGCACCTATCTAACTCGGCATGTCTGGTACGCTGATCCTAGAAGAATCGTGGCATTGGGTACCGGGTGTGATGAGGAAGTTTACATAACACTCTGTTGTGCATGCCGTCGTGTCTACTTGTAATTGATCACGTAGACGTTCATTTATTTCACAGTCGGGAGAATTTGATCTAGTATCTGCAACATTTTTACTTCGCTCTGTTTTCGCCGCGTATGAACTCGGCCATTGACAACACAGTTAAAAACTGTTACACATGCTTGAAATATAAGCCAAAACACCAAGCAGAACCATTGCCCCCTCATCCAGTCCCAGACGGTCCTTGGCAGAAGGTTGGAACTGACCTATTTGAGTTAGACTCTAAACACTATTTGATAATGGCAGACTACTACTCGGTGTATCCAGAAGTAGCACCATTACCATCCCTCGCATGCAAATCTGTGATCAACGCCATGAAAGCGACATTCGGACGTCATGGTGTACCGCTAGAAGTCTTCAGCGACAATGGTCCTCAATTCTCAGCGAAAGAATTTCAACGATTTGCAGCGCAGTGGGAATTTCAGCGCTCTACCTCGTCCCCAACATACGCGAGAGCAAACTCGCGACTCACGGAGAGAACTGTGCAGACTGTGAAAAACCTGATGAAAAAAATCAAAGGAAAGTCATCAGGACGCGTGCATGTCACTGCTTGTATACAGAAGCACCCCTCTGAATTGTGGAATATTCCCGGCAGAGCTTCTAATGAGCAGAAAGATTCGGTCTAATTTGCCAATAGACCGCAAACTGCTGAAACCAAAGACAATTTTAATTGTCAAAACTCTCAAAAAGTCAAAGCCTGCCGTGAGGAAGAAAAGCGTGAGCAAAAGACGCATCACGACAAGAATTTTCGTAAGCTACCAGAACTGAAACCTGGAGATCATGTTTGTCTGCAAAATCCAAAAGACAACACATGGTCCAAAGAAGGAGTGATCGCGAAAAGCTGAATCATCGCTCCTACCTAGTGAAACTGACAAATGGCAGTCGCCTCCGTAGAAACCGCACATTATTTACGTAAGTTGTGAGATCATTTGCCTAATCCACGCCGGCGTTGTGAGACATGTTTTCAAATAGTCTTTAATTAAAAATCTCATATTATTGTAGATGAAATTGAATACTTGGAAATATTATTTGTTTTAAATATTTAAATTGGTTGAAAGATTGAGCTATTGTTATGTCAAAAATGTCCTTATAAATATTAACAGGAACATATTTGATTGGCACGGTAGTCATTTTGACGATGACTTTTTGCTGCAGTTAAATTGTAACTTCATATAGGCCTGTTATTATTAACTACGTACTAAGTCGAATTTAACTACATTCAAAGTCGAAAGGCAAATATCAACCCCGTATGGTGGTCAAATTAACTACATCCAGGGTTATTTCAAAGTGATCCCCCAAACAAGTCAAGTTATAACTATGTTAACATAGTCATTTTCCATTTCATACCAAGTCAAAAGTTGAAGGACAACCCGATATTGAGGTCATATTGAGGGCCAATATCGAGATGTGTTTTGACCAAGTCGATCAGCTGCTATCAATTAATGGTAACCCAGTATTTCTAGATTATCTACATTCATTTATTGCCTGTCCTTTGTCAAAAAGCTTTTGGGTTCATTTTAAAAGATTGATTATTTCTAACAATATTCCATGTCCAGAGATATCGTTAACAATCATTGTGCTTGGTTATAAACCAAATAATCAAAATGTATTGAATGTAATGCTAAATAGAATGCTTAGTCTGGCGTCGTTCACTCTATATAGATCCAGACATATCAAGATCACTGATAATAAAAACGTTGATGCATTTAAATGGTTTCTATACGAATTAAAATGGAGAATTAGTATCTTGAGACACAGTGAAAATGTGTGGCATAAGATTGGCAAAAGCCTACATAGCACAGAGTAAATAGTAGGTTCTGATATTCTTCTTGTAAAACACATGTACATAACAGCCCATATTATATATTGCTTTGTTTGTCAACTCAACTGCGAAGGTCATGTGCCATTGATGATCATTAGCCATCTATCTTCATGCAAATGGTAATTGTTGGTACATGCTGTTCGCTGGTAGAGTCATGTTTTTTCTTCTTCATATTTGTAACTTATTGATACCAGTATGTTTGATATATTATTATTATGTTATATAACTATGTATAGAATATAGATGAAAGAAAAATAAAATGAATGAAAAAAAGAAAGAAAATGATTTCTAGTTTGTCTGCAGATGGTAGTTTGCAGTCACCACAGTAGAGTTCAAGTTGGTTTGGGATGGGGTTCTCTTCCTGGAGATTACCATGGTCTTGTACTTGGTAGGCTCAAAGGTCACTTTCCATTTATCCGCCCATGCTTTCATATTGCTTAGATCATTGTAAAGGCTAGCAGCTACTGCATTGGAGCTGCTGAAGACTTAAAGGGGTACTACGAGATGTGTTGAAGGCTGCGCCCTCAATTATAGGATAACAACCGGGATATCTACATTTTTACAATTGTATTACATACACAAAGTTACAGCTGTAAGGATTAAGAAAAATCAACCGTCTTAGTGCAATAAAACGTCGTTTCAAACTATTCCATTCCCGGCTCGGACAACATTTTATGGTAAACAGCGTTACGCTATTTTTCTTTTCGATTCAAATTACATACGATATTACATACAGGGCGTTTAAAAAAAAGTTTCAATAGCGATGATTTTTAACATATTTAAACATTGTTTTAATCATGTTTTGCTGTTTTTTGTGAGTAGAAACAACAATAATGGCTTATTATAATGATTATCTTTAATTTAAAGTACATTTTGTAAATAAAAAAATCTTAAACATCTCTTAGTACACCTTTAACAGTCTGCTCCGGAACGGGAGCGCGTTTAGACTATGCCATAGTCGATTTTATTTTTAACCCTTTTTCCATTTTTCTTTTTTTTAAACCTTTTTTATTATTTTTTACTTATTTCTTATTATTTTTTACTTATACTATTTATTCAGTGTCTGGCCCGTTGTCTAATATTTTGCATGCAGCCGCGCCAATGAGTAAATTCCTAATGTTCCTAATGAGGGCAGTATTGTCTATGTTCTGTAATTCTATCGCTATTGATATGATATGATCAACAGAGGGCTCCCTTTAGTCCACTACTAATATAGTGATTGCTCCCGCACAGTGACCGAGTAAAAATCGACTGACGAACTGACGAACTCCAATGGCGAATGGGGAATGTAAAACTTAAACGGTGACAAGTAGGAGCGCCCTCACTTATAATACTGCCCACCCATTAATGGTAACAAGTGTGGGCGCCCTACATGTACCCTCACTTCTAGGTACTGCATTTAGGACCCGATTTAGGACTAATAATACGCTGAAATGCTGATAAATAATCAGAAAATGGGATAGATAGATAGGATAAAAAAGAGAAAAAGAAGAAAGACTGAGAAAAAAAATCGGACTACAGAGTAGTCTAGAGCACGTTCGGCTTGAGGGCGTGCTATTTAGTGACGCACTGCCGTCAATCTTTACACATGCGATGCGTCAAGTGACGGGGTCCGTCTTCTGCTAAGTGACAAATAAGTTTGATATTTTAATAGAGGGCGGGCTTGGGAACGGGAATACGTTTCTAAGGGATCGGCCTCCCGTCACAGATTGAAGAAAAAAAATCATATTTTGCTGATTTGTAAAATAAAACCATAAAATAAGTATCTTATCTTTGAGATAATGTCAGAAAATTCATCACTATATAATACTTCAAGGATTATATTTATTGTAAAGATCATCACACTTAACCTAAATATTCATTAAAATGGTGTTAACTCGCATAGAAAATGGGTTGAGAAAATGGTAGTCTTTATCGCGGTATATAGGCTCAAAATGGTTTACTTTTGGGGTGTTAGTATTTAGTGAAATGGATCGAAATTAGTCGAAATGGATCGAAATATTATTGAAATGATACGGAATGAGTCCAATCCAAAGCTAACTTTACTGGTAAGCGGTCAAAATTGACAAAAACATATGAAGAAAACCAGTAATTTCTGTGGCCCATTTCGCGAAACGTGATGATCAGGAATGGGCGGTATTGAGTATCGACAAGTGTTATTTCATGTATTTGTTTGCAAATCAATTGAGTAGGGCCTAGTATTAAATATAATTTATATTGTTAAGTCTTTTGGGATTTTACACGGAAAATAGGATGGTGGTCATGAAATTAATACCATTGTAAGGGGGGGGGGGGCAACATTTTAGTTAATATTTTTATTAAACGTTATATAACAAATTTGTGCTTGTGGACGTGGGGGAGTTGGGGTGTGTAAAATAATCAACATCTGAATAGGGGACTAGATTGTGGGTCATTTTAATCGCTATTATTTAGGGGTGGCTAATAAAATGACGACGATAAAGGACATATCTGGGTCCTCCAATCAAAGAAAATGACTCCTTCATCTTTCCTGTCTTTCTCGTTCTTTCATCGGCGGCGCAAGTGCCCAAGAAGGGGGGGGGGGGGGGGGGTACTTTTTACAGGGCCGGTGAATGCTTATGTAATCTGAGATGTGATCGGCATGCACAAGAATAGGTATCCCTTACCCATCATGAATGGTATTATAGTCTTCGAATACTCTTCAAACAACATTCGAAGGGTATTATACTGATTTTGTACCATTCAATAGCATTCGGGCAATCATAGTCTTCGATTTCAGTGGACCTGAATGGTGTTCGAATGGTATAACACTGATATAGCCTTCAAAACAATGCTATTGTATTCATTTTTTGAATGGTAACGATACCATTCAAAATATAATTAGATGTCATTTCAAATTTGCTGAGTGCCCCAAAGGTGTATGTATCCTGAGATAGCCCTGTGTATAAGAGCGGTACGTAGCCAATGCATAGTATGGCAACAATTTGATTTCAGAGCGGTTGCTAAATGGTATCGTATAACCCATTATAGCATTCGAATGGTATCGTATAGTCTTCGAATGGTATCGTATAGCCTTCGAATGGTATTCATATATAGTCTTCGAATGGTATTGTATACCATTCGAAGACTATACAATACCATTCGAATGGTATTATATAGTCTTCGAATGGTATTGAATAGTCTTCGAATGGTATTGCATACCATTCAATAATAGTCTTCATATCTCATTTAAATATTTCGGCTCAGAAGAAGGGTATTCGAAGGGTATTCGAAGACTATACAGTCTTCGAAGGGTGTATATAGTATTTGAAGACTATATCTACAGCATTCAACCAATGCAAAATAAGTCGAAGGCTATTTGTAAATAGCATTCAAATAGTATTCGAATGCTATGTTTCGAATATTATGATGAAGAGTGTTTGAAGGCTGTGTATTACGATAATATTCAATATTCAATATTTATTTTCCATCATATCAACAAAGACAAAATACAATGACAGATTAACAAATAATATGATGGAGGAGGAACAACTAAAAGCAAAAGCCTGACGTTGTTGCACCCCCTTAAACAAAGCTTACATTCTACAAATACAGAAAAATATACAAAATATACAATTACAGAAATTATAAGTTAACATAACAGAAAAGAAGAAAAAAATCAACAACAACAGCAAAGGGATGACACCAAGCTTATCCATAACAGCAACCTCATAAAGATAATTCCGAGAAAATAACACATCAACTATTGTGAGTATCAGTGGTTTACATTTTTATTCATCCAATTTTAGACAAAATATCACGATATAATACACATTGATAAAAAGATCACGGCTTCATTAAGTGATTTTCTCCTTATGAGCGAAGGGTTTAATTTTTATCAGAAAAAATCCCACTGGATGAGAGTGTATATCTTTGCAGAGATGGAAATGCTCATACACCTTTCGACTCAGGTTACCTAACCTCATGTCGAATTCATTTTCACAACCTCAAGTCGAATTCATTTAAACTAAAAAACACCATTGAAACTATATTGATGATAAATTATATGTTCAAACACTCAGGGGGTTGGTGGTCGGTGAGGTAAGAATGAGGATGGATCAATCTTAAACTATAAATTGGATATGATACTAGCTTTAGAGGGCCCTCACCTTAACGGAATAAACCGCAATATTATTGCGGTTTATTCCGTTTTAAAGCGGGATCAGATATATGCAACCTAAGGTTGTTACATTTGATTTATTTTCAACCTGAGGTTGTTTTGTTGAATTTTTTCTTAACCTCAGGTTTATTTATTGCAGTATTCAACCTGAGGTTGTTTTATTGAAATTTTTCTCAACCTCAGGTTTATTTATTGCAGTATTCTATTTCAATAAAAGTAAATACAACCTGAGGTTAGGTAACCTGAGGTCGAAAGGTGTATGAGCATTTCCATCTCTGCGTATATTTTCAGGCGAGGTATCCATTCCGGATGACAGCGTCTTGTGCATGTTGTCACCCGGTATGGAAATCTCACCTTATACTTTCCAGTAGAAGTGAAGGTCATTTCCCTCACCATGGCATAACGTATCCACAGGTTTGTAAAGAAATGAGCGGCCATTGGGGTCAATATATTCTAGAATCGAGACAAAGGTCTAGAATTGGGACAAATGTCGTTCCGATTCTAGACCTTCGTACCGATTCTAGGCTCGGCCTTTGTCCCAATTCTAGACCTTTACGGTCCCGGTCCGATTCTAGACATTCGTTCTGATTCTAGACCTTGTCCGATTCTAGACCTTTGTGATAATCCTTTTGTCCTTTACGTACGAAGAATAGTCCTCCACCTTTGTCCCAATTATAGACCTTTGTCCTAATGATAGACCTTTGTCCTAATTATAGACCTTTGTCCCGATTCTATACTATATTGATCCAAATGGCAGCCCATATAATAAAGACCACTCAATTAATAAGTCTATACAACGACAAGGATGATAAACAAGAAATCAATTTGTAATTCAATATGACAGTGCATGGTGACGTACAGATTCAATTGTAAATGAAATTACTTGTATTTACCATTACAAATTGATTGTCATATGAAATAATCATAACCAACATGACCACGGCATCATTAAATTATTTTCTTATAGCAATACAATACTCATTTATTTTACTCTACATAATCAATACACACATTCTTGTGTCGAGCATCTCTCTACATATAGATACAAACTATACAAAATAACCGTTGTGCTTTTAGCATGCACTTGTTCCAACTGTACAAATTGAATTAATATATACACAAATATTTACAATCATAACAATTCCTAGGTCAAATTATGACTATTGATTTGGAGATGATAGCAACAAAGTGGATGTTTTATATTTTTTCCTTTTCACGTCTATCCACTAATTTTCCTTATCAATAACTGAGACGTTACAAAAAAACTTTGCATAGATAATAAAGTTAAAAAATATGTCACAAGCTTTTCCAAACTATCAGTATTACTCGGTTTTAGGTTGTGTATTTTCCCCGTTTTTAATTTATTCATAGTTTGTATTTACTAATAAAACGGGGTACGAGGTATGTTTTCATGAAATGTGGGTCACATGCTCGGAATTACGTTAAGAAATCACCAAACAATTAAATGGTGAAATTACTCGGTTTTAGGTTGTGTATTTTCCCCGTTTTTCATTTATTCATAGTTTGTATTTACTAATAAAACGGGGTACGAAGTAAGGCAAAGGTTGTGGCAGAGTTCCTAAATCCTATGTTTTCATGAAATTTAGGTCACATGCTCGGAATTATGATAAGAAATCACCAAAGTAATTAAATGGTGACATTCTGGAAATTTCCTGAAGATTAGCATACCATGATTACGCTCCTGCACTACACTACAAATAATTTGATAATGTAAAATAAAGCTATTGTTTCCATGGCTGAATCATTCGCCTTACATTGAGCCAGTCTCAGCGGGAACCAGATATCCCCAATTGTCTTTAGAGGGCACCAAGACTTGACAATCAGCACCTTTTTTTCCATGTAACGAAGCCTTTTTGAACTTGACAACATTCTGGTACAGGTTGCTGTCTCGTTTCGGCTCTGGCTGTACATATGGATCACTCATTGAGCTTACCGCAGACATCTTCTTCTCCACCATCTGAACAATGTCTGGTTTGGGTGCTATTGTTGGTTTCCTCATGAATTTGCTGGCGGGCTTTGCTTCAACTGTTCTGATAGTCCGACCGCGATACACTGATGAGTAAAGGTGCCCAACAAAATTCGAGATACCAACCGAGGCTTTTTTGAAAGGCGTTCTATTTTGTTGAGTTCGTCTCGCTGCACCATAGTGTGGCGCTGCAGTTGAAACGTGCGTGGCGTGGATGAATCTTACCCCGGATATTGATGGCCTATCGTCACGTGACTGAATCGAACCCTGACTGTCGCGGTCTATTTCGAAATCGTAGCTGTCCCTGTTGCTGGCGTTGCTTCCATAATCTTCGCTGTCGACGTTGCTGTCGTCGCTGTAATAACTTGAGGTGTACGATACTGTGTCGTGCTGTATGGCTTTGTTAAAACGAGGATCATTCTTGATTTTCTGCAGAAATGATGGTAATCTGCGGAGAAATAACAGTTTAGACACGAAATAGTAATAATGACCAAGGTTGATGTTTATGGTCAACTTGAGTCAAATAGTGCTCAGACAAAACAAGTGAAAATTAACGTTTACAAAGTACTATTTGTAATGCTAGCAAATCGGTTGATTGGCAAATTTTAGCTACGCTACTTGGAGCCAACAATGCAAATCCTTTAACCGTGAAAGGGACATGGTCATGGTGGTAGTATCTTTGTCATATCCGTGAAAAGGATGTGGTCATGGTGGTAGTATCTTTGTCATAACCGTGAAAAGGACGTGGTCATGGTGGTAGTATCTTTGTCATAACCGTGAAAAAAGGACGTGGTCATGGTGGTAGTATCTTTGTCATAACCGTGAAAGGGACGTGGTCATGGTGGTAGTTTTTTTTTCATAACCATGAAAGGGACGTGGTAATGGCGGTAGTATCTTTGTCATAACCGTGAAAGGGACATGGTCACGGTGGTAGTATCTTTGTCATAACCGTGAAAGGGACGTGATCATGGTGGTAGTATCTTTGTCATAACCATGAAAGGGACGTGGTCATGGCGGTAGTATCTTTGCCATAACCGTGAAAGGGACATGGTCATGGCGGTAGTATCTTTGTCATAACCGTGAAAGGGACGTGGTCATGGTGGTAGTATCTTTGTCATAACCGTGAAAGGGACATGGTCATGGTGGTAGTATCTTTGTCATAACCGTGAAAGGGACGTGGTCATGGTGGTAGTATCTTTGTCATAACCGTGAAAGGGACGTGGTCATGGTGGTAGTTTTTTTTTCATAACCATGAAAGGGACGTGGTAATGGCGGTAGTATCTTTGTCATAACCGTGAAAGGGACATGGTCACGGTGGTAGTATCTTTGTCATAACCGTGAAAGGGACGTGATCATGGTGGTAGTATCTTTGTCATAACCATGAAAGGGACGTGGTCATGGCGGTAGTATCTTTGCCATAACCGTGAAAGGGACATGGTCATGGCGGTAGTATCTTTGTCATAACCGTGAAAGGGACGTGGTCATGGTGGTAGTATCTTTGTCATAACCGTGAAAGGGACATGGTCATGGTGGTAGTATCTTTGTCATAACCGTGAAAGGGACGTGGTCATGGTGGTAGTATCTTTGTCATAACCGTGAAAGGGACGTGGTCATGGTGGTAGTATCTTTGTCAATAATTTCAGATATTATACTAACTTCTTTCTCAGGATCATTGATCCGATGGCA
The DNA here is from genome assembly GCA_035610835.1 of Ophiura sarsii. NCBI lineage: Eukaryota > Metazoa > Echinodermata > Ophiuroidea > Amphilepidida > Ophiuridae > Ophiura > Ophiura sarsii. The sequence continues at coordinate 16,328,835 of CM069448.1, read as the reverse complement.
GCGCCCCAAAATGCAACGAGACCTCCGCCGATACTAACGGTAGCTACAGCAGCTGCGAAGGACATACAAATAAGTTGTTATTACAAATACCGTAATTGATTGTAACAAGTATAATACGATTTCAACAGTTCAATTGTTTTCAAATTTAGAACAACGTTCTCATCCACAATATAGTGACAAATCATGTTATCATGGTTGGCTATACAAATTTAAAAACCTGCAAAGTCTGAATCGCCCAATTAGAATTCGATTCAAGTCGATTTTTCTACTTTACATTTTAATTTTCAAGTTCATGATATTTGTGACATAGGCCCCGAAATTGGACAGCTGGTGTATCACTCTCATTTATATCATCAAACAATTGAGCAGCATACAGATATGTACAATCAACTTCCTACAAAATGGACTGAAACGATCTCTTTTTGCACTGTGGTAATAGATAGAAGTCCTAATATCAAGATTAGTTTCTAACTTTAATCATTTGGGACAATAAGTACCTTTCCTGATTACTTATGATTATTTTTGGGCCTCAGGGATCTAAAACAGAGAAAACCCGTTTGTCGTCGGTACGGACTGCAATCATTTACCGGAATGAAATCATAAATAACCCTTTACCTTTACAGATAGGCTACATTATAACAAGAAACCGCGATCTCTTATGCCTAGTTTCCAACAAATAAACTTACCAACGACTTTATTAGGCATATATGCATTGTAATCATCGGTAGTTGGAACATTTCCCGACGGGTAGGTGGTTGATTCCCGTGAGTCGTCAAACGTGGGATCCATCCAAGGATCCACTGTTGTCATCTTCTCAGTGCTAGCTCCTATAATGGTTGGATTCTTGTATGGAGTCTTGGGCATGTTGGGTGGCATTTTGGTTACGATCCCTGTCCCTGTCCCTGTTCCTGTCCCTGTCCCTGTCCCTGGAAATGTCCCTGTCCCTGTCCCTGGAAATGTCCCTGTCCCTGTCCCTGGAAATGTCCCTGTCCCTGTCCCTGGAAATGTCCCTGTCCCTGGAAATGTTGGCTCTATGAAAATAAAAATGGAATAGGTGTAGAAAAAGTTTTTAGGATTAAATTTACCACGCTGTTATTTTGTGAAACTTTTGGTCTTTATATTCATTAGAACTGCAATCGGATATTGAGATTGTAAATCTAATAATAGCATTCGATATCCCAAATATGTTTGATATGAATAATAATGTCGAAAATCTTGCTGTGCTTTCAAATTCAGCAAACATGTATCGTATTCATTTAACAAGGGCGCACATTGTACTCTTGGTGTGTTTTTGAACGTGATAAATCACATTGTAGTTTAAAAACTCTTTTAACTTTAAACTTATATGCGTTATTATTTGCTGCTTCGAAACAAACTAATATTCTGTTCAATATTGTATGACTAACGCCGTTTAGAATGAAATTTTTATTTATTTAACAAGTTTACATGGGTTTTTTTCAGCAAATAAGAATATCTATTATTCAACTGTAGGTGGCGACATTGTACTTTTCAGAAAAAAAACCAGACGACGCTGGATGCGGGCGTATTCACGAGTATTCAGGTTAAAATATGCGAACGAGGTTACGTGATCCAGTGGATTAAATTTAAAAAATGATACTGACACTGCGGGTGGTTAGCCACCCATTACGGTTTTGGATTGGAAAAATGTTCTTCTAACCTATGATGAATTTTTCAAAATGATTAGATCAACATTCGCGATTACGTGTCATTCCAATACGAATTCAAAATTTAGGTTTTCGCGTGTCATTCGTCGTCTGAAAAAAACCTATAGAATCTTGCTGTGTTTTAAAAACGTAACATTTTTATTTTTATTTTCGACTCTAGAGGGCGACATCGTACTTTTGGAACAAGCAATTTTGCTGTTTTATCAAAAATATTTGGATAACAAATCGGAAATTATACCGTTTTATTATTTCCAATATAGAAGGGTCAATGCGGTCAACTGTCAAAAATATAACACTTTGAGTTATGTGTATCGAAATACAACATCAGTATACGATTTCGTAACAATCAATTAATTGGTAAATTGCACTATTTTAACAAGTGATATTGTACAAGTTGTATAATTTATCAATTACAATTACAACTCAATTTATTTTTCGAGTTTTTGTCTAACATATATTTTGAATTATCTTCTTATTATTATTGGTATTTTATTCAGAAGCATCTCGTGGCCCGCAGGTCAAATTACATGCTAATATACAATGTTAGAATTACGATATCAAAATGCACATTAAAAAACATCAGAATATTGCACTTGTAGGATTGTATAATCAAATACATTTTGGTACCCAAGGTCCAATACTGTTTTGAGCTTTATCATGCATTTTACATATTCATCCGGGGTTGGGGGGGGGGGGGGCACTTAGTGGATATGAGGTCACGGGGATGTGCCGCCATATAGGGTCCCATTTTCACCCATCTGTTAAATGAATGACCCCTTTTCATAGTCATTTTTGGTAAAGTTATGGGTCTAATATCCTTAAATTTGCAGTTTTTCACAAATATTCTAGTTAAATCTGTCAAATATGTAGGAAAATTATGGGTCTCTGGTAAACATATGGGTCCATTACCCCCGAAAATTAGAACATTTTGGGGTCAATTTTTCATTTTGCTGGTGGCACATCCCTACCAAAAAAGTATCTGAGTGACCTCACCCCCGGGCGTTTCATGCTAAACTTACGTTTGTAGCGTTCAAAGGTGAGTACAAATCCTGGTCTTATGGTGCTCATCGTATACAATGCCGATTGAAACTCCACATAGAATCCATGCCCAGTTATATTCACGGTACTTATCACAGCCGTATCGGTCGTATTATGATCTAACAGCAGGATTGTCTTACGCGCTGCCAACCGTGATCTTGAGGTTTCCAATTCCGTCAGACGAATTGAATCCCCGGGTAAAAGACGTAACATTACAGATTTAACTGTAATAAGTGATAAGATATTAATTTTGGAATAGGTTATCATGGTTATAGTAAGAAGCCAAATTTTCTCGAAAATTCAATCATTTTCAAATTTCTCAAATGGCGGATTTCGCCCCACGTTAACATGTAAGTTACATAAATGCGTTTGTGATAGTATGTAGTATTTCCTAATTGCATTTATTCTCGGTTAATACATTTCATATGGCGCCGAAAAGTCAGTTGGAATGATAGATTCAAACAAATATGATCTATAAAATGTGGTTATATGAAAGAAGGAATTTAACTGAATACAAACACATCAATGCTCTCTGAATGTGATTCTGTAATATTAGTATGAACTTTATTTGTTAGAAGTGGCACTTTTTACTGCATTCTTTCTTCCATCTTTTCTTACTTCATTTCATTCAGCCATCATGATTATATAGACTTATTAAACCTGGCCCGAGCAATTTGCTTGATTCTACTCAAGTAGTCAGTGCGCACTCACATATTGGTTAATATTAATAGTAAACATGGTAAATAGTAAAATATAAATAAATAATGTTGTCACAAAGTGTCGATGTGCTTCTTTTGTTTGAGTTAGGGGGCATGCAAAGAAACAATGTTTTGCTCTTCTAAAATTGACCCACGTCTCATAAGTAGATATAGGGTGTTTTTTAACTTCATATGTTGTAGGCCTATGCCTGAAAATTGCGAGAATTGCAGAAAGAAATAGCAGGTCACTCCAAAATAACCTCTGAAATCACCCTAATCATGCTAATCACCACCATCTACCATCTCAATGGTTCAATTGAAATCTAACAAAGTTACACTGTAAGTAGTATTGATTCCATATTTTGCCCGACCCCACCCCAACCATAAATATTGAACAGTCCCTAAGGCTCGTTCGTACTATGACTATAGTTGAATCAGTTCTAAATGGACCTACGGCACATAATCTCCTGGCCACAGTTCGACATACGTGGGCGCACTTCGATCAGGCTGCGCACGTATGCTTGAACTCACAAAATACTGCCAACCAACAACACCAAAGCACCTGATTGGTCAAATTTAAACTGAAGCCTTTTAACGATCGTCACGCTGCGCCGTATCCACCAACGCAGTGCTCCCGCTGCGCCATAACCACCGACGCAGCCTGGGCGTGATGGTGCGTGGAAAAGCTCATGAGTTTGTCAGTTCTCACGTTTGAGCACCAACCAATCAGAGCCTTGAGGTCGAGATGACGTAGTGCGCACAACGGATAACCACGACACCGTTTTGGGGTGAGGTTGAGCAAGCGTACTTTACGCGAGCTCAACCTCATGTGACCATGGTGACGTGGGCCCATTGGCGAGAAAAATTCGTTTCTTATCTATCGGCGCGCAAAAGTAATCCAAGCGTAAGCGGGAGATTTTGGCCTACACAAGCGTCACGCATAAATGACACTGCGACATTGCGCGCCATAAAGCGCTATGCAAGAGTTTTGCGCGCGACGCTTTTCTGAATTCATTCGCTGCTGTAAACAGGTTTCGCCAATTTGGAACTGACTGAACTAATGGCGTTATTTTCCGTGGAATACGGTGCGGTAGCCAAGAAGCCCTACTTTCACCGTAATGAATATGGCTTTTTGTTAAAAACGACGCTGTGTCAACAATCACCGCATGCGATGGCAACCAGCGGGCATGAGACAAAATAGGAGACCACCCGATGCATCGCAGACTGCCGTAATGCCATTTGAATACTTTTAAAACTCTATTGCGACAACGCACCGCAACGCACGGCAAACAACGCCTAGTATAAACGAGCGTTTTTGCAGTAACTAAAAATACCAAGCCAAATTTAAACATTTTGCTGTATTTTAAGACAGTAAATCACGCAACATTTTTATTACTCGACTCTATATCTAGAGGGCGACCTTGTACTTTTTGAGCACGAAATATTTCTGTTTTTAAGTGGTTATGAATTGGAGCCGCGGGTACTCTCGCACATGCCAGCTAATCAGTGGTAATCTCCCATTGCTCAAACACCTTCTCCAGACTTAGTTAGTCTTACAGACGTTATTCGTAAATTGCCCTCAATGCCATTGGTGGCGTAAACATTGCTGAATCTCCACTATCAGGGTATAACGGAGCCTTTCTTGCGCTCTGCGCGGTAGTTGAGGTATTAAAGTAACTTAGGCCTATCAACAGCAGGAATATGTTGTCTGTAGAAAAAAATTAAAGTCAACACTTACTATGAAAACCCTCAATATCTGGAGCGTCACGTGATATTTTCCAAGTACATATCTTCCCCCTCCCGTACGCTCCGGGGAATAACGGTGATGCGATGTATCCTTCTGATGCCCTCTGTTTACCACCGCATACGCCAAGACGAGCTGGAGGTATCAATTAAGTATTTATACATACAGTATGTAAATGCAAATCTTGAAGAATAATATCTGTCTTACTAATTATTTCAGCTATTACACTAATTTTCCATAAGTTAGGGTAGTATTAGTCTTGACATGGTTTCCACGACACTTTTAGTTGAAGAAATGCGCGCCAGCATGCGCATGGGTACAGTTGCCTATTTGCATCACGACCACTTAAAGATTACAATTCTGAGAGATGAAAGATTTTCCACGCGAGTTTATTGATTGCCACTGCCCTGCAACAGCCCACCAGCTTCAACATTCAAGTATCTTTTGATCATGTGGACCTAGCGACATCTTTTAATCTTTTAATTCAAAACACTAGCTGAAACTTACTTTCATAAAGTCTTGCTTGTTGGACTCCCCCACATGCTTCCCACATATCACCAGCACATGGCAACATGCATCGTTCGTTCTCCATTTTTCTGGTGACCACATGTTCCAATCCTCGATTGCCCGGGCGATTGCCGCACATGCATTCTCGACCAAAAGCCAACCCAGCGTAGCTGTGAAAGAATCGGATATCATAAATCATCTTAGCTCAACTTGTACGTTCAACATGTTCAATAAAGAATGGTTGTATAAAAAGTCCACGGTTTTCTATAAAATGGGCACAAGCCAAATATTTATCTACAGTGTGTAATACGACTACGGTATTTTGTTTGTGTACTTAAGACTATGGACACAGTAAGCTCTCGCGCACTTTTGACAAAATCTAATAATATTTAGAATTATAGGTCTATGATATCGACCATCAAACCAAAATGTCACTCCTGCAAGTGATTTTCCGAAGTTCTGCAAGATATACACAGAGTAGACACAAAGGAACAACAATGTAGAATGGAAATAAACTTTTACCAGCAGTTTATTTTAACGATACCGAGATTCTTTTTTATTTGGTGAGGTTTAAAAAAACATTTTCTCCAAACCCGAGAAAGGGTTATCAGCAACAGCTTAAGGGCTGAGCAGACTCCACACAACGCTCGAACTCTTTGCGCTCTCACACATGCGTAGTAGTTCCACCACAACACAATGACGCAGCCTGATTGGTCAACGGAGGTCAACGCTTGCGCTCAGCGTTGGAGCGTTGTGGAGTCTGCTGAGCCCTTTACAAGTATCCACAATATTATAAACATTTCCCCCAAATATAAATGCCCAAACGCAGTCCTGCAATAAAGAGATCTAAATTAAGGCCAAAACGTCCAATTAAGTTAACTACTTACCTAAAACGTCCCATTCTGCAGAATTCCAGACATGATCCAATTGTCATCGTTCTATTGGCGTAACTCTTCTCAGTGAGTATTGGTCTCAGTCTCGTGTGTGAAAAGCACCCAAGGTACCCGGGAACTGATGACAGAAAAAACATGAAGATCTTCTTAACAATATTTCTATTACTTGGATTACCGCTCATTTTGGTATTCCGAAGCTTTCCAAAGGTTTCCTATTCCGACGGTTCGTTCGATAATGTCAATGACCATCATTAGTTTACAAAGACATTCCATATGAAGCATCATCCTAGAATCACAATTTTGCCAGAACCCATACAGTTCAATAAAAAAGAGAGTATGGCATACCTTCTTCCAATCCAGCAGACAAAATTATTGTCTCGCCCGCCGCCAATCAAGGGTGAAATAATCTGTAGGCGTACACGCTTAATGGAAGCGTGTAAAATTCCACTCTTTCAGAAGTAATTTGGGAGACTACAGCAAACATAGTGATGTTTTGGGTATTATTTTTAATTCACTCCAAACGAATCAAATTGGAGTGTCAAGTCCATTCTTTAAAAATGATCTCTCAAAACATGAATTTCGTTCCAAAAGAGTGGATTTTCTTTCACTCATTAACATTAAAGCAAGCATGTTAAGAGAATATGAATCAATACTTACAGTTGCAAAAGACACCTGCTGACAATGAGCACGACACCTGGGTTCTGATACAGTCAACTTGTCCAGATGGGGATTTAAAACAAGATACCCTTGGTATGCTGCCGGGTAACGCGCTGTTAAACGCAATGGTAGCTTCACTTTTGTGCACCATTGCCCCTTCAGAAAAACCTTCATCGAAAAAAAGAGTACAAGTTCAGATTAACCGTTACATACTATTTGGTTGGATACTAGTTACATACTATTGGTGAGTTTTTCTATGCAATGGTTTACTTTCCGAAAGGTGTTAAGTCCTCTTTGAGAATTTTTGCCCCACCATTTCGAAAATTAGTTGGATTTCTACGCGATATAGATGGTAGCATTTATCATCAAGTTTTGATAGACAAGATCATCAAATTAATATTTAGCAAATTGTGATTTTTTTTTTACAAAATATCTTAACGGTCGAATGAACAAACAGTTACCAGCAATACAAAAAGCAATGATCAACCAAAACCAAACCTACCCAAATGTTTACAAACGTGGTCCGCCATTTCATAAGACCAGCCCATTTGACAAACACGTTCCCAGTTTGAGCCAAGCTGGACCTCTACAATACCCTCAAACGGTGTTTTACCTGCTACAATATGGAAATCTGCAACGTGAACAAAAGGAAAATACCAAATTATGGTTAGGTGATATTACATATCATCGGTGGCATTACATAGTGACGTATTGTGTTTGGTGGTATTACATAGTGACGTATGGTCGGTGGTATTACATAGTGACGTATGGTCGGTGGTATTACATAGTGACGTATGGTCGGTGGTATTACATAGCGACGTATGGTCGGTGGTATTACATAGCGACGTATGGTCGGTGGTATTACATAGTGACGTATGGTCGGTGGTATTACATAGTGACGTATTGTGTTTGGTGGTATTACATAGTGACGTATGGTCGGTGGTATTACATAGTGACGTATGGTCGGTGGTATTACATAGTGACGTATGGTCGGTGGTATTACATAGTGACGTATGGTCGGTGGTATTACATAGTGACGTATGGTCGGTGGTATTACATAGTGACGTATGGTTGGTGGTATTACATAGCGACATATGGTCGGTGGTATTACATAGTGACGTATGGTCGGTGGTATAACATAGTGACGTATGGTCGGTGGTATAACATAGTGACGTATGGTCGGTGGTATTACATAGTGACGTATGGTCGGTGGTATTACATAGTGACGTATGGTCGGTGGTATTACATAGTGACGTATGGTCGGTGGTATTACATAGTGACGTATGGTCGGTGGTATTACATAGTGACATATGGTTGGTGGTATTACATAGCGACATATGGTCGGTGGTATTACATAGTGACGTATGGTCGGTGGTATTACATAGTGACGTATGGTCGGTGGTATTACATAGTGACGTATGGTCGGTGGTATTACATAGTGACGTATGGTCGGTGGTATTACATAGTGACGTATGGTCGGTGGTATTACATAGTGACGTATGGTCGGTGGTATTACTTAGTGACGTATGGTCGGTGGTATTACATAGTGACGTATGGTCGGTGGTATTACATAGCGACGTATGGTCGGTGGTATTACATAGCGACGTATGGTCGGTGGTATTACATAGCGACGTATGGTCGGTGGTATTACATAGCGACGTATGGTCGGTGGTATTACATAGCGACGTATGGTCGGTGGTATTACATAGCGACGTATGGTCTGTGGTATTACATAGCGACGTATGGTCGGTGGTATTACATAGTGACGTATGGTCGGTGGTATTACATAGCGACGTATGGTCGGTGGTATTACATAGTGACGTATGGTCGGTGGTATTACATAGCGACGTATGGTCGGTGGTATTACATAGTGACGTATGGTCGGTGGTATTACATAGTGACGTATGGGTCGGTGGTATTACATAGTGACGTATGGTGGTCGGTGGTATTACATAGTGACGTATGTTCGGTGGTATTACATAATGACGTATGGTCGGTGGTATTACACAGTGACGTATGATATCAGTGGTACATACTGACGTATGATAAACTGTGGTCGATTATGCGATGTATAACATATTGTTTTGAATTATCGATTTCTTAAATTGTACAAAGTCCCAGAGCCAAAAATTGATTAGTTAATTGATAAACAAAAATAAATTGATGTATACACTATACGACACTATGTAATACCACCGACGAATTGTCATGCTTTGGTATACATTTACTTTCTGAAACTCAAAACATTAAAAATATTTTCTCCAAATTGAGAACAACAGGTGTGAAGTGAGAATATAAGACAATTTGGTGTTTTCAAGAAACCACTAAATAGTTGCCATCAAACGATCAAAAGAAGATACAAGGGCAGTTCTTAAGGGGGTCTTAGGGGGTCTTAAGGGGGTCTTATCTAGGTTGGTCAGATATTAAAATTCAGTGCTTCGGACAAAAATGAGATATGAGCACAGTAGAAAACTGCTAAGGGAGCAGTTCCATTTATACGCGATAAATTTATCGCGACTGTACCGGGGCCTGATATGTTTTGGACCCGATGTTTTTCAAGTTGATACGCGATAAAATAGACATCAGGCCCCGATAAAATAGCCATCGGGGCCCGATACGAGGCCTCTGCCATACCCTGGGGTATGTTTAGCAAATAGAGCGGGACATTGTTTAGCAAATACACGAGGATAATACAATTTACGTTAAACATCCAAACCCCGCGCCAAGTGTCGCCATGATCAATAAATAACCCGAAGCTCTATTTACATACCGACCACTTATCTTTCGTTATATTTAAACAAGCGGTAATACCCCGGGGGGGGGGGGTACTCGGATTTGGTTTGGTCGGGGGTGTGCCGCTGGAGATTCAAAACCCATACCCATTTTTAGGGGTGATTTTGGAAAAATCGGTACCCATTTTTAGGGGTTTTGCTTCATTTTAGACCAAATGTTCGCAATTTATCGGGAAAATATACCTAATTTTTGCAAATGTTCGCGAAAATAGACCTAATTTTTGCAAATTTTCGCGAAAACAGACCTAATTTTTGCAAATTTTCGCGAAAACAGACCTAATTTTTGCAAATTTTCGCGAAAATAGACAAAAATTTCGCAAAAATAGACCCATTTGTAAAAAGTGACCCCATTATTAGGGATTTCCAGCACAAAATCATACCCCATGTTTAGGGATTTTGTGCCCAAAAAGCTACCCATTAGAGCGGCACCCCCCCGTATACCGTCTTAGGCGAGTACCCCCCCCCCCCCCCGGGGGTAATACGCTACTAGATAAATAATCCTTTGCTACTCGCAACTGTACGCGCTAAAAATCTCATCGGGGCCTGATAAAAAACTCATCGGGGCCCGGAACATTCTCGCAATTTTTATCGCGTACAAATGGAACTGCTCCCTAAGTCTCTGCTTTAAAATGCTTTTTGTTTGAGGTAAATTGGATTTTCGGTTCTGACGTTATGGTCAATTAAGTTTCGGGTGTCTCAAAAAATCGGTGGTGTTTTGTATACATTTGTATGGGTATTGCATTGTTTGGGTATTTGCAAGACTGGGTTAACAGGTGGAAGGTCATGAAGGTAAGTGATGAAACAAATTGGCACTGTAATGAAAACAACTTACTGATCTTAATCCACTTTATTGAGACAAGAACTGAGTTCAGTAACGAGTGGATGATCATTACCTATTGACTGTTTAGCACAGATAACGGTAATTTTGGCACATTTGATTTGTGACTTTGCCTTATAAAGTGCTCAACAAAAGAAAGTCGTACACTTTGTTTAGGTCAATTAAAGTAACATTTGATTGTTTTTTTACCAAACAGGCTAGATAGACATTTGAATGAATCTTTTAGGCACATTTTGATACCAAATATAACACCTGGCAACAAAGATAAACCATGATTAGCGCCATTTAAAGAAAATTAGTCACTTTTCAAAAGTCACATTTTCAAATACTACACGGGAGGAAAAGGGGTGTGTGCGAGGTTCACCCCGTGTGTGACACTGTTATTAACCAGCCTGACCGGCGGGCAATCGATCACACAGTGCAGCCGTGTACACTACCTTGCGCTGGGTGTACACTTAGTGAGCGGGATATTTGATTCCGACCATAAAGGGCATTATGTGCTTGTTAACAATTGGTGTTTTCTTCCGCGTAGTGTATTGAAAATGTGACTTTTGAAAAGTGACTTATTTTCTATAAATGGTGATAATCATGGTTTATCTTTGTTGTTAGGTGTTATGTTTGGTATCAAAATGTGCCTACAAGATTCATCCAAATGTCTATATAGCCTGTTTGGTAAAACAAATAATCGAAAGTTACTTTAAATGACCTAAACAAAGTGTTCGACTTTCTTTTGTTGAGCACTTTATTCTCATTCATGTGGCCAAGCTCAGCAACATTTAATCATTGCAAATGATTAATAATCAAACCGGTCATGCTTGAGAACCATGAATGGTTTACACAAAGATTTGCACCAGTGAGCACAACACACACAAGTTAACCCTTATCTCTTTAGAAAACCATTGTTTGGGTATTTGCAAGACTGGGTTAACAGGTGGAAGGTCATGAAGGTAAGTGGTGAAACAAATTGGCACTGTAATGAAAACAAGCAAGACAACTTACTGATCTTAATCCACTTTATTGAGACAAGAACTAAGTTCAGTAACGAGTGGATGATCATTACCTATTGACAGTTTAGCACAGATAACGGTAATTTTGGCACATTTGATTTGTGACTTTGCCTTATTCTCATTCATGTGGCCAAGCTCAGCAACATGTAATCATTGCAAATGATTAATAATCAAACCGGTCATGCTTGAGAACCATGAATGGTTTACACAAAGATTTGCACCAGTTAGCACAACACACACAAGTTAACCCTCATCTCTTTAGAAAACCTATTGACTGTTTAGCACAGACAACGGTAATTTTGGCACATTTGATTTGTGACTTTGCCTCATTCTCATTCATGTGGCCAAGTCCAGCAACATGTCATCATTGCACATTTGGCATCATTTTAATGAAGAACACTTCAGCTTTCTATTGATATGTAACATAATACAAGAGGGTAATAAATAATAAAAAATATACTTGATTAAAAAGAGTTTCCTAACTTTTTGTGAGCAGTTTATATGGTTAAATTGGGTCAGATAAATATTCAATTCGTGCACCGTAAGTGTAATTACGGCAAAGAGTAATGTATCACTTGACAATATCACAAATTGACCTCAATGTCTAACTCAATCATGTATTCTTAAATGGGGTCACATCAATCTGACATGGTGGTGTGTTAAAATCATAATATCTGTTCACAGGTAATATAAATAGAGACATCATTTGGGTGTCATAATGTTGCACATGACTTATGGTTAGAGGTTACTGCATCACAGTAAGACACATTATTGACCTTTACGTCTATAACTTAATGACATAATTTTAGTGATAATAGCCGGGGCAGAAATTGGGTCAAATCAACTTGGTGTGTCATAATGTTGCACATAATAATAACCAGATTGTTGCACCATACATCGTATCACATTTTAACATAATTACAACCAGATGACAGTTTAATGTAATCAATGATATTGTAGTAGACCACATGTGAAAAGAGGCATTAAACTTTAATATGGTTAATTGAATGAGAGGTCAATTCAATGTTAATTCAACATGCATGCATATTTCATCATCATCATTGGTCGTCCGTGGACGAAACGGAGGAAGCAATCGCAACGTACTGGGCCCAGACTTTCCTGTCATTCATGAGTTGGCGGATCTCTGGAGGATCTAAACCCACGTGCATATTTAGCAGCTCAGAATCGAATGTAATCACATCAAATCATGATCATCTGGATGTAATAATATTTCATTAGCCACAGACGACACATCATCTTATTATTATTTATTATTATTACAGAGCATTTATCCCGGCCCCCCAACTCAACACAAAAGTTGGTAACCATGACTGTTCTAAAAATCGCGGAAAAGGGGTATATTTTCGATTGTCAGTCAGCGCTGACACTTATAGTCGTGGTCAGAATACTTCGGCACTTTTTTCTGTGACACTTTTTTCTGTGTACAGCGTAAACACGGAAGTGCGTTGTAGAACAGCGTAACAACAGCGTTATCTTTGAACAGTTCGACGCGTCGCGGCCCCTGTAATCCGATTGGCCGCGATCGTATCTATGGGTCATGAATGTCCCCGCCCACACGCTCAATTAACTAGGCGCGCGCATTGGCGGTTTTAAAAAGTGCCGAAGTATTCTGGCGACGACTATAGTGACAGCGAAATCATGAAAATAGGGGGTATTTCATGAATTAGTCACCGCGAAATTCGAAAAAGGGGTATTTTAGGAAGAGGAAAAAACCAAAAACATCACAGTATGGATTTAATCATTTGATACAACATGTTAACAACCCAAATACACCACTTGGGGTACACTCGTTTATAACAAATTACCATAAACGCCTATATTACTATTGGGAGCAACAAGTTTTTATCTACTTAATGTAGGCCTATGTATAAAGTGTCTTTGAAAAGGGGTGTTTGAAATTATAGTCATTGAAAAGCCAAAAAAGGGGGTATTTTTCACTCCAATTTTGTCCTCGTTTTTTGCCAAAAAAGGGGGTAAAATTGTTGAAAATCCTTGCAAAGGGGTACTTTGAAAAGAGATTTTAGCATCTTTTTAAAAGTATGAACGCTACAGGCATGACAGGCATTGCGAATAAAAATGGGGAGGTCATTCCATAGCTTAGGGCCTAAGTGCGAAAATGCTGTTTTGCCTATTGCACGTTTGTTAGCATTAACAACGAGACGAGTTGTGTCCTTAGAAGACCTAAGACCAGCGCGAGCACATTGATAAAAAGACACAACATCAGACAAATATGAGGGGCCTAATAAATGTACACAGTTGTACACATGCAGTAAGATCTTGAAGTCGATTCTCTGCTGGACGGGTAGCCAATGAAGTTCACGCAATAGTGGCGCGGCGCTGGTTCGTCTGTTAACACAGAAAATAAGACACGCAGCACGATTTTGAAGTATTTGCAGGCGCTTGACATTATAATTTGAAATACCGCCTAAAAGAGAATTACCGTAGTCCAGCCTAGAAAGGACCAAAGACCTCACTACATGTGCACTAACATGTATTATGATCCATAAAACGACCATCTTAATGAAGATGTTATTGTCTGATGGGGTCAATAGAATAGGCAGCCATTTTCCAAAATATGTCACCCAAGCCTCGTTCCCGTTTGGTCTATCTGCGCCTCGCGCTGCACAATAGAACTGCGCGAGAAGCGTGGTATCAAAGCGCACTGCGTACGCATCCTCACGCAAGTCACACAGGCGCAGGTATACGTAACGAGAACGAGGCTTGGGTGGCAAATTTTAGAAAATGGCTGCCGCGTGAATATGGTCTATGGACCTACGGCACATAATCTCCTGGCCACAGTTCGACATACGTGGGCGCACTTCGATCAGGCTGCGCACGCATGCTTGAACTCACAAAATACTGCCAACCAACAACACCAAAGCACCTGATTGGTCAATTTTAAACTGAAGCCTTTTAAACGATCGTCACGCTGCGCCGTATCCACCAACGCAGTGCTCCCGCTGCGCCATAACCACCGACGCAGTGGGGCGTGATGGTGCGTGGAAAAGCTCAGGAGTTTTTCAGTTCTCACGTTTGAGCACCAACCAATCAGAGCCTTGAGGTCGAGATGACGTAGTGCGCACAACGGATAACCATTGCACTGTTTTGGGGGTGAGGTTGAGCAGGCGTACTTTACGCGAGCTCAACCTCATGTGACGTGGGCCCATTCAAACAATTAGGCACCCGTATGTCCGTATGTCGTGTAACGTTGTAGATTAGGCGACAAAAGAAACCCCTGCGGGTCCGATCGACCCATTTTTTTCTGGAATTTGAGATTACAAAATTATATTATATATACGAGGGGTATCAACAAGTTCTTGAAATCACCAAGAAGTAAAGGAGCCAGACACTTTTTTTTTAATATGTGACCCTTCAATCAATGGCGGTCAATCTGAGGATCTCTACAATGGCGGTCTGTGGACAGGTAATCGAAGTGGGAGAAATGTGTGACTTTGCACAGTGACTTTTTAAAGATGTCTGAAGGGTCACATATCAAAAAAAATTCTGGCTCCTGCACTTCTTGGTGATTTCAAGAACTTGTTGATACCCCCTCGTATATATAATTTTTTTTTACTTTGCAATTTTTTTTAATATTGTCAACACCTGAGACTAATTATATCTAATTAGTCTCAGGTCAACACAATTGTGAACCCCCACACAAAAATCGACCTACGTGAGAGGTGCGTTTGCCCGTATAGAACATGCTTGTTTTTCGTCGTCTTAGCCAAACGACACCTCATCGTAATGAGGATTGTCTGATGGGGGTCAATTCAAACAAACACATCCGTATGCTCTAGATTATTACCAACTTTAAAAATGACACAACAAAGACAGCTTTTTAAAGTATCCGTAAATCTGAATAATTTTCCTCGACTTTAACTTTACTGCGCACCGTTCCCAGCAGTGATTTTGTGCGTAACCTAGGAGGGACTCCCTAAAGTTTAACCCAATCGTAAACTATAATCCTAATCCAAATCCTAACCCTAACCCTATACCCTAACCCTAAAAGTCCTAGCAGCTGTTTGCACAGGAGGTGTTGCGGTGTGTTCAATAGATGTTCAACAAATACCGACGTATGCAAACAGTTTCTGAACATCCAATTTCATCTGTAATTTAATATTTATGTTCGCGCACTGATTTTAATAAAAAGAAGAAACTGACTAATACACTGCAAAAACACCGGTGTTAAAAATAACACTGTTGGTGTTGTGAGAGGTCCACACCAACACCGGTGTACCGGTGTTAAATTCTTGGTGTTATATCAACACCATGTAGTGTCATTTTAACACTGCAAGTGTGACGACTAACACTGTAAGTGTTAATGTAACACCAAGATAGTGTTGAAATAACACTAATTGGTGTGGACCTCTCAGAACGTTTTTGCAGTGTAACCACTGCTATTAGTCGTGTATTGGCTACGTGTTTCTGGGGATTTAATCGGAGGGCACATTGACATCGAGTGAACAGAGTAACGCGCTTTAAAAAGTCAGTAGTTCGATATATTTTGCAAATGGGAACAGCTTGTATTTTAATTTAACTTAATTAAATGGATTCTGATGCCCTTGAGTATAGCTAAATAAAGATTCATTTGTATCAAATGTGTACAATGAAAGACTTGTAAAAGAAATTGTCCGGTATGGATGTTTCAGAACATAATTATTATAGCCTATATAGAATAGATTTCTCTGAAAATGACTAATAATTTCAGAGAACATTGTTTATTGTTCCGAAGGGTATTATTCTATACCCAAAATGATATTAAACAACTCCTGTTTTGGATGTACCAACCAATCTTCATCTTGATCTAAACTTTTGATGATGGAGGTAAACCAGTATTTTTCTGAGCTAAAAATATACGTAAATGTTTAAGGCCTAGCTAGCAGACGACTAATTGATGTTGACATTTTCTATCACCTCTGGATTATCACCTAATCTTTTGTTTCCATCCTATAGAGATTTTCATCATGTTCAATGTTAGTCTTTTGGTGAAGGTAGACTATTAACCTCACTGACATATGTTGCCAGACGGGGTATTGTCTCGGGGTATTGCCTTCTTGGCAATCTTTCATCGATTGTTAAAGGTAAACACCTGATGGATTTGCACATTGTTAAAATCGCATTCATTAATTCTTTTAAGAAGACACTTCCGAATTCAATACTTGACCTAGGCCTATATAATATTGAAACGTACCAAGCCGTTTAACAATGTATGGCAACTTAGTATCGGAAGCCGACCTGCGATCGGCTTCCGATACTACACAACTAACTCAGCATTCAACCATCAAAACTCTTACATCAGCCAGCAATCGGACTTTCACCTATGTCGCTCCAGCAATATGGAATCACCTTCCCGTTCTCATAAGATTAAATCAGGACTCTTTACACATGTTCAAGAAATCTGTCAAAACATATTTGTATCCAAATGTCGTGTAACTTGTATCGTATTGTACTTTATATGATGTTTGTTTGTTCATTATCCTTTTGTTCCATTGGGTTTGCTTTTCTCACGCGCTTTGATCTTGATGAAAAGGCACTTTATAAATGCTCATTTGTATTGTATTGTATTATTATTGGTAGAAACATTTGTATATTGATTAAAATACAATAAGCAACAAGGGTCTTGTGTGAGGTTTCTTTGTATTGTTTTTTAGATACATATGTATTCAACAGTTGCAAACAATACAGCTATCATTCAATATCGCATACCAAAAGTTTGCATCAAAAATATGGCTTGTTATTGTATTCTATGTCTCGTATGCGTTTTTATACGACGTGTGAACGCAGTGTCACAATATATTGGATTCGTTAGCCTAAATCTGGTAAAATTTGCTCCGCATAGAAAGCAGCAAGTGTTATGTAGTGATTTGTCTATTACAACCTTCTATTTTTTCCAGTCCCGACCCCTTTTCCGGAAAAGTAAAGGCAATTGGAGACCCACAAAATGGATATGTGCTGTGTTAGATTGACGCCCGTACCAGTGCTGCGGGTATCTGCGGTCAAAAATATGTTGAAGAACTTGTGTTTTGGCGTGTTTTGTTGGCTTGCAATGTATTGTGGGATCATTCCTGAGCCTGCCCTGGGTCGAAGTCTGTTTGAGCCAATCATAACCACTCTTCAGCAAATTTGAAAGTTATATTCTGGTGAGCATGGAAACACATTTATAGTTGAATGAATAGTTGGAGTTATAGTTAATATGATGTTTATGATATTAACATTTTATTTTGGGCGAAAAGTAATCAAACGATTGATCAAACTATTCAATGAAATAATAAGAATATATTTGTGAAAATAATCACTGTATCAGTGACCAGTCAGCAAATACAAGCTCGGTAACTCAAGTGCAATCTACTTGTCAAGTAGCTTTTATTATAACTCCCTACAAAATAACGCAACAAATGTAGTGGTAAATATCCTGTCAACATATCCTTTATAGAGGGTCAGTTCATGGTCAGTGTCGCACATGTTTTATTGCATTGGCGGTTAAACGAGTTCTATTTCTTCAAGCTAACACAAATTATACTTTTACAAGGAAAACATAATTTAGTGAATTAGCATTTGGTCAACCTTTTGCGGCAATTAGATTTCACTAATTTGTACCATCTTCTATATTCATATACTAAGTTTATATAACCATTATAATTAATATAACTGGTGGCAATTTAATTTAGCGAATTGGATCTCCTAACGAAATTAAATTGCTAGCGAAATTAAGTGGTTTTACAGTATGATAGTCTCAGATGTTAGGGTACAGACTATTTCCAGTAACCATGGTACCTGTCACTGATATAACACACACGCTGACCTACTGCTGCCTCATACCAAGATTTCTTGGCATGGTGTGAATTGATGTACTGAAATGCCCCCCCCCCCAAAAAAAAGGTCCTTTGTGTAAAAATGTACATTTGTTTTGTATTTTCGTTTTTGAATAACGCCCCCCCCCCCCCCTTCCCCATGTAAAGCAAGCAGTTACAGAGTAATGAGAAGATGATGACAAGGAAGGAGAATATTTAATTGCTCCATTGGTGTCTTCAAAATTCTCCCCGTCCCTCCCCAATGCCAGGGAAGGGGAATCCACCCGATGGACATATAGCGTCACCCAATGTCTATAAGAGTGCCACTACTTCAATTCAACCCTTTTCCTATATTGATAAGCATTTCAGAGTTCATACATCATGTACCTTTCTTTTGAACCAATTTGAGGGGGAATTTTCCACCCTGATATTATGTAATGTCTGTTTATTGAAATAGGTTATTTGGTTGGTTGGTTGGTTGGTTGGCTGGTTGGCTGGTTGGTTGGTGGGTGGATGGTTGGTTGGTTGGTTGGTTGGTTGGTTGGTTGGTTGGTTGGTTGGTTGGTTGGTTGGTTGGTTAGTTGGTTGGTTGGTTGGTTGGTTGGTTGGTTGGTTGATTGGTTGGTTGGTTGGTTGGGTGGGTGGATTTTGTCATGATTGGGATACATTTTGGCTTTAAACAGCGCGCATTTTTGTGTGACTTTTTTACATTAGTAATTTTTTGACCCCCACCCCCCCCCTTATCGGCAACTTTTTTTTGTTTGATCCCCTTTTTGAGGCTTATTATTTTTTTGATCCCCCCCCTGAATTGCCCTACTCCACCAAAGTATTTATGAACGCTCCCTAATAGTTACTTTAAGGGGGCTGTGCACCTTCAGGTACAGCCTCCCTAAAACTGCCGTAACTTCTTTATTATTTATTAAATCTATATAAAAGTATACATTTTTTTGCAGAAAAGGGTTCAATGAATCCAAACATGATCATGAAATTGACCATTTTGGGAGAAAATGATCAAAAACACGTTTTTTGACCCATTTTAGGTTCTGCAAAGATAACTCAAAATATATTTTGTTACATTTTATCTAACTAGTTTTATTATATTCCTCATGCAATTCCCTAGGAATCGGGTTTTTTTTAAAATTTTACTTTATTATTTTTTGAATTATCAACCAAAAGTGCCAAAAAATATGTTTTTTAGCACTTTTTCGTCTATAATTCAAAAAATAATAAAGTAAAAATTAAAATAACAACGATTCCTAGGGAATTGCATGAGGAATATAATAAAACTAGTATGACACAATTTGGCAAAATATATTTTGAGTTATCTTTGCAGAACCTAAAATGGGTCCAAAAACATGTTTTTTAAAAGCTGGAGACTGGAGCTGGACATTGCTCATACTCCATCACGTGGCTTTCACAAAATACATTCACTCATTACATTAGTGCACCACATTAATAGAATGCATGACAGCGTAAATAAACGTATTCGAGTTGTGTTTATAGGGCGGGAGATCTTCTCCTGTAGAATGGTAATACCGCGAGAGCTGTATTTTTAAATTTGGTATTAATCAAATTCTACATGTGTTCTCTTTCCAAAGATATTTCCATCAGATTTAAAGTGCGAATTATTTTACTGGAGATATAAAGCTTTGAAATGGTTTCGAAACTTTTGGGACACCCTGTAGATGGTAAGAATATGGGCTAAACATGAAACAGATTAACAGAATGTATATTTCAACTATTTTACATAATAAATATAAAAATGTGTGGAGTTGTCTAAAATGTGTGGAGCTGTCTAAAATGTGTAGAGAATTGCCTAGGATCTTAGCAATGTGTGTTTCGACTTCATTGTATTAGGCGTGTTTCGATTACGATCAGCTGTATCGATTGTCAACTAAAAATATCGATATCGTAGCGGAACTTCAAAGAAACTGACTTCACAAAAGAAGATTTGCTTTGTTTACAATCAGGTGGTACTATATAGTATATTACCTATCGTTTTTTAATTGTATTTTATGTTTGTGCCTTGAGTGCTCTTATTTAGAGTGGATATGTACCTTGTCACTATTATTATTATTATCTATCATCAATCCACTGATTACGCAGCAGAACCTTCAAAAACACATCACAACGACCAATGCCATTTTGCTGAATCGCCGGCTACAAGATCACACCAAGGTTCAAGTCGTGACCAAATATGTCCGCGAAGTCCGGTTATCTGTAGCTGAAGCAAATCTCCGGGGCAAATCTCCACCCTAACTCAATAGTAATGAATTGCTTCCGCTTAAATTGTGAAAATATATCACTATAAAAAGTTACATGGTACACGACTCAGAAGTTATTATACATGTATGTAGCAAACCGAATGGGGAACATTTAGAAATGATACTATGACAATTGGATCAAATTTGTATCTGCTAGCCAGCTCAACTCCTCCTCAACAATAGACTAAAGGTGCATTCATTACTTCATGAATAATCGCGGTAGCTGCGTTCGTAGTGCGTTCCAATCAAATTAATCGTTTTATGAGACGAGCACGCGAAGCGCAGGTTAATTATAATTGCCCGAGAGTACTGCGCCGAAGTGTTCGATTGTTTTGCTCATTGACCAACCAATCAAATTAAAGCATCACGCCCCTAAACTGAATATTCAATGAGTTATGGGGAAACACGATTAAAGCTTATTTCTGATTGGTAGAATGATAAAAATGTCAATGAAGGGATGACCCGACTTGGACTGTTTCAATAATAAGAAAGGCTGGACAAAATAATAAACAGAAAACTTAATTATTGGCTGTTTTCGTGAATTTTGTTTTAAACCTCGGTTGTTGTTATGGTAGTTCGGAATTGTCTCTCAAGGACTCCTCAGACCATAACAGCAACCTCTGATTTCAAAACAAATTCACGAAAACAGCTGTTACGCAGTCATTATTCTTTAAATAGGTTACGGTCAATTGATCAGAAGTTTTGAAGTATTGCCCAAGGTGTCTGTAATAGATGAAGCAAACCACAGATAGTCAATCTGTGAGCAAACACATGACAATTATGACACCTGTGGTGGGAGGAGCAGTTTCAAACAGTGGCGTAGCTAGGCGAAAAATGAAAGTGAACAGACAAGGAATTTACCAGAAAGTCAACTTTTGAGAAATGCCCGCCGAGTCAGAAACTTGAGAGAGCGGAGAGGGGGGGGGGGGGGGGGGGGGGGGGGGGGGGGGGGGGGGGGGGGGACTAGGTGTTCCCCAAACCGACGCGAAAAATCGAGCTTTCACTAACCGTCAGTGTTCATCTCGACCGGGTTTGGACCACCTACAGCCTACCTATAATACATTGAATTTTCCGTAGTCAATGAATCGATGACAAATCAATGATGACAGTCAGATACTTCAAAAAAGGTTAAAAAGTGACAGTATTTGGTTGTAATTTTGAATTGTTAATTATACGATTAAGTATCTCAATTTTACAGTAAAAAAACCCTGTAAATTTACAGTCAAAAGCTGGCAGCAAGGATGCCAACTTTTGACCGTAAAATACAACTTTTACAGGTTTTTCTCAGTGTATATTTTTACACAGTAAATTTTACAGTTACGCAACGTAAAATAGAAGTGGACAGGCTTACTAAGTTGGGGCGGTCGCCAGTGCTTTTTTATTCTCTACACATGCCCAAGCTCTGTATCAACTCCTCAAATATGTAAATTTTCAAGTGTTTATATTGAATTATGTTTACAGTATACTGTAAATTTGACGGTAAAAAGTTGGCATCCTTACTGCCAGCTTTTGGCCGTAAAATGTTCTAACAGTGTAATCAGCGTTAAAATTAATTATTAAAAATGTGACACTACAATAAATCTCACACCCCTAGTAAGAGGGGTGCCACGCTTAAGGACAGTGTCTAGGGGTGCCGCCGCTCTACTAACAATGGTTTTCTTCTTTGTATAATAACGCTGCTTCATCATTGGTCGAGGTTGCAGACAAGGAGATTCCTTGTCACCATATCTTTTGTTCTTTGTGTAGATATATTAGCATTAACGTTTATAAAAATTGAGAATATGGAATTAAGGTAGATCATGTAATTTTTAAATTAATGCAATATGCGGATGACACAACAGTAATTTTAGATAGACACCACGATCACTAAGAGAATGTATTTAGAACTTTAGTACATGTTTGTAAATGGTTTGTTGAAAGGAAATGGATATTTTCTTTCTTTCACTGAATTTTAAAAATATCAGATACGTACAAATATCATTGAATATTGTGGTATTGTAAACTCAATCAAAAGTAAATGGCCATACATTGGTAAGGGCGGAACATTTTAAACAAATGGTGTATGACTTATTTTTAAGATAAAAAAAAGATTGTAAATTGTTTTATAAATTATCGTTAATCTATGTAAAGACATACAATATATAGTCAAATTAAATGGGAAAATAAATTGGAAATTACAATCAACGAAAAGGACTGGCAAAATATATGCTATACAAAACTTCATTGGTTTCAGTTCAGAGTAATAAACAACATACTAGCTACAAATAGTTTGCTCTTTAAAATGAAAATAAAAGATGCTAAAATAACCAATGCTGTTTCTGCAACTCACAAATGGAAACTATCCTTCATCTACTTTACCAATGTGATATGGTAAAAAAATTTGGAAACAAATCCAATTATGTAAAAAATACAATAGCGCGCGTCAGGTAATATATTAGTACATCGCCCAAAATATGTATTTTAGGAACCCTTAACGATGATGCTCTTAATCTTATATGATATTGCTAGCCAAATTTCATATTTATAGAGCCAAAATACAAAACACACGGCCAAATTTATTTGTTTTAAGTCTAAAATACCATGGTTATGTCTTGGTCCCGGGCGCGAAATTCTTTACCGTAACCCACATTTGGATAGGCTAGTTAAAATGCGTAATAATAATAACATCGTAGCGCGGGCGTAGTTCACAGAAAGCTCGCTGTACGCTGTACATATTCGACTTACGCACGTTCTATTGTTTTATATATATTGTTAAAACAGATTAGCTTTATTCCGTAAAAATCATATCGATTGAAATTCCAAGCGCTGTCAGCGCTTGGAATTTCGCTGTCGTGGTCTAATGGCTATCGAACAGGTCTTATTAACGAAAGGTTACTGGTTCGAATCCTGGTATCTTAGAATTTTGCGTTAAACCTTGTCTGATATTTTTTCGACATAGACTATAATGTAATGTAAGTACAAGTGCAAAACACTTGTATACATACATGTATATCAGTTTCAATTCAAATGTTGTTTACGGTAAAAAATATCGCGTCCCGGGCCTTGGTCTACTCAGGATCACGAGATAATATTATGATGTAAATCTGAACACGACATGAAAAATCTCATTAGTGCGATCTGGATGGATTCTTTCCACCTCCCTTCACTTCCTTGAATCACACGAACTATTTCCATCAACCATAAAACCCGCAAAAGTTTTTACCCTTATTTGCATGTAAGGGAGTGTTCAGAAATACTTTGTGTGGTTGGGGGTGTGTGGGGGGGGGGGGGGGGGGGGGGGGGGGCTGGGCAATTTGCATTTTTCGGTGTCTAAACTTTTTTGCCCTCCCCCCATTACAAACTGGGACACTTCTTTGACCCCCTTAACACGAGGAAACACTTTTTTGACGCCCCCACGTTCAAATGTAGACCTATGACTTAGGGACGTCAAAACTCGACTGCCCGGCAACCGCCGGTTACGGCCGGTTCCGCCCGGTTCTCACAAAACGTGTCGTCTGTTATAATATACACACATAATGAGGTCAAATAGTTACACTCTGGTGAACACGACCGGTTGATAGTGCCTCGTCACACGCGTGACTGAGCAATAAAATCTTGAAGTAATGGGCTCTCAAGTCTCAGTTGACAACCAGTACAATACAGCTATTGATTTTCGCTAGGGTTGGCTTTTTCAATCTGTTTATAGCTTAATTAACTTTTTTAAATCAATACCGAAAGTCTATGAATGTGTTTTTTTATAGAACGATTATAGAGATAGCTATTATAACTGCAAGGTAACAGATTGATAGTGTAAATTGGTCCGGTTACAGCATTTAAGTCAACCGGCGGTTGTTCAGTGTTGCATGCGTGAATATTCATATACCAGTAAAACATTTGACCTGAAAGAACCGGGCGGAACCGAACGTAACCGGCGGTCAACGGGCGGTCCAGTTTTGATGTCTTCCCTTAGTTCAATGCATGACAAATTCAAACAAACACTCTACTCTTCAAATCAACACATTTAATTCTTCCACTTTAACCAATTTGTTCTTGCCCCCCCCCCCCCCCCCCCCCCATTTTCTGGCCCGGTTTGGCCCCACTCCCAATGCTTTTTTTGTTATGCTGGTATCGCCACTGGATCCATTGAAAACAAATACTGGGATTTCTTTTTAATTTTTTCCAAAACGATAAATTGTTTACAGATTGTTTTGATTGTTTCTGTCAGTTTTTAATTTTCAATTGGTATACTGATTGGTAAACTGTATAAATTCTGTTTTATCTTCAACAATAAGATTTACTATGGAATTATACCCGTAGATATACTATACTTATGTTTCTGAAAGTACATGGGCTATATGCAACTTTACCATAGGATGTATTAAAGCACATTCTCACATCCTGTAGATAAAAATAGCTCATGTATGTAATTAATAAAACGTTCTTAACACTTTCCACGCGGCTATTAGTTTTACCATAATTAAACAAAACAGATTTTTCAGAAAACTTTCCCAACTTTAAGGTCTATCTCAAGGATTACTTATCCAAGACAAGGCATGTTTATACTTTTTTCTCATGTTGATTCCAAATAATATGGTAATGAAATTCAATAATTTTTTTAATTTTTGAAACATTTTTTGAATTTTTGGAATATCGTCTTCAGACGCCTACCGCGTGGAAAGTGTTAAGGTCATACGACTTAATATAGCACTAGCTTGAAAATAACTAATCAGCCTATATCCTAAAACGGGTTACCGTGACTTCCCCCTTGTAAATCACATGTGTTAATTTGAATTTTACGACGGCGGGCGCGCACCTGGGGACAGCTGTTGTTCAGGATGCGTGCCCATGTTTCTGAGGCAAAAAGACAAATCTTGCACGAAAATCACTACGTCGATTTCCCCCCAAAAATGATAGATTAATATGTTTTCTTTAAATTCAAACGTGGTTTTAAATCTGTAAATTGTTGTTGCTGTTGGTTAGTTACAGTTTGAAAAGTTGAAATAAAAATGTGATTGTTTTCCTTTTATTTTCCTTTTTTAAATTACCTTTTCTGTATCATTCTACGAGGGTCGGTCAAGAGCTCTATTCCAAAAGGGATCAACTCCACTTTTTGTCGAAATTGAGTTAGGTCCAGAACATGAAAGAGAGTTACGATACATATTTTAAACTTTGTTCTACATCTTTAGCACGTTCGGGTCAAAAGTTATTGCCTTCGGTACTTTCCGGAAATTTAAATATATATCACTATTTTGTAAGCCAAAATGGTAGAAATATGGTTCTTTTATCATGGTAAAACATTGATAGGAATGTCCTTAAAGGTAGATGACCCGATCACACAGAATTATTTCAAACATACGGAGATTTTCATATCATATGAAAGCTCGTATTTTTCTCATCATCATACTGAAATTTGACGGCCTAAATCGGTATAATTACGGAGAAATCGATGAAATAACGTCGAATTACCTCGAATGGGGGTAACCACCGATATAGTTTGTGTACTACTCAATGGGTACAGTTCACAGCATCTTGTGCGTCTAAAATAAGAACCATTAGAGCTATGCAACTCAAACTTTGGAACATGACTTTTTTAAGGATGACCTTTCATGTAGAATAGAAAACTTCAAGTTGAAAATCGGAACATCTACCTTTAATGAATTGCAATGAAGAAAACGTAAAATGTATGGGATAATTGTTTTTAAAATTGCACACAAACAGAAGTGTTGTTATTTCAAAAAATGTGCCAAATTGTCAAAATTTTCAGTTTTTTTCAAGAAAAAACAAAATGTTATAATTTAAAAAGTTGAAGAGGTATTTGAATGCGGTTTCTTGATAATGTCTTTCAGGTGTACCTTAATTGAAAAAAGCGATTATTGAGTTAAGTGGTTTTTGAAAATTGGTCGAAACATTTTTGTTCCAAAAGGCGCTAAATCCACTCGTTTCCGAAATAAAGAATGACATAGGAAATACAGTGAAAATCAAAAAATGAAATCAAACCTGTTTTAAGCTTACACGTATGGTATCTTTCATATGGCAAAAAATTAGCATAATCAAAGAAGTGCAACCCCGGGGGGGGGGGGGGGGGGGTACTCGAATAGTGAAGAGGGTAGGGGTGTGCGGCTGGGCAGTCTGAAAACAGGATCTTACCGAACTGAACGGGCACCAAAACAGGGGCTTACCGAACTGAACGGTCGTCGAAATTGGGGTCTTAAAGAACTGAATTATTATACAAAATTGTGTCTTATAAACTGAAATTTAGGCAAAATGTTGCCTTATGAACTGAATTTAGGCAAAATTTGAGGCTACATAACTCAAATTCATAAGATTTTCACACATTTTATGATTTTTGGTTGAATTTGGGGTCTAAGGGAACTGCCAATGGATGAAAAGGGGGTCTTATGGAACTGCCAGTGGATGAAAGGGGTGATTACTGTCATAACTCTGTGCTATCTGAACGAGCCACCTAGGTATCTGGATGAATTGGTCTGGAGTGATAACCGCAATTTGTGGGACAAAGGGTGTGACTAGCTGTGAAGAATGAAAGTCTTTGCTTTCTTTACACACCCATTTTCAGTGCGTAATCACACACAAATCAATGATTTCCTACCTAGTGCAACTTTGCTGTTGTTATGCGCGGTCATTGAAACCGCCATAACTTAAAAAGTATCCATTCGATTTTGTTCAAACTGCGGAGAAGAAATTTGTTCATTTAATGTATATCTCAGATTTGTGGTACCGATTACCTATTTTGAATTAGCCAACCTTGTTGCTAGGTGTATTTAAAACTACACAGGGATGAAGGTTATTGTCTTAGATATCATAATCATGAAATAAAAAAAATCGGGATTTACCTGCTTCTGGTGTCATGTTATTTATGCAATCTTCTTACCACGTGATTCATACAAACGATTCAAATTTTCCGCCAAATAACTGATTTAGCAGTGTCCAAAGTGTACTTACTTTAAGCATGCTGTGACGTCAGTAGTTCATACTTAGAAATCCAAAAGTGTATTGTGTGAAAGAAAAAGGTTCATACTTTGTATTGATCACACTATCTCTCAATAGAATCACTCATGCATCGCATACCATGATCACTTTCATTACTTATTGACCGACCCTTGTATAATATTTATAACAGAAAATTGCCCATCAAAAAGTATGTAAAGTCTGAACTCGTTGTTATCAGGTGCCTGTTAACTTTCAGTAACTCAATGGAATGTTGTAATTGTGTGAAACTGTGGAGAATTTGTCGTTTCGGACAATTTGGTGTATTTCCCCCTATGCTTTATATTAGAACATCATTCTCACAGGCTACCCGATACCACGCAGCACAGCCCTTTTATGGCAAAAGAATGTATCTTATATGTAGTTTTCTAACAGTATACTTCCTTTTAACATGATCAAAGTTAGCTTTTTTCTCCATAAATCATGTAGTGGTAAAAGGCAGTATATTGCTTTTATTGTCTTTAAAAGTTGCAACCTTTTCCTAAGTGAGGATTATTGAACCAAGTTAACACAATCCATGTTAAAAGGAAGTATATCATTAGGAGAGTACATTATAAGATACATCCTTTTGCCATGAAAGGGCTGAGCAGTAGTCGGTCGTCCGAAGTTCCTTATACACCTTTTCCATGTTGTCTCCATCTCCTCTGGCAATGTGCCCGAAGTACTGCAATTTGCGGCGAATGATCGTACTGTAAAGGATAGCTTAATCTCCAACTTTATTTAGTGTCCTCTTTCCATGAAATACCTGACATCATTCTCCAACACCACATCTCAAAAGCTGCATGCAGTAGAGCTATATTTAGTGGGCTCGTTTCAATATTTTCCTGATGGGTCTTTAAAGGAGGTGTCCCGCAAGCATAAAAGTGTGCATTATATGTTAGAAAAATAACTATCGAGCATAACTTTTGTAATTATATTGAACAAAACACCACACTTATGACAAAAACAAATAAAAACCGCAATCTCTCAACATGCACTTTTTAAAATTCGCGGCGATCGAAAGTCCCAGTGTCGATGATGTCATAATTATACAATGCACATGCGCAAATTTGAGCACCGATACCCATGACGTCATCGACACCGGGTCTTTCGGTCGCCGCGAATTTTAAAAATTGCATGTTGAGTGATAGGAGTTTGTATTCATTTTTGTGACTAGTATTGTGTTTTGTTCTGTATAATTACGTAATTTGATCGATAATTATTTGTTTTCACAAATAATGCTCAATGTTGTGCTTGCGGGACCCTTCCTTTAAGGAACCGGCAAAGGATACCTTTTACCATGGTTTACTGCATTACAAAAAGTCTATACAGCGCTTGGGACATTTCTTAATGAGACATGACGTAGCCAAGTTATTACATATTCATTCAGCATAGCCAATTAGAGTAGAGCATTGTAACGTCTTAGGGGCGATATCCAAGCTCTACAGTGATTTTAAACATTTTTCTAGCGATTTTACAACGATATTCCAACGGTATTTCGTTCTATTGTTAAAAGCATCGGAAAAAGATCGGTGATTAACTAGAAACCTCTCTACTTATCTGGCGTTAACAATAGAACTATTGTAGTACTCTCGATGGCTGCATTAGTGAAGCAGACAGATCAAAGGCGCAAGGAAGGTTGTGTTATATTCTTTAAGAAATACTATCTATTGTTAACGCCAGATAAGTAGAGCGGTTTCTAGTTAATCACCAATCTTTTTCCGATGCTTTTAACAATAGAACGAAATACCGTTGGAATACCGTAGATATTCAATATCAAGCCACCTTTAAAACTCTGAAAGAGATGGCGCCCTCTCGCGATTAAAGCCGGCTTTTAAAAAGATCATTCTAACAAAATAATTTCGGCGGCGCTGAAAATGACGTAAGTAGGCCTAATGTTCGTAGTATAAATTATATACAGTCCACAAAATAAGTAACTGACCAGGTAATAAATATACTCTTAACTCCAAAACTATAGCTCCTACGTACAAATATTAAATAATAAAGTTGTAAAGAAATTTCTCTTCTTTAAGTTGATACATTATTCATGAATGCGACATTGAAAAGGATCAAACAAGGTGCAGTTTACATTTTAACACTTGGGATTTTAACACGCGGGACAGTGTGACAGGTATGTGTATGGGTTGCATTGATCAATTGATGCCTCCCCAATCCCCGTGTTACTATCGACCAGTGAGTTGTTGCTACAAGTTAACCCTAACTCTATTTCACCACACGGCAACAGAATTTTTTTCCGACACCCAAAATTCACCAGAAAGGTCACCCTGATCCCCCCGGGATTTGAACCACGGACATCCAGCATCAGGGCCCAGATCCTAGCCACAACACCACGGCTCCCAGTCGACACTCGGCGAGTATATTCGCCTCGTTATATAGCGTGGGTCCGTTTTGTAGCCAAAAAACCTGCACGCCGGGTTATAGAAACACTTTTTCCGCACAGTTGCTGAATAGTGTAGTAGAGTTAGGGTTATATATATGATGAAAATTACCAAATTTGGAATGAAAAAAAAAAAAAAAAATTACTGTATAACCCTAACTCTATTTCACCACACGGCAACAGAATTTTTTTCCGACACCCAAAATTCACCAGAAAGGTCACCCCGATCCCCCCGGGATTTGAACCACGGACCTCCAGCATCAGGGCCCAGATCCTAGCCACAACACCACGGCTCCCAGTCGACACTCGGCGAGTATATTCGCCTCGTTATATAGCGTGGGTCCGTTTTGTAGCCAAAAAACCTGCACGCCGGGTTATAGAAACACCTTTTCCTCACAATTGCTGAATGGTGTAGTAGAGTTAGGGTTCTTAATCAATAATCTGCCTGTTACTAGTCCTAGGCTGCGTGTAGACGAACGAAATGTTAAAATGAAAAACGGACTTTGTTTTGGTTTATGGCACATAACTGAGTTAATATTCATTCAATCTTCACGTGTAATATCTCAAATTTAAGACAAGAAATTTCCTTACAACTTTATTGGCTAATATTTTTACGTAGGAGTTATAGTTTTGGAGTTGAGAGCATATTTATTACCTGGTCAGTTACTTATTTTGAGGACTGTAGTAGTCAGTTCAGTCAGTCGTTAGCGCGATGAGAGATAAGCTCTTTCTGTTATGAAGATCCCGTAGATTCTCCTATGGTCACGCGTTATGAACTCGCCTCCCAATAGGGTGGTGCCGTTACATTTTTTAGCTTCATGCTGTCATTTTCCTCTAATATTTTTAAAACCACAAAAGCTATCTCAACAAATTTGGTATCATTTTAAAGCCCTAATTACAAGCTATCTGCCTGCCAAATGACATTGGTATAGCTAATACAGAAAGGGAGATACAGCTGTTTGATGTTTGGGGACTAGGGGTGGTGCTGGAAGGGGTGCCGCTGGAAGGGGTGCCGCCTGTACAAACTCAATGGGGATAATCCCATGCTTTGTTCTTTACACAATAAATAGTAATTCCCTAATGTTATAAACACAATTTTGGTCCATTTCAAAGGATATTTAGTAGTCTTTAATTATGTGGTTCAACAGACTTGTCAACTATTATTAACAACTAATTAATTATGGATAAGACAATGATCATCAGCTTTCTTCCTATTCGCTACACAGTCAACATGAATAATCAGCCTCAATTTACCGGATTTATAAAAATGACTATAACAGAAAAAGTTTTCAACCTATGATAGCAAAAGTATACATTTTTAGAAAGCTTGTAACTAGAGGAATTCAGTAATGCAGTTTATATCAGGGAAGGGTTCATCCTTAAACAAATATTTTTGAAAATTCTAAAAATATATGAAATAAAAATTAGAGATATTCACTAGCCGGTATAATTACCATACCGACGTAGTAACTTTGACAAATATATATATCATATAATGGGTAATTTCATGAGGAATTCAAATATGTAAAAAAAATAATGATAGGGGTAGGTATAACAAATATATGGATCTCAAATAAAAAATTAAAAAACTCTTATATTTTCCGAACATTTCCGATCATACCATTTTAGTTCTTGGTCGTACTATAATTTTAATGGCATATTTGGTTTCCTCATGCAATTTCCCTTCAGAAAATGTATACTTTTACTACCTCCGGGGTAGTATACAAGCAAATATAAATGTGTAAAGTTAAAATCATGTCGCGAAAGCCAAAATCTGTGTGTAACGCGAAAGGAGGCAAGCTTATAACACATGACCCTATAGTTAATTATGTTGCATTAGATGCTCGATCATTCGGAGATCGAAATTTGTAGGTGTGCACTTATAAAACTCTATTGTACATTTCACGGACATAAATTATGCTAATGAGCTCATTAAATGACGTCACTCGCATCATCGGGTTTCCCCGATGATTGAAATACGTTGATTGAAATTCTAGGTCGAGTAAAATGATGTTCTTATTTGTTGTCTGTGAGCTTTTCTGATTTTTTTCCCGTATTGGAGTATTTTTTTATTGAAAATAGACAGTTCAAATTAAACGTTGGTTCCAAGTTCAACTGACAGCACATGTATTAAAGGCGACAGCAACGGCAATATGCAAGCAACATTTGAGAAAAAACGATGCCCGACTTTGCAAGAAAGTGTACGGGGAAGTGTACGGGTGAACATGGCAAACCAAAACAGCCTAGTAAATAATCACCTCCGTGGCGCAATTGGTTAGCGCGTTCGGCTGTTAACCGAAAGGTTGGTGGTTCGAGTCCAGCCGGCGGCGTTGTTACTTTTTGCATTTAATGCAGATCGACAAATCACAGTAAAAATATAATATTGACAAAATCACAGACCACTTACACAAAAATCGCATCTGCGCATGCTCCTGTCGTGATCGAAATCCACCACACAAGCAATGGGCGAGTTTTATAAGTCCGTCACCCGGAATTTGTTCCTATTTTACACGGGGTGTTTATTTTTGTTGTGACACAATCAGTTGCAAATAAGCTTTAATCGTTTCGTTATCATTATTAATCGTCTTCTAAAATGACATTAAAGATCGATAATTGCTACATCAACCGGATATTGTATAGGGTCACGCGTTATGAACTCGCCTCCCAATAGGGTGGTGCCGTTACATTTTTTAGCTTCATGCTGTCATTTTCCTCAAATATTTTTAAAACCACAAAAGCTATCTCAACAAATTTGGTATCATTTTAAAGCCCTAATAACAAGCTATCTGCCTGCAAAATGGCATTGGTATAGGTAATACAGAAAGGGAGATACAGCTGTTTGATGTTTGGGGACCAGGGGTGGTGCTGGAAGGGGTGTTTCTGGAAGGGGTGCCGCCTGTACAAACTCAATGGGGATAATCCCATGCTTTGTTCATTTACAATAACTAGTCATCCCCTAATGTTAAAAACACCATTTTGGTCCCATTTCAAAGGATACTTAGTAGTCATTAAGTATGTGGTTCAACAGACTTGTCAACTATTATTAACAACTAATTAATTATGGATAAGACAATGATCATCAGCTTTCTTCCTATTCGCTACACAGTCAACATGAATAATCAGCCTCAATTTACCGGATTTATAAAAATGACTATAACAGAAAAAGTTTTCAACCTATGATAGCAAAAGTATACATTTTTGGAAAGCTTGTAACTAGAGGAATTCAGAAATGCAGTTTATATCAGGGAAGGGTTCATCCTTAAACAAATATTTCTGAAAATTCTAAAAATATATAAAATAAAAATTTGAGATATTCACTAGCCGGTATATTTACCATACCGACGTAGTAACTTTGACAAATATATATCATCTAATGGGTAATTTCATGAGGAATTCAAATATGTAAACAAAATAATGATAGGGATAGGTATACAAAATATATGGATCTCAAATTAAAAATTAAAAAACTCTGATATTTTCCGAACATTTCCGATCATACCATTTTAGTTCTTGGTCGTACTATAATTTTAATGACATATTTGGTTTCCTCATGCAATTTCCCTTCAGAAAATGTATACTTTTACTACCTCAGGGGGGTATACAAGCAAATATAAATGTGTAAAGTTAAATTCATGTCGCGAAAGCCAAAATCCGTGTGTAACGCGAAAGAAGGCGAGCTTAAAACACATGACCATAGCAGCAAAATGATAGAATGACAATCTCAACGTTCTTCCTGAGACTAAAATACTTTAGGTATTTTAGTATCAGGTTCTTCAATGGGTATTTAAGCGATGTGCAACCAAGCGTGAATCAGTATTCAGCGTGCCATAAAAAATAAATAATATTGTATTCATGATTGGTGTCCACTGGAATTAATAAAAGTCAGGAAACTATAAACAGTTTGGGGAAATTAAAAAAACCATGAAGACTACCATGAAATATACACAGTCTCGAAACCGGGTCCTCTCGCTTCTGTGGCCGGTGTTTACCCACTATACCACACGAGGCTCTGTTCAAGTGAGCACCACAAGACGAGCCCTATAATGTATTAGCAGTCGTGTCAGTTGCCAAAGTTGAGTGAATCTATGGTCTATTGCAGACGAAACGATTTTGTTTTCACGTATACAGTCAGTTCGCATCATCATCAAAAGTCGTTCCTTTTCTAACCCAGCAAAGCGACCCGGAAGTACTCACCCGTAGCGAAACCGCTTCGCAGTCATAGTTGACCTCGTAATAGCACGATGTAAATGAGCTCTTTTCATGATTATAATCACACATTTCAAACACATTGGCCATGAAATTGTATAGTAAAAAGGCATATTATGCAAATAATATGATCTAATATTTTCTGTGAACTTCATGACATGTTGTATTTTCGGTGCAAATTATTGCAATCCGACAAACCCGAATTCAAGAAAAACTTGAAGAAACTAAAGCCAAATTCATGGTAAAAAAGTCGCTTCTGAAGAATTAGGCATCAATTTTATCCATCGTATCATAATATTCATAGTCTTTTGTAACTAGAAACATGCTTACAATTTTATAAAATTATTTAGTCCGGTCAAGTGAATGCTTATAAAATAGCTCCTCGAATCTTGTCTCGATCTAAATTCATTTTGTAGCGTCGACGGGTTGTTGATCAAATGTTTAAATCTCACGATTGTATTCAGATTTGCTAGATAG
The DNA here is from genome assembly GCA_035610835.1 of Ophiura sarsii. Taxonomy (NCBI): domain Eukaryota; kingdom Metazoa; phylum Echinodermata; class Ophiuroidea; order Amphilepidida; family Ophiuridae; genus Ophiura; species Ophiura sarsii. The sequence continues at coordinate 16,293,856 of CM069448.1, read as the reverse complement.
CTCAGATGGTAGAGAGCTCGCTCTGGGAGCGAGAGGTCCGGGGTTCGAAATCGATCCTTCTGCACTATATAATGTCTTTCTTTTTTTTTTTACAGAAAGGCTATTCTGGTCAAAATGAATAAACATTTCACAATTTCATCCCACAAAATGCATGAATTCGGACGTTTTCATTGGTAAAACGGTATTTTTTTCCCAAAATTTCAATAATGAATTCAAACGCGGGCATGAAAATGAAACCCGGGCGTGTTACGGGAGGCTAAAAATCAAGTTGGCGAGGCCTAACGGGGGATCGTAAAGTTTCGTTTTCTGACCGAAAATCGGTGAAAATCAAACTCGGTTTTTCTTATCAAAAAAGAAGTCGGGCATCAATGTTTTTGATATGAAATTAAAGCTTAAGATTCCGTTAGTACGGAAATTGCTCTTAAAATATCGTACGCATTTTAGTCCGGTCAAGTGAATAGATACAAGAAGCAAAGTCACGAAAGTTGTTAAATTCTAAAATTAGCGATAAAATCACTGTTTGTGGACCAATTGTGTCAGATTTTGCACCATTTTATAGAGAAAATTACGAACAATCCACCTACTTCGCCATCATGGCTGCCAGCTAACCCTACCTCAATTAATTCAGGGAAAACAAACTTCCCTTAATGTTTTAGCGCAAGGTTGACATCCTGAAATCGATCATTGCGTGGGTTAGAAATCGGCGAGGTCACTCATTAAAAACGATACCTGCGTACTGACTGTATATAGAAAGAAGATGTGCATCTCGTGCAATTCATATGACAAAATATCAGCCTTAGGCGTAAAAAAAAGTTGTTTCCGGTAGGCCGCGCGCATTTAGTTTTGGCGACGTAAATTAATACCGCATTTCATTTTGTTATTCCCATTTGTTAAAACATATAATCTCAAAAGCGATTTAAATACAAATTACTGTAAAAAAGATTAACATTTTGCCCAAACAATTGAATCTGACTGCTCTGGGGAGCCCAGTAACTATGACATGGGGCACAGTAGGATAGTGGCTGTGATTATTTGTGTCTTCAGGGTTCGCGGCGCGGCGTATGCTAAATTGCAAAAATTGCCTTTAGAAAGTCATCCCACCGCACTCCCCCCCCCCCCCCCCCCCCTAAAAAAAGGGAAAAAAGAAACGCATCTCGCATCTTAGTTTTCAGACCACCTACCGGAAACAAACAGTGCCAACAATAAGGCATTTCAATTAGGTTCAACGCAATGTACCTATAGGCTGATTTTTACTAAGGGGTGCTATAACAAGTTGCCTAAAGTCGTGTTTACCGAGACGCTGCTCGAAAATGCTATTTTCTGATTTTTTTTTCTTCTTTTCTTTACAGAAAAAATGACGGTTTATTTTTGCCGTTTTTTCGATCATCAATGTATTGCTCTTCGCGTTGATACTCAATTTAACCTGCTGCGACGCCGATTTCAGAAAAAAAACACCTTCCCGCCGAAGGCCATTTTTAAAAAGGTAAAGCTTAGCGCCGTCGCCGAAGTCATTTCTTAAAAGGTTAATCTTCGCGCCGTCGCTGTTGCCAGCGTTTTTTTAAGGTGGAGCTTGAAAAATGGTGGGGTATTCTAAAGTTTAGCCAATTAACAGTTCACCACTAGTTCATTATTTAGTGCACACGATAGACGCTTCAATGAGTAGGCATGGCCGAGTGGTTTAGGACAGCAAACCAGGACTATGAACTAGAAATCTGCTGAATTCTCCCCGCCTCGGTTCGAGTCCTACAGTATACCTTTCGTTAAAAAGCGATTTAGTCTCTGTGTGTTGGAAAATGGGGCATATTTTTACTTCGTGCATTTTAATCCATGGATATAATCGTCTACATCCAGAGTATCTTAATGCATTCTGTCCATGATGCTTCACATAATGATATTTCTCCTTGTTGGGAGCATATTAATCATGTTAAACACGATAATAATGTAATTGCACTGGGTTATCTGATACAAGGGGGTCGTTTTGTGTGTGTCCTATTCAAATAAACATATTTTTGATCGAGTTTATTTGCTTATGAACATTGGTAAAATTCGATGTTATGATCGCATTGAAAATGCATCTTTGTCGACTCAAAACAATCATGTTTATTTTATTAAAACAGTAATTACATCCTGGATGAATATGACTTTCCCTTCAAATGAACCTAAGTTGATAAAAATTGATGCAGGCAATCGTAGCGCTAATGTAGCGCAGGCCAACCAAGTACGTAATTTTCCCCGGTTAATGTTCACGTTTGGCGTCTGACTGCCAAGCATCATTGATAGAAAACACATGCAACAAATTAGTGTGAAACATTGTTCATCATTTTTTTAATCTTATACATTAAAATATTCATAGTGTTCTTAATTTATTTATTTATTTGTTTATTTATTTATTTGTAAGATTTTGCTAACATAGCTAGTTGTCATTTTTTATATCATCTGATTCGGAGTGCACAATGAGAATTAACCAATATTTGTAACTTTTCTAAATAAGAATTAATAGGTCTCTTGGCATGATTCGCATTCAAACCATAAAAGTATAGGTACATGTACATGTACATTCGATTTATTCCCCACTGCTACATTTAGTCTAATCTGATGACCGTGTTAACTATCACGCTACACGCTTTGGATTCAACGATTGAAATGAATAACATCCCAGAGGAACTATTTACTGTTCCAAAAGATGTGTTACGTAATAACTTCACTGGTTATTGAATAGAGAGTATTGGAGATTAGAATAGAGGGTCACGCGTTATGAACTCGCCTCCCAATAGGGTGGTGCCGTTACATTTTTTAGTTTCATGCTGTCATTTTCCTCAAATATTTTTAAAACCACAAAAGCTATCTCAACAAATTTGGTATCATTTTAAAGCCCTAATAACAAGCTATCTGCCTGCAAAATGGCATTGGTATAGCTAATACAGAATGGGAGATACAGCTGTTTGATGTTTGGGGACCAGGGGTGGTGCTGGAAGGGGTGTGGCTGGAAGGGGTGCCGCCTGTACAAACTCAATGGGGATAATCCCATGTTTTGTTCTTTTTACAATAACTAGTCATCTCCTAATGTTACAAACACCATTCTGGTCCCATTTTAAAGGATAATTAGTAGTCTTTAAGTATGTGGTTCAACAGACTTGTCAACTATTTGTAACAACTAATTAATTATGGATAAGACCATGAACATCAGCTTTCTTCCTATTCGCTACACAGTAAACATGAATAATCAGCCTCAATTTACCGGATTTATAAAAATGACTATAACAGAAAAAGTTTTCAACCTATGATAGCAAAAGTATACATTTTTGGAAAGCTTGTAACTAGAGGAATTTAGAAATGCAGTTTATATCAGGGAAGGGTTCATCCTTAAACAAATATTTTTAAAAATTCTAAAAATATATAAAATAAAAATTGGAGATATTCACTAGCCGGTATATTTACCATACCGACGTAGTAACTTTGACAATTATATATCATCTAATGGGTAATTCCATGAGGAATTCAAATATGTAAAGTAAATAATGATAGGGGTAGGATAAAAAAGATATGGATCTCGAATTAAAAATTAAAAACTCTGATATTTTCCCGAACATTTCCGATCATACCATTTTAGTTCATGGTCGTACTATAATTTCAATGGCATATTTGGTTTCCTCATGCAATTTCCCTTCAGAAAATGTATACTTTTACTACCTCAGGGGGGTATACAAGCAAATATAAATGTGTAAAGTTAAAATCATGTCGTGAAAGCCAAAATCCGTGTGTAACGCGAAAGGAGGCGAGTTTAAAACACATGACCAGAGACTATACTTATGCGTCCCCGTATACAAAGGGTTCTTGTACCCGCTTTCGCTGTTCAGATCAATTCAATGCACGACCTTCAAAGAATGACCTATTATACATTTGGCGGGTTATTTTATTTTGAATCGAGTATCTATCAACATGTGTTATTGGCACTGTGAGAAAAACCAAGCTCGATTTATCGCGCTGGTGGGGTGGGGGGGGGGGGGGGGGTGCTCGTCACAACCCCCTCCGACATCCCTCTCAAGTTAGTTGTTAGTTAGTCAAAAGTTGCCAGCCTGGTAAAGTCACTTTTATTTTGCCCAACCCCCACCCCACCCCACCCCAACTCATTATGAAAAACCTAGCTACGCCACTCGAATACAAATCAATCATACATGAATAACGATTTGTTATTAAAAAAATTAGGATAGGCTGGTTCCCAAAAAATATTAACTGGTGACAAAATACGGTAAATTGATAATATGGGGATATTTTCTCTATAGTCAGTGTTTTAAAATAATTTTAAATTTAGCTGCTTAATATATTTCTAAAAAATAACGAATAGCAACAAATACTATTATGAAAAAGAAAAGAAATACTGGTTAAGTCGAATATGACCTGCCAGAGTCTAGACCTCGCCCCTCGATTCTCCGTATTGTACGTCTGCTGTTTTACCCCGTTACCAGACACTCACGCTCGTATAATATAGTCATTGGATAGGTCCCGGGATAGATTCTTGATCCGAAAATGATATTAAACGGACTAGGCCTATATACTACGAACATTACTTACGTCATTTTCAGCGCCGCCGAAATTATTTTGTTAGAATGATATTTTTAAAAGCCGGCTTTAATCGCGAGAGGGCGCCATCTCTTTCAGTGTTTCAAAGGTGGCTTGATATTGAATATCTACGGTATCGTTGTAAAATCGCTAGAAAAATGCTTTAAAATCAATGTAGAGTTTGGATATCGCCCCTTACGCTCTCATCACTCGTTCACCCATGCATGACCTGCATATATCATTGACCTGCTTGAATAGCTCATCATGCCAGAAGCGGTGGGTATCACATTTGACACTTGTCTAGATCCAAATCAATGTACATACCAAATTTCATGATTGATGAGAAATACAATTTGGAGGTGTATGTGGATGGAGAATATATGACAGGATGCCTTATATGGTCCGAAAGAACAGGTTAAAGTGTTCTGTTTTTCTGTTTCTGTTTTCATTTCAGTCTGTATACTCACAATATACTTCACAAACGTTTCTGAAACTTAGGAAGGGTGTACAGACACAGACCGGGATGATCCCCTACTCTTTACGAAGGAGTCTGTGACCTTTTAACGTAATCGGGGATAGCTCTTCCGATACACGGGAAGTAGGTCGAATCATGGTTTAATTCAAGAATGAGAATTCTACGCGACAGTGTATATTCGGATCCGCCTTGATTAAAATGTGACAGGTTGAAATATGTTCGCTAGGTTGTTTTCCAGTGGCGTAGCTAGGTTTTTCATATTGACGGGGCTAAATGTTTTTAAGTGAACCGACAGTACTTAACCGACTAAAAAATCCGCGCGTAGACCACGAAAATGTGATGTTTTACACCGTATTTTCAATTTGATAATTTGATATTTTTAAGAGCTTTAGGGGCGATATCCAAACTCTACAGTGATTTTAAAGCATTTTTCTAGCGATTTTACAACGATATTCCAACGGTATTTCGTTCTATTGTTAAAAGCATCGGAAAAAGATCGGTGATTAACTAGAAACCTCTCTACTTATCTGGCGTTAACAATAGAACTATTGTAGTACTCTCGATGGCTGCATTAGTGAAGCAGACAGATCAAAGGCGCAAGGAAGGCTGTGTTATAATTCTTTAAGAAATACTATCTATTGTTAACGCCAGATAAGTAGAGAGGTTTCTAGTTAATCACCGATCTTTTTCCGATGCTTTTAACAATAGAACGAAATACCGTTGGAATATCGTTGTAAAATCGCTAGAAAAATGCTTTAAAATCACTGTAGAGTTTGGATATCGCCCCTTAGTTATGGAGTTTATATGAGCATATTGTTTACCTGGTAACTTGCCTTTTGAGGACTGTATAGCAATGTTAAATGGCAATAGACACTCGGGACAGAAGCACTATAGTTTGATAATAGCTCCAAATTGGCGAGCCCCCTATACGTGTAGCAGCGAATTAATACAGAAGGGTGTAGGCGCACATAAACGCAAAAAACGCATTGTGCCTCAAATGCGTGACGCATGTGTTTGACCAAAATAGTGTGCATATGGCCAAGACCTTGCGCTTCGGTGGGAATTCTTTTGCGCGGGGAGAGATAAAACTGCACATTGCTCGCCAATTTGGAACTGATTGAACTATTGTATAAACATCATAACAAATTGAGAGAAAAATCTTTCTCTTTGTGAATGTATAGGGTGGGGTTAGACATATATAGATGCCATTCCACCAACCGTCGCCTCATCCAACTAATAATACCAAATTATTTGAAATTGTACAAAAGATTTGTTGAATTAGAGCTAAGTGACCATGAACCTTATTTGTCAATGACTAATATCAAAGTGACTCAAAGTGGTATTCCATTCATTAGAGTATGGCCATAAACAGAGATCACCTGGACAAGCTTACCCGCAGTTCTGTTTTCTTACAATCATCATGAAATCATCGTTGGCGTTATCATTAATTAAGCGCACCAGATTTTTAGTAATAACATCACCCATCGACGTTTCTAACTAAAGCTACTTAACGGCGGCGCAGACAATTTAAAAGGAATCACCTATTTTGAAGGAATATTATAATGGCCAAATGTTTAAACCTTGGTTAATCATCGGTTAATTCCTTATTAGTATATATAACGATGGTAACGTCGATATATTTTTCTCGAACTTGAAATTGAGGAAAGAATGATTAATTTCGTTAATAATATAAAATGTTCAGTTGAATATATTTTATATAATAGTTATGCAAGTCTTTTTTTTTGAAAGACCATTGAAACCAATATTTTCCTCCTATCGTTGATTTATTTTATGTTTTTGTAGTCTGGCTAAATAAGTGTTACGTATCCATTCATACATGTAACATGTGACATCAGGATGTTGATCCAGGTGTTATTTATAAGTTGACCTACCTACCTAACCCAAACCCTAATCCAAAAGGGTCTGGTCATGAAGCTATCCTTTCTTATTTCCTGCTATAGAATTAAGGATTCAGCTAACTATGAGAGTACAAATCCCGAGACAAATCCCTAAATCTCAATTTAATAGTCTACAGGATATCTTCAACATTAATATATCTATAGTCATGTATTGCACTCAATCATCATGCGCAACATGGTTGTTCATACATACGGTATCATACAAAAGCTTACGTATAGAACTCGGTTTAAATATGGAAATTAATGTAGTCAAGGGCGTCCCCAGACCCTTTTCAATGGGGGGGGGGGGGGGGGGGGGGGGTAAAGGTCATCAATTGCCGACAAACAGGCGTGTACCGCGGCATGTAAGCCAGGGAGGGCAGAAGTATGTCGTAAATTTTCGTAAAAGGTTGCCCCAAACTTTTTCCCAGTCAGTCACCTCGTGAATTTCACGTAAGTGGTGGTGGTGGTGGTGGTGGTGGTGGTGGTGGGGGGGGGGGGGGGGGGGGGGGGGGGGGGGTGGGGGGGGGAGGTGGGGGGGGGTAGTGTCAAACAAATTCGCACGGTCACAAAATTTCGCACGGTCACAAAATTTCGCACGGTCGCAAAATTTCGCACGGTCGTAAAATTTCGCACGGTCGCAAAATTTCGCAGTCCGAAAAAACAAACGTTTGGGTAACGTTTTTAACGTCACCCATATAATATTTGGTTTGGTTCGAGAACACTATAATGTTGAACCTGTAGAAAGAATGCGCGCAAAGCTCAAAAATATTTTCAGTTTTTAAGCTAAAATGGTCATGGAAAACTTTCCTGAAGCCATCTTGTTCAGCTTGAATAATGAAACATTGAAACTAATACGCGCGAAGCGCGCAACATTTGGCATTTTTAACACTTAAAGGGTCCAGTATGACGTTTTTAACGTCCCCCATATAATATTTGATTTGGTTCGAGATCCATTATAATGTTAAAACCTGTAGAAAGAATGTGCGCGAAGCGCACAAAGATTTTCAGTTTTTAAACTAAAATGGTCATGGAACACTTTCCTGAAGCCATCTTGTTTATTTGCATAATGTTAACAAAACATGGTCAAATGTTCAATATAGGCATGATAGGCCTACAGCCTGTATGTCCGACATCGACATAGACCTACGTGAGATATCGATTGTGCCTGGTGCAACGCAAATTCTGGTCTCACGCAAATAACGACAGTGTGCGCCGACACAAAATCTCATACAAATGGGCTCGTTCACAGTGCCTACAAATTTATATGCCTACATTGCCTTTGTTCATTTTTGATTTGTGTTAACATAACATATAATGTATGCCGACACAACATTATCATTTACGATGCATACGATCGATAATTGTTATAGGGCTTTCTCCCCTTCTTTCCCTTTTCCTTTCTTTCTTTCTTTTCTTTTTCCTTTCTCTTTTTTTTCTTTCTTCTTTCTTTTTTACTTTCTTTTCCTTTTCCTTTCACTTTCCTTTCTTTCTTTCTCCCTTTTCTTCCTCCTTCCTTTGATTTGCCCACAGCACCATGATTTTGCCGACAGATTTTATGAATGGGGGGTGTATGAAGAATATCCCAAAAATTAATAAATATACAAACTTATAAATGGCAAAAAGAATATAGTTATACTTTTCAGTATCATATCTCTAAACTTTAGATAAAATGATAGCTAAATTTCTGTATGTCGTTTGTTTTCTTTAAACATTGCATTCGAAAAAGTAAACCTCACCAGGAATTCGCTAGCGTAGTGCACGCTTGAATACCGTCGCCAAGTTGTTAAGAACCACTGATCACATTGATCATGTTGATCATTCATTCGAATCGGCGATTTCTTATTGAAAACAACCGAGCGAACATGTGTGAACCTGTCATATTTGCATAAAGGCGGAGCCTATTACATTGTCGCGTAGAATTAGCATTCTTGATTTCAACCTATGATCAAGGAGTATATATAATAGGAGGGGACACTTAGCTCATTTGCATATTTGCTCATTAATATGATTAACCCCGCGAACCCAGTCAAAGGTCGCAGATAACGCCCTCTGGAGAGTCAAGGGGACTTTCTTTTGTTCTCTAACGACAGCGTTGGGACAGCGCATGAAGTTTCTTGTACAGAGTTGGCGATGAGCGATTGAGAAGTATAACAAAAGCATACATAAACAGATCGTAACATGAATAATGCAATGCAACAGGTCACACAACGTTCAGTCGAGCGACCGTATAAACAGTATACAAGATGCCATTTATTGTGTTCGAAATGTCAACGCCTTTACCATTCTTTCCAAAATAAGGAGTATAATCACATTACAAACACATTTTGTGCGAGAGTAACATATAAATATGGTTTAAAATGTCAAAAATGGCACGATAAAAATCCGTTCGTTATAAATAAAAGAATCAATGGTTAAATAATAAAACTGACACAATTACACTCGTCGATCTCTGTGGCGTGCACACGTTGGCCGTATCGTTTGCAATCGGCAATCACGGGTTCGAATCTCCGTGTATTCGTTGTTGTTTTCTATTTTTTTTTAAATAAAAAAACTTGATTGTGGATGTATGTAACATCATTTTTATGTCAATTTTTATAATTTATAAAGGCCGCCAATGCTTTTATAGTTTTTTTCTATTCTTTTTTAATCTATTTTTCTATCTATCATTTATCTCTGGATTTATTTAACTTTATAATCTAAACAACTTAAAATGCGTAAAACAATATACTATTGCTCGATAAATAAGTGATTGAAGTTGAGTTCACTTTGAAAATGATAGCATACCAGTGTGCCCAACCATTTCTCCTTTGCACACTTTGTTTAAAATACATTCAGAGATATGTCATTTTTATAGCTTGTTATAGCTAGGCTAATATACAACTGTAAGCTATTTGGATACACAAAGCAAACACATTTCCAAAACAGGCCATAGCCAATCGTACAATGAGAAAGGAGACCGTTTATACCAATGTTAAATCTACCATGATTACCATTTTTTTTAAACCTGTACAACCGATGAATTTCTAGAAAATCTTTGGTACAACTTTATTTCAAGAAAGTTAGTCCTTGTACCAAATGTAGCTAGCTTTAATAAACGAATTGGGAGACGCAATATTCATGTCGAAATATATGTGGAAAGGCAATCAGACAACTATTGATAGACGCGATCAAGTCTTGTACCTTTGAAGGGTGATTACGGGCACGTATGAGTAAAGTGGATTCCCTCTATAATGAACCAACATTTTAATTTCAGTGCCAAAGATCTTGAAAAAGGTTACAGGGGACATTCTCGCTTCGACGATGCTCCTATGCGTAGGTCAACTGAAAGCCCGGTCCGATGGTAGACTCCGAATCTCCAGAATCTCAGGAGATATGTACACATTTTCTCATAATACTTGATACTGCTACGCTTCCAATCATTAGATGGTTATAGCATATGCACTGCGCAAAGTGCACGGTGTCTCATTTAGGCCCACAGGCCGGGCGGGCTTGTGAGTGCTCAGAACCGGGACTATAACAATACACTCAATTTAAAAAAAAATCAAAACACCGGATTCTACTGTCGCTTATGGTCGTATAGTCGGCCCCCGGATTCCACCGTCACTCTGTTGCAAGTAAGTGTAGGCCTTATATTCGCCACAACATGTGGGCACTACCGTATAGTTTTATTGACTGTACATCATGCCTTTCGTCGGTATACAACTCGGACTTTTTACTGTCTGATAAGTCCACCCCTCCCCCCTCCCTATGGCCCTGTTTAAAGCTGGCTACGCCAGGATTCGCGCATGTTGGATGTGCCGGCCCGCCGCGCGCCAGTCGGGTCCGCATTGCGGCGGCGTTATTAGTCACTCTCGATCATAGTTCGGCGTGGCCCCTCGCTACACGGCTCGATCCTCATGGCGGCGTGAGTTATTATCACATCAAATCACTTCTGGATGTTATCATCAATCAATGCATTGTCGGCTGTGCTTTAGTCAAAATTAAATATTATATACCAAGGGATATATAACTGTCACTGGATATACCCACTTTGCCTATCTGTGATATACCATTGAACTGAACCGTCAAAGAAAGACACGCGCATGAACCTTTTCCGTGAACTTTTCCTGATTGAGTTTTTCCACCCCAAACTGGCCGGAGCCCGGGGGTTAGATCTACGGTTGATTAGCGCATTACAAGAAGTTGTGTCACTTGCCATGCAGCACATACTCATTAGGAATTTGTCCACAAATTTGATGGACAAATCCAAAGCGATCGGACGCATGCGTAGAAAAAAATGTTGTCCCCTTGACTCTCCAGAGGGCCTTTTCGATATTCAGACGATGGCGGATATAGGTTCGTGTGACGAATATTCTAGGTGAAATTCGATGTGGGAACGCTCGGACTGTAGGGAACGATGATATTTCTGACTTCAACTGCGCCAGGGCATCGTTCGGGGACCGTTTGATTATCACTCAGGTCGTGTCAGTATGAAATTAGGTAAAACACTCCGACATAACATTGAAATCAACGGAGATTCAAAGATTACGGTCGTTCGTGTCCACTATGGTCTGGTACTTTTCATTTTCGACTTCACAAATGACGTATATTCATTGATATGATTATTCATTGTATATTCATGTCCGTACTGAGGTTCATTGTTCTATAACAATAGGTGTCTGGGCCCTGCTATGATCATAAGGCACACTGTCATATAATATATTGTTCATTCACACACGATTCCAAATCTTGACCGTAGTTCTCATAATTGATGAAATATGGTATACAATGTACATAATTATACATGTACATACATCTTGAGATTTTAGATCGAGAAGCGTTATTCCCGCCGCTTGTGGCATGATGGTCTATGCAACGCGCAAGCAGGCCAATGCTCGATGCAGGTCATGCATGGGTGATCGCGTGATCAGAGCGTAAGACGGTACAATGTTTTATTACACCTCATAAATATTCATGAGATAATACTAATAGGCATAAATACTGCAATTTCATTGGTCAATTTAGCTGGCCACAGTGGTAATAAATTGAGCTATTGAAGAAATTTAGCTATTTCCCGTGTGGTAGTTTTGGCTACTTCCCTACAACCTCATCCCCAGAATCACAGTGAGGTGTAATAAAGCAAATACTACATGGTATGATCGGGGAAATAGGGCACACTATTTTCCCTCGGTACTGGCTACAGGCCTACCACCCCTCACCCTCCGGGTTCAGGGTGGTAGGCCTGTAGCCAGTACCTCGGGAAAATATATTGCACTATTTCCCCTCTAACCATGTAGTATTTGTATACTACTCTAAATGGCTATGCTGAATGAATATGGAATAACATGGCTGTGTCATATCTCGTTAAGAAATGTCCCAAGCGCTTTATGAAATTGGTTTAACGAGCCATTGCAAATATAAATAGAGTTTTATGGCACTGAACTTTCAACCTATAGGCCTATTTTTACCCCAAAATTGGGAGCAAATAATGATATCCATACATAGGATTGTTAGGCCTATGCCAACATGTTCTGTTATGTTTTCATATTCATTAATGTCAATGCGTGTTAAGATAATTTTATATATATAGTTATTAATTCTATAAAGATAACTTTGTTAATACATTTTTAAATCTTAATGACACATAATTTGGCCCCCGTGGGCGACGAACTGTCTCAATTCGGTAATTAATGAGGTGATTAGTATTATATTAACACGCACTTTTACCCTTACATGCTGATTTAAATAAATAAAAACATTATTATGAATCATAACGTATTCATAAAACTTCGACCGTGAACATATATAGTTATCGTACAATATTTTATCATATCACTCACCAAAGCCATGGAAGGAAACTTGAAACAATACCGCTTACTTGAACTATTTCCTTAATCTAGTCAGTGGGCGAACCTTTGCGCTTTTTAGAGCGTTTTTCCGTACATAGGATTGTTATGCCTAAATATAGGTATACTTGGAATTTTTTTTCTTTCTAGTTGTTATTATGGGTCACTTCCCAAATACGGGCCAAGGTGGACAAAATATTAAGGGTCCCATAAGGGCCCATTGTGTGCCGAAGATCGATGTTATGTGGGTTATAAGTTATAGGCCCTTCCACATACAAAGCATGGCTGGTATAACTCCTTGATATAAGTAACAGTGACGTGATTGATTTTGCGAGCCATTGTTCTTGTTGAGCTCCGTAGCTTTCGGGATGTCACGATCCCTTCATTCAGCGTAGTGTTAACTTCCCTCCACTTGTCCCATGGCCACCTTTTGGGCGATCACATGGCAGCCAGTGGCGTACCTAGAGGGGGGCCTGGGGCCCGGTAGCCCCCCTGAAATAACCCTGTCGGTACACACGAGCTCCCGTCGGTACATTTTTTATTTTGACCATGCGATTTGTTTCGACCGGTTTTGAGGATAACGTCACCCACCACCGGTGTTTGTAAAACACGTGCGACACGTACGCGTACGCGTACATACTCTGTAAATTCTCCCAACGTGTGAAGAGTCTATGCATAAATCATAATAATGATATGCGCGCCCGCATTTCGCTGATCCCCAAATTCATTTTTATTGTGTCGCCACGATACCGGTTAGTAAGTTAGGCATGTACGGATCGGAGCCTAAATAAAATGGGCACTGTCACATGTTCGCCAAAGTATGCAAATACTTGAAATAGTGACTCGTACTCCGGACACTATGAAAACTCTCTCATTGCTTGCGTGGTAGATTTCGATCGCGACAGGAGCATGCGCAGATGCGATTTTTGTGTAAGTGGTCTGTGATTTTGTCAATATTATATTTTTACTGTGATTTGTCGATCTGCATTAAATGCAAAAAGTAACAACGCCCCCGGCTGGACTCGAACCACCAACCTTTCGGTTAACAGCCGAACGCGCTAACCAATTGCGCCACGGAGGTGATTATTACTAGGCTGTTTTGGTTTGTCATGTTCACCCGTACACTTCCCCGTACACTTTCTTGCAAAGTCGGGCATCGTTTTTTCTCAAATGTTGCTTGCATATTGCCTTTGCTGTCGCCTTTAATACATGTGCTGTTACTTGAACTTGGAACCAACGTTTAATTTGAACTGTCTATTTTCAATAAAAAAATACTCCAATACGGGAAAAAAATCAGAAAAGCTCACAGACAACAAATAAGAACATCATTTTACTCGACCTAGAATTTCAATCAACGGATTTCAATCATCGGCAAAACCCGATGATGTGAGTGACGTCATTTAATGAGCTCATTAGCATAATTTATGTCCGTGAAATATACAATAGGGTTTTGGTAGTGCCGGAGTGTTTCATCATGTTCATGTTGTTCCGTGCTTTTATTAGCCCGGGAAATATTTGTGTCTTTGTGTCACCCGGGTTGTGTCACTGACCAATAATGTTAAGCAAGGCCTAGGACCGATGTTTTGTTATCAGGGTTTCGAAGTGACCCCGAATAGGTTAAAGGACATTGACGGTACTTAATATAATTAAAATATTTATTTGTTTACCTCAACCCCTCCATTTATAGAATAAAAATGCTTATCTGCTAATTGATTGCAAATGCCAACGAAGGTTAATAAATATTATAATGAACATTGCCCATCCCACACGTATATCACCACAATCATCCTAAATCAAATCTATTCACTAACATCAATCCTTAGTTCATGAATTTTAAATCACAAACCATTAACTTATGCCTGGGTTCCTATTATTTTATTCTATATAAACCCAGCACAGACCCTCCTACCAGAGCTGCTGTAGCTAACGCATAAAACATCACCAGCAAGCCGATAAAACCAACAAAATCAAAAACCGCCATAACCAATAAATTAAATAACCCGTTTAATATGGAATTTATAACAAATGCAAACCCCGGTTTTAGCGAAAAGAGAAAAATGTATGCTCGGCTGAGGGCTCGATTCCCGGATCTCTCGCTATCAAGGGCGAAAACCTAGCCGGTAGGCCTACACCACGCGGACCTGTGTTGATAGATGAAATTCCAAGAACTCTTATAGGGTAGAACGTGAGCAAATGGGTAAGACGGTAACTGGAAGGGGGCGATGATAGTGAATTATACAAACAAACCTCTCATGAGATAGCAAAACATAACTGTTTATACAAAAGTGAATTATAAGTGAAAAATACCACATAGCCGTCCCCCGGTCCGGCCAATGCATACTACTACCATACATCAAACCAATCTGCCGCTGAAATAGGTGTGGTTGGGAGAATTCTTATAATAATCATTTAATACATTATTCATGATTATTCAAGATGTACGATCATAATGAACAGTATTATGTACATGTACCGTACGCGTACGCGTACGTGACGTGTCGTACGTGTTTTACAATCACCGACCCACCACCCCACTTATCAAGATTTCAGCTGCTTGCGGGGAAAAAATTGGGTAACTTTTTTTGGAGTCTGTAAAAAAAAGATTGTCGGTACATCATTACTTTCGTAGTTACAACTATGTCGTGGCCCCCCTGTTTCCAAAAGCTGGGTACGCCACTGATGGCAGCAGGTCATCGTAGATGGCGAGGAAAGTCATAGCCGGCCGGTGTCTCTAGTGGAGGGAAGGTAAACACTACGCTGAATGACGGGGTCGTGACGATCCCGAAAGCTACGGAGGAGCTCAAGAACAATGGCTCGAGAAAAAAATCTAAATTAATCATTAAAACATGATCCGAGACCAATATCAGTCTACTGCTATACTATAACAATATTTACAAATTACATTTACATGGCATGTCATATCTGTCTATCGTCTACGTGTGCATCCTCTTCCGTTTAACAATTACGTGAAAACAACTGATTAATTAATTGCTCCTGTTAATTGCCTATATTAAATCATACACGCACATCATATGGACAACATTTTAAAAATAAACTCAATGTGCTTCACTGCATTGGTGCAAAAGTTGAACACAACGCGGTTTTAGAATATTTTGCATATTTCAACTTGAGACGATACCAAAAATTCTTTTGGTCATTTGTTTTTGAAATTTCTTTGTTTCGTTTCGCGCAGGACTTAGAGTTTCTATTCAGTTTTGTTATCAATCAGTCATATGTTAAGATGGTTAATACCAATATACCTCTTTTTGATCACACATATTCTTTTTTTCAAAGATAAAAGGGAGATCTCAGGACTCCAAAATGAGATAAATAATTGTAATACGTGGTATAAAAGTGAAATAGATTTCCTCCAATAACGGTGCAAGGGAAAGAAGAGTTACACTTTAAATTTACTGTTTTGTTAACGCTCTTTTCATGGATATATAGAGTTTTAGTGCAACAATGGAAACTGCATAATTTGTTATTCAAATGGACACTGCTTCATAAATATTGGTGCTATTGTAACAAATGAGGTGTCAAAATGCGCGGGAGGAAATGCCTGTTCTTATCCACTTGTTGAATTTATTTAGGGTGCTAAGAACAAAACACAAGGCGCCTCGAAAAAAGTGGATACTTTCTTTTTGTGCAGTGATTATGAAACCTATTTGGTAAAGTTGCACTTGTCAATTGGGTTGTATTATTGGGTAGTGTACAGGTGTCCCAGGGGGGCCAGTCAAACATAATGGTGTACACACGCGTGACCAAGTTTTTTCTAGACACCCCCTAAACAAGTTTTACCCTGCAAGCAAAAATTACCCCCTAAACAAGTTTTTAGCGCGCTTTCCTTGCAAATGTTGACCCCTAAACAAGTTCTTGCCAGAATATGACCCCTAAACAAGTTTTGTCTATTTGCGATTATGACGCTGTAGAGACGAGTGACATACATGCATTCTCAAATTGGAAATGAGACGCTCAAAAGAAACCGCATAAACGGGGATAACATTCTTCTGGGAACGGAGAACAAAACAAGTTACCCTAAACACGTTCGACAGGTATTTTAAGCCACCTTTTTTCTTGAAAATCAGCGTTTTTGATACCCTTAACGCGTCACTCGCGTGACGCGTCCAACACTGAAAAAACACCCCTTTTTACGCGTTTTTTTGGTCACGCCTGTGTACACTATTATGTTTGACTGGGCCCCCCGGGACAGGTGTTCACTCCTAATTAATAATGTTAACTTAGTATAATTAATTAATTAATTAAAGTTAAGACGGGAACATGTTAGATGTAGTAAATTTAAGAAATAAAATGCCACACAGCTGCGGCCTATTAATGGAATATTTAGCTCTTATCAATGCAATTCCTAAAGATTGGAAATGTGGCAAACATCCTCATACAGAAGATAAGTGTATTTATTTAAGATGTACGGATATAGATGTTAACATACACAGTTCAGCATAAATAAGTTCCTTTTATATTATGCCTGATATTTTTGAAATGAGTTACTTCATCGAAACGATTTTTGGCACACCTTTATGTAGGTGTGCACAGCAACACTAAAACGGGGCTATATAACTACGCAGGTGTTGTAATGCTTGAATTAGCACACATTGAATGGAGGAATACCTCAATTCAAAAGTTGCTTAATTATGAAATAATATTCCATCTACAACAAGAGATGGCAGACTGCTATCACTTAATTGGAAAATCACAAGTATATATCTACCCCACCAAAAATACTTCTTCATACACTCGTCCAAAGAAGTTCCTTGCCACTCATTGAAGTTCAAATATTTCACATAAATATTTAATATAAATTAAACAAGTGCGTGTCAAAATACGCAGACAATAATTCTCTACATGTCTGTATGAAATTAAGATGTACGCATTCATGCATGGCTGAGCACATTCATTAAGCAATGGGTAAGGTTCATATTGTGTTTAATCATTCACATTAACATTTGAATGGAGGGATTATCCAAATTTTTGCAATCTTCTTCCACAGACCTTGCCATTGTCAAGTGAATGGGATCTGCCATGCATGAGTGATCATGTCTAAATTCCATGTTAAGCTGTTAGAGGATTAATTTCTGCTTATTTTGATATACAATTATATATATTCTATTAAATATTAATTTGAAATATTTGGACTTTACTAAGTGGCAAGGAACTTCTTTGGACGAGTGTATATGTTAAAAAAGAAAATAATGATGTATGTGATACATCATATGTAATGGATTATGTAGAACACTTTTTCTGTAAGATGATACAACCGATATTGTTAGAAGCAAATGCCATATCTTTAAAAGCATCAAAACGTGTAATTTTAACACATGTTGGTGTTCTCTTTGGAGGCAGGGCTATCGAGCCCGCCTCCTTTAGGGGTAGGAAATGACCAAATGGGAAAACGACATCTTACGTACAGTTTACATGTGACAATAAATCCTTTACGTTTTACCATGTCACAATACATAATAACAGATCCTCTCTGTTGTAGCGAACACCTATCAACAACGAGAGTCGCTGACCTTTTTCATTTAAAACCTGTTTAGCGAGTTTCATAAACGGGGTTTGTATCATATTCTTGGAATTGGGCTACATTTTGGCTTTGGATGAGGTGTTTTAGGCGACATTTGTGATGTGATGTGGCAACACTGCATATCTGATCAAATATCAGTTATATCAGTTGTTTACACAGCTGCGACTAATTCATGACCAGCAATAATCACATCTTGACTGACTGTGGGTAAGACGAAATGCAGTAAAAGATTAAACGGTTTTTTTCATTGTTAGGAAAGTTTATATACAAAATATGAAAAGAACGTGGCTTTATTGATATAGTTCCCGTTTGAATGGTGGAAATCGGTTGGCTAGAATTAAAGTTACCGAATTCCGATTTTAAAAGATGTTGAATTAATTAAACGGTATATTTTGCGGCGTTATTTGTTCACGATTTTGTCCCATGGAAATATTGCTGTACAAATTCACTGTGTATCAAATATTCATTGGACTGTATTCAAATATTCATTTGAATTTAAAAAGTGTATGGTTTAAAAATTTGTGAGGTTAAAATGACATGGTGTCTATATTGTCAACATAGTGTATATTAATATATTAGTGAAATATAACCTCATAAAAATGTCCCGCAAAATGTGTCACAACAATTACATGTATTGTGGCTCAAGAATTTTATATGGTTCTTTTGAAAGTGCATGAGATTACAGTAGCTCTCATACACTCGCACGTCAAAGTATGTGAGTCCGTATTGGTTATCGGGGATCTTCATTAATATTTTATTAACATTTCTAAATATAGTTATTAGTCATACTTAAAACCGGGACTTAAAATGGTTGTAAGATATTGTGTTTAATGTTCAAGTAATACAATTATTCAAGTATTTCTCTGCTTCTGCTTATTTTTGTTCTTTAAATGCAATAAATTTAGTATGTTTTCTGCAATTTATCAGTCTCATCAGGTGTCCACAACGGGGTCCACAAGTTCCGTCTTTATTCAGCCACTTCATAGACTATACAATTGGTTTATCAAGTGTTAATGATATAATATTTGAATAGTGGATTTCCCACAAGGGCCAGATTGCAATTCAAAAGAACTGTAATCAAAAACTATTAATTAATAAAACAAACAAGTCAATAGACATGGAGGAAGGACAGACTTCAAAAGTATAGCTAGATGAGTGTTTCTTGCCCTTCCCTTTCACAAGTACCATATAAAACTGTAAACATGGTAAAGAGAAACTCTTTAACCAATATTATACAGGCTGTCTCAAAATGATTAGTACCCATCGATGCCCAAAGTTCATTAATTTTTGACATCATTGAAATCAATGGTAATAGGTCCGTTGTTTTTTCATCATCTTTGTCATACTGCACTCTTTCAATAGAATTTTAGATCATGAATACCAGATTTATCAAACTCAAGATACACTCCATTATGTAAATCTTGGTGATTTCACATTTTTGACAAAGTGCTAATAAAATGTGTGTGTTATTACAGCTTGTTTGAAACAAGGCATTTGTAAAGTCTTTGTTTGAAAGAAACTCGTGTATTCTCATAATCTCTTGTCTACTAATATAATCTTGTGTGTCTTTCTGTTGTAACTGTTATTAGTTATGGGTGTTCAAATCATTAATAATTCTTCTCTTTAATTCAATTGAAAGGGTAAAATTAGTTGTTCACACTTGAGTGACCCCATGCATTGTTTTATTTGACAAGTGTTTAGGTATACTTCTAAGTGAATTATCAGTGGCTTAGATTTCATTTTCACATTGGAGAATGGATTTCTTGAGGTTAAACAGTAAGGAACTATAACATGTTACCAAGTTTGTAGGAAATCGCATCCCCAATATGAAAAAGAAGTGTAAGCCACTGTTAATTAACCATGACCACGTCTTTACCTATTTAAATGTCCCTCAAGTTTAGTCTCAAAATTAGCTCATTATAGAAACAAAGCTTGGGGTCGCTCATGCGTGACGATCCATTTTTACTCTTCAAATTGAATCAAAATGAAGAAGTATTAATAGTTTAAACAACCGCATGATATAACAACAGTTAAAAATAAAAAGGAACCAAAGATATTAGCAGACAAGAAATTAAGAGAATGTATTTAGTTTCTTTCAAACAATCTGTTTACAAACACATTTTTTTTGCACTTTGCCAAAAAGGTGAAATCACCATGTCTTACACAATGGAGTGTAACTTCAGTTAAATAAGTCCGATATTCATGATCTAAAATTCTAATGAAAGGGTACAGTATATCGAATTTGATATAAAAACCCGGATCTAATCTCATCGATTTTGATGATGAAAAAATGTATTGAACTTTGGGCATCGATGGGTACTAATCATTTTGGGACAGCCTGTACAAACAGACAATCAACAGACAGACAAAGAAACAGAGTATCAAACGATCCCATAAAGTGTCATGAACAATACATTTATAGCCAGGTCAGTGTAATGCATTATTTTAACAGTAACAATAAGTACATTACAGTTGTTCATATAACTTTGCCTTAATTAAATTTACGGAAAAAGTCAATTTTTGTTGTTAACTTGGTTGTAGACAATCTTTAACAAAGGCACTTCATTTGATGTTCAGAGTTGAAAACCATAAAAACACACAGTTTTCAAGTATAATGCTCATATATATAATTTGTCTAGAATATATTCACGCTTTTTGATCAGCAATGTAAATCGGCAAGACAATCCACTTCCTAAAAACAAAATATGCTTATAAGATCACATACTATACCTTTAAGCAAATAAAAAAGTGCCTTTTAAAGGCAAGCTACCACTTTGGGTTTCTAGCCACACCCAGTTCTCTTGGGGAATTGACAAAGTTACAATTTCCTCATTTAGACTGTCAGTCACCAAGTAACAGGTTATGACCAATTTATCTGTGGTAAAATGCCAACGTGATCAACCAGCTCTAAGATGTAACATAATTGATTCCAAAAGCCTTTAATGTTTTTACTCATCACATTGTCCTGACTTTTTATAGTATTATTAACATTAGCTAGAGATTTCCATTCATGTTATATTGATAAATAAAACTTATGACATATAACCATTTTTTGTGTTACTACCGATCACACTCTGCTGTCTGTTTCTTTAAATTTATATGACTGCCTCCTTTCCTTTTTAAAGGAATTTTTATTGGTTTCAGCAATGTAAAGACACCGTATTGCATCAAACCAGGGGGAGGGGGGGGGGGTGTACTCGGATTTGGTTTGGTCGGGGGTGTGCCGCTGGAGATTCAAAACCCATACCCATTTTTAGGGGTGATTTTGGAAAAATCGGTACCCATTTTTAAGGTTTTGCTTCATTTTAGACCAAATTTTCGCAAATTATCGGGAAAATATACCTATTTTTTGCAAATTATCGGGAAAATATACCTATTTTTTGCAAATGTTCGCGAAAATAGACGAAAATAGAACCATTTGTAAAAAGTGCCCCATTATTAGGGATTTTCAGCACAAAATCATACCCCATGTTTAGGGATTTTGTGCCAAAAAAGCTACCCATAAGAGCGGCACACCCCCGTATACCGTCTTAGACGAGTAACCCCCCCCCCCCCACCCCCCGGGGCATCAAACGTACAACGTATAAAATGCATTCTTATTTATGGACGAAATATTCGGGCAATTGAAAACGAAATAAAAATCCTATTCAGCAGTGCGTGTATGACGTCCATGTAAAAAACTTTTTAAAAATATATATGTTTCTATATATTTCATTATGAATCACTGATGGTATCAAAGTGAACATATTATTTTAACTAAACATTGTTAAATCTGCGGCGACAAATATGAGTAAATCTTGACGAAATTAATTAATTACAATAAGCTCGTTATCAACATGATATGGTTATTGCCAATTGGCAGCTTTTAAGCTGACGGTTTGGAGTCACGTGCGTGTGGGTTTTGCTGTGTTGCCAGACTTAGTTTGTATGAGGGTGGCGTGGCCATGTTTTTCTAATTCATTTTGTTCTTTAATATTGAAGAAAAAAATCGACACTGTCTTTGATAGCCTAATTACATGATCTCTCAAAAATAAGATGTATGGACTTTCTTTTTTCTGTGTTTTCTGTATGTTTCTATTCCCTATGTAACTGCAAAACTGTTGGTGGTGCTGGGGTTTATCAAACACAATGATGTCAATTGCAAAAGGAATTGTAAAATTATAACGAATAATAACTGTCGAACATATTATACGTAGTTATCTTATAAACAAATAACAGGTGTATTAGTATATTTACACTCTGGGTCAGAAAGAGCGCCAAAATATATCAGTTTTCGGCCACTGTGATCCCCTTTTCCGGAGTTTAGAATCTAGGGTTATATAATACATGTATGGGATTAACCTGTTAACTGTCTATAATTTGCCACGAGTTCTTGCGGACGGAGCCTTTAAGGCTGTGGTCACTGTTTAGTGTTATAGAAGTTTGCCAGTCACATTTGACTTTTGAGTGAATGGATTTTAATGCTAGATCTCGCTGCTTTGGTTCTTTCATTTATTTATTTTAATTGTCATTTATATAAATATGAGTGTAGAAATGAAACAATATGTAGTCATGGGCTATTTGAAAGGTATGTACAATTTACACACACCTACCAAAAATGGGAACATTTTACCAGTTCATAGAATATCTCCAGAAAACATGATGGATTTGAAGATTCCACACCACCAAATAACTTTCTTTTGCTTTGCGTGGTTAAGAAGAGATCATCAGGTCATTGTTACATTTTCTTAACTTTAGAGCAAACTGGTTCATTCTAATAATTGTTTTTTATTGAAGATCTAAATCTCTTCTAGGGAAAACAATTACTTTGGTAATGGTTGACCAGCATTCTTTTCTCTTAGCTGTGGACCAATGAAATCGGGCCTAAGTATGACAGGCTGTCCAGATGTGTTTTTTTTTTTTGGGGGGGGGGGGGGGCGAAGCCACCCTTATAGCATGAGATTGCATAAACTTACACATTTTGGTCTTTCTAGACATAAGTGGGGGCCGCCATGTTTGTAGTCTTTGTAAATTAAATGTACCTATGCAGTTTATTTCAACAGTACCCGCAGTCTGTGCTGGAGTCAAAGCTATATTTGTTTAGTTGATTAGAAATGTACTACTCCCAACAGAGAGACATAATAGCTTATCTTGTTTGACTAGCTTATCTTGTTTGACCAAGGTCATATATACCTAGATTGTTCTTCAGACTGTACCCCCCTCCCCCTCCATGCACACAAATCAACTTTATTGGTTTCCTGTACTATTTTTAGACTGCGGTGTTTTGATTCTTTTTTTGGTTTGAATTATAGAAAATACATACACACTTTTCCCTGGTATTTTGGTATGAAACAGATGTTTGGTTACAAAACATGCTTCTTTCTCTTGGATCGCCCCCATTCCATTTCAATGGAATTTTTATTAGCTCTATATCGGTAGAAACTGCAGCAAACCGTTTAAATAATACCAGTCAAGAAAGAACAACAATGGGCTAATAAAGCATTTAGGTATATTGACAGGACTTGCACAATTTCTAGGACGTTAAAATTATACTTTTATGGGAATATGCCCGGGGGAATATGGGGTACTATAACTGGTCTATCATGTCTATGGGGTAAGTGGTCCAAAATGAAGGTTTTTGTAATGGTATGGGCATGTTGCCTTCTTTTAAAGAGTACGAGTACGACTTATGTTGAAATTTGACACATATCCTTACCTTCTACTACATGCCAACATAAAGGGGTCAAAAAAAGTAAGTCCCCCCTAAAATTAGATTACTTTTGTTTACATAACGTCACACACATATAGACGTTTTTAAAAATTGAAACGAATATGAAAAGAGAAAACGCTTGGCTACCAATAGAAAGTTTTACATTTTCGATATCATGTTTACTTTTCCCAAAACAATCACATTTCCTCAAAATGATGTTTTCAGAAAAAGTGGCACTTACTTGTATTGGATTTTGGCAAGTTTCATGTTAACGGAAACATCATTTTGGGGATATTTGACTTTTTGGGGAAAAGTAAACATGATATTGAAAATTGGAAACTTTGTACGGATAGCTAAGCGTTTTTCTTTTCAGAAAAGTTTCAATCTCATAAAACGTCTAATTGTGTGGGGGTGTTACGCAAACAAAATTGTATAGGATTTTTAAAATTGCCACAGTTTCTGAGAACATCGTTTTGGGGGAAAGAGACAATTTTGGGAAAAGTAAACATGATATTGAACAAGAGAAACTTTATGTGAGAAGCCAAACACTTTTGCTTTTCACAAGTTTTTAAATTTCTCAAAACGATCAATCCTGTGCGGAGTTATGCAAACAAACTTGGTCTAGTTTTCGGACAAATAAATCACGAGAGAGAATTTTTAAATTGACTGGTATGGACCAAGTGCCACTTTTTCTGAAAACATAATTTTGGGGAAATGTGACTGTTTTGGGAAAAGTAAACATGATATCGAAAATGGAAAACTTTCTAATGGTAGCCAAGCGTTTTATCTTTTCATAATCGTTTCAACTTTTCGAAACGTCTATTTGTGTTTGAAGTTATATAAACAAAAGTAATCTAATTTTAGGGGGGACTTACTTTTTTTGACCCCTTTATTTGCAACTTAAGGGAAACTTCACATAGGATATTCTCCTGATCTTTGAAGCCACCTCCATCGGTGACTGATTGAACATTCACAGATAGTAAAGGGCGAGTTATGAAAATGTATTTAGATCACGTTTGATACTTTATATGATTGATATGCATCAGTAGTAATAAATATCCATGCGGTACATTAATATTAAGATGGTAATGCGGGGTAAATTCATATTGTAGTTGATTGATGCCACTTTGTAGTGTATTACAACCATAAGTTGTGGTTGTAATGAACGGAAAATGGCATATGTTGCTAACTTGGGACTTTGGTGGTTTGGATTTGCAGTAAACCCACTCATTATCAAGGATACTAATTCAGTAGAGTCACTAGTTTAAGTATTTGCAACGAAGATAGTAAACCATTTCTTATTTTAATAATAATATAATGATAATAATTATAATAAAAATAGACATTCGTCTAATTGTAGGACACGAACACCGTAATAATTGTAAATTCAAATATGATCGCTGGCTACAGAAAACTTTGTAATAGCTAAAACAAACATGCAGTTTTGACTTTTTTCTGTACAGTAATGGACTTATTAATCATCATGACAAATGATAGTATGTTTTGAAATATTTTGGCGAGAAATTTACTATTTCACAAGCGTGATTGAATATTATTTTCATTTGGATCAACTGTTAGCTCATTCTTGGAGTAAGTGGTTCAATAAAATTCATGTTGAAAATTGGTTGTTATTGTCAATGAAATTTAACTCGGTATTGAAATCGCAATGTGAAGAAATTCATATTCATATTTTGGCCATGGACTTTTTTGTGGTCATTTTGTGCCTTTATACCACAATTTCGATAATTGACATGTATCGTTTTTACTGATATGACGTTACAATAGAATGGTTCAAAACCTGGATATTATTAATGATGTCTACATTATGTTTTGAATGGTCACTAAATATATTTGTAATGAAATAAATAACATGTTTCATGACTTTTATTTACTGCTTTTTATGTGTAAATTAACCTAGTCACCATGGTCATGTTGACTGACTTCCACAATGCGTGACAAGCTTGCTAATTTTTAAGATAGTTTGTTATGTGCTAAGTGATGATTATATGAAATAAATTAAAAACATCTCTAGAGAGTGTTATATACAGCAATATGAGGGTATGAACATCGCAACTCGGTAAACATTGTAATGGAATCAAAACATTTAATCCAAAAATGTGCACTCGAAGTCTTCGATTGCTTTCTTCATTTTAGCATTAGGCCTACTGCTATTTACACATGAACCTTACAATTTGTATAAGACATGAGTTTCATGATGAGACATGTATCGTTTTTACTGATGCAATAGTAATAAATATCCATGCAGTACAGTAATCTTAAGATGGGAATATCATTATTGTAGTGGATTGATACCAGTGATATAGTCGAGTCCTCATCATCCGAGTCCGAGTCCTTGAGAAAAGGACTCGAGTCCGAGTCCTAGTCTTTGCCCATTTCAATGTCCGAGTCCGAGTCCTTATGTATCAACTTATCAAGTTGAAGCCGCAGTTCACCAATACTATATCAACGTTTTATTAATCAGTTCTATACTGTTTACTTATAATTACTAATTAAAGTATGATCACAGACAGTTTAGTAACTAACATGTTAGGCTTGTGTTGTCTTTGTAGTTGTTATTTTATTTACAAACTGCTAATATATCTGCAATTATTTGCCTGAAAAATTACTTAAATTAGAAAGAGTGCTGGAGGAAACGTGAGGTCCGCAAGACGAGAGCAGCAAGTGTCACAACGCTAGATCCTGTTCACAAGTGCCACACATGTGGGAGATACTTCCTTGCCCGGATCGGTCTTGTGAGTCATCTTCGGACACATTAATCAAATTTCAACTAACTAATCTTTGTTGTCATCGTCATCATTCGCTTTGCGATGGATGAACAACAAGCATGTCATTAAAATAAGGCTATGAAAATGAAACAGGGAAGAAAATTGAATATTTGATTGCTTGACAACATCCGCGCTTTCATTGACCTAATGTTATTTGTTGAATTTACAGAAGATGCTCATTGCACTTCAGGAACATCAGCATCTGTACCATTTTGGGGGACAATCTGGCGCGATGTGGCCGCATGATCAGTGGCGGCACCAGCCTCATAATTTTTTTTTTTTTTTTTTTGGGGGGGGGGGGCATTTGGAGGGGCAAGATTTTTTTAGGGGGGGCATGACAAAAAATTGATGCACGAAGCGCGCAATTTTTTGTGTGCCTTTTTACGCTTAAATGGTCAAATTTGGTCTAATAACAACTAATTTGGTATGAAAATGCGCGCTTGCGCGCAAAATTTAGATGTTATATGCTAAAATTGTCCAAATTGGGTCTAATTAAACCTAATTAAGTAAAAAAATGTGCGCGCAGCGCGAAAAAAATCGCCTTTTTATGCTTAAATTGTCTACTTTTTTTCTTATTTGAGTAACATTAAAAAATGTTGGGGGGGGGGGCAAGAATTTTTTCGGGGGGGGGGGGCATTTTCCCCCATGCCCCATGCCCCTCCGTGGTGCCGCCACTGCGCATGATCAACCCCCCTCTGCTAAATATGCGTTCCACGGGAGCTTTATTATAAGCTTTTTAATATTAAATTTAATTCAACGAACGGTAAAATAATATTTGAAGTAGCAAAAGTGCTGAAACGACGCTAAATCATTTCAACACACGCGCGCTAACGTAATCAATATATTGGTCAGCTGTAAAGTGAAGTGAGCGCCGCAGATCAATACAACTGTACAAACTGGTAAATGGCGGTACAACCACGGGAAGGTGGGTGTTTTTTCGCCTAAACTCTCCAAACTCGGAAGTTGTTCTACATGCACACATGGCACGTTGGGTGATATTGGGCGCACCCGCGTGCACTAAATGGGTGTGAATTCGAGCCCAATCGTCTGGCGTTGATTCCATGCGGCTGAGATGCTCCTTGTAAAGTTGTCATTGTGTCAACCATATTATATGGTAAAATTGTATTACAAAAAGTCTCGCACCTCGATTTATTTGTTGGGCATTTGTTTCGATTCATTCGATAATTCATTGATCAATATATCGGCAAGTTATTTTTGCTAGCGGCGGACTGCGGAATTCAGTCCCTCAGCGAAACAAAATTCAGGTATATAAATTAATGAAAATAAAACACCTGAAAAAACCCAATGTTACCGGACTCGTTGAGGACTCGAAGCTGTGTCCTTGGGGTCCGAGTCCGAGCCTCATTGAGTACTGGGACCGAGTCCGAGTCCGAGTCTTTGAAAAAAGGACTCAAGTTCGAGTCCGAGTCCGAGTCCCAAGTCCTTCAACACTGATTGATACAACTTTCATTTCATTCAGCCAGCATGCTTATATAGGCTTTTTAAGCCTGGCCCGAGCATTTTGCTTGAGCATGGTCCCTTCAGGACCCAAGCGTGTGTCCGTATGGACCGACCGTGTAAACAAACAAACAAACCCACAAACAAAGTAGTGTGTTCAGGGACTTTCCGAAATATGGTTAAAACCATAGGCTGTGGTTGTAATGAACACTAACAATGGTATAATGAACGAAAAATGGTTTTGGTGGTTTGGATTTGCAGTAAACATTTTTATTTAAAGAATGTTACAAACCCAATCATTATCATTGGCATTAATACAGTATAGTAAATAGTTTAAGTAGTAAACCGTCCATTTTTTCATTTTAATTGAATACTCTCGACCCTCGTCTAATTAGTTACCGTAATAATTGTAAATTCAAAGATGCTTGCTGGCTACAACAAATCCTTGTTACTGGCTAAAAACAAACATACATTTCTGATTTATTTCTGAAAAGTAATGGACTTTAATTATCATGACAAATGAAATGAAATTTAGCTTTAAATACCACACTTTCGATAGGGCCTATGACATAACAATACTTTACATCGGTGCAAAACCTGGGTATTATTAATGATATCTTTATTATATTTTGAATGGTCACTAAAGATATTTGTAATGAAGAAATAACATGATTATGTATTTTTATTTACTGCTTTATGTGTATTACCCAGTCACCATGGTCATACTGACTAACTTCTACAGTGACATGACAAGCTTGCTAATTATGAACACTTTCCACGCGGCTATTATTTTTACCATACACAGAACAGATTTTTCAGAAACCTTTCACAATTTTCAAAGTCTATCTCAAGGATTACTGACCCAAAACTAGGCATGTTTGTACTTATGTCAATGCATTTCTCATGGTGGTTCTAATATGGTCATGAAATTCAATAATGTTGACATTTTTTAAACATTTTGTGAAATTTTGGAATGTCGTCTGCAGCCGCCTGCCGCGTGGAAAGTGTTAAGATAGTTTGTTAAGTGCCAAGTGATGATTATATGAAATAATTAAAAACGTCAAACAGAGTGTGATAGACAGATATAAAGGGGTCAAAAAAGTAAGTTCCCTCTAAAATTAGATTACTTTTGTTTACATAACTTCACACACAATCAGACGTTTCGGAAAAATGAAACGATTATGAAAAGAAACGCTTGGCTACCAATAGAAAGTTTTACATTTTCGATATCATGCTTACTTTTCCCAAAACAGTCACATTTTCCCAAAATGATGTTTTCAGAAAAAGTGGCACTTGGTCCATACTAGTCAATTTAAAAACTCTCTCTTGTGTTTTTTGTACGAAAATTAGAGCAAGTTTGTTTTCATTACTCCGCACAGGATTAATCGTTTTGAGAAATTTAAAAACTTGTGAAAAGACAAAGTGATTGGCTTCTCACAGAAAGTTTCTCCTAATCCCAAAATTGTCTAATTTTCCCAAAACGATGTTCTCAGACACAGTGGCAATTTTCAAAATACTATACAACTTTGTTTGCGTAACACCCCCAACACAATTAGACGTTTTAAGAAATTGAAACTTTTCTGAAAAGGAAAAACGCTTAGCTATCCGTACAAACTTTCCCATTTTCAATTTCATGTTTACTTTTCCCAAGAAAGTCAAATATCCCTAAAATGATGTTTCCGTTAACATGAAATTTGCCAAAATCCAATACAAGTAAGTGCCACTTTTTCTGAAAACATCATTTTGAGGAAATGGGACTGTTTTGTGAAAAGTAAACATGATATCGAAAATGTAAAACTTTCTATTGGTAGCCAAGCGTTTTTTCTTTTCATAATCGTTTCAATTTTTCAAAACGTCTAATTGTGTGTGAAGTTATGTAAACAAAAGTAATCTAATTTTAAAGGGGGACTTACTTATTTTGACCCCTTTATGAGGGGATATGAACATCGCTACTTGGTAAACATTTTAATGGAATCATACATATTTATCTAAAAATGAATGTGAGGTCAAAAACTTCGATTGCTTTATAAACCTTAGTATTTAGTCACCATAAAAATTGTATAAAACCTGAGTTTTATGAGACATATATCGTTAACGTTAAATAATGTGTAAATATATTTGTAAAGAAAAAAGTGCATAATTTGGTGTTTACATTTACTGATTTCTGTGTATTATATTTTAAACCGTTGGAACATAGCGGACCAGTTACCCCAATGACCAGTGTTGTAGTCGAGTCCTCATCATCCGAGTCCGAGTTCTTGAGAAAAGGACTCGAGTCCGAGTCCGAGTCTTTGCCAATTTCTATGTCCGAGTCCGAGTCTTCAATATCCGAGTCCAAGTCCTAGTCCTTATGTATCAAATTCAAGACGCAGTTCACCAATACAATATCAACGTTTTATTAATCAGAATTTCAGTTCTATACTGTTTACTTGTTATTACTAATTAAAGTAGGCCTATAATCACAGTCAGTAAAGTTACTATTATTATTAGGCTTGTGTTGTCTTTGTGGTTTATTCTTTTATTTACAAACTGCTTATCTGCAATTATTTGCATGCAAAATTACTTAAATTAGAAAGAGTGAAGGAGGAAACGTCAGGTCCGGAAAACGAGAGCAGCAAGTGTCACAACGCCAGATACTGATCACAAGTGCCATGTATGTCAGTGGGAGATGCTTCCTTGCCCGGATTGGTCTTGTTTGTTATCTTCGGACACATAGATCAAATTAAACTAACTAATCTTTGTTGTCATTGTCATCTTCGCTTTGCGATGGACGAACAACAACATATCAAGCTAAAGAAGTAAATAATTGCTATTGCTAAGGCTAATAATTATGATATAGGCCTAAGCCAGGATATAATTTAATATTCTTTGTATTTCACTGTTTTTAAAGCAATACTAAAATGACAATATCTTTGGAACTGGGGGTACTTACATTGAAATAAGCATGTTAGTAAAATAAGGCTATGAAAATGAAACAGGAAGAAAATTGAAAATTTCATTGCTTGA
Source organism: Ophiura sarsii (assembly GCA_035610835.1). NCBI lineage: Eukaryota > Metazoa > Echinodermata > Ophiuroidea > Amphilepidida > Ophiuridae > Ophiura > Ophiura sarsii. The sequence continues at coordinate 16,262,617 of CM069448.1, read as the reverse complement.
CAACGCCCGAGTTTTCATTACAATACAACTGCACAAACTGGTAAATGGCGGTAAAAACTCTTCAAACCCGGAAGTTGTTCTACATGCACACACTACCCGTTGGGTGATATTGAGCGCACCCGCGTGCACTATAATTGGTGTCAATTCCAATCGTATGCGTTGATTCCATGCGGCTGAGATGCTCCTTGTCGATGTCAAGTTGTCATTGTGTCAACAATGGTAAAATTGTATTACAAAAAGTCTCGCACCTCGGCAGGCAAAATAACGGATGAATCAATTTATTTGTTGGGCATTTGTCTCGGTTCATTCGATCATGGATTAATATATATGCAAGTTATTTTTGCTAGCGGCGGACTGCGGAATTCAGTCCCTCAGCAAAACAAAATTCAGTTAAATGAATGAAAATAAAACAGCTGAAAAAACCCAATTTTGCCGGACTCATTGAGGACTCGAAGCCGAGTCATCGAGTCCTCGGGGTCCGAGTCCAAGTCCTTGAGTATCTGGGACCGAGTCCGAGTCCCGAGTCCTACAACACTGCCAATGATAGGGTAAGTGGTCCATGTCAAGTAGTTACTGGTAATTGGCCTTTTCTTTAATAAAATTTAACATTAATTATATGTTATATAAGTTAAACCATTTGGTACGGTAGTTGCTACTCCGTTGCGACTCTGATGATCGCACAAGCGTGGAACTCGTAGTAGCAACTGCCGTTTCAAATGGTTTAACTTATATATTTCGCTCTGCATCGCATTAAGGACTCTGCAAGGAGATTGCTTCTTTACCCGTATTACTTATATACAGTGACATAGGTGATATTATCATAGTAATTCGTTAACTATTTACGCTTTAATCGTTTATATCATGACATAACACTGGACAGTACCACAAACATCCTCCCCATCCCATGAACGGGAATTGACAGTTATATTATTTGGTGATGTGCACTCTGCTAGTGAAGCACGCAAAAAAGGCTAAAATGTTTGATGATTCCAAATGTACAACCTTTAAATAATTAAAATTCGCCATTTTGAAACATATCTTAATTGTATGGTCCTGAATCTTATAGTATACCGGTATGTTAGAAATTCCGATATTTGGAACTTTTTTGGCGACAATTTCACTAATGTTAGCCTATAATAATTTCACTGTGCAGACGAATTCAACGGCATTTGAGGTCGGCCATGTTTCGTGACGTTATTGTAACGTCATGCGCAGGATGTTTGTACTTGTTTTGGTATGTATGGAAAGAGGACACCCTAGCTATACCATGGTACCAAAATAAGCATACTCTCGGCATCTCTGTTTGGATTTTTAGGGACCCCCCCCCCCCCCCCCCCCCTTGGTAAACAGTGTTACAAAAACCGTCTCAGTAGGACGAGGGTTAGGGCCGCTATCAAATGTCATATAGGGGTCAAATGTCATATAGGGGTCAAATGTCATATAGGGGTCAAATGTCATATAGGGGTCAAATGTCATATAGGGGTCAAATTACACAAATGCTCAGATTATTATGATTAATATGTTGGGATGCATATCAAACATGGTACCAAACATTCACTTGGCTCAAAGGACTATAATACATACTTGGCTGTTTAAACTTCTATAATGTACATGACAATTTGTAAACATGATAGAATATAAAATAAAATAGTCAGGTGATATTGTAGAAGATGTTATCATGGTTATACGACCATTTTGTTTTGATGACGAATATTGATAAGGTTCGTTTTATTTCGGTATATCCGTCAGTTATGTAAGACATCTAAAAAGAGCCTATGCCAACAATATATAATGTTTAGCATATGCAGCATTTTTATCTTTGGGAGAAACATTAACGTGTACGGTAGGCTACAACTTATTTCGCTTCTATCTATTTTCTGTTTTTGTTTTATTTTAGGTAGGCCTACTACTTATAACTTTTTGTCAGCATTATTTGCTTTATATATCACATTGAAAACCGTGTGACATTTTGCACCGCTTAACTTGACCAACGAACTTTGCGACTTGATTATAGAGTCAACTTTGACAAAAAACAGAAACCATAAAATATAAAAACAGAAACCATTTTGAAAAAATTAAGACATTCTTTCAAATCATTTTAAATTATTTCAAATGTTTTGGAACGTTTTGGAGATTTTTTGTGTTGAGAAATTACGAGATTAAAAAAATAATCTTGAAAAATAATCGCAATCAAATCTGGGTACTTGAAGTTAAAAGGTTGCAAATGTTGATATTTCTATATGAACACCAAGTAATTACACCAAATGAACCATATCTTCATGATTAAATACAAACAAAAAGTTTCACTCCCTTTTGTTTCAGATTGCATGTTATATTTCACATCTTTTTGAACATTTATTTTAGAACTGAACTTATGCATGCCGCCCAGTTTGCTCACCTGAAGGTATTGAACATGTAATGGGTCCAATCTGCGTCGAGATCCAGCCATATCCAACGATCAATAATACACATACATTCCACATTATGTTAGTATTCCACTGTGAAAACAGTTCTCTAGATATTCTCCGTATTATTGTGTCTTTATATACTTCCAAGGAAATTCTTATTTTGTTCAAGTTCAGTTTGAATGACAACAAGTGTATTCTGAATCGGATTAATCAAGTTAAGCGTGAATGGTGCACTTCGTATGAGCCATACACGTGCCACAGGGAGGCCAGTTGACAATTAGTCAATTAAGTATGATTTCTAACAGCGCCTGTCGGTCAACTCATGGACATGATGGAAGTACCTCCGGTCAGCTTTGGCTCAAACTAAAATAAGAAAGGTGCACACATTTTGACAGACGAACGGAACTTACTTTCAATAGGGCAGTGTTTCTAGAATATAATCCCAATTAATAATATCCTCGTGGTAATTACGTTTGACAAATTGTTTGTGCGAGAACAATGGTTAGGTTTAAACTACCGTCGCCAGACACCACATAATATGGTTTGATCAGGTATAAAATAAACACACATCTTTTCCGAATGGAAGTTGTAATTTGGTCAAATCATTAAACGGGGACAAGACGATAGAGGGTATGGTTTGTAAGCAGTGGCGTAACCAGCGGGGGGCAGGGGTGCGGGAGCCCCCCCCCCCCCCCACTTGGAACCCTTGCCCCCCCCCCCCCCCGCTTGCCCCCCTAAATGAAATCAAGTACGGCTGTAAATCGTGTCGGTTGAGATTGGCACTGTCGGTTCATTTGACGAAAGGAATCATGGAATTTATGATGGTCAAAAGTACACATATGAAAAAACGCGCGCATAATGTCTTCCCAAAATGAAATATTCTTTGCTACAAGCTTGTTTAGAGCTAAAATGTAACTCAATTGTCCAAAAATAGCTGTAAAGTCGAACATTTTCGCGCGCTACGCGCGCATCTCTTGACTCAAAAAATCTTAGGAGCCCCCCATTTCAAGTAACTGCCCCTTCTTGCCCCCAAATGAAAAAGTCTAGTTACGCCACTGTTTGTAAGCTTTTACAAGCAGCAGGCCCCACCTGGTTTGAGGAGGGAAGGTTTTGTCCGATGCAAATTGTTTACTGAACGCGTATAGGTGAGGGGTGAATGGTGATATCAACACCGACAAGTGGGCGAGGATTGCAATTTCTGGCAATTTACACAAATTGTCCATATCCCCTTTTCGCCAACTCAATATATCTCTATGTACAAGCGTATAGGTGAATCAAAGGGATGAGGGGCGTAACTCCTTGATTGTTATTGGATTGGTTAATCCAGTGGCGTAGCTGGGATTTTTTTCAGGGGGGGCAAGATTTCTGGAATTTTCGTAAAAGGTTGCCCCAAATTTTTTCCAAGTCACTAAATCGTGAAATTTCACGTAAGTGGGGGGAGGGGGGGGGGGGGGGGGGGGGGGCTCAAAAAATTTCGCACGGTCAAAAAAAAATGCTCACAAAATTTCGCACGGTCAAAACAAATCGCACAGTACATGTACTACACGTACTATTTTGCCTTATTTGACTATTTGGGCTAAATATACACACAAATAACCACCCGTAATCTCGGTCTTTTATCATTATTTTCATATTTTCTTTTTTTTTCTCCTTTTAATTTTTTTTTAGAGGGGCTGGGGGGGCGGGGGCTCAAATGGGCTTTTTCCGTCAGGGGGGGCATTTGCCCCCCTGCCCCCCCCCCCCCCCCCCCCCTGAGCTACGCCACTGGGTTAATCGATGTCAATTATCTTTATTTGTCTTAATACATTACGCTACAAGGCCCGCTTAGCAGCGCTATAAATTGGTACCCTAAAAACCGGCACCAAATTTAATTATTCGCTTCCATCAAAGCTGGTTGCTATTTGACATGATTCTCGTGTGCAACCAACCGGCTGTATTGCAACGCCCATTGAGTAGTTTAAACGCTTGAGCGTGGTTGTAATTAGCAACATAATGGAAACTCACTCATGCAGTTAGCAAGAAGTACTGCTCGTACACGCCCCGAATTTAAATATACCCTAAAAATCCCCTCGTAGTAATTGATAACAATAGGTTCAATAGCGCTCCTAAGCGGGCAATTTATGCATGTTACAGTCAAAGCAGTCACTTAGTGCGAGTGCACTTTTTATTTTCCATGGCACTTTGCAGTTCCCGAGCATTGCATATTCGTTGTAGATGAGCATATGCGTGGAATCAAGACTAGCCAATTCCAGATAGGGTGCCATGGTTTGAAACTAAACATACATGTAGCTACGTGGACTATGCTAGACATTGTTTCCGCGGCGCGATCGCCCGGTCAATCTCGTACCACGCTCTGCAAGGCGTAAAATTGTTGAAGGTGTGTATCATGATAGTCTGGTGCGGTTGTTGTATCCACAATGCGAGCACATTCCAAATTAATGTTTGTTCCGCTATTTACGTTTGCAGGATAGCCCCTATTTACGTTTGCAGGATAGCCCCGGCATGTTGTCTGACACTGCATTAAAACCGAACTTGAACTTTTCTTTGACAATGCATATACACTTGTTTCTTGTGATGTCCAAAGTATTAGCAGAGTGTACCACCCTAACCAACTGCTTTGCTGTGCCATGCCCTGTGCAGATTGACAAGCATGCTATTCAGCCACTTCCTTGTAAGGGCCTGTTGATGTTCTTTTTTGTTCATCTCTGCTTATCTTGATCTTCCTTGATGAAACCTCGCCATATATCTTTCATATTGCCCTCTAGCTCTATAGCCCCTTGGAGAACGAGTGTCACATCCTGACTTCCTATCGATTCGTTTCATGAACTTTTCATCTTACATCTATCCTATCAATGAACCAATGAGCCAATGAACCAATGAACCAATGAACCAATGAACCAATGAACCAATGAGTTAATGAGCTTGAGTCACCATATAATGACTGGTTTAATAGATTAACCAGCAAATGGTCAACATGAATGCTACTTCCTCAGTTAAACCCCACCTTTGTCAGTTTTGTGACAAACGCTTTAATCGAAGATACAATTTAAGAAGACACGTAGAAAGTATGCATGCTGAAGGGGAATCTCCCTTGGAAGAAATATACGGTGATGATAATGTTGATGATGATACTCAACACGAAACAACTCATTTGATTAAAAGGTCAAGAGTCACGAAATTTGAAGATTCAGTTATAGATGTGGAAGATACTGAAACGGATCATCGCACAGTAAAGATTCTGGTCATTCGGAGTCTGAAAGTGATGAAGAAGATGATGACGATGATGAATCTAATTCTGATCTGGAAGACAATATGGCGTATCAAGACTGGTTGGGCAAGGCCGAGGAAACAACTGAAGAGATGCGGACTGAGATATATATGAAAAGTACATTAATCAGGTCATGGGCGAGGATGATGCGAAAGACAAGGCCAACATCGACACCGTGTGGGCAGTCAAGAAAAACTTCTTAACAACTATAAGAACTTTCTATCCAGTTACCTACTCGTGAAAGACGATTTCACTTTTCAAGAAACGTGGAAGATCTTGAGGAAAAATTGAATTAAGGATTGGATATTCACAAAGCCTTAAACAGAGTGATACCAAAACACCAGACAAATTTAAAGGATTGTTCCATCAGGAAGATAACGATGATTATAAAGAATTTTGATAATACCGTGTAATGTATTAATTAAATTATGTTATACAAGTTTCTATGTTACTTAACAGCTAATAACAAGTTATGTGAACTATTATTATGCATAAATAAATAAACACGAACAACTTTTGTTTGTTGTTCTCTATTTCACTTCCTATTATACCTATTTAAGGATCATCCATATCCTGTAATAGTAAATATTTGGTAAACGCATCAATCCCCGGCCCCTGCACATTGACTCATTGGCTCACGAAGCCATATCCTGTAATAGCATGAATAGCAAACGCATCCACCCATCCCTAACTTTCAAATAAAACGAAAAATATAGCCAGGAGAATTTGTATTTACTATCGATTCTCATTCATTACCCCCCCCCCCCCCCCCCCCCCCCCCACCTCCCCATTAAGCGATAGACAACTACTCTGGACACGTGATTGAACTTGAACCAATACGATATCGTTAACCTTGACCTTGACCTTGAAGCCTGACCTTAACCCTCATCTTACTATTAATCTGGAAATGATGTCCTCATAATCCTCAAAAACCGCACCCGGTGGGCCGGGTACCTTATACACTACTGACCAAGTGACTCCTTTTCCGGAAGGTCTATCACTTTGAATTCTTATATTGTATGTTGGTTTCAGTTGCATCATTAAATACATTCTTTCCATTTCTTATCAAAAAGACTTGTTTCGGTTTTTTAAAAATTAAAATAGCTAGCTTTGTCATCTTTAATCTCTGAAGCGTAATTTGCTTCAGTGTCGAATTGTTTACTTTGGGGAGCATTTATGATCATTTTTAGGAAGCCCTACATTCATGATAATTTGCTATTGCTCGGGTCTCGACTATCTGAATCGAATGTCTGCTTCGTAATTAGCCAGTGATGACAATACTAGCACCTCTTTTATAGCTCATTCTAAGCCACTTTTGAGACGAGCAGTCTTAAAGCTTCATAGACTCTACCTTTATACTTATAGATAGATTCTCGCAAGCGTCTTTATAGTTTGATCAGTTCCAAATTGGCAAATTTGTGACGTCGTGTTTGGCCGCCTGCGGCGACCATACACGTACACGACTCCAAATATACACGGCAAACTCCGGCATGTACCAGCCAGTACATGCGACAAGACTGCGCTGGTGCTTCTGCCCACGAACGTTCAGCCAATGTGTACATGAAATGACACAATATATGTGTACGCATTGGCATGTCCAGCTCATGCCGTGGATATTGTGGGTTATTTTCTACCATTTCCCAATTAACCCTCCCACACTTCAAGAGACTCAGGAAGCAATTAGTCAAATGAAGCCAAACAAAGCTACAGGTCTTGACTGTGCAATCACATCAGAAGCACTCCAAGATGGCGGTGAAGCTTTTGTTTAATGTTGTCCATGGATTTTGCATGGAAGTCTACACTACCCTTAAACCACCCAACCAATGGACCACCAGCGTTATTTTACCTCTGCCAAAGAAGGGAGACCTAATTCAAATGACAAATTATAGAGGAATATCGCTACTGTCAATTGCAGCCAAGGTGTATAACAAAATCCTGCTAAACAGAATAAGAGATCATGTCGACCCCATCTTAAGAAACAACCAGACTGGTTTCCGTCCTGGAAGAAGCTGTGGACAGCAAATCCATATCCTCAGGAGGATTATGGAAGGGTTCAAGGACCATCAGTTACCTCTCACAGTCACATTCATAGACTTCAAGAAAGCTTTCGACTCAATAATGAAGAACGAAGTTGGACTGACAGGCACTGCTTTGAAGTGGGTTGTCTCTTATTTCACCGGGCGAACCACAAGTGTAAATATCTATGGTGCTCATTCCAAGAAATGTTCGCTAAAATACGGAACGCCTCAGGGCTCCATAGTGGGACCATTATCTTTTTCCATCTATATAATACCAATTGGAAGGATTATAAGGAAGCATGGTTTGATGTACCATCTCTATGCTGATGATGTGCAGCTACTGGCGAAGTTTGATCCTTCAGATGGCTTTTCCATTCAATCTGCTCTCAACTCACTTACATCTTGCATTCACGAGATCAGCTTGTGGATGACAAGCAACTCATTGAAACTTAACAGCGATAAGACAGAATTTTTCGTAGCCATTTCACCGCATAATAAACGCCGTTTGCCTCCTGTGACACTGACAATTGGTAATGAAATCATTCACCCATCTGCGACTGTGAGAAACCTAGGAGTCATATTTGACACCCATATGACTATGTCCAGGCAAGTTTCAACTCTTCGCAGTAGTGTATCATTCCATCTGAGGAACATTTCGCGAATTCGACGCTTTCTTGACTTCAACACATGCAATGACATAGTCAGTTCCCTTGTTCTGTCCAGACTAGACTATGGAAATGTATTACTCATGGGTGCAAATGCTA
>CM069448.1:16081525-16254059 GCA_035610835.1 Ophiura sarsii | reverse complement strand
GAACATATTATACGTAGTTATCTTATAAACAAATAACAGGTGTATTATATTTACACTCAGGGTCAGAAAGAGCGCCAAAATATATCAGTTTTCGGCCACTGTGATCCCCTTTTCCGGAGTTTGGAATATAGGGTTATATAATACATGTATGGGATTAACCTGTTAACTGTCTATAATTTGCCACGAGTTCTTGTGGACGGAGCCTTTAAGGCTGTGGTCACTGTTTAGTGTTATAGAAGTTTGCCAGTCACATTTGACTTTTGAGTGAATGGATTTTAATGCTAGATCTCGCTGCCTTGGTTCTTTCATATAGTTATTTTAATTGTCATTTATATGAATATGAGTGTAGAAATGAAACAATATGTAGTCATGGGCTATTTGAAAGGTATGTACAATTTACACACACCTACCAAAAATGGGAACATTTCACCAGTTCATAGAATATCTCCAGAAAATATGATATATTTGAAGGTTCCACACCACCAAATAACTTTCTTTTGCTTTGTGTGGTTAAGAAGAGATCATCGGGTCATGTTACATTTTCTTAACTTTAGCGCAAACTGGTTCATTCTAATAATTGTTTTTATTGAAGATCTAGATCTCTTCTAGGGAAAACAATTACTTTGGTAATGGTTGACCAGCATTCTTTTCTCTTCGCTATGGACCAATGAAATCGGGCCTAAGTATGACAGGCTGTCCAGATACTAAGTGTTTTGGGGGGGGGGGGAGGGGCGAAGCCACCCTTATAGCATGAGATTGCAAAAACTTACACATTTTGGTCTTTCTAGACATAAGTGGGGGCCGCCATGTTTGTAGTCTTTGTAAATTAAATGTACCTATGCAGTTTATTTCAACAGTACCCGCAGTCTGTGCTGGAGTCAAAGCTATATTTGTTTAGTTGATTAGAAATGTACTACTCCCAACAGAGAGACATAATAGCTTATCTTGTTTGACTAGCTTATCTTGTTTGACCAAGGTCATATATACCTAGATTGTTCTTCAGACTGTACCCCCCTCCCCCTCCATGCACACAAATCAACTTTATTGGTTTCCTGTACTATTTTTAGACTGCGGTGTTTTGATTCTTTTTTTGGTTTGAATTATAGAAAATACATGGTATTTTGGTATGAAACAGATGTTTGGTTACAAAATATGCTTCTTTCTCTTGGATCGCCCCCATTCCATTTCAATGGAATTTTTATTAGCTCTATATCGGTAGAAACTGCAGCAAACCGTTTAAATAATACCAGTCAAGAAAGAAAAACAATGGGCTAATAAAGCATTTAGGTATATTTACAGGACTTCCACAATTTCTAGGACGTTAAAATTATACTTTTATGGGAATATGGGGTACTATAACTGGTCTATCATGTCTATGGGGTAAGTGGTCCAAAATGAAGGTTTTTATAATTGTATAAGCATGTTCCATTTTTTAAAGATGACTTATGTTGAAACTTGACACATATCCTCCTTACCTCCTACTACATGCCAACATATTTGCAACTTAAGGGAAACTTCACATATGATATTCTCCAGATCTTTGAAGCCACCTCCATCGGTGACTGATTGAACATTCACAGATAGTAAAGGGCGAGTTATGAAAATGTATTTAGATCACGTTTGATACTTTATATGATTGATATGCATCAGTAGTAATAAATATCCATGCAGTACATTAATCTTAAGATGGTAAATGCGGGGTAAATTCATATTGTAGTTGATTGATGCCATTTTGTAGTGTATTTAAACCATAAGTTGTGGTTGTAATGAATGGTAAATGCGGGGTAAATTCATATTGTAGTTGATTGATGCCATTTTGTAGTGTATTTAAACCATAAGTTGTGGTTGTAATGAACGGAAAATGGCATATGTTGCTAACTTGGGACTTTGGTGGTTTGGATTTGCAGTAAACCCCTCATTATAAAGGATACTAATTCAGTAGAGTTACTAGTTTAAGTATTTGCAACGAAGATAGTAAACCATTTCTTATTTTAATAATAATATTTATAAAATAATAATAATTATAAAAAAATAGACACTCGTCAAATTGTAGGACACGAACACCGTAATAATTGTAAATTCAAATATGCTCGCTGGCTACAGAAAACTTTGTAATAGCTAAAACAAACATGCAGTTTTGACTTTTTCTGTAAAGTAATGGACTTATTCATTATCATGACAAATTATAGTATGTTTTGAAATATTTTGGCGAGAAATTTACTATTTCACAAGCGTGATTGAATATTATTTTCATTTGGATCAACTGTTAGCTCATTATTAGGGTAAGTGGTGTAATAAAATTTATGTTAAAAATTGGTTGTTATTGTCAATGAAACTTAACTCGGTATTGAAATCGCATTGTGAAGAAATTCATATTCATATATTTGGCCATGGACTTTTTTGTGGTCATTTTGTGCCTTTATACCACAATTTCGATAATTATGACATGACATTACAATAGAATGGTGCAAAACCTGGGTATTATTAATGATGTCTACATTATGTTTTGAATGGTCACTAAAGATATTTGTAATGAAATAAATAACATGTTTCATGACTTTTATTAACTGCTTTTTATGTGTAAATTAACCTAGTCACCATGGTCATGTTGACTGACTTCCACAATGCGTGACAAGCTTGCTAATTTTTAAGATAGTTTGTTATGTGCTAAGTGATGATTATATGAAATAAATTAAAAAAATCTCTAGAGAGTGTTATATACAGCAATATGAGGGTATGAACATCGCAACTCGGTAAACATTGTAATGGAATCAAAACATTTAATCCAAAAATGTGCACTCGAAGTCTTCGATTGCTTTCTTCATTTTAGCATTAGGCCTACTGCTATTTACACATGAACCTTACAATTTGTATAAGACATGAGTTTCATGATGAGACATGTATCGTTTTTACTGATATGCAATAGTAATAAATATCCATGCAGTACAGTAATCTTAAGATGGGAATATCATTATTGTAGTGGATTGATACCAGTGTTATAGTCGAGTCCTCATCATCCGAGTCCGAGTCCTTGAGAAAAGGACTCGAGTCCGAGTCCTAGTCTTTGCCCATTTCAATGTCCGAGTCCGAGTCCTTATGTATCAACTTATCAAGTTGAAGCCGCAGTTCACCAATACTATATCAACGTTTTATTAATCAGTTCTATACTGTTTACTTATAATTACTAATTAAAGTATGATCACAGACAGTTCATGAGTTTAGTAACTAACATGTTAGGCTTGTGTTGTCTTTGTAGTTGTTATTTTATTTACAAACTGCTTATATATCTGCAATTATTTGCCTGAAAAATTACTTAAATTAGAAAGAGTGCTGGAGGAAACGTGAGGTCCGCAAGACGAGAGCAGCAAGTGTCACAACGCTAGATCCTGTTCACAAGTGCCACACATGTGGGAGATACTTCCTTGCCCGGATCGGTCTTGTGAGTCATCTTCGGACACATTAATCAAATTTCAACTAACTAATCTTTGTTGTCATCGTCATCATTCGCTTTGCGATGGATGAACAACAAGCATGTCATTAAAATAAGGCTATGAAAATGAAACAGGGAAGAAAATTGAATATTTCATTGCTTGACAACATCCGCGTTTTCATTGACCTAATGTTATTTGTTGAATTTACAGAAGATGCTCATTGCACTTCAGGAACATCAGCATCTGTACCATTTTGGGGGACAATCTGGCGCGATGTGGCCGCATGATCAGTGGCGGCACCAGCCTCATAATTTTTTTTTTTTTTTTGGGGGGGGGGGGGGGCATTTGGAGGGGCAAGATTTTTTAGGGGGGGCATGACAAAAATTGATGCACGAAGCGCGCAATTTTTTTTGTGCCTTTTTACGCTTAAATGGTCAAATTTGGTCTAATAACAACTAATTTGGTATGAAAATCAATATATTGGTCAGCTGTAAAGTGAAGTGAGCGCCGCAGATCAATACAACTGTACAAACTGGTAAATGGCGGTACAACCACGGGAAGGTGGGTGTTTTTTCGCCTAAACTCTCCAAACTCGGAAGTTGTTCTACATGCACACATGGCACGTTGGGTGATATTGGGCGCACCCGTGTGCACTAAATGGGTGTGAATTCGAGCCCAATCGTCTGGCGTTGATTCCATGCGGCTGAGATGCTCCTTGTAAAGTTGTCATTGTATCAACCATATTATATGGTAAAATTGTATTACAAAAAGTCTCGCACCTCGATTTATTTGTTGGGCATTTGTTTCGATTCATTCGATAATTCATTGATCAATATATCGGCAAGTTATTTTTGCTAGCGGCGGACTGCGGAATTCAGTCCCTCAGCGAAACAAAATTCAGGTATATAAATTAATGAAAATAAAACACCTGAAAAAACCCAATGTTACCGGACTCGTTGAGGACTCGAAGCTGTGTCCTTGGGGTCCGAGTCCGAGCCTCATTGAGTACTGGGACCGAGTCCGAGTCCGAGTCTTTGAAAAAAGGACTCGAGTTCGAGTCCGAGTCCGAGTCCCAAGTCCTTCAACACTGATTGATACAACTTTCATTTCATTCAGCCAGCATGCTTATATAGGCTTTTTAAGCCTGGCCCGAGCATTTTGCTTGAGCATGGTCCCTTCAGGACCCAAGCGTGTGTCCGTATGGACCGACCGTGTAAACAAACAAACAAACCCACAAACAAAGTAGTGTGTTCAGGGACTTTCCGAAATATGGTTAAAACCATACACTCTTAGAAAAAATGGTTCGTTTAAGAACCCTTTTTTGTCCCGCGGGGAGCACCTTTTGGCCTAAAAGGTTCTAAAAAGAACCTTAGAATGGTTCTTTGAAGAACTTTCAAATGAAATTTCTATAGGGTTCCTTTTAGAACCAAAAAAGGTTCTAAAAGGGTTCTTTAGCCAAGAAAATGGTTCCTCAAGCTTCAAGAACCTTTTGGGAAAAAATTATGGAGAACCCTCAATGGTTCTTGGTAAAACGGTAACAAATGTTTTTAGCCAAGAAGAAATGATTTTTAACAGTTGAAAAGGATTAAATTTGTTTACATTTCTCTTGAATTTGCATATTACATAAAAACAAAAAAGTAAATATACCTTTAGGTCTTATTTAAAATTTGAAAGTTCTTCAAAGAACCATTCTAAGGTTCTTTTTAGAACCTTTTAGGCCAAAAGGTGCTCCCCGCGGGACAAAAAAGGTTCTTAAACGAACCATTTTTTCTAAGAGTGTAGGCTGTGGTTGTAATGAACACTAACAATGGTATAATGAACGAAAAATGGTTTTGGTGGTTTGGATTTGCAGTAAACATTTTTATTTAAAGAATGTTACAAACCCAATCATTATCATTGGCATTAATACAGTATAGTAAATAGTTTAAGTAGTAAACCGTCCATTTTTTCATTTTAATTGAATACTCTCGACCCTCGTCTAATTATTTACCGTAATAATTGTAAATTCAAAGATGCTTGCTGGCTACAACAAATCCTTGTTACTGGCTAAAAACAAACATATATTTCTGATTTATTTCTGAAAAGTAATGGACTTTAATTATCATGACAAATGAAATGAAATTTAGCTTTATACCACACTTTCGATAGGGCCTATGACATAACAATACTTTATATCGGTGCAAAACCTGGGTATTAATAATGATATCTTTATTATATTTTGAATGGTCACTAAAGATATTTGGAATGAAGAAATAACATGATTATGTATTTTTATTTACTGCTTTATGTGTATTACCCAGTCACCATGGTCATACTGACTAACTTCTACAGTGACATGACAAGCTTGCTAATTATGAACACTTTCCACGCGGCTATTATTTTTACCATACACAGAACAGATTTTTCAGAAACCTTTCACAATTTTCAAAGTCTATCTCAAGGATTACTGACCCAAAACTAGGCATGTTTGTACCATTTCTCATGGTGGTTCTAAATATGGTCATGAAATTCAATAATTTTGACATTTTTTAAACATTTTGTGAAATTTTGGAATGTCGTCTGCAGCCGTTTTAAGTTTTAAGATAGTTTGTTATAAGTGCCAAGTGATGATTATGAAATAATTAAAAACGTCAAACAGAGTGTGATAGACAGATATAAAGGGGTCAAAAAAGTAAGTTCCCTCTAAAATTAGATTACTTTTGTTTACATAACTTCACACACAATCAGACGTTTCGAAAAAATGAAACGATTATGAAAAGAGAAAACGCTTGGCTACCAATAGAAAGTTTTACATTTTCGATATCACGCTTACTTTTCCCAAAATAGTCACATTTTCCCAAAATGATGTTTTCAGAAAAAGTGGCACTTGGTCCATACTACATGTAGTCAATTTAAAAACTCTCTCTTGTGTTTTTTGTACGAAAATTAGAGCAAGTTTGTTTTCATTACTCCGCACAGGATTAATCGTTTTGAGAAATTTAAAAACTTGTGAAAAGACTAAGGGTCCATATCCAAACTCTCAGTGCTTTTAAATCGTTTTTCTAGCGATTTAAAAGCGCTTTTCCAACGGTATTTCGTTCTATTGTTAAAAGCATCGGAAAAAGATCGGTGATTAACTAGAAACCTCTCTACTTATCTGGCGTTAACAATAGAACTATTGTAGTACTCTGGATGACTCAATTAGTGAAGCAGACACATCAAAGCGCGAAGAAGGTTGTGTTATATTCTTTAAGAAATACTATTTATAAGCTTTTTAAATCCGATCATAAAATGTTTACGTTCACCGCCGATCAATGTATCTGGTCGTCTAGAAATATGAATTAAGCTACCGCTCCATCACTCTATTCATCTATTGTTTGGCGCAGTATTGCCAAGATATTGTGAAAGTAGCCCATTTCCCCCTTCATTCCATTGAAATCAATGCTGAAAACATTTTGGCGATAGGTCACGTAACATATTTGTACAATGGATGGGTGATGACGGAGGGGCGTAATATATTGACCATCGTGTTTGGAAGTATTATACAATATAATACCTATGTATTATACAATATATAATCCAAGTCATTAGTTTAGAGAGGATATTGTTTCCGACTTTTGTCCTTTCGATTTTAGCCTCCGATTTAAGAGATATTTGTATTTTGAACCCTATGTAATGTTTTTCTTCAAAACGTTTATGTATAGCCTTCATTAGCTCAAACGTCAAAGCGCCGGCTTCACAATCATGAGGTCAGTGGTTCGAATCCTGCGGATGGGGATGGTTTTCTTTTCTGTTTTGTTATTACACTGTTTGTTTTTATAAATTGACAGGATTGCTTATCGTTCGCTATATTTATTGAATGTTGAATTCTTTTGCAATTTCACTGCGATAAAGAATGTCCTGTAAATATAATTGTGTTTACTACTCCTAGGCTTACATTGAATGGCCCCTAGCTAGTCTATGAACATGATCTGCAAAGGCCAATTGTTATGTAAATAAGAAGCCAGTCGGCTCATGTCCTTGAATCGATTTTCCTATTTCCTACACCACCGCAACATTATTTCAATAATAATAATACAGGCAAATTGATTTGTATTACATAACGGCTGGCATTTACTTTACAAGTTTAGCTCAATCGATAATAACACACAACGAGTTTCTATTGTATTGGCCTGTTGCATAGGACTAGGACAGTTCGGTGGTATACCGCGGTTCATTCACATTTCATGATGCCATGCACACTAAACAGTCAGTGGAAAATTAAAATGAAATCGTAAATAATTCCACATTCCAAAATAAACTATAATTGAACAATAATGAATAATTATACGAAATGATAAACAATATCGAAAACTAATTTTAAACAAATGTATATAAACGATTAAAATAAAATTTCAAAACGTGATAGGATTCGAACCCACGACCTCCGGTTTACTAGTCCAATGCTCTACCGCTGAGCCAACTATGCGCTATGTGAACGCAATAACAAACAAAAGTAATATGGTTCAACATACCACTCTTCTCTAAATTAGATGTTTAAAATGCTTTATATTTCTTAATCTTTGTAGTTTTAAGATAGTTTCTCGCTCAAAAGTTGATTATTTACTGTTAAAGAAAGTAATTCTGATTTAAATGTAACGAATAACACTACTTTTTGAAACAATTCTAGATATATTATATTTCGTTTGTACAGCATTTTGTCGATTTATGTGCACACTTTTACGACTTAGTATTGCATCATGGGCTTTTTGCCGGGCACGCGAGGACTTGGGAGCGAAGCGAGTCATGTGATTTTTGTCCAGGACAAACACTTGAGATGTACACGCCCCTTTAAGAATCGGTTCACAAAGTACGTGATTTGTTATTCGTTAAATCTAATAAATCATAGACTCATTTTATAGACAACAACACCGTGTTGAAAAACCCGTGTGTATTTAGGGAATAGTTGAATGAGAACTATATTTGGGTATAAAGCGCTGAGGATTTCAGGAAAATCGAAATAGCTCAGTTGGTAAAGATTTGGACTCTCAATCAGCAGGCCGTACGTTCGAATCTTTGTGGCGGTTTATATTCCTTGTGCTCTATGCTTAGAGCGGTCGAGTCTGGGTAGAGGTCGGTTAGGGTTTTAAGTATGCCGAAATATAATATTTATTATTGTTCTCTCATTATACGTCCGTTCGGGGTTTTCGTTTATATTGACATAATTTTAACGTTATTTATTTATTTTGTATTTACTTTCTTAATTGTTGATGTTTATTTAATTATTTATCAATCAATTAATTATAAATAGGCCTTAATATACTATTTTATTGATATAATTATTAATCTATATATTATTTATTTACATTAATTACTTAATTTCTTCATATTTATTATTTATTTATTATTTATTAGGTCACGTTCAGAGTGTATGCAACATTCTTAAATAGTCTAAAAACGCAGAAAAATGACACTATTTAGGGGAGTAAGATTCATAATGCTACTTGATTACACACATTATGCCTATACCAGAAAACAATAACACGTTGTATGTTTAATGGCTCCCATATTGTTTAGTATTGAATGATAACATTATCCATGCTTGTACCAGGGAGGTGTCATTGACACATCCCTGCTTACTCTAAAATCATCCACGGCTGAACAATAGTCTTTAAAGGCCACTTCAAGGAGGATTATTCTTATGACGTTAACGAGTGGATTACGATAAGCCTAGCAATGAATAGGCGGCTACAAACATATCGTTTGAGTCGGGGTTTGAGGAGTGTCGCGATTAGCCTCTATCACCTGCCATGATAAAACCTGGCACTTGTACCCGGGGGGGGGGGGGGGCACTCAACTCTTTTTGGGGTAGGGGTGTGCCGCCCAGGGTCTCAAAAAGGGGGCTAAAGAACTGAACTGAGTGGATTTTATGACGAAAAATAGGGTCTTAGGAACAGATTTTTTTCCCAAAAAAATAGGTCTTGAGAACTGGCCTATAGTTCAATTTTCGATTTATTTTGGTTTAAGAACGCAAAATTTTCGAAAAATTGGGGCTTTGGAACACAAAATTGGTGCTTTGGAACGCAAAATTTCGCGATTTTTGAATTTTCAATGAAAACGGGGTCTTAAGAACTGATGCAGGCTCGAAAGGGGGGGGGGGGGGGTCATAAGAACTAGCAGCAGAGGGTGAAAAGGGGGTCTTCAGCGCGGCACCTAACTATACCCTTTTCAAATGTCAGTGCCCCCCCCCCCCGGGACTTGTACTAGAAACCCGATAGGTGTACAATCTGGCAAATGGGTCGCTCTCTACGTCACAACAGGGGTCGGGTGAACACTGGTTAGCTTAATAACACAATCTTCCTCGCGCTTTCATATGTCTGCTTCACTAATTGGGCCATCAAGAGTACTACAATAGTTCTATTGTTAACGCCAGATAAGTAGAGAGGTTTCTAGTTAATCACCGATCTTTTTCCGATGCTTTTAACAATAGAACGAAATACCGTTGGAAAAGCGCTTTTAAATCGCTAGAAAAACGATTTAAAAGCACTGAGAGTTTGGATATGGACCCTAAGTGATTGGCTTCTCACAGAAAGTTTCTCCTCATCCCAAAATTGTCTAATTTTCCCAAAACGATGTTCTCAGACACAGTGGCAATTTTCAAAATACTATACAACTTTGTTTGCGTAACACCCCAACACAAATTAGACGTTTTAAGAAATTGAAACTTTTCTGAAAAGGAAAAACGCTTAGCTATCCGTACAAACTTTCCCATTTTCAATTTCATGTTTACTTTTCCCAAGAAAGTCAAATATCCCTAAAATGATGTTTCCGTTAACATGAAATTTGCCAAAATCCAATACAAGTAAGTGCCACTTTTTCTGAAAACATCATTTTGAGGAAATGGGACTGTTTTGTGAAAAGTAAACATGATATCGAAAATGTAAAACTTTCTATTGGTAGCCAAGCGTTTTTTCTTTTCATAATCGTTTCAATTTTTCAAAACGTCTAATTGTGTGTGAAGTTATGTAAACAAAAGTAATCTAATTTTAAAGGGGGACTTACTTATTTTGACCCCTTTATGAGGGGATATGAACATCGCTACTTGGTAAACATTTTAATGGAATCATACATATTTATCTAAAAATGAATGTGAGGTCAAAAACTTCGATTGTTTTATAAACCTTAGTATTTAGTCACCATAAAAATTGTATAAAACCTGAGTTTTATGAGACATATATCGTTAACGTTAAATAATGTGTAAATATATTTGTAAAGAAAAAAGTGCATAATTTGGTGTTTACATTTACTGATTTCTGTGTATTATATTTTAAACCGTTGGAACATAGCGGACCAGTTACCCCAATGACCAGTGTTGTAGTCGAGTCCTCATCATCCGAGTCCGAGTTCTTGAGAAAAGGACTCGAGTCCGAGTCCGAGTCTTTGCCAATTTCTATGTCCGAGTCCGAGTCCTCAATATCCGAGTCCAAGTCCTAGTCCTTATGTATCAAATTCAAGACGCAGTTCACCAATACAATATCAACGTTTTATTAATCAGAATTTCAGTTCTATACTGTTTACTTGTTATTACTAATTAAAGTAGGCCTATAATCACAGTCAGTTAAGTTACTATTATTATTAGGCTTGTGTTGTCTTTGTGGTTATTCTTTTATTTACAAACTGCTTATCTGCAATTATTTGCATGCAAAATTACTTAAATTAGAAAGAGTGAAGGAGGAAACGTGAGGTCCGCAAAACGAGAGCAGCAAGTGTCACAACGCCAGATACTGATCACAAGTGCCATGTATGTCAGTGGGAGATGCTTCCTTGCCCGGATTGGTCTTGTTTGTTATCTTCGGACACATAGATCAAATTAAACTAACTAATCTTTGTTGTCATGGTCATCTTCGCTTTGCGATGGACGAACAACAACATATCAAGCTAAAGAAGTAAATAATTGCTATTGCTAAGGCTAATAATTATGATATAGGCCTAAGCCAGGATATAATTTAATATTCTTTGTATTTCACTGTTTTTAAAGCAATACTAAAATGACAATATCTTTGGAACTGGGAGTACTTACATTGAAATAAGCATGTCAGTAAAATAAGGCTATGAAAATGAAACAGGAAGAAAATTAAAAATGTCATTGCTTGACAACACCCGAGTTTTCATTACAATACAACTGCACAAACTGGTAAATGGCGGTAAAAACACGGGAAGGTGGAAGTGTTTTCGCCCAAACTCTTCAAACCCGGAAGTTGTTCTACATGCACACACTACCCGTTGGGTGATATTGGGCGCACCCGCGTGCACTAATTGGTGTCAAATCCAATCGTATGCGTTGATTCCATGCGGCTGAGATGCTCCTTGTCGATGTCAAGTTGTCATTGTGTCAACAATGGTAAAATTGTATTACAAAAAGTCTCGCACCTCGGCAGGCAAAATAACGGATGAATCAATTTATTTGTTGGGCATTTGTCTCGGTTCATTCGATCATGGATTAATATATCGGCAAGTTATTTTTGCGGACTGCGGAATTCAGTCCCTCAGCAAAACAAAATTCAGGTAAATTAATGAAAATAAAACAGCTGAAAAAACCCAATTTTGCCGGACTCATTGAGGACTCGAAGCCGAGTCCTCGAGTCCTCGGGGTCCGAGTCCGAGTCCTTGAGTACTGGGACCGAGTCAGAGTCCGAGTCCTTGAGTACTGGGACCGAGTCCGAGTCCAAGTCCTTCCTTGAGTATCTGGGACCGAGTCCGAGTCCGAGTCCTACAACACTGCCAATGATAGGGTAAGTGGTCCATGTCAAGTAGTTACTGGTAATTGGTCTTTTCTTTAAAAAAAAATTAGTTAAACCATTTGGTACGGTAGTTGCTACTCCGTTGCGACTCTGATGATCGCACAAGCGTGGAACTCGTATAGTAGCAACTGCCGTTTCAAATGGATTTACTTATATTTCGCTCTGCATCGCATTAAGGACTCTGCAAGGAGATTGCTTCTTTACCCGTATTACTTATATACAGTGACATAGGTGATATTATCATAGTAATTCGTTAACTATTTACGCTTTAATCGTTTATATCATGACATAACACTGGACAGTACCACAAACATCCTCCCCTATCCCATGAACGGGAATTGACAGTTATATTATTTGGTGATGTGCACTCTGCTGAAGCACGCAAAAAAGGCCAAAATGTTTGATGATTCCAAATTTACAACCTTTAAATAATTAAAAATCGCCATTTTGAAACATATCTTAATTGTATGGTCCTGAATCTTATAGTATATGTTAGAAATTCCGATATTTGGAACTTTTTTGGCGACAATTTCAATGTTAGCCTATATTTCACTGTGCAGACTAATTCAACGGCATTTGAGGTCGGCCATGTTTCGTGACGTTATTGTAACGTCATGTGCAGGATGTTTGTACTTGTTTTGGTATGTATGGAAAGAGGACACCCCTAGCTATACCATGGTACCAAAATAAGCATACTCTGCATCTCTGTTTGGATTTTTTAGGGGACCCCCCCCCCCCCCCCCCCTTGGTAAACAGTGTTACAAAAACCGTCTCAGTAGGACGAGGGTTAAGGCCGCTATCAAATGTCATATAGGGGTCAAATGTCATATAGGGGTCAAATGTCATATAGGGGTCAAATGTCATATAGGGGTCAAATGTCATATAGGGGTCAAATGTCATATAGGGGTCAAATGTCATATAGGGGGCAAATGTCATATAGGGGGCAAATTACACAAATGCTCAGATTATCATGATTATGTTGTGATGCATATCAAACTGTTTCATGGTACCAAACATTCACTTGGCTCAAAGAACTATACATACATGTACGTTGGCTGTTCAAACTTTTAAATAATTTACATGACAATTTGTAAACATGATAGAATTAGAGAATAAAACATAGTTCTTAGCTGTTTTGCTATAGACGATGGTCTTATAATGTATAGGCTGTACCATATTTGGAGTCGTGTATGGTCGCCGCAGGCGGCCATACACGACGACACAAATATGGTACAGCCTATACATTATAAGACCATCGTCTATAGCAAAACAGCTAAGAACTATGTTTTATTCTCATTCTTATTTAGTTTTTATTGGTTATTTTGATCTTTTATCATAAAATAACGCAGTTTGTTAGATTTATTTTAAACAAACAACAACAAATTTCCCCCTTTATAAAATCGGCGAATCCAGCGAGCTGTTTTCCAACATCCTGCTTCAAATTAAATGCGTTCTTTAGCACACACGCACCTGTCATCGCTGCGTTATACCCACAACGCATACGGCGGCGCCTTTGTGTAGGGCACGCTAACGCGATGACGCGTTGATCATACGCGCTGAAGGTATTATTTTTCGAATGAATTAAACCCCGCCCCAAACTATGCACCATTGTCTCATAATGTATGGGCGTGTCGGCTGAAAATCAGCCAAAAACCAATCAAATTGCCTGCTGACATCTCAAACCACACCCACTATATAAGAATATAAAATAAAATAGTCAGGTGATATTGTAGAAGATGTTATCATGGTTATACGACCATTTTGTTTTGATGACGAATATTGATCAGGTTTGTTTTATTTCGGTATATCCGTCAGTTACGTAAGACATCTAAAAAGAGATATGCCAACAATATTTAATTTTTAGCATATGCAGCATGTTTTATCTTTGGGTGAAACATTATTTCGCTTCTATCTATTTTCTGTTTTTGTTTTATTTTAGGTAGGCCTACTACTTATAACTTTTGCCAGCGTGATTATTTGCTTTATATATCACATTGAAAACCTTGTTACATTTTGCACCGCTTAACTTGACCAACGAACTTCGCGACTTGATATAGATTCAAGGAAATTCTTTCAAATCATTTGAAATTCTTTCAAATGTTTTGAAACGTTTTGGAGATTTTTTGTGTGAAGGAATTTCGAGATTAAAAAAAGAATCTTGAAAAATAATCGCAACAAAATCTGGGTACTTATAGTTAATTAGTTGCAAATCTTGATATTTCTATATGAACACCAAGTAATTACACCAAATGAACCATATCTTCATGATTAAATACAAACAAAAAGTTTCACTCCCTTTTGTTTCAGATTGCATGTTATATTTCACATCTTTTTGAACATTTATTTTAGAACTGAACTTATGCATGCCGCCCAGTTTGCTCACCTGAAGGTATTGAACATGTAATGGGTCCAATCTGCGTCGAGATCCAGCCATATCCAACGATCAATAATACCAATACATTCCACATTATGTTAGTATTCCACTGTGAAAACAGTTCTCTAGATATTCTCCGTATTATTGTGTCTTTGTATAGTTCCAAGGAAATTCTTATTTTGTTCAAGTTCAGTTTGAATGACAACAAGTGTATTTTGAATCGGATTAATCAAGTTAAGCGTGAATGGTGCACTTCGTATGAGCCATACACGTGCCACAGGGAGGCCAGTTGACAATTAGTCAATTAAGTATGATTTCTAACAGCGCCTGTCGGTCAACTCATGGACATGATGGTAGTACCTCCGGTCAGCTTTGGCTCAAACTAAAATAAGAAAGGCGCACACATTTTGACAGACGAACGGAACTTACTTTCAATAGGGCAGTGTTTCTAGAATATAATCCCAATTAATAATATCCTCGTGGTAATTACGTTTGACAAATTGTTTGTGCGAGAACAATGGTTAGGTTTAAACTACCGTCGCCAGACACCACATTATGGTTTGATCAGGTATAAAATAAACACACATCTTTTCCGAATGGAAGTTGTAATTTGGTCAAATCATTAAACGAGGACAAGACGATAGAGGATATGGTTTGCAAGCAGCAGGCCCCACCTGGTTAGGGAAGGTTTTGTCCGATGCAAATTGTATACTGAACGCGTATAGGTGAGTGGTGAATGGTGATATCAACACCGACAAGTGGGCGAGGATTGCAATTTCTGGCAATTTACACAAATTGTCCATATCCCCCTTTTCGCCAACTCAATATATCTCTATGTACAAGCGTATAGGTGAATCAAAGGGATGAGGGGCGTAACTCCTTGATTGGTTATTGGATTGGTTAATCGATGTCAATTATCTTTATTTGTCTTGATACATTACGCTACAAGGCCCGCTTAGCAGCGCTATAAATTGGTACCCTAAAAACCGGCACCAAATTTAAATAGTCGCTTCCATCAAAGCTGGTTGCTATATGACATAATTCTCGTGTGCAACCAACAGGCTGTATTGCAACGCCCATTGTGTAGTTTAAACGCTTGAGCGTGGTTGTAATTAGCAACATAATGGAAACTCACTCATGCAGTTAGCAAGAAGTACTGCTCGTACACGCCCCGAGTTTAAATATACCCTAAAAATCCCCTCGTAGTAATTGATAACAATATGTTTACCAGACCGAATTAATAGCGCTCCTAAGCGGGCAATTTATGCATGTTACAGTCAAAGCAGTCACTCAGTGCGAGTGCACTTTTTATTTTCCATGGCACTTTGCAGTTCCCGAGCATTGCATATTCGTTGTAGATGAGCATATGCGTGGAATCAAGACTAGCCAATTCCAGATAGGGTGCCATGGTTTGAAACTAAACATACATGTACATGTAGCTACGTGGACTATGCTAGACATTGTTTCCGCGCGATCGCCCGGTCAATCTCGTACCACGCTCTGCAAGGCGTAAAATTGTTGAAGGTATGTATCATGATAGTCTGGTGCGGTTGTTGTATCCACAATGCGAGCACATTCCAAATTAATGTTTGTTCCGCTATTTACGTTTGCAGGATAGCCCCGGCATGTTGTCTGACACTGCATTAAAACCGAACTTGAACTTTTCTTTGACAATGCATATACACTTGTTTCTTGTGATGTCCAACTATTAGCAGAGTGTACCACCCTCACCAACTGCTTTACTGTGCCATGCCCTGTGCAGATTGACAAGCATGCTATTCAGCCACTTTCTTGTAAGGGCCTGTTGATGTTCTTTTTTGTTCATCTCTGCTTATCTTGATCTTCCTTGATAAAACCTCGCCATATATCTTTCATATTGCCCTCTAGCTCTAAAGCCCCTTGGAGAACGAGTGTCACATCCTGCCTTCCTATCGATTCGTTTCATGTACTTTTCATCTTACATCTATCCTATAATGAACCAATGAGCCAATGAACCAATGAACCAATGAGTTAATGAGCTTGAGTCACCATATAATGACTGGTTTAATAGATTAACCAGCAAATGGTCAACATGAATGCTACTTCCTCAGTTAAACCCCACCTTTGTCAGTTTTGTGACAAACGCTTTAATCGAAGATACAATTTAAGAAGACACGTAGAAAGTATGCATGCTGAAGGGGAATCTCCCTTGGAAGAAATATACGGTGATGATAATGTTGATGATGATACTCAACACGAAACAACTCATTTGATTAAAAGGTCAAGAGTCACGAAATTTTAAGATTCAGATATAGATGTGGAAGATACTTAAAACCGGATCATCGCACAGTAAAGATTCTGGTCATTCGGAGTCTGAAAGTGATGAAGAAGATGATGACGATGATGAATCTAATTCTGATCTGGAAGACAATATGGCGTATCAAGACTGGTTGGGCAAGGCCGAGGAAACAACTGAAGAGATGCGGACTGAGATATATATGAAAAGTACATCAACCAGGGTATGGACGAGGATGATCATGCGAAAGACAAGGCCAACATAAACACCGTGTGGGCAGTCAAGAAAAACTTCTTAAACAACTATAAGAACTCTCTATCCAGTTACCTACTCGTGAAAGACGATTTCACTTTTCAAGAAACGTGGAAGATCTTGAGGAAAAATTGAATTAAGGATTGGATATTCACAAAGCCTTAAACAGAGTGATACTAAAACACCAGACAAATTTAAAGGATTGTTACATCAGGAAGATAACGATGATTATAAAGAAATTTGATAATACCGTGTAATATATTAATTAAATTATGTTATACAAGTTTCTATGTTACTTAACAGCTAATAACAAGTTATGTGAACTATTATTATGCATAAATAAATAAACACGAACAACTTTTGTTTGTTGTTCTTTATTTCACTTCCTATTATACCTAAGGATACATCCATATCCTGTAATAGTAAATATTTGGTAAACGCATCAATCCCCGCCCCTGCACATTGACTCATTGGCTCACGAAGCCAAAAGGATACCTTCATATCCTGTAAGGCTGGGTTCACATAGGAGTATACGGTATTCGGTATTCGCTATACGCTATTCGGTCACATAAGACGGCACCATTCAAAAAGGCCGTATACCTGCGTATAGTGTAGTATAGTATAGTATACCGGGAATCGTGCGTGTTCGATTTTCGTGCACCGTATACCGTCCTGTTTGGATGTGGCTGCAATTCGGCTACTACGAGTAGGGCTCGCGTATACCCTATGTGACTCGCCGTGCCCGTAATAGCGTATAGCGAATACCGTATACCGTATACCGTATACTCCTATGTGAACCCAGCCTTAGCATGAATAGCAAACGCATCCACCCATCCCTAACTTTCAAATAAAACGAAAAATATATCCCGGAGAATTTGTATTTGCTATCGATTCTCATTCATTACCCCCCCCCCCCCCCCCCCCCCCCCACCTCCCCATTAAGCGATGGACAACTACTCTGGACACGTATTGAACTTGAACCAATACGATATCGTCAACCTTGACCTTGACCTTGAAGCCCGACCTTAACCCTCATC
This sequence comes from Ophiura sarsii, assembly GCA_035610835.1. Classification (NCBI taxonomy): domain Eukaryota; kingdom Metazoa; phylum Echinodermata; class Ophiuroidea; order Amphilepidida; family Ophiuridae; genus Ophiura; species Ophiura sarsii. Next base: position 16,235,931 of record CM069448.1, on the reverse strand, counting down.
TTACTATAAATCTGGAAATGGAAGTGGTGTCCTCATAATCCTCAAAAACCACACCCGGTGGGCCGGGTACCTTATATACTACTGACCATGTGACTCATTTTCTGGAAGGTCTATCACTTTGAATTCTTATATTGTATGTTGGTTTCAGCTGCATCATTAAATACATTCCTTATCAAAAAGACTTGTTTCGGGTTTTTTTAAATTGAAATAGCTTTGTCATCTTAAATCTCAGAAACGTAATTAAATTGTTGATAAATATCTCCATTTTCCCCTTTACGGCTTTTGCTTCAGTGTCGAATTGTTTTACTTTGTGGAGCATTCATGATCATTTTCAGGAAGTCCTACATTCATGATAATTGGCCATTGCTCAGGTCTCGACTATCTGAATCGAATGCCTGCTTCGTAATTAGCCAGTGATTACAATACTAGGGGTCAAGCCGTTTGGTGACCCCAGTTTTCTGAACCCACTTTTCTGACCCCACCTGAACCCACTTTTTTATTTGAGTTATGGTATGGGGCAACAAGTACAACTAATATACCTGAATATTTCGGCGAAAATAACAAGTAAAACCCTATTTTTAATGCATTTTATGCCCAGCCTCGTTCGTGCATTGTGTGAAATAATGTCAGTGTAGCTCAGGAAATGCTACAGTACGTAATCACGCAAGGGCCTCCCATACGCAACACACTCACATGTAATCGGACACGAGCAACGATACCATATGAACCACGTGCAATTTAACGCATTACTTTGTGGGTGATTTTGCAGAGGGTGATTTATATAGGATGAAGACACACTCATTATAAATGGATAAATGAATGAATGAATACATAAATAACTAAATTATTCAGTAAATGAATAAACATACTTATAAATGAATAAACAAATAAATAAAATAAATAACTTTATTAACAAGAATGGAACATTTCATTAAGTGAATTGAATTGTTAATTAAACAAAACAAATGATAGCTGGGGCTGTGCATGGCTGTGTGATCAGCTATTAAAGGCTAAACCAACCCCCGGTGAGATTTTAATACAAAGTTTTTATACATGCACAGTGTAGCCCCCACCCGTGTGTATCCGATATTGATACGTTGCGAAAGAGAGTGAAGATCAGAATCCTTGACCATACTGACAAGTAGAAACAGGTGGCTTCTTAAACTTCGGTATAGAGATAATATTTAGTGGTTGAGTCAAGGCTGTTTTCTATACAACGACCGAATTAGAGACTATACGCACGTGGCTAGATATCATGTTTTTAATTTATTAAGAAAAACTGTTTTTCTCCTACATAAATGATACAGATTTAAACCATAATTCAAAGTATGTTCTTTATTATTATTTACTACATATTCAACAAATAAAAAAGTGGGTTCAGGTGGGGTCAGAAAAGTGGGTTCAGAAAACTGGGGTCAGCAAACGGCCTGACCCCAATACTAGCGTCTCTATTATAGCTAGCTCATTCTAAGCCACTTTTGAGACGGTCAGTCTTAAAGCTTGATAGACTCTACCTAGTAGGCCTATAGTTCGAACAAGCGTCTCCATAGTTTGATCAGTTCCAAATTGGCAAATTTGTGACGTCGTGTCTGGCCATCTGCGGCGACCATAAATACACGACTCCAAATATATCACCGCAAACTCCGGCATGTACCAGCCCAGTACATGCGACAAGGACTGCGCTGTTGCTTCTGCCCACGAACGTTCCCAGCCGATGTTTACATAGACAAGCTCAGTAACTGCGACATTGGCGTGTCCAGCCAATGTGTGCATGAAATGACACAATACATGTGTACGCATTGGCATGTCCAGCTCATGCCGTGGATATTGTGGGTGATTTTCTACCAATCCTAATTAACCCTCCAACACATCAAGAGACTCGGGAAGCAATTAGTCAAATGAAGCCCAACAAAGCTGCAGGTCTTAACTGTGCAATCACATCAGAAGCACTCCAAGATGGCGGTGGAAGCTTTGGTCAATGTTGTCCATGGAGTTTTGCATGGAAGTCTACACTACCCTTAAACCACCCAACCAATGGACCACCAGCGTTATTGTACCTCTACCAAAGAAGGGAGACCTAACTGACAAATTATAGAGGAATATCGCTACTGTCTACTGTCGCTACTGTCAATTGCAGCCAAGGTGTATAACAAGATCCTGCCAGGGGCGTAACAGAGGTTGGTTGTCAGGGGGGGCACAGCCAAAAATATTCCTGGTTAGAATAATATCGTAAAAGGTTGCCCCAATTTTTTTCCCAGTCAGTCACCTCGTGAATTTCACGTAAGGGGGGGGGGGGGAGGGGGGGGGGGGGGGGGGAGGGGGGGGGGGGGGGGGGTAGGGTCAAAAAAAAATAACAGGCAGGGGCGTAACAGAGGTTGGTTGTCAGGGGGGGCACAGCCAAAAATATTCCTGGTTAGAATAATATCGTAAAAGGTTGCCCCAATTTTTTTCCCAGTCAGTCACCTCGTGAATTTCACGTAAGGGGGGGGGGGGGGGGGGGGTAGGGTCCAAAAAAAAATCGCACGATCATAACATTTCGCACAGTCACAAAATTTCGCAGTAAAAAAAGCACAACAGTGCTTTTTTACTGCGACATTTTCTTTCTTTCTTTCTCTACCTTTCTTCTTTTCTTTCTTTCCCCTTTTTTTCCCTTTTCCTTTTTCTTTTTCCTCCCTTTTCCCTTTCTCTCTCTCTCTTTTCTTTCCCTTTCCCCTTCTTTTCCTCTTTTCCCTTCCCCCTATTTTTCCTGGTGGGTAGGTTTGATTTTCCTGCTGAGCACCTTCAGGGGGGGGGGGGGGCACTGTGCCCCCCCTGCCCCCCCCGGCTGTTACGCCACTGGATCCTGCTAAACAGAATTAGAGATCATGTCGACCCCATTTTGAGAAACAACCAGGCTGGCTTCCGTCCTGGAAGAAGCTGTGCACAGCTAATCCATATCCTCAGGAGGATTATGGAAGGGTTCAAAGGACCATCAGTTAAACACGGTCACATTCATAGACTTCAAGAAAGCTTTCGACTCAATAAACAGGAAGGTCATGTTTGCAGTGCTGCGACATTACGGAATACCAAAACCTCTTGTCGATGCCATAGGTGTGATGTACAACAACTCGAAAAATGCTGTGATGGTAGATGGCAGCATCTCAGATCCTTTTGCTGTCGCCACTGGAGTGCTATATACAATGTGATGTCACAGCTCCATTCCTATTTGTGATACTGGTAGACTACCTATTGAAGAAAGCCATATCTGATCTTGACTAAGGAGTTGTGACACATCAGAGTCGCTCTAGACGTCATCCCGCCGTTGTTCTAAACGACCTTGATTTTGCTGATGATATTGCCTTACTTGAGACCACAATGACAATTCCACGAGCTCAGACCCAGCTGACAAAAACTACTGCAGCAGCAAAGACTATTAGCGTTCCCAAAACAGAGTATATGGCGGCCAACTGCAATCCTCAACCAACACTACAGGTCTATGGGGAAACCATCAGCCATGTGACGGATTTCAAATATCTGGGCTCTATATATGATGGCATCGGGTGCAAGTGACCTTAAACATGTTAAAAGACGCAGGGCATTGGCATGGTGCACATTCTGGAAGTTGGAACACCTCTGGAGGAGTCCTCAAGTAACTATCGCAACAAAAAAGTGAAATTATTTAGCACCACCTGTGTGACGATTTTGCTGTATGGCTGTGAATCCTGGGTGATATCTCAAGATATGGAGTGCAAAATAAATGCCTATGCTACCTCTTGCTACAGGATAATGCTTAACATCAAACGCATGGATCATGTCCCGAATACCACCATTTATGACATGACCAAGACAGAGCCTCTTATCAACCGTGCAAAAAGTCGCCAGCTGAGATTCCTTGGACATATTCTCCGTCTCCCTGATGAAGAGCCTGCTAGAATGTATGCCACTTACATACCAATACATGGCCGAAGGAGACCTGGTCGTCCAAGCACATCATACTTGAAGTACATACAGCGCTTACTTGGTGACAATGAAGGCATGTTTCAAGAACGTCAGATAGCCACTTTTACTACAGATCGCAGTGCTTGGATAAAAACTTGTGGTCGCCTGCTCTGCAGCCGAAGGATGATTATGATGGTCGCCGCAGGCGGCCAAACACGACGTCACAATTTTGCCAATTTGGAACTGATCAAACTATAGAGACGCTTGCGAGAATCTATTTAAAGGTAGAGTATATCAATCTTTAAGCAGGGGCTTTAAGATTGCTCGTCTCAAGTGACTTTGAATGAGCTATAATAGAGGTGTTAGTATTTTTATCACTGGCTAATTACGAAGCAGGCATTCGATTCAGATAGTCGAGACCTGAGCAATTAGCCAATTATCATGAATGGACGGTGTTACATCCAGCATAAGCAAGTTTGCAGACGACACAAAGATTTCGAGAGCAATGAACTGACGACGACACAGACAAACTACAAGACGACATCGATGCAATGCAGACCTGGGCTGACACCTGGCAAATGAAATTCAACACCAGCAAATGTGCAGCAATGCATGTAGGCCAGAGTAACGAGCATCATAACTACAACATGGGCGATACAACACTACAAGAAACAACAGAAGAAAAAGACCTTGGTGTTTGGATACACAAGTCCCTGAAAGTCGCAAAGCACTGTGCAAGTCGCAAAGCACTGTGCAGAAGCAGCCAAGAAAGCGAACAAAGTACTGGGCATGATCAAGCGTAACTTCATATACAAGGACAAAACAACAGTCATGAAACTATACAAATCACTAGTCAGACCTCACCTAGACTACTGCATGCAAGTATGGATTGGAGCCCCCACATGAGAAAAGATATCGACCTGATTGAAAAGATCCAACACAGAGCCACCAAGCTGATACCAAGTATGAAACACCTTCCATATGACAGGAGAATCAAATTATGCAACTTGATGACACTTGAAGACAGACGCAGACGAGGAGACCTCATTCAGGCTTTCCGTATCATCAAAGGAATCGATCAAAAACCAGTGGACAGTCTCTTCAAACTTGCTGACAACTCAACTAGACCAACGACCAGAGGACATAACTACAAATTTACCAAGACACACACCAGACTGGACACGCGCAAACACTTCTTCAGCCAGAGGGTAATAAACGACTGGAATAACCTACCATGACATGATGCTGTCAACTCCACCACACTACTAGGGTTCAAGATAAAAATCAATAAGTCTCTGGGTTACTAATATGGGCTTTTAATTATATAGGTCCCCCTAACCATGCTAACCCAACCACACTCATCTTCAAGAGGGTGTGGCATCCAAGGTATGTTATCCAAGGTATGTTACTAAGACTTCCTGAAAATGATCATAAATCCTCCACAAAGTAAACAATTCGACACTGAAGCAAAAGGGAAAATGCAGATATTTATCAACAATTATTACGCTTCAGAGATCAAAGTTGACAGAGCTATTTCAATTTTTTTTTAAAAACCCGAAACAAGTCTTTTTGATAAGAAATGGAAAGAATGTATTTTAACGATGCAGCTGAAACCAACATACATTATAAGAATTCAAAGTGATAGACCTTCCGGAAAAGGAGTCACATGGTCAGTAGTGTAAAAGGTACCCGGCCTACAGGGTGCGGTTTTTGAGGATTATGAGGACACCATTTTCAGATTTATAGTAAGATGAGGGTTAAGGTCAGTCTTTAAGGTCAAGGTTAAGGTCAAGGTTAGCGATATCGTATTGGTTCAAGTTCGATCACGTGTCCAGAGTATAGTTGTCCCACCGAACTGGGTACAAAGTGATCATGGTGAGACCTCGCATCCCGCAAAGTATAAAAGACCCACTGTAAAACTTTCAAGACCCCACTAAATAAAACCAGTGGCGTTATTTAATACACGTGTTCTATGGGAGACTTGACAAGAAAAGGGTGGGACGTCGTGAAATATAGGAGTCACGACCCCCCCCCCCCCCCCCCCCCCCCCCTTAACCCCTCCCCAGTCTTCCGCCGCCTCACTAAACTAAAAAACACGAAACTCAAACAAATCCTAGGCCTACATAGTATGAACACATGGGTAGGCCTGTCTGGATTATCACGATTGTAGGGCACATGGGATTTACCTGGAGTATGGGGTGGAATGTTAAGGGCACGTGATATCTGGATTTTAAGGGTGCATAGGACCTACCTGATCAAAGATACCTATACCTGTTTCTCCAGCGATCCAAGGGTAGTTGCGCAAGAGATCAAATCATGGATAAGTATAATCTCTATCAACAGGATGTCAATAATTAGCAGAGAACTGAATACAGAAAGGCAAAGCAAGGACTTGATGAAGCCTACAATATAGTCATAGAAGAGGACCTGAACAGCAAGATCAAGGAAGTAGAAGATGCACATTCCAATTTCAAGCATGCTCTAAGCTGGAAGTTCATCAATGAAATTACTAGTAGGATAGCATCCACCAAAGGTCAGCTGGAGGATGAAACTCAGAAAGATCGTGTCACAAACTGGTATAATCGCTTCAAAATCCTTCTGGGGAGCCCACCAGACATCAGAAATGAAGAGGAGGAAATCTCACCAATCCAAGAAGACCTGGAAATTAAAACAGGGCCTTCGACCAGGAGGAATATGACAATGCTAAAAAGTCACTGGTAGAAGGAAAAAGCAGTGGTGAAGACAACATTCCACCTGAAGTACTGACAAGATGCGACCTTGACGACATTGTACTGACCTTCTGGAATGAAGCATTGCTGACTGGGGAAAAGCCAAGACAGTGGTCTGTACTCAACATAGTTCCAATACCAAAATCAGGGAATCTTAGCCTAGGAGGCAACTACCGAGGTATCAGCCTAACCTCTATCGTTGCCAAAACGTACAACAGAATGATCCTGAACAGAATCAGACCAGAGCTAGACCATCATTTGAGAACCAACCAAAACGGCTTCAGGGTAGGAAGGACGACAGCGGGGCACATACTGGCACTGAGGAGGTTCATAGAAGGAGTTAAGGCCAACAATCTAACAGCAGTTATTACCTACATTGATTTTAGAAAGGCCTTTGACACTATCCACCGTAGCAAAATGCTGACAATCCTGCAAGCTTATAGAATACCAAAGCAGGTCGTCAAAGCCATCGGTATCGGAGGAATGTATCACCATGGCTAAGGTGATCTCTCCCGATGGAGAGACTGCACAGTTTGAAATCTTGGCTGGAGTTATACAGGGAGACACACTCGCCCCATATTTGTTTGTGATTGTGCTTGGCTTTGCCTTGAGGATGGCCATAGAAGGAAGAGAAGAAGAGCTATGTTTCCATCTTGACAGGCGTAGAAGTAGCTAGCGGATAGGGCCAGAGGTGGTGACAGACTTTGACTTTGCTGATGACATTGCATTGTTGTCAGAGACATTTCAGCAATCACCGAGAGCTGCTGCAAAGAGTTGAGTCATCAGTAGCAAAGGTCGGTCTGAAAATGAATGCTGGCAAGACAAAGTACATGTCATATAACCAAAGTCAGAAGGGATATACAGACAAAGGATGGAACCAAGTTGGATGAGGTACAAGATTTTAAATATCTTGGTGCCTGGCTGGAGAGTATACAGCAAAGGACATTAAACAACGCAAAGCAGCAGCATGGAGAGCATGTAGTAAATAAAATGACCAAAATATGGAAGTCAACTCTCGTTCGGAAACTTCAAACTTCGCCTATTTGCCTCTACACAGTATATAGAGTCGGTTCTGTAATATGGTTGCGAAGCTTGGGCCATGACTCCCAAGTTACAGGAAGAGCTCGGTGGCTGCTACACCAGAATGCTGAGAGCAGTGTTCAATGTCAACTGGAAACAACACATACCAAATACCCAATTGTATAGTGATCTCCCCAGAACAAGCTATATAGAAGATTCAGAAGAGACGGACAAGGTTTGCTGGCCACTGTTACAGAAGTGAAGAGCCAGCCTACAAACTTGTGCACTTCCAAACATGGCAAAAGAAAGCCAGGCCAGACCTGCTCTGACATTCATTGACTTACTCAAGCAAGATACAGGATTGGAGACAAGTAACATAAAGCTAAAGACAGCAATGAAGGACCGAAAAGCGTGGAGAGCCATCGTAGATCGGGGACACTACCCGAGTTAAGCAAGCAAGTAAGCATAATAGCATATCACAATAGCAAGCCGGGGCACGTGAACAAAATATCAATCATGCTCGGGCAAAAATAAAACGCGTAAAAAAGATGGGAGGGCTAGCATTGTATATGCGCGACAAATTTAGGGACGAGAGAAGAAATCTATCAAAATACCTTGGTTGAGTTATAAAATGTACGTGTTTAGGAACCATTTTGAAAGTCCATGCCAGTGAGAAATGGAGGAATTATGCCTTACAAAAACTGTTTTAATAACCTATTATGTCGACTATAATAGGCCCATAGTTTGTTGGATTATAGTCTTGAAAGCATTAATAACATTCTTCGTGATGTTTCATTCAGTAATATTCATCTTGAATTCTGAAGTAAATTAATTAAAATTTAAAAAAATCAACATGACTTTTAATCAACATGTCCGGTTAGGGAGCGATCATTTAATACGGCAGGGGGACGGGGGAGTGGGCATTTTAATTTAGGGGAATCCGATTTTTTTTCTTCTCACAAACTTGACTGAGGGGGGAATCTGAATTTTATTTCAACCATTTGGGGGGGAATCCGAATTCAAATAAGATAGCTGGTTTTTTTTGACGCTACGCGCGTATTTGTCCCCAATACAATAAATTCTTTGAAGCTTAAAGCCAAAATGTACCTTAATCTTGGACAAATTTGTGTTAAGTATCCGTTACCACACTCTGGAGGCCTATTAAATGGCGAGCAAAACTGTTAACGAATATACAGGCTCGCTATCACATTTGGTAGAGTGTTAGACTTGCACGCACCTAGAGATTTGATCCTTTTTTCTCACTCTCTGGTTTAATTATTGCCAAACTATGCTTACCAAAATGTATTTTCAAAATAGTTCCCTAACAAGCTGTTGAGGGGGAACCTGAAAAAAATTGTTAGTAATTGAGGGGGAACTCGAAATTTGTGACAAAAAATTAGGGATCGGAGAATCTCAAAAAAATGGGATAAAAAAATGGATAATGCACCCCCCATGCCGTATTAAATGATGGTTCAATTCCAAATCTAGTCAGCTTCAGATCTAGATGTCTGTTCCGCCACTGCCTGTTTTGTCCAATTATGCGGCCGATTAACAACATAAAATTATCTATACGCTTTGTATGAAAGGAGAATTATACCCAGATTGATCCAAGCTGATCTTTAGATTATGTTTTCAATATGTTTATGAGTATGTTTACTGGCAAATTCTTATATTATTTTTCATTTTTATAGTTCAAACATTATCCTCATTTTTAATGACGCGCATGTTTATATTCAATAGCGGTTGTGCAAAGAAGTAAACGCGGTTGTGTTTTCTAGGTACATGTGCAGATGTGATCATGTGATCCACTGATCCATTTACTACGCTGATCGAGATGTATTTTGCATCATGAAATCATGGTTTTCAAACTGATTGTTAGCTAAATCGAATGAACTAATTGATAAAGGTAAGGTTCCAATATTTTGTAAAGGCCCGGACAATGCTGTACGTTGTGTGTTAAAGGCTGAGAACATGATCATCATGGGCTGTTTGTTGTTGTTGTGTTGTGTACAGTGTCAGTGTGTAGCTCTGTTTCATAGCTCTCATACGTCGTGATACGACTCAGTATGAGAGCTATGAAATGAAAGCATATGTTCGTACGCTGGCGATTTTCGTTGCTAGTTTGCCTATTTCTAAAACATTTGAATACACTTACCTGGGTTATACATGTGCTATGTACTGTTATTGCATCCTAGATACATTTTCAGCTCCATAAATGCTACTCAAAATGAAATATTAATGATATAAAATCGGCCCTAATCACAGCGAAATGAAGAAGTTGTCAGCAAAAGTCAATTCGCGGTAGTTTACGATTGGTTCCGAATATTTTCAATTAGTCTCGTTCCACGTTTTACTCCTCATGGGTGTACGCGTGTGTGCAAACATAGTAAATCACTAGGCGGACACACTAGGCGGACAACCAATACTACGATTTACGAAGGAAGGGTCTATTCGCAGTACGATACTGCGGATAAGAAGGGGTTGCCAGCTTATTCGCAGTACGATACTGTGGATAAGAAGGGTTGGCCAGCTTATTCGCAGTACGATACTGCGGATAAGAGGGGATGATAGCTTATTCGCAGTACGATACTGCGGATAAGAAGGGGTTGCCAGCTTATTCGCAGTAACGATACTGCGAATAAGATGGGGTCGCCAGCTTATTCGCAGTACGACTGCAACAGTTTAAAATGACTTTTTTTAACGTTTTTAATGTCCCCTATTATTAAGGGAAGTGTCAATCCTTTTTGGCGCCAAATTTATCAAGCATTGTAACTTTTAAACTATAAATGTGTACATAAAAGTGTTTTTTTTAATGAAATAAGTCAGAACAGAGACTCTATTTTGGGTATCAAATGTCATTCAAATCAATTTTGGCGCAAAAAAGGTTAGTAGTTGAGAGAGGGTATAAACTTCTATAACGGTAACCTAATCGATTTTGGCGCCAAAAAAGTTAGGGTCTTATGTTAGTTGAAAGGGGGGTGGGGGGGGGTACTATTTAAGACCCCCCTCTTAAATGTAATTAGAATTTATTTTGGGGCCATAAGAGTAAGTGTATCAGGTTAGTATAGTTGAGAGGGGGGAGGGTAAACTACTAACAAGACCCCTCTTAAATGTCATTTAGAATTGATTATGGTGCCAAGAGAGTTAGTGGCTCAGGTAAGTAGTTGAGAGGGAGGGGGTAAACTACTAACAAGACCCCTCTTAAATGTCATTAGAATCGATGTTGGTGCCAAAAAAGTTAGGGTCTTATGTTAGTTGAAAGGGGGGGGGGGGGGTAAACTACTATTTAAGACCCCCCTCTTAAATGTAATTAGAATTTATTTTGGTGCCATAAGAGTAAGTGTATCAGGTTAGTATAGTTGAGAGGGGGGAGGGTAAACTACTAACAAGACCCCTCTTAAATGTCATTTAGAATTGATTATGGTGCCAAGAGAGTTAGTGTCTCAGGTAAGTAGTTGAGAGGGAGGGGGTAAACTACTAACAAGACCCATCTTAAATGTCATTAGAATCGATGTTGGTGCCAAAAGAGTTAGGGTCTCATAGTAGTTTAACTACTTACCTAAGACCCCTCTTAAATGTCATTAGAATAGATTTTGGCTTTAAAAAAAGTTAGGGTCTTAGGTTAGTAATTGAGAGGGGTAAACTCAGTTCCCAAAAAGTTGGCGAGGGAGGGCAACCAAACCAGTTTAATTTTGGCCTAACATTAGTATGGACAACAAATTGATTGGCAAAGCTTGTGCGAAATATAAAACAAAAATGTTCCGGATTCTGGATAGAGTAAATATTGTAATCAATTGCAGAAAAACAAACTTCTGGAATTACATCAATACACCAATAAAAGTCTCCCTTGTCACCATCACTAACGAATGCAATTGGAAGTGGGTGAGAAGAAGTCAGTATTTAAGTAAAAGTCAAATAAACTTTCATTTCTCTGAAGTGCCAGTGTCCAAAGCATTGTATATTTGCAAATTTTAATAACTAAGTGAAAGCTTGAGGGATAGACCAAACGACATCCGGGTATTTTCCGGGTAACTGATTTGTGATTGGCTATGAACCGTACTGCGAATAGTAGACAAACTGTTATAATTCGCAGTATCGTACTGGGAATAGCCAGTTCGATTTACGAATGCGATCAACTGTTAACAACAGCCTGGTTCCAAATTGTTGGCACCAGGCTGCTTTTAGTGAGATTCCGAAGAACGCACGGGACCTATTTTCCGAAGATTTCTGACGGCATTGAAGAACGCTAATCATTTAGTCGTTAAAAAACCTCTAAAATCTCCAGAAATCGTGAGCGTAGAATTACATCGATGGTATCAAAATAATCCGTAAGTATAGTTCTATAAGTAAGGATAACTTAAATTTAACTACCAGTAAATTTATTTTTTGTTATGAAACAAATACGACGTAGGAAGTCAATGCTTGTTTTTGTAGCTAGTCAGTGTGTACTGTAGTGTAGTACTAGTAGTATATAATATTGTACTGTTGAAGTTGTAGTGTAGTACTAGTATATAGACTAGTAGTACAGGAACCCATACGTTGGTGTGTTTTTTTTCTTTCTTTTTTCCCCCCACCAACGTATGGGGAAATTGTATTGCGAGAAACTGTCAATTTCATTTGCTGTATGAAGATTGAAGTGAATGGAGTGCATCTCATTATGAGTCGTGGGTGAATTACAGCAAAACTGCTTTTCCGTTGATTTTCATACTAGCTACGCACCTTCAGGCTTCCTTCCTAAATTATTCGATATTTAAACACTGATTCTCCGCCGTGTGTAATGCAATGGTAGAATTTGTTTTAGTAGTTCCGATATCTTTGCTAACCCAACGTGCAACGCGCGCAGTACAGGTCAGATCAGATGGTGTCAGGACAACTCGGCCTTCGAGACAACTCGGCCAAGACAACTTGGCCTTCGAGACAACTCGGCCAAAAGACAACTCGGCCTCCGAGATTCTACGTCCCACACAACTCGGACAATAAAACAACTCGGCAACATTGAAAACGAAACATCTCGCACACATTAATTTTGTAAATTGTTAACTTAATATTGTACTCGCAAATATTATTAATATAAATAATATTACAAAGAACATAGGAAAATGTATTGATCCCGCATTAGTAGTGGTGGGTGTGAATCATAGCCCATTAGATAATTAGCCCATATCGGCCACAGTATTTGCACGGCAATTTTAAATGCCACCAAACAAAACGAAACATACACAATTAGTATATTTTAAATCAATCTTTTAATGAAAATAAAGACTAGTTATGGTGAATGTGGCAACATGACAGGGGCAAGATCTCATAAAAAGAATTCATACAAATTAATCATGTAATAATGTCATTAATGTTGAAATTCATTTCAATATCAGTGATGAGGAACTGTCAAAAAAAATCAAATATATTCTGAAGTTTGACATGTTAATTTAAAATTAATTCATAAGCCTATCATGCTTATAGATTGTCGAATGGCAGAGTTGTGTGGGAGGCAGAATCTCGGTGGCCGAGTTGTCTCGTAGGTCGAGTTGTCTTTTGGCCGAGTTGTCTCAAAGGCCGAGTTGTCTCGAAGGCCGAGTTGTCCGACATTCGATCAGATCTAGTCTCATCCACCAGTCGTAAAATAGCATACACGTCTACGTACTGCCCACTGGTAGAAAAAAACGGCTATATAAATGTTTAAATTGGGTGTGGAAAACGTACACTGTATACATTTAGGCTCATTATCATTCGTTTTTGCTTTAGTTTTTTTCAATGGTGCTGGTGGTTGAGTAAGATGCCATTAGGACAATGAGTGTGTGGTCCAGGTCATGATCTAATATAAGGCACGGGAGTTTTAGGACACAGTTTTACCACAAGCCGAATAAGCCTCTCTTTCTTAATTCCAAAGATTGAAAATTCACTCTAAAAGATTGACTTTTCAATTTTTTATAGATTGCCGTGAGGGAACAAACTTTTAAGATTGACATTCAAATTTTTTTTGATTGAAGAGTTTCAATATAAAAAAAATTTGTTCAATCTAATTTAGATTGAAAATGTTCCAATCCACAATTTAGATTGAACTATTCAATCTATTGGAACTATTCAATCTATTGGATTCAGAATTTCAATCGTTTTTCGATTGAAAAGTTTTCAATCTGTAGTAAAAGATTGATATTTTCAAACCTGCAGATTGATATTGATTTTCGTACACACGAATAAATAACAGGCAATTGGAAGAACAATATCATTATTGGGCTTTTTATTAACATTCTCAAAATTTATAATTGAATGAACATTAGTTATTACATTTTGTGTCCGACGCACTCTGGGAATGTTAAAACGACTCGAGATACCTCTATTCAGATATCGACGAGTTATCGAGCCCCGTGTTATCACTGTAACATTCAAGTTTCGTGAAATTATCGCTAGTGCCAGTGTAGTGACTAGTGTATTGGCTTAAAATGTCACCTTATTTTTCAACGGATTGTTGCATTTGTACGGAATTTGAAACGAATGGCCAGATAGATGAGGAAGAGTAGATTTGAACAAGCACAAATAAGTGTTTTTACGAGCTCTGGTAAGCGATACGTAAATTACCACAAAAATCATATATGTAGAAGGAGTCATACTTAGGATGGGGACAGATAGTGAAACATGCAAAATACCCTACATGTATGGTGAATAATACCAACTGATGACAAATATCACTAAGTATGATTTGTTGTACTAATATTAGACTATACTAGTGCATGTCGTCAAATCAAAAATGTATCCCCTAAAATACAGGATTGCCTCCGGGGATTGCCTGTGTAGGTGTTACTGTTAGTGTTGACTGTGTAGGCTATATTTAGTCGCAGTAACAAAGACGACTACCTGACTCCAATGAACGAATCCAGTCTCAGAAGCTATCATCATCCTGCAAAGTTCCAACCTCTCAGTCTCACCACATACCAAAGAAATCTATTATAAATACTCCTTCATGCCAATGCCAACACTAACAGCTATTCGGCTATGGAATGCTCTGCTTGCGGACGTCATCACTTCACCTTCCACGTAGAACGGTACTCTTTATAAATACTAGGGACACATCGGCAGTCACAGCGAGGCCACAAGACATGCGCAATTGGACCAAATTGGCGACGGATCATATATTACTACTATATACTAGCGTGTGTAAAAATGACTTGAGAATAAAATAAAATGTGATATTCAAACTGCTAGTTTCTGAAAGTTTCAAAAGGTTTCTTGCTGATTCAATGATTAACTTATTCAACACAGTCTGGATTTACTATTGCGAAATTCCCAGTTCTAAACTAAATTTCTAAATGTCATTTTTTAACCACATTCCATCATGCATATTGTCAAATAATTCTCTACACAATTCTGCAGTATTTATCTAAAAGCGGGGTGGGGGGTGGGGGGAACGTACCCAAAAAGTAGCATAACTTTCGAAAAACTGCATCGATTTTCACAGAACTTTTTCCCACTACTCCGCCATTTTGTCTGTTTTCATTTGATCTAAAAATGATCAAGGTCTGATGACGTCATCATCGGAAAACATCGTCAGACGTTCGGCCTCTCAATTCATTCATAAATCCAAGTCTGTGAAAAGTTCGGCCGGCCTTACAAAACACTGACATCATAATGAGCTGCGCTGGCTGCTGGTGTACTCATTAGCATAATTTATCCAGATTCTATCCCTTGTGCAGTGTTCTACGTGCCTTCTGTGAATGTCTTTAAGGCTCACATATTCGCCAACTAGCTCCGGCTGATGGTTTTTAATTTACTCGCACCTGTATATATTTCGCACAGACAACCAACAGCTTCACATACACAAGTTTTTTCACCTCGGCGGTATATATCTAGGAATTGGACTTGGCCGAGTATCAACGTAGATGTAGATGTAGACATGTGTCTCAGGACTTACAGTACTGAGTTACAGAACGTTACTATATGATGTGACTTCGGTATTTAAGCTTTGATGAACCCAAAATCTACAAAGTTAGAAAGTACAATTTCTGCGACTCCTAGCATCTTCCAAAATTATTTGTACTCACCCACAATGACATGACTGTATAGCTAAGAATCATAGAATTTGTTTGAACTTATTGATTACATGACTATTACACTTACATCTGATAAAAATAGTAATTTAAATCCACTTTTCAGACACTTAGCTTCTCCCTCGTAAATGCTGAAATCTTGCGCATGCGTCTTTCAAAGTAAACAATCATGACGTATGGGGTGTGCGAAATTTGGAAAGCATGACAAGCGATTTGTTTGCACGTCGAGAAATTGAATTTGCACCCAAGTTAATCAATATTGATGAGATTGTAAGATTGTGCTTGAAACTTTGTTGTCAGAAAATCAGATTAAATTGAGACTGAGAGAAATCATTGAAGTGTGTCAATTTTATTTTTCATCATGATAGATGAAAATGGTATATAAGTAAAGTTAAAGTTAAATAATAATGTGTCCCGTACTTCTTACTTAGCCTTGTTACTCCCTAGCCTGAATAATTATTTGCTACAAAATCCTGGTACAGGTCGGTAGGACCAGGCCTACGAGGACTACGTATTGTCAGTGTGTCACTTATAGGACAAGATTTTCAAGAACCCCTGGTTTTGGGATTGAGCCCCCAATTTTTGAAATTCAGGGGGGTTCAGGGGCTTTGAGAACCCCTTGTTTTAAAAGTAAGTGCCAAGCCTGCTCTCAGCTGGGTAAATTTGTTTCAAGTTAGAATTCAATCTACTCAGCCCTTGTCCCTCAGGAACTAGCTGAGTAACCTTCTTAAAAATTCTCACACAGCACACAAGTTAGTGCAGATATATCCAGAGGTACAGGATATCTTAAATAAAACATGATGATGAAATACAAAGGGGTTGAATTCCCAGGCCTGGAAAAATTGGGGACTTGGGGAATCCCATTTCTGGGAAATTTGGGTATTTGGAAGGACATTTTGCTGTTCTAAATAAAGAATTACAAACGTAGTGGAGGGAAAGTGTTGCTTTCTGGGAAATACATGTAAACATGTTTTCCAGCCTTCTGAATTCCACACAATATGTAGTTTTTGTTGGTAATAAACTCCAATAACCAAATATTTTGTGAACGTTTTATTTCAAGGTCTGGACCTACAACAATCATGATGTTGAACAGTCGCACTCAGAAGCCAGGCCGGTCACCCGGCAGTAGCAGCTCCAGCCCCGAAGCTAGTAATGTACGATCACGCATGACGTCATCTTTTCTGTTCCAACTGTCGGCTGGCGATCGGGAACTGGATGTGGTGATATTAGATCATAGTTACTCTCGCACATGGAGTGCACACCCTGATGCCAGCCATGCCAAGCCAGCAAGGACACTGTTTGTGCCAAGAACGCTGAGATTGAAACCAGAGAGACAGCATGTAATGTAAGTATTATGCTGATTGCATACTAGCCAGTCGCAGGTCCTGACGATTTGAAGTCGCTCAAGTGGGCTATGATACACAAATCACTCACAGCTGCTTGTCAGATATAACAACCTGTCGCGCACCCCAAGATGGATGCCAACTGCATGATACAATCTTTCTCTATTCGTCGCTTTCTTAACTGCATTCGCTTGAACAACAAATGACGTAACTCGGTGAAACACATCATCAGTATTACAATTTAATAATGATCATGTTTATTTCTACAGATGCTTATTTATTTTTTGTGTATGGCCCAATAATTGCTTTGACTTTTAGGAGTTGTACAAATTGACTCATCTTTTTGTAAACATTTCATTCAAACCTATGGGCTTAGTCCTTTATAGCTGTAGCTATATTTGGTTCTTCTACCACTGTGCATTGATCATCGAAGCATATTCCATTGATGGGTATGCTAGATTATGAGGAAGTGTACCATGAGGAAATGGACAATCTTTGTGTCACATTTCGATCCATAGACTCTCTTACTGGTTGTGTAACTTGTTGTGTAAGACAACATTTGTCATTGTTTGCCAAACTGCCAAAAGTTAGTAACATGTGATTTGGTTATGGATGCGATGGGGATGTTCTCCAAGTATAAAACAAAAGACAAAAATTGACATATAATATCCATGCAGGTAAAACATAATGACACAGGCTGTTCAATGCCTAGAGCTATAATCAAAACAAATTCTCAATCATCAACATGCACAAGTACAATGCGGTCAAGTGAGTACATGTTTTGGATCACAGCGTTTATGTCTAGTACACACATAGCATGAGCATGTATGTGGCTGATTGATTAAGAATTGTTTCCTTTGAACATAATATTGCAACATTCTTCTGATGTGTAATGTCCTTTATTTTATAGGGAACCAGACATGCTCATCGATGTGGAGACATTAGCCGCACCGCCCTCTATTGCGTATGACATTTTGCGTGCACAGTCTGTAATGAACGAGTGCGAGAGACACGTCAACTTTGCACGCGCAAACCCAGACGTTGACGAAAAAAGTGACGAAGATTGGGAGGAGAACGTCACAAGGTAAATAATATTATTATGCAATTCAAAAATATATCCCTTTGTGATAAGGCATGTCCTCCACTTCACTTCTAGGCCAAAGATGGAATCAATGTTCATAATCATAGACAATAAGACAATACTGTTTTGTTGAAAAGAGTGCTCACATTGTTATGACTCGCCCAAATATCATCCAAAATTATTTGCTGGTTGGTTAGCCACCGAGATACACCTATTCATTTAAAACAAAACATGTGCATTTCAATTATCTGAAAGCTGTTGATATTTATCAGTTTGACACATAGAGGGTGGTTCAAAAAAGTTAACCCATTTTTGGCATTACTAACACAATTTGGTAAATCTCTTTACATTTTATAAAAACATATAGGCTATATTAAGCATTACTGGGTCAAAAATCGGCATAATTCTGTTATACCCTACACACCTCCATCGGTAGTTGCGTCATTCTTAAAAATCATGCACTATGAATACCTCTGTGAAGGGTATAACAGAATTACTCCCAAAAATCTGAGACTTTTCGTTTATGACATATAGAACGTTAAAGTTAACATTATGTGCAAAATTGGTTTGTCCACTGTAGCCTTCTCATCTGAGTCAATTTGACTAAAAGATTCTGAACAGGATTCAAAGATATGAAAAATAACACTCTTTTTTAGACAACATTTTTGTCTTTAATTAATAATCAATAAGGGAGTTGGGAAAGATTGCAATGGCCTGAAATCAAATATTTTGACCAGGTATGACTTCCGTGGACAAGTCAATTTTGCACATGATATCTTTAAACTACCATATTTCTTATACAAAGATAATGATCCAGACCTTGTTGCCCACTGATGTTCAATAACAACTGCTTTTAAAAGACGCAAAGAGATTTATAAACATAGTAAATAGAAGGAAATGGCTGACAGATGTGGGTTAACTTTTTTGGAACCACCCTGTAAAACAACAGTTGTTGACAAAGTGACCAACAATACCTGATAGGGATTGAAATACTTGAAATGATCCTGATCAAATGATGCAATATTCTATTGTCGCAGGTTTGGTTGGACAACACAACAGAGTAAACTCTTTAACAAGATGGTGAAGCACCTTCAGACAGATAAACTAGCCAGACTTGCCAATGCAGGAGTAAGTAAACAATACTAGATACATACATTGCCTTCAGGGTATGACTTCTGGGATTTCTTTTGCATAGCAGAAACTGCTATACAAAGTTTCATAGCAAATCCAAAATGTTGCATCATAGTTTTTTGCTATACAAAATATGCTTTATATTTATAGCAGGTTTTTTGCCTTTTCCTTTTTCACTGGTTCCAAAAAAAAAAATCATGATTTAAAAATTAAATAAGTTTAAATAAGTCCATGGGCAATAATATCCTAAGTTTGTAGTCAGTGTTTACCTTTGTAGATATAATGAAACACTAAGATGTACCCATGATTATATTCCTTCTTTAATTCCCTTCTGTTATTATTTACTAAAACGATGCCCCTCGTAGCTTTTCATTCATAAAAAAAACACCTCGCTATCAGAGTTACTATCAGAGCATGAAATTTCGGCGTTCGAAGGCTTAATGCACATGTTTTGAACCACGCCTCAACCTGCTTCTGCTCTTGTTCTGCCGCAACATCTTTTTTGATGTGCACAGAACAAGAGAGTTATTACAATAAGCCCATTTCTTGAATCCTGCCTGTCCGTACTACCAGCCTGTGACTTGGAAAGGGTTGGTGGGTTGGTTAAGAGCTTTGACCCTGGATCATCATTCTCCAGGTCTATTATTTGGCCTGTAGGTGTCAGTTGTCATGTCATTGAAAGTGATGGAGGCAATCACAGACCTGCCTGTTAGTAGGCAGTGTTATTGAAGACTATACTCTATAGTGGAAAAAGACAAAATGCCATTGCTGTCCTGTGTCTCTTTTTATCATACTGCGAGTGGTGGGATTAAATGACACTCAGCAGCCGTATGGTTCTCAAGTAGGACTAATTAGATTTGCACTTCCCTAAATTGTTTCGACATTTTGAAAGAAAAGAAAAATCTTATTATATAGTCAGAGGCTTGTAAGCTCTGGTGAAAGGGTTCAATCAAAATGTCTTAACCCTAACCTTCCTCAGCACTACACAATACTACACTACTAAGTGATGGTAGTGTAGATAATAGGGTAAGGTAGATAATCGTAAGATTTTCAAAGATGACTCTTGCGTGATCAGGTATCTCCCTGATAGTTTATTCCCAAGAATACACTTTGGGGGTTAGGATTAATATTGCAATCGAAATCCATTTTGTCACAGTATTTTGTCTTAAGTGTTTGTTATTTCTTTGATTATTCACAGCATGCTAATCAACCTGTTATCAGACGTATACACCTGGACAAGTGCGCCAAGAAAGTCAGACGAACTATGGCTTCTATTGGATGGGTAAGAAATATTTGAGGAAGTTTTGAAACACTTTTGAAAACATAACATTTTAATTGAAAGCCTGATATATTGGTTTTGTTATCCCAGTTAATATTATTACCACGATATACATGTACATGTAGATTATAGATATCGGGGTTATTTTATCCTGCTTATCACTAGCCTCGTATCTGCGGGGCACTGGTTAGTGCATTCGTTTTTGTGTAATTTTAAAATGCTAACTACTTTTTCGTTAGCGTATGGTTATCACTCAAAATTCGCCCGAATATTGTGGACCTTATTTAATCTGAGCTCATGACACAGTTTTTCGAAATTCGATTTTGATATTAGCGTAATGAGACAATTTAGTCATGAAATACGTCACATCGTGGAAGAATGTGGTGATATTGGGTTCGCACGAGGCTGTCTTGGTAAACAATTACCGCAGAGCTTACAAGTTAACAATAATAACACGCAGATAATAGGAGTAGTAGTTAGTAGCGGCCTTGGCCTGGGTAAACTACTGTATGCGTGAATAAGGGTCTATTGTGATTTCAAGCTGTATAAAGTCACGAAAAACTGGCAAATTTTGTCAAAATAGTACCGATAAAATACCTAAAACGGTAGCGTTGTATATCAGCCGCCGGGAGTACTTTTAAAAACCTCCCCATGCACGGCTTATTACGTGAAACGACTCCCGGCGGCTGACATACAACACTTACCGCGCAATACATGATGGGTAATTATATCGTTACCGATTTGTGTATGTAAACACGGTCTCACGTATCTAGCACGTATTTAGCGTAGCTAGCAGAGTTGGTAGCTGAGGCGGACAGCTCTTCTGTTTAGAATATATCAATCTTACACCGTACTCTTTCTCAGCTGGTTCCGTGGCCGAGCGGTTAAGGTGTTGGATTTGAAATCTTTTCAGGAAGGAAGCATTAATTTGCGGCCGCGTGAGTTCAAGTCCGTCCAGTGGCGGTTGAAGTGAAAAAGAAGAAAAAAATTCTCAACGAATTATTCTAAGAAAACGTAATTTATCAAGATTGAATGTATTTATTGATTTTTTTTTTTTTTTTTTTTTTTTTTTTTTACATTTTTTTGTTAATTTTTTTAATTTTTTTTTAAATTGTTTGTACAATTTTTTTTTTTTTTTTTTTTTTTACATTTTTTTTTACATTTTTTTTTAATGTTTATTTTTTTTAATTTTTTTTTTAAATTCATTTATTTCATTTGTTTAAATTTTTTTCTTTCAACTTTTTTTTAAAATTTGTATTTGTTTATTTATTTAATTATTTATTTTTTATTATTATGTTTAAAATTTATTTTATTTATTCATTTATTTTTTATTTTTTTATTTTTTTTATTTTGTATATTTTTTTTTTTACATTTTTTTTAATTTTATAATTATTATTATTATTATTATTATTATTATTATTATTATTATTACTAGCGGGCACCAGCGCTTCGCGCTGGACCCGCTAGAAGATTTCACGGGGAATAAGTAAACAAAGCGTAAGAAAATTTGATACAATAATATCAAGAACATGTCCTACATATACATAATGCAGACAGGGCCCTATAAATAATCCGAATAGCGCAGGTGCTTTTGATAATCCAGGTATACATGTGCCTTACTCATGTTAATCTAGGTAGGCCTACGTTTGTGTTTCCAGATACCTATGTATAGGCCTCCCATGAGACCTGAAATGCAGGTAGGCCTACCCGTTGTCCCATTATATCCAGGGACCCCATAGGCCTAAGCCCTACCCCCTAATCCAGTTACCCCTGGTGCCCTTAATAATGCACCGAATACCACATAATCAAGGTAGGCCTACTGCAGTGTGCCGTTATCTCGAGATACCCAGGTGCCCTTACTTTATCATAGTCAAGTAAATTAAACGCGGGTGCCGAAGATAGTGGGCAGTAAAAGTCATAGGCCTATCACATAGGCAGAGGTGAGTATATCATAGCGTTATAAATGTTTATATAAATATCAAGAGTATGTCCTTAAATAATTCAGGTACTAAAGTGCCCTTGATATCATGTAAGTGACATGGTGCCCTTAATACACCATGAGCCTAGGCCCAATGTGCTCTTAAATAATACAGATACCCATGTTCCTAATCCAAGTAGGCCTACTCCATCAACGTGTTCTTAATACCCAGTTAGTACCTCCTGTCAGCGCATGTCTCTACCTATTTTGTACCCCAAATAATAAAAAGTTGAATTTTAAAGTCAAAATTGAAAGTTACTTAAAATTTAGATTTTAAATGCCTCCCCCGATTCTTTTATTGCCCCACCACACGGTTTTCCTCCTTTAACATTTTGGTGCTGGTGTCGCCACTTCCCATATGCATGCACATACTGTATCCACGGTAATTCAGTAGGCCTACGTTCTGAGCGTTATAGTTTTATAGTCGGTCGTTTAGTTTTATGGTCGGCCGATTCTATCATCAAGATCACTTGTACCATTCCACGCTTGTACTTTACACAATGTGTGCCATCCGGGTTTTGTTTGGCCTATTTACATTAAATACATTATTCCTCCAATAGGCATGTGGGGCCTTAACGTATTATAGTATGTAGTCCCTTTGTCATGTTTGCTGTGTTCTATAAAGCCTCCCGAGATACTATCTGAGTGTACACCCTTAAAATGCAGTTATCACAGGTGGCCCACACCTGTGCATAGTATTAGTATCCAGGTAATTTGAGACTCGTTTTATAGTGAACCCCGTAATCCAGATACCACGGATGCCCTTAATAATCCAGACACTCTATAATAATCATTATAATGTACCACACAAAAAACACGTTCCGTTTATCCAGATGCCCCATGTGCCCTTATATCCAAGTGCGGAGAGGAGGAAGTGGCTTTAGGGTACACTATTAGAAGAAAAAAAGGGTGCTTCAGAGGGGTTCTTGGCTGTCCCGTATATGGTTTAAAGGTTCTTTGATTTTAAAGGCCCCCAAGAGGTTCTGTAGAGAACCTTTAGCGGTTCTAAAGACCAATGTTTGGCCATATTTTGCCCACTTTGAACCTTAAAATGGTTCTTTTTGGAACCTTTTAAGGTGATAAGGGTTCCATACGTGACAGCCAAGAACCCCTGAAGCCTGAAGCATCCTTTTTCTTAGAGTGTACGGACTGCCTGCTTTCACCCTGCCACGTTACAATGTGCAGTTTGCGCCACAAACGCGTATACACTTTGTGTGCGTCATTACGTGTGCGCTGAATCGCGCGCACCATGATAAACGCGGTCGCGCAGCTTCAACATAGGAACTGTTGTTATGGTACCGCCACAGTTTCTTTATCGTTAGCAAACTACGCGTTCATCTATGTTACTAATGCGAGAGTGTCACTTTAAGATCTGTGTAAGAGTTTTTATTTACATTTAGAAAATGTCGTAAAATAATTTTATTTGTCGGACGGATAGTCACGTATAAATGCTTGTACTCATGCGATCTTTAAGAATAACAAACGGCCGCATATACAGAAATGTAGCTATATCCCTGATGAAAATATTTTGGGTGAAGACCATATGTCATCACTCACTCCGAAAACCACAATTTTTGCCCGAACAGTAGCTATCCGAGTAAAATAAATTCAACATTTCGGATTATCATCTGTGATCCTTTCTGCGCATGTCTGAAAACGGGAAAATACTGGCATTGAACTATCTAATTAGCTCGTCTATTAGAGGCGCAATTACCACGCTTTTTCAGTTGAAGAGGGACGCGAGTGTAAAATTATTATTGAACTATCTAATCAGGCGAGGGACCGAAAATTAGTATATAGATTATTATTATTTTTTAAATTTATGATTATGTTTTTTGTTTGTTTTTTGTTTTCAAACGGGAGCTTTGAGACAAATGCTTATTGTAGTGACTGTCATAGGATTGTAGTACTATTATACGTACAGCTTTAATACCAGTAACGTGGGGTAGGTTGAGATTACAAATTGTTTAATATAAGGCAAAGGTCTCCCAAGGTCAACTTGTAAAATAGGCAGCAATTTAGACAATGCTCTTACATGAGCAGTTATGTACAAGAGCATAACCTCATTTCAAAACGCGTAACGTGAGATTGTTTAAGCAAAGACACTCATTCAACCTACATAATCAATTTTCTGCTAGATTACTGATCATAAATATATTATGAATTACAGAGCGATACTTTTCCTCATCACTTCTAAATCGTGGATTTATATTAGAATGAATTTAGCGTGAAAAATAAGTTTTCACGCAGACTTGACACTTAATTTTCACTCTTTAAACCATGATTTTGAAGTAATTAAGAATGGTGTCACTCTGTAACACAGAATATGATATCGTCAGCCTGCTTCGATAATAGCCTAACTCACTTTTCAGCAAAATTGAGTTTTTTGCATAAATCATGACTTCATTACATTATGCACATGCTGTTATAATACCGAAGTCATTGACCAATCAAAAGTGTTGATAAATGAAGAGTTTTGTTGCAAAAGGGCCACCAGACCACTCCAACATGTTACTCATTTTGCATTATTGAATTTGCATTGACAAATCTATGGAATTAATAAATTATTGTATGACTGTGTTCATCTGTTTCTATATGACTTGGATTAGTGCATCCATGCACGCCAATCCTCAATTGGCGTGCATGGATGCACTAATCCAAGTCACATCAACAATACAAGCCTCACATTAACAATACAAGCCTCATTCCACATAATGAATATCCATCCATCAATAATGCATAATGAGTAACAGGTACACAGGTAACAGGTTTCATACTTTTGTTGTTTTCTAAGAACTAGAAAAAATGAGTTAGGCAATTATCGAAGCAGGCTGACGATATATTACTCCTGATTTATGCTTTCATAATATATCGTGGTTCGCATCATTGATGCCCTCGTTATCTGAATATTCAAACAACTCTTGATTTGGTGCAAACTGCTGCAGGCTCTAAATGATCAATTGTCGGTTTCAATATCTTTGACATCTTGTGAACCTTTTTTCTTCAGAATGCGTGTAATTTGAGAGTAATTGATTATTTCTCAAAAGTCACATAAATTTATCTAATCAATTATTATAATCCACAGTCCTAAGCTAAAACTGATAGCAAATAGACCATGGGAGAAACAATTGGATCTAATGACAAGTTTTCATACTACACTGATAATATGCCAAGTACATGTATCAGATTTTCTGTGATGTTGAGCATATTTTAAGCAATCTGCTGTCCTAGTAAAATATTCATGAGTTCTTCTCTGATAACAATTTTATATGTTAAATATCTCCATGTTTCTCAACTGTAAGAATGGGGTCTTCTTTAGAGCACCGTTTTATTATTATTATTATTATTATTCTTTATATTTTATTTTAGGATCCTAAATTGACCCAGTGGTTGCATGGTGTATTAGTAGAAAACTTGAGCTCCTACATGTTGTCCATCTATCTGGATATTCTGCAGACTCTCAGATCAAAGGTATGTATGCTTTAAGGGATCACGTCAAAACTCGACCGCCACGCAACCGCCGGTTCCGCCCGGTTCTCACAAAAAGTGTCGTCTGTTATAATATACATACATAATGAGGTCAAATAGTTACACTCTGGTGAACACGACCGGTTGATAGTACCTCGCCACACGTGTGAGCAATACAATTTATTACATTATAATTATTCCCAATCCCCATCAGTTTCACATTTGCAATAATCTCTCAAGTAGATTATCATACCAAGCAAAAGTCTAACAGATCGTATTTTGCCCCTTCCCTCATGGATATACCAAATATAGTTCTCCCAGTCCCCATCTAGGCAACCGCATTTACGTGATAAAAACTGGCAACACCCTCTAAATTTTCTTGTGTCAACCCAGATAGACGTTTGTTCGCCGAGTGGGTAAGATTGACCAAGTATTTGAGCCCTTAAGTAAGGCTCAGTTATCAATAATGTCAAGCATATTGTTTAGCATATAGATCGTAATTCATCTGAGATGTTTTGGTAAATTTCGTATTTTCAGAATACGAGATTTACAGCCCCTTTTTTTATTTTTGCTACGACGAGTTCGTTCCAAATTGTCATTCAAAATGGCGGCAAGTTAGTGTCGTCGAATTCGTGACCCATTGATCGGGACTGTCGAATTCTCTTCTATTGCTTCGGAGGCCGGTTATATTTTGTTATTGTATTATATATTATAATGTTTATATATATATTTATATGACCTATGTGACTCCGATTTGTCCTTATGAATGCATGCAACTGTTTAAGGTATCCCGCATGTGAGTTGTTTCCCGATCACGCCGAGGAACGACGGACATATTTTCATTACGTCTTATTGTTGTTTTATAGATATTATAGACATATACGACGGGTATAAAACAGATTATAAATATTGTTATTTTGTTGTTATACTGATTAAAAATTGATTCTTGATGACCTATGTGACCCCGATTGTCCTATGCTCATGCTACTGTAACTGTTTAGAGTACCCCGCATGTCGGTTCCCGACTTGATTTAATTAAATAGTTTATTTCACGCCGAGAAACGAAGGACATTTCTTCTCATTACGTATTATGATTTTTATACTGATTAATTTCACGCCGAGGGTCGACGGACGAATATTTATCATTACGTATTATGGTTATTATACTGATTTATTTGATTCTTTATGACTCATTGTATTCATTTTCTACAACCTGTTTCCCTTTGTGTTTAATCATGAGGTATTGCCGACGTCATCTTGTTATGTACATCGTAGATGTTCAAGATTAAAATAGATGTAGCTGGACTCGGATAAACCGAACTCATTCTGGGAGGAGATTGAGCAGCTAAAATTGTCATTTCCCCTCCCAAGTCTATACCTAAGATCAGACCCAAAACTAACTTAGTCAGGTTGTATACTATAGTATTTATAAGGTAAATCCTCTTCAGTCTGATTCCCTTTGTTTACATTCATTCTACTATGAAGTACTACCGTGTATACTACCCCTACCAGAGGGGAACCTTCATTCATCCCGATATATACACCACCGTTGTTCCAGTAATAACTTTTGCAAGCTAGACGCCGATTTACCGGCCGCTTGTATTTGTGCAGTACGGCAGCCATTGTCTTTTCCCCTCCAAAGGCTTTAACTAGACATAGACCAGAGGTAGATCTGTTTTCTAAACCTCCTAGTTTTCCGTTTTTCCTTTCCCTCCCTAGCCATACCTTTACACATTTCTAGAGTTTATCTGTTATATAATAGACCCTACATGTATTGTATTCGCCACTCTGGTCGCTGGTGTACGCCCGTCTATTCTTTATTAGGCCGTTCGATCACCCGAGGGGTGCCACCTCCCTCGCAGAGGTGACGGTGCTTTGGTGTCAAGAACAGCCAGGGTAGTTTTTACAAAAGAAATAAACTTCGCTGGCAGTTCCTAGTCACACCAAAATTTTTAACCCCCTGTTCCTAAGAGACTAAAACTGTCGAACAGGGGGAGGCCACTTTTTGTTTTGACCACTGTGCGTTAGGTCTGTTGTAAATCTGTTTCTGGACAGCATTAGATTTACCCAAATTATACTCGCGATTCTGAGCTGATCGCAGGTGAACGGTCGGCTATTCTGTTTAATAAAGCTGATCGATCACCCGAGGGGATCCACCTCCCACGTAAAGGTGACGGTGCAGGGGTCGTGAACAGTCAGGGAAGCTTTACAGCTCCTCTGACGGTTCCTAGTCATACCAGTTCTGATGGTGTGCAGATCCCCTCTCCCTGTTCCAATCAAACGAGCGAACAGGGGGAGAAATCCATTCCGGTAGTATCAGGAAACACCTCACGAGGGGGTGTTCTCCCTGCCGTTATGACGTTCAGTAACAGAAAAACAACCTCCCATGATGGTGACCGTGCTTATAATAGAGGTTGTTGTGTTTCCCCCCCCCGGAAATACTGGTGAGACTGTTACTGATGAGGGGAGCACGGAAAGGGGAGCTCCTGTAAATAGACAGGTGGTTCCACTTTCCACTCAGGCATGTGAATCTATACCATCAAACACGCACCCAGATCACATCCTGGCTCCACCGGGCGGTGTAATTTCCTCACGAGGCTATTATACTGCTCCTATTGTTGCTCTAGAGTCAGTTGTCGCACACCACCCCTCTTTACGGGGGGGTTTTGGTGCACAGCTACAGAGTAGGGGATCTCACCGGGGGGACCAGGGTACGCTATTTTATAGTAGTAACCTAGTCTCCTCCCCCAAAGACGCTTCTCGTACGGTAAATATTGACCCTCTTACCACAGATCCGGTCCGTATTGCCCAGAGTCGCGCCCCTGATTATCGCGCAAATATTTCCCCCCCGGAAATATCGGATATCAATCAGGGTATTTGTGACAAAGGTTCTTTAGAACCTATTATGTCACGATCCAGTGACAATAATCGCTATCCGAAAGCAAACTCGTCACGCACTGACTATCGAGATGATTATAGATCGAGTGGTCTCGCTTACCGTAATCCCTCTTTAGAGGATAACAGTGCAAGTCAAAGAGATGCATACAGGGGTACTCAAGGAGAGTTAAGCGATGCATACAGTAGACAAAGGAATTCACACGGGGGAGACTTTGACTATTATCCTGGCTCTTACCGCCAGACAATTCACCCTAATTATGGTCAGCAAGTAGCTACCACTTCAAGGGTCATTGAACGACCGACCATGGGATCGCTTGAGGATTATAACTCATTCTATCAATGGCAGCAGTTTAAAGCTTTTCAGGCTAGAGTTAATACTGAGGGAAATTCCCAACCAACTCTTACACAGCCACGGGCGAATCACAATGTCACACAACCCACGGCTGCCCGTACTAGTACTAACAGTACTCAATCATCCCAGGTAGTCGCTACTACTGTCCCTTCTACTATACTACTACTACTACAGTCACGGACTTAGTCAGCGTAGACGAGGAGGAGGATATCATCGAAGAGGAAGACGATGATGATTATGGGAATTATGATGATGATGATGATGACCTGTCACAGGGTTCAGGTGAACATAACTCAGACAATGATCCTGACAACTCTGGTATTTTCCCGGCCAATGTCCTGATAAGGAAGGAAATTTCTGAGGATGAACCGTTCTCCTTTTGGGTTGGCTTGGCAGTCAAACAAAACTAAGAATATCTTCCAACGAAACAGAGTTGATCCTATCAACAGCTATGCAGCCAGTGCTATGGGACTGGCGCCCCCTGATGTTCCAGAGGAGTATTCCGGCGGATCTTTTTTCTTCGATAGCCTTAGTGAGCCGGCAGCGACGACTTCGACTCCTACTCTTTCTCTTCCCAACGAAATTTTCACGGAAATGTCGAAGGTTAGGAACAAGGACAAACTGACTCTGGATAAGGAAGCCAGAATTGATAGAAGGGAAGCCATTGCGGCATTCAGAGTCTGCCCAACGGATGAAACCGAGTGTTTCGGTATCTCTTCCATCGATAAAGGAGTCATGGACTATATGAAGCCGAAATCTTCTTCAGTCAATAACTTCTCGAAGGAATGGGAGGAGGTACTATCGGCCGAACAGGAGGAACTTTCTGTTATCAGAAGACTCAGTATCTTCCAGATGTCGGTGATTAACGCCCTTGCTTTGGATCTCCAGCCTTCTCTTTTGAAAAAACCTTCGGAGGAAGTACAGAGATCGTACGCTTCAGCACGACTCGCCATGGACATGTCAGGTCGTGTACTTCAGGGGACGACGATAGACATTCGTTTTTTCTCAAAGGATGAAGGTCTCTCCTTTCGATCAGAGATCGCACAAACGAGATGGATTTTCATCTCTTTTTTCTTTCCGTCATTTGTCCTTGAAAACAACGGAAACATGGGGAGCCAAGTGATTTCCAGGACTCTAGTTATTTACATATATAACTTTGTATGCCGCGTGCCTGTCTACGGCCATATCACGTCGGATAGATCGGTTTTCTCATCCAATTACCGAAGTTGAGCGACGTCGGGCCCGGTAGTACTTGGATGGGAGTCCGCCGGCCTGGGTATACCGGGAGCTGTATATATTTTTTATAAGAATATACACATCGACCTAACTTACTTTTTCAGCTGACTCTGATGTCAATCTGACAAGTATAGACTGACTTTCCTAGTTTGAATATTTATCTCTTTCAACGTGGGCCTTGGAGCCAGGCCGCGCCTTTATCGAGTTTTTTCAATTGGAAGTTTTTTCTTATCGTCTGACACGGAAGCGCTACGAGAAGAATCATCTATACACTATTCTGCGAGACGGCCTATATAGGACGGTCTTCTTTTTTCCTGGTTGGAAATCTTTGTTGTCTGTTATATATATTTATATATATATCACTTTTCACTACATTGGATCCTCTGAGTTCATTTCATGATCTCTTCTTCTTCTTCTTTGATGCAGTTCAACACTCCTGGTGGAGTAATGCGAACCGTATCTCCTTTTTTGGTTTCATGACCACATTATGGAAGGTGGACACTTGTACATATTTATCCTGATTACGGTGCGAAATGGACTTCTGACTTCATTTCTTGACCTCCGATAGCGGGTCTGAACCGTCTCACTAGCCTGATCTATTCACGAGTTTTTCGAGGCTAGAGGACAGGATTTATCACGAGTTTTGGGGTTTTTATTCTTCACTACATTAGATCTTCTGAGTTCATTTCATGATCTCTTCTTCTTCTTCTTCTTCTTTGATGCAGTTCAACACTCCTGGGGGAGTGATGCGAACCGATTTTCCTTTTTTGGTTTTACGCCCACATTATGGATCATCACACGTTGGTATTATATTTTCATTTTATGCCATTTTCTATATATATTCCTTTCCGTGTTCATTTAAATCCGACATCCTCTGTTGTCCGATATTGTGTTCGGATAGAGACTTTGAAACCTTTTTAGCTTTTACAGTAGTTCATTGTTCATTCCTTGAACGGAAATGAAATGGGAATTTCATGACGATCCTCTGTGTGAGTTTGACGTATCCGGGCTCGGACTCTGGAGGTTTTTATTTTATTTTTACGGAATAAATCGCATCTTTTTATTTATTCAATTTTTTCCAGGAATGTTCAACGATTTTCTACTCTGAGAAAACGTGGAGGGGTGAAATTCAGAGTAGGGTTTTCACCCCCTTGTTGGGACAAGTGGGTCTCTGACGCCCTCGAAAATAACTTGTATAAATTCGCGTGGTACCGTCGTTTTTATCGACTATATCACCTTTTCAGTTTACAAGTTTGTTTGTTTTTTTATCTGTTTAACAGATGTCATTAAAAACAAAGACCCAGTCATTGGGCATGGCAATTACATGTTTATATTCTCGCAGACTATTTACCAAGAGGGGTATTTTTTGCGTGCATCTACGATTGGTCTCTCTCTCTCTCTCTCGAAACCTATCTTTCGGGACCTCGTGGCCGGGCTCTTGCGATTCTAGTTCAACATATGTATGGGGAAATCGCTGACTCTGTGAGGTCAAGTTTGGATCCTGGTCTACATTCATCCAATGTCTATGGATATTTATCTGTTTTCATACAGACTGGGCCCAGTCCTTTTCATACAGGATGCCGGGATGGTGGTTCTATTGTCCACAGTCGCCAGACATCACATCAGATGATGTACCGTATGGAAGGTTGATCCAGGTACGGTAAATGGGGAGACCACGAACTTCCCGAGATCAATATTCGACCTTGGCCTACAAGCAGCCACGGTCAACTTTTATTCCTAATTGAGGGCATGGAGTTTTATTTTTCTTCTCGTCCCTTAAACTCGTATCATATGGCCCTCATATAGGCCTACAATTGGAGCCTTTACAAGCGACGCCAATAAGATTGATCGCTATCTTATAACCGTTGCATCAGGAAAGTGTTGCTCGGAGCCTCTTTTCTTATGCATAGGGATGTTATACGTTTCTTTGATTTATGTAAACTTGGGTAACCCTATTCTTTTTAAAGATAGAGAGATGTTGCACGATGTGTTTGGAACACCCTGTAATTATGTTTACGTTTACCATATAAGGCTTAATGGTCTTTGCACCAATCTACTGTACGAACACAGGCTTGGATTGGGAGACAGGCTCCGTTTAGCTGGGCAAAACGTGCTTCGTCCTGCCGAGAACTCGCAACAACTAGCGTGGGGATTTTTACGATTTTCAGCAAGGCGACGGGAGTTACTCTCTATTTTCGCCCAGGATTTTTAGCTAAAAACGAGAGAAACGACTACTCCGCGACACCCTTGTTCTTTATACCTTATCTATAAAGGCAGAACAGTAGGGATCACTTATATGGTATCTAGATAAAACCAGTAGCATTTTAGAGGCGAGGAAACACGTCTGTCGTCTGTTTATCTCTAGTAAAAAGCCATATAAAGCTGTCGCAAGGATCAGGTTGGTTGGTTGACGCGATTCGATTAGCGAAAGCCACGAATAACGACAGCGTACCACTAGGCCACAGTGTGACTGTTAGAGCATACTACGCGACTTGCACACTCGCTAAAGGGATTTCTATTAACGAAATCCCCAATACAGTATCATGGAAATCCGATACGACATTTACCTCTTCATATCTGAAGGATATCCATCTCAGAACTGATTGAGGCAGGTATGCTTCGGCCGTCTTGGACGGGGAAAGCAATACCAACTAGACACACTACCAACTAGACGATACACCCGTTTTTGCGACACATCCCCGTTTTTTATGACATCACTTATGACGTCTTTGAGACAGGTTCGTATTTTAAGATGATATCTTTAACTTATCCTATAAGGTTTACTACACTATTTACGTTTTAAGTAAGCTTAATTAACCTGTATACTAGGTTAATACGGTTAGTTATTTATATCAAGGTGGTTTTATTATTATGGTTTCCTATCGTTTTTTGACCCCGCGTGTTTGTATACACTTGTTTCCCAATCCCTATCAGTTTACTGCATCCGATGATTGGCCTTTCACCGCCATTCGCCGTGTCAATCGATTGCAAATGTGAAACTGATGGGGATTGGGAATAATTATAATGTAATAAATTAAAAAAGGACCCTTTAGGATGTCCTTTTATTTATCAATTATAGTATTATTCCCAATCCCCATCAGTTTGTCCCGCCACCGGCCCCTGGCTTAATCACGATGCCTTCGCTCGTCGTTTACGTTTTTCTCCAAAGAGAAATTTAGAGGGTGTTGCCAGTTTTTATCACGTAAATGCGGTTGCCTAGATGGGGACTGGGAGAACTATATTTGGTATATCCATGAGGGAAGGGGCAAAATACGATCTGTTAGACTTTTGCTTGGTATGATAATCTACTTGAGAGATTATTGCAAATGTGAAACTGATGGGGATTGGGAATAATACTATAATTGATAAATAAAAGGACATCCTAAAGGGTCCTTTTTTAATCTTGAAGTAATGGGCTCTCAAGTCTCAGTTGACAACCAGTGCAATACAGCTATTGAGTTTCGCTGGGGTTGGCTTTTTCAATCTGTTTATAGCTCAATTAACTTTTTAGTAAAATCAATACCGAAAGTCTATGAATGGGTTTTTTTATAGAACAATTATACAGAGAGCTACTATGACCGCAAAGTAACAGATTGATAGTGTAAATTGGTCCGGTTACAGCATTAAGTCAACCGGCGGTTGTTCAGTGTTGCATGCGCGAATGTTCATATACCAGTAAAACATTTGACCTGAAAGAACCGGGCGGAACCGAACGTAACTGGCGGTCAACGGGCGGTCGAGTTTTGATGTCTTCCCTAAGAACATTTATTGTTGAACGTATTGTTGTGTGCCTAATTTCAGAAGATCCCATCTATTCTGTCTACAATGTAACCTTGTCCCACCTGAAGTACATTATTGATGTCAGTGTGTATTCCAGTGATAGATGCAGATTGCAGATACATGCATCCCTAAGGCTGTATTAAAAAAATCATTTGTCTCAAAGCTCCCTCGTGCGTTAGTTAATTGGTGCGCGTTAGAAAATCAAAACAATTTTCTTTTTTTTATTATTTTTTCAACAAAAAAAAAATCCCAGAGTTTCACTGATTTTTCAGATTATCATTGATCATATCATTTAAAATACGAAAGGTCACTTTTACAAGGATTTCTTTTCAATTTTTTTTTCCATGTATGATTTTATTAACCCTAACCATCCTCAATGCCGCAAATGTGCACGGTAAAGTCTGTCTATGCCAGCTGGCGTGGCACTTTTTCGATGAAATAATGGCCCCGGGCTACACAGTCGGGCCAATACACTGGCCCGAGTATGATTGGCCCCCGTGGCGCAGTGGTAGAGCGTTCGTCTGACAACCGAGAGGTTGTGGGTTCGAGCCCCGGTGGCGGCGCCACTCTTTTTGTCTGCGTTTTTGTCGTTGAAAAAAAAATTCTTCAAAATGTGACTTAGGCGGTTAGGGTTAATAAAGCCTAATACACCTATGAGGGATTGGTCTTTTATTGCCCAAGATATATGTAAGCGACTGAGCGCATAACACACCAGATAATATGCTATGTTATGGGATGCTGTATAGGATTGGGGTGCCTCACAGATAACATGCCTCACCAACTGAAACAACATTAGGATCGAACCTTGTTTGCAGAGAAATTACAGTGATTTATAAATTGTAATATTTAGTTTTGTATTTGTTTATTCTACAGGTACCAGCCTTGATTGACAAGATGACTAGTCTGTCTACATCAAACCGACACAGCAGTCAAGCTAGCTCAGAAGCATTGACTCTGCTTCTTAAAAGACCATGGGATCCTGCCGTGGGTGTTCTCACACAGCATAAACCTGTAAGTCTGGATCACTGTGCCTTCTAACCAAAACTGTCAGTGTGAGGAATGTGTCACAAAAACTCAGCTATGATAAGCCATTGCTGTGTGTTTTTTTTGTGTGTGTACGGATTGATATTTTTTTTAATTTGTTTGTACTATGAATTTTTTTTTATTAAGGTTCTTTATGTGTTTGTTTAATTCTTCACTTACAGAGAAAACTGCCTGGCTCTCCCATTCTGGTGCTTACCCCTAGCGCCCCCAACATGCCTGGCTCTACGCAATCCCGTCGCATGAAATTCTGGACGACGCAGCTGTCTAATCTCGGCAAAGTGGTGCCTGTGACCGTCGTAGTACCAAACGGTGGTGCTGGGATGAGTGTTTCTCAATGTCTGGAGCATATGATAGGCGCCGTTAAAACAAAGATTCTAGAGGTTTGTGCAATATATGAAATTCTTTTTAAATAACTTTATTACATGTGGCAAGTATACCCTTGTTTTAAAATTCCCCTAGGATGCCAAATGACTCATATGAACTATGGATCCATGTAATTAACAGCGGTATGTGGTCATGTTGGGTAACATTAAGGCATGTTTTAAGGCCCTTTGGCCAAAACTTTTAAAAGAGTAGATGAAATTTGTTTTACATTGTGAATTTGTGTATCCATGGCAATAGCTAAAAACATTGTGTGAGATTTTATAAGTGTTTATGATATTTCATTATTTTTACCGAACAGAAACCTGAATAAAATAGATGTTGCGAACGTTGTTTTCCAAGGCTTGTCATCTTTTAATGAAATCATTGATGTTATCATTACATTTCATTTCAGCTCAAGAGTCACTTTCCAAGTCGTCCCATTGTTTTAATAGGCTGGTCTATAGGAGCACTGATAGCTTCACATGTGAGTAGTAAATTATAACCTTGCGGTTTTGTTTGTTTATTTGTATGTTTGTTGTTGTTTTTTCAATAATTCATTGTTGGAATATATTAGAAAACTGCAATCTGATTGATTAAAACTGGCTCAATATCTCAATATGAGAGAAATACCTGGAATTATCAGTTGTTAAAGGTGTATGTTCCGATCATTTTTTTTGGGGGGGGGGGGGGGGCTATGATTTTTTTTTTCCACATCAAGATATTTTGATATCAGAAG
The DNA here is from genome assembly GCA_035610835.1 of Ophiura sarsii. Taxonomy (NCBI): domain Eukaryota; kingdom Metazoa; phylum Echinodermata; class Ophiuroidea; order Amphilepidida; family Ophiuridae; genus Ophiura; species Ophiura sarsii. The sequence continues at coordinate 16,199,533 of CM069448.1, read as the reverse complement.
AATCCCCATATTTTTCTCATTATGTCTGTAAAATTTTAGGGGCCAGAAATGTTCCATTTAGAAATTATAGGCTAAAATGTGGTGAATTACTGCCAAAGGTGGTTAACCACCAACCAGTCTGTGTATGACTCAATGGGCAAATGTTTTGTGACCTTGTGCTTCTAAAAATAGAACCATTGGAGTTATGCAACTCAAACTTTGGAATGCAACAATTTTAAGGATGACCTTTCATGTAAAATAGAAAACATCAAGTTGAAAATTGGGCCAGCAATCGGAACATCTACCTTTAACCTTTCGTTACCAGACTAGATAAAGCTGGGCTAAAAATGAATACTGCCGTCTCCTTGAGGTGTGACTATGACGTAGGCTATTATGGTAAACATAGCTAGATGCAATACACCTTTTAGAGGTATGGCAAGCTCTGCACACCTGACTTCTCATTCTGTGCATCGCCCATGTTCAGGGGCGGACTGGCCACTGTGGCGTTTTGGCGATCGCCACATGGGCCGCTTGGTCCTGGGCCTCCCAGGGCCGGTTGGGCCTCTCTCAGGGCCGGTTGGGCCTCTCTCAGGGCCGGTTACGCGAAATGTTGTTACCGTGTGAAATGTTGTGACTGTGCGAAATGTTGTGACCGTGCGATTTGTTGTGACCATGCGAAATTTTTGACTGTGCGAATTTTTTTGACCGTACGATTTTGTTTGACCCTACCCCCCCCCCCCCCCCCCCACTTACGTGAAATTCACGAGGTGACTGACTGGGAAAAAATTTGGGGCAACCTTTTACGAAAATTTACTACCGGGACGACATACGCGCCTGGGCCGCTTTAATCATTTTGCCACGGCCGCTTTCAGGTCCCAGTCCGCCCCTGCCCATGTTTTACCCAAAGGGAAGTATGCCCTCAACTATTCAATACTCAAAGTAACTTAAATACTTCCCTCTCCTGTTGTGTCTGTCATTCTTCAAAAGGGCCAAAAAGAAAATTGTAAGCATTTGTTTAATGTTGGAATTAACATTTTATTTTCTGTTGATTATTCATTTAAATTTACAGATTTCTATGACAGAGCATATAACAGCTGTGGTATGTCTAGGCTTTCCATTTACTGGTGTGGATGGACCAAGAGGGGTAAGTCTACTTAAGGGGGCATCAGGGTTTGCTGATTTACATTGGCTGTATCACTGATTTAAGTGTATATTGAAATCATATTATTGAAACACAAAAATTGAAAAAAGAACCCCATACCCCATAAAGTGAATTAAGAGTGATGTGCACATGCTGTGGCAACCCATCCACAATTATCCTAAACTCGTCCGTTGTTAGACAAGACAACTTATGCAGTTATTATTTGTACTAGCCCCTCATTTAGTAAACATAGCTTCCCAAAGTGAAAATGGAAGAGTCCAAACACGATAATCCACCCCCGCTGAGCAGACCTGTCATCTTATTCCATTAAAGCCCCTCGGGTATAGATGTGCTATTATAAACATTGTATTGTGCGGCTGTTTGACTGCAGGAACAATATCTGACAAGTGTTATGAAATATTCACAAAAGCAATGTGTTTACATTCAATCTTTACACACAAGGCTGATGATAAATAAGTTATTCTTATGAGTTATAATGAAATAATATCTTCAATTTGGGGTTTTTTTACACACAGGATGAATACAAATTCACCCGTGTGTAAAAATTAGAATTAGCTTAACTGTGACTATTTGTATTCTGTATATACAGGGAGTTGAGGAACCATTGTTGGAGACAAAGACTCCAACACTGTTTGTGGTAGGACAGGAATCGACGGTAGGGAGACCAGATGATATAGAGAATTTACGAGAACGCATGAAAGCGTCGACCAGCATGGTGGTGGTAGGGGGCGCTGATGAGAATCTGCGAATGACCAAGAGTAAGAAGATGATGGAAGGAGTGACACAGAGCATGGTGGATAGATGCTTACAGGTGAATATCATACCAGGGTTCCAAACAGTGTCAGGATAATGTGTGGTAATCTTATATGGAAAGTGTATTATACTGATTCAGTGTAGAACTCTCACTCACTAATCAAGTGTACCTTTTTGGTGCGCCTGCATCCTTTATCAACAATTTTGGTAGTGATAATCTTGACGACCCTTTTTGTAGTATCGGAGTAACTAGTTGCCAGTTGATTTGGCACGGACCAAGAAAAGTATAAAAGATGGATCCGAGGGCTATTGAGATCAGAAAAAGAGAAAGGGACTGCCACGATGAACCGAGACGAGGGGCAATATAACCTCATTCACATTTTTGATGATCTTTTATCATGTGGTCAAATAGATGATAAATCAACCGGCAACTTTGAGACTGCAAAAATTGTTGTGAGTCGTCAAGATCATCACTACCAAAAGTGTTAACAAAGGGTACAGACGGATTCTCCAAAACGTAACACAGAAGAACGTTACACTGCTGCATAGAAATAATAGGCATATACGACGGGTATTAAACAAACTGTTAACAATTGTTAACATTACACTGGTTCAGTATAATGAAATTTCCCATATAATATTCTAATTAACGATCCTTTTGAACCTATTTGGTAATCTTTGTCTAGTCCTAAAATGTACCATATATTCCACTGGCTACCTCTAAACAATGGGAGTTTTAATGGCACAAGGTTTGATATCCTTAGCGAAAGTAAGTGGTCCATTTACACTTTCTGCAGTGGCTTTGGAAAATATTTTGATTCACATTGCGTGGAGAGTAACATTCAAATAAGACCGAATTTGGGTCATAGCCACACCTTAGTACCTCAGATTTGGATATAAATATTATGAAATGCCAAGTTTTTTTTACAATATATGCCAACCTTTTCATTCTTTGTAGTTGACTAACTTGCCTGCCGTATTCTATTCAAATCAATACTTACACAAGACTTTGCAGTTTCAGAGCTGCCTTGTTTTATTATCTACTCATAAAATTATACAACTTATTTGAAAGTGGATAACACAAATTGCTCGCCTCACATTGTACTAATGTAGCCAAGGCTTAATATTGCAGTGTGCGATACTTTTACACAGGGTCTATTATCACAGAAACATTTTGTATAGCAGAACTTCTAAGCAAATTTCAGTTTGTATAACAGGTTTGAAATAGTTTGGAGCAGTTTTATCAAAGTCCTTTTTTGCATTTCATTTTGACATTGATATTACTGTAAAGGTGTTTTAGCCAATTAAAATGGATGATAAACTGATGATAATTTTGTAAAGAAGTTAACACAAACAGGAAAATCTATAAATTTATATTAACTTGAGAACGGTCATTTTAGCATAGATTTCAAACATTGCATTACGATGTGATACCTGCTTTTACACATTTTCCCTGATCCATGCCTCCACTTAAATGATCGTCGTATATCTTTGTGGATTCAAGTTGCTTTTTTTTAAATTTTTAAAAATTGTATGTGGTTTTTTTGTGGTTTTTTGGGGGAGGGGGGGGGGGGGAGGGGGATATATATCTTTACCCCCCCCCCCCCCCCCCCCCACCGCGAAAAGAAATAAAGGTTTTGCAGTTTGAATTATGAGATGAATTCCACGGGTATGTTTAAATGTGTAATATGTGTTGTAACAATGAAGTCAATTCCTCAATTGTGTTTGTATTTATCATTTGCACAGGATGAGATCAATGATTTCCTCTGCAATGTCATGATGGCTCACATGAATCCCAGTCCAGACCCACCTACCCAGGCAGTAAACAACAATCCCGCCCGTAGCAAGAAGAAAGAAAAGGAAAAGGATAAGAAGAAGAAAGTCTCGCGAGAACTTGCATCTGAGATGAAAGCAGCTAAAGCTGGAAGATCAGGGTCAAGTACTGGAAAACGACCAATTGGAAGGCCACCTGGCAGCAATAAGAGTAAATCAAAACAAGAAAAAGGCGCAGCAGTGAAAGGGAGCAGTAAGAAGGCTAGAACTGGCACACCAATTGTTGAGGTAGGGTCTGGAATAAAAATGGTATATTCAATGGTATCATTAGTATTCTAATAGATTGAAGTCTTTTGAATTGTACACTGGAAGGATACCAGATTTGTTAATGAGTCATCAAAATAGGTATACCCCAAAAACAAATGTTAACTAAACTTGATAGATCTTTATTTTACTGAGTAGAACTTGAACTTGAAATAATAATGTTGGCATAAGTTGTATGAGTCACCAGATTAGCTATTCTAGATAAATGTAAAAGTGTAAATATAAGCGCACAAAAGTTTGCAGGCCTAGCCCTTCATTGGGTGGGTGATAGTGGTGTAAAGCAAAAAGGTAAAGGAATAAAATGAGCAGAAAATGACATACACAAATTAAAATACCAGAATGTTGTAGAAACAAATTAATTAAAAGGACTGTGCTGGTGATGAACATAGAAAATAGCATAGCCAAAACAGGCTCCATTATATAGTGTGGTACAAGAAAAGAGTACCTCTGTAACTTACAAAACAGGTTATTTCTGTAAGCATTGAATATATTGGATATCCACATCTCTACACAACCTTTTACTATTTTTGTTATGTTAAGATTTTTGTTGTGTTATTTTGTTCCCAGGGGATATCTACACTGCCAAGCACACCCAAGGCGCCCAAAGTATCCTCCTCCTCCAAGGTAGCTTCTTCTCCACCACCTGTAGTGAGGCCAGGTATGATTAAGACAGCCAAGGCTAGTGCATCATCTTTCAGTAGCCAGTATGCCCAGTACCTAGCGTCTATGGTGGCTAAACCACCCCAGTCAGGCTTGATGACTGCTGCTGGAGATGCAGGAGGGAAGGATGCTGGGATACAAATGGAAGGTAAGGCATTTTTTTTGTTTTTTTGTCCTCAACCGACCGCTCATCAGATTTAGGGCCGCTCCGATTTTTACAGTTTAAATGGCATTGAATATTAAACTAAGTGTTTATAACATATATGTGCGACTCTTAGTGTGATTTCAACTTCTTGTTGGCTGAACTTTGAGCTTCCGCTGGAATAAGAAAATTAAAAAAAATTAAAGAAATCTGCCCGCCCACCCCTCCTCTCTGAGCGCTCTGGAGGACAACCAAACATTTATTTTTGGGGGCCTAAGCTGAGTTCAATTTAGAATCTGAGGTATCAACACCCTCAGAAATGTATTGATAAAAGTTTACCTCATGCCAGATGATAACAAATATTTATGAACTATATATATATTCCATTTTGCTTTTTGGCTGTAACAAACTAAGAGCCTACTAAGGAACACAAGACTTCAGTGGGACACATCTATGCAGCAAAATCATCTAACAAATCTGATGTAAATACTTCATTCAAGATTCAAGAATCAAATTAGGAAATGTATACAGACTGCAACAGTTTCACTTGGTGTTGGTCAGGGTGTGTGTGATGTTCGAAAGATTTGAGTCATGCTAATACACTGTCAACATTGACGAAAACATAACGACATATTGAGATAATAAAAATGCCAACAATATCACCAATTTGAATTCCTCATTTGCTCCAAGCCCATCGAAAGTAATACTTTTGCATTTCTCATTTCTTTCTCTCCAGGAGTTAAACCTCTGCAGCAAGGTTTGAAACGTAAACATTTCAGCGCCAGTCCATCAGGTGCTAATCTAGCCAAGCATATCCGTCTCTCCTCTATGATTGGAGACCAACAGCATGTTTCTAGACCCACTTCAACACCATCACCTACCACTCCCACAGCATCTATTGGACAACTACCAAGCATGATCTCACTATCTACTACCAAAACCACCGGGATCCTGACACAGGGTAGTATTACACCACAAGGGACATTGATACAAACTGGGAAAGGCACAAGTGGTACGTTGATCAGTGGCAGCAAGACATTGGCACAGCTTCAGCAGCTTGGCGTATTGCCCTCGCATATCTCGCACAGTGGTCTCTTGCAAGGGTTGAGTTTCAATGTACAGCGTACTAACCCACCTGACTCAGCTGGCAACAGTACTCCCTTAAGTCCCGGCACCATAAGTGGTGTACTAGAAGGTATTCTAGCAAAAGAGATTGCTAAGCAACAGGTGCCAGTATCCACTGGTAGGCAGGCTGTAGGTAAAGGGTTCACTTTGACATCGGCGCAGATGTCAGCTGTTCAAAATATGGCAGCTTCATCAGTGTTAACCAGCACAGCGGCTAGTAGTGGCAACACCAGTCCAGGATTGACCTTGCATACCACAACCCCTCAGGTGACCTCTACCATTGCACTGACGACAGTGCAACAGCAGCGAGTGTCAACGCCATCTCTCGCTAGTCTAGCACCAACTGTATCCAATCTACTGCGTGGTGGACATATTACAACTACGCAAATTTCAAAACCGCCTAGGTTAGCCACGACAGACAGTGTACGGACTCCAGTGAGTAGTCGTGGGATTACAATACCATTGCCTGTGACGAGCATTTCTAGTGTTAAAGGATCACGCACCACAATTGGGTTTGCAAGTCCAACTACACCTGCATCAGGACATACAAAAAGTGGTGGTAAGATGTCCACAGACATTGCTTTTCAAGGGTTTGTTGCAGCCCAACAACAGATGGCGAAATCCGTGCAGCCGAGACAAGGTCGGCCGGTGAATCCGCATTCTGTGCTAGCCGCTAAGGAGAGAGAAGCGCAGGTACAGGCTATCCAGAAGCTGCAGTACCACGACTTCCCATTGACCACCATATCTGTGTCCAGTGCCACTAGTGGAGTCAAGGTAACTCAAGCCAAAATATTGAAAGATCTGGAGAAGGTCAATATGACTGGTTTAAATCTGCTGGGTAGAACCCAGGCCAGTCAGAAGGTTCGGAGTGGTGCGACGATTCCGTTGGCGAAAACTAAGGTTGCTGCCAGCACTGCAACCATGCCTAGCCTGGGAAAACTCAGCACAGTTACGACACCACTAACGAAAGGGCCAGGAACACCTCTGTCACAAAGCGTCCCAAGTGAAGCTGTAGCATTGCGCATTGCCACTAGTGGAGGTGTAGTAATGTCAAGTGCAAGCACCGTAAGCGGATCACAAAATCTTGCCAGTACTCTAGCAGCTATTAAGAGTGCCCTGGCCATGTCTAGTGCAGGATCAAGTCCGAATATTATGATTGCTACCACCCAGCAGGTGTCATCCCCAACAACCGCCCCATTAGTACATAAATTGTCTTCCTCTGTACCCGTTGCCACGACCCAATCAGCTGTAATAAAGACTCCAAATACCAGCAATATAACTCCTACGACTCCAACAGTCAGATCCCCTACAACCACACCAGGGGTGCGGATGGTGCAGTTAACAAGAGAGCCAGAAACATTGATCACTCAGATGGTCCGAAAGGAACTGCAGCAGCAGCAACAGAAACGACCACAACATACCACCATCATTGATCTCACAGACTCTCCACCTGCTGGCTCTGTGGGTAAATCTACACATAAACCTGTAGTAACAGCCCAGGCAAAGGTATCATCAGATCAAATAAAGCCTGTTCAATCCTCCTCCTCTTCCTCCTCCTCCACCTCCTCCTCTTCCGCTTCCTCCTCCGCCTCCTCAAAAGTGACAGCAGCAGCAGCAGCAGCAACAGTAGCTGAGGAAGCTACTAGTTTAAGTAAAACAAGCCTGCCCTCGCTGTCAGGTGTTACATCGACGCGTACAAGGAGGGTGAGAACTCCTAAACAGTATTCTGATTACACAGAATAAAGGATTATTTCACCATACTGAATAGGGGCATGTGTGGCGCAGTGGGTAGAGCACTGAACTCATGATCTAAAGGTTGTGGGTTCGAGTCCCGCTGTGGTCAACATGTTGTGCTCTTGAGTAAGGCACTTAACCGCAATTACTCTCTCTACCCAGGTGTATTTAAATGGGTACCGGCATTCTTCAGTGCTGGGAAGGTAACAGACTCGCTGTGGAGGAGGTGTAGCGAGCCCCACGCAGCAACATTATAAAAAGGAGTGAGTCTGGCCCTATCGCTTTGAAAGGGAGATGGGCACTCCGCTCCTGGTATTTCAGGATCGACCGCCTTTACCTTTACTGAATAACATTAAGAAGGCAACGGGGAACAGTTTTAAGACTCATTTTATGCAGGAGTTTACCTTACCTTTTTACCATTCAATATCAGTTGTGTATGGTTTTTGCAAGAATGACTTAATAGATACAATCCTGCACCTTAATAGATTCTACTATAGCTATGTTGGTCATGAGCAAATGTCAGTTAACCTTCTATCCAATGATGCTGAACTATCCTGTTAAAATTGTTTATTACTTCTACAGGGTGTATACAAAAAATGCAACACTTTTTTTTAGTTCTGTACCCTTTAGGCTAATCACATATTGCTCTGAAAAGTAGATTATAATGTTAGAGCTGTCTTGGCTACCATATACCGTAGTCAAATTACAGCGATATATATCAACAATAATTTACTGAGATATAAATAAGTAGAAAACCTGAAAACAAAATTTATATCGTTCATCCTGATGAATATGTGATTTTCTTGTCAGGTCAATTTTAACAAGAAGCCTTAATTAAAGAACTAATTTGATTTAAGTAACTGGAATAGAACTCATCGTTCTGAGAAGTAAATGTCACGTTAAAGATTTGTCTTCGCTATTTCTTTAATCGAAATTGAGCAAATCTGGCAATAAATTAATTGCTGATAGTTAATGATGGAGCTTGAAAACCAAATTACCATAGCCTGCATGCAAATCCTATCTTCACTATTAAATGTAATAAATAAAACATTTCTGATTTACACATATTAAAAAAATAGAAATTGCCCTGCATTAATCAGTATTGTTAGTGTGTTTTGAAGGTGACAATATGGTGCTGATCGACCCTCAAAATGCTGCCCTTGTTTCATGAAGTGAAGTACTGCATGATGCGTCAATCGTGTGCGCCTTATACCCTAAACAGCATTGATGATGCAATTCCTCCGATTTTGAGATTAGTTGGTGGTGTCTGGAAGACTTAAGAATTAACATAACCCCAAAAGAAAAAGTCTAACGGTGTACAATCTGGTGAGTGAGCAGACCACTCCGTAGCATGGCGGACAAGAAAATCAGGTATGTAGAATGAATGATGTAATATATGATTTCAAGCAATCTACATTTATCCATAAAATCTCAGCGACGTCATGATCGATATCGCTCTAATTTGACGATATAATGGCCACGGAATAGCTCTAACAGAATATATATGTTGCTGAGTGATATATGTGATTTTCTGTACGGTACGGGTACAGTACTCGGCAAAAAGTGTTGTTTATTTTTGATACACCCTGTATAACCCGTCTCATGCATTTCATCGCCATGTTTATTAATGTTGTTATATAAATCAAATGGACAGTACTTTAACCCCTCAACTAGGGTTTTGCCGCCTTCAACACATCTCTTAGTACCCCTTTAATGAAACAATATTGCCGTCTTAATATAAATACATAAGCACCCTAATTCACATCAAGCATATCCATAACAATCAAGTTGAAACTATTTAGACCTTGCAATCATGTTTAATACCAACCAATGTGTCGACTCATTTAAAAGGTTGTGTATTCTCAGCTTCATTTGGCTATGCTTTTGGGCTATTTAGATGCAGAAAACCCCAAACTAAGTAATTTTATAAATGGATTATCTTTGAAAGTTGTTTGTGTGCAAGTAACGGTACTGAATTTGATATTCAATCTCTTTGCTAAGTAAGCTAAGCATTTTTATGAACAGCTCATTTTAAGAGCTTGTTTTAACCCTATGCATACACATGCTAGTAGTCATATTCAGGCTTGTTTTAACCCTATGCATACACATGCTAGTTATCATATTCAGGCTTGTCGATCAATCGCTAGACTGATTTTAGTGCCAGGTAAATGTTCATGTAAATGATCTCATGGGTCATTTTCAAGCTGTTATGAGAGGTAAAATGTACAGCTTCTCCATTTGTACCGTTCGGCAAGACCTCAAATTTCCATGAGTACTGGTTGGTCAGCCTGAGTGCTGGATGCTGCTGACCAGTACCGACCAGTGACAACCCTGAATGCGTATTGGTTTTGTTTCAATAAAATCCAAAATAATATTAAAAAATATCTTGTGTGAATTAGAGAATAAAATAAAGTTTGTAGCTGTTTAGCTATATTACAATGGTCTTATAATGTATAGGCTGTACCATATACACAACGACACAAATATGGTATAGCCTATAGGTCACCCCGGAGCCTATAGGTCACCCCGGTCATCCGGATACTTTGTACCATTTGCCGTTGACAACAAACCAGATGTTTTAACTACCTATCAGTTTTACGCTCTACTCCCCATAACCAAGGGATTGTGTACGCTGTGTAAAAGGCCTTTATTTACCTATTTTGTTTTTGATCAACGGCATGTGACGTCACACTGTGGCGACCTATACATTATAAGACAATCGTAAATATAGCAAAACAGGTATGAACTATATTTTATTCTCGTTCTATTTAGTTTATTGGTTATTGTTGTCTTTTATCATAAAATAATGCATTTTGTTAGATTTATTTTAATCAAACAACAACAAATTTCCCCCTTTATAAAATCGGCGAATCCAGCAATTTGTTTACCAACTTCCTGCTTCGAATTAATCGCGTTCTTAGCACACGCACACATGGCAACGCTGCGTTATACGTACAACGTATACGCCTGCGATTTTGTGTAGGGCACGCTAACACGATGACCGTACACACTGAAGGTGTTATTATTCGAATGAAAAGCCCGCCCCAAACTATATACCATTGTCTCATCTTATATAGTTCGTATGCATATCAGCCAAAAACCAATCAAATTGCCTGTTAACATGAAAAAAAACCCACACCCACTATATAAGAATGATATCATAATTATCATTTAATCTTGGTCAATATAAACCTTCTTCAGTCTTTGACATCAGATTTTATATTAACCATAAAGTGAAATGGTAGATTAATAAAAAATTAATAAGTGTTGTTAAAATGATTGTCCAATAATCTCAGTCTTATTCTTCACTAGTATGGGACAAGAAGTGATGAGACATGCCAAGTTTACAAAATAGTTTATCTTGAGAGCCAGAAGACCTTAACTAAAAAAATGCTATTTTGAGAAATCAACTTTCAGATATTTGAGACTCATTACAATACACTGTAGCACCCAACTTATACCTCTGATTTTAGTCAAATTAAGAGTGCTTATGAGATACTATTTATGGTTCTGAATATCTGTATGTTATATGGATTATGTTGGTACCAAAATCTCAATTTGCCCAAATATTGAGTTATGGCCTTCTGGCACTCAACCCTTGAATTTTGTTCCAGTGAGGTTGTCATTGACTGATTGCAGTTCAAATTGTGCCTGTACTCAAAGTGTTTGTGTTTGCATAATCATATAGGCACTTACTGGTACTAATAAAAGTTCCTGATCAGGGCCTTTTATGTTATCTTATTCAAATTAAATCGGTACAAAAAGCTTATATAAACTGCTCAAAAAAGTTTGGAATTTTTTTCTTCAATTACAATTTGTTCAAATATCGCGGGATATGTTCATTAAGTTTTATATATCCATGTAAAGCGGATGTGTTCATCTTTACAATGATACCAAATTTGAAGCAATCCCTTGCTCCAGTGCTCAGCTACTTGCTTGAGAACATGGGGAGGTCACAATCTGAATGTCCCAAAATCAACACTATTTCATGCTCAAAAGAACATCTTTGTCGTCTGTTCAATGAAGTGTTTCATAGACCACTACAGTGTAGTGTGATGATCTATTGATTTTTACGCACAAAATAGTGTTGATTTTGGCACTTTTGATAACATCTCTTTCCCGTAATATGACATCAAATTCAATACAAATTGAGTGGTTACATTTTAAAGTTATGTTTTCATTAATCACACCTAATGGACACTTGTTTTGTGTAGATGTCATTGAGTTGTATGGTACAATGTGAAACCATTCAGATATGTATTGATGCATTACGCTATTCATCACACACACATTGTCACTACGTAGCACACACTAAGGCGAGGTAAAAAAACACACTCTGTTTTACGGGCCCGGCCGACTCACTTTTTGCATTTGTCAAGAATCTTTTTTTCTTTTTTTTAGAATTCTTTTTTCTCAAATCATATAAAATCAGCCGTTTTTTGGCTGAAAATCAGTCGAAAAATATTTTTCAAAACACCAAAATCTGCAATGGTGACATTTTAGGTTAAAAGATAAAATTAAAAAAACCCTCGACCGACCCTACTTGACAGGTCCGTCCGCCCGTAAAACAGGGTGTTTCTTTTTCAACGCCTAAGCAATGATATCCCATAGAAAACTCAATTTGCTACAACTTTATTTCATTAGGTGTGTTGACTTAAAACATAACTTTAAAAAGTAACCACTGTGGGGAAGAAATTTGCTCGCTTAATGTACACAGTTCAACAACAACAGATTATGCCGGATATTTTTAAGATGAGTTACTCTATCAAAACGAGCTTTGGCACACATAATGTAGGGGTGTGTGTGCACAGCAACACTAGAGCGGGGCTATAGCAACGCAGGTGTTATAATGCTTGAATGAGCACACATTGAATGGAGGAATGCCTCAATTCAAAAGTTGCCATATGATTGATGTATTGAAGGAGGATGGTTGAGCAACTTGAACGAGGGTCTTTGCTTGAACACCGCACAGTTGTTGTGCTGATTGAATGAGCACACATTGACTGGAGGAATACTTCATTTCAAAAGGTGAAAAATGCTGTGTTCAAGCAAAGACCCTGGTTCAAGCTGCTTAACCACCAGTGGCGTACCGACCGGGGGGGGGGGGGGGGGGGGGGGGGGCAGTGGGGGCAAGTTGCCCCCCTGGCTTCAAATACCGGGACGCTAAATTCGCAATCCCGGGACGCTAACAAATCGCATAAGGAAAAAAAATAGGGCCTAGGCCGAAAACACTGAGGATTGGATTGGGCATTATTTGTTGACTATTGTGCTTTTTGGGGTGCGAAATTTTATGACCGTGCGAAATTTTTTGATCGTGCGAATTTTGTTGACCCTAACCCCCCCCCCCCCCCCCCCCCCCCCACCCCCCACTTACGTGAAATTCACGAGGTGACTGACTGGGAAAAATTTGGGGCAACCTTCGGCGAAAATGTACGCCACTGTCGGGACGACATACTTCTGCCCCCCCACCCCCCCCCCCCCCCCCCCCCCTGGCTCACATGCCCGCTGTACGCGCCTGTTAACCACTCAACTTCAATACATCGTTTAGCATCTTTTGAATTGAGGTGTTCCTCCATTGAATGTGTGCTCATTCAAGCATTACAATACCTGCGTAGTTGTAGATCCGTTCTAGCATTGCTGTGCTCACATACATTATGTGTGCCAAAACTTGTTTTGATGGATTAACTCATTTTAAAAATATGAGGCATAATCTAAAGGGAACTTATTTTTGTTGAACTGAATATCTCTGAATCATGATTCTAGGTACATATTATTGATTTTGAATTAGCTAACATAACAGCACCTGTTCAGGAACATTTTGTCAGGTAATACTGCATAAAAACGGTGCCTATATTAACACTTTCAACGCGGTCTATCTCAATGATTACTGAACCAATACTGGGCGATGTTTGTACTTATTTCAATGCATTTCTTATGGTGATTCCAAATCTGGTAATGAAAATCAATAATGTTGACATTTGAAACCTTTTGAAATTTTGAATGGCAGGCGTTTAATACAAGCTACTTGAATTGTTGAAACTCGATGTTGCCACAGTTGGTATAGCCTTGGTTCCAGGCTGATCACTCACCCCCTTTATGCTACTACTGTTGAAACTGCATGTACTTATTATTTAGTGCCACAGAACAATTGTGCTAACTGGATACAGGTATAATAAGTAGACTGTGTCCCAGTCTACATATCTACAAATTCACTAGCCCGATCGATCGGTGGCTGGGTAGATCAGTGACTGGGGTAGATCAGTGACTGGGGTAGATCAGTAATATAACCAAACAGTGAGTTAAGAAAAGTGTCAATGACTGGCCATGAAGCTACTAGGTACTGATAACTGAACCCTTAAAATCAATAGCAAAAAATAAGAAGGAAATTACTAACAAGAAAGACTTGAAGCAAGTCTACAGTTGGTAATGCAAGGATGACGGGGAGCTGTATGTAATGAAAAGAATATCATTTAAAAAGTTGTCGCCTTTCATATAATCATCTTCCAATCATGTGTGTTCACTATCATAGTCTAAACAAAATTAAATATCGTCCACTTTATTGATATAACCTATATTGATATAATCTACAGCGTGTCCCAAAAACTGGGTGCAAAAGTTTGCGAGCTTATAACTAAAAAAGTGGAAAGCATGGATAATTCATATTTAGGGATATTAAACAAAATATATCTGACCTTATTTGGTTAAACTCTATGATTAATCCAATATAAACTTTTGAAATACAAAGATTCTAATAGAGCGTGGTCAAACCCATTTGTCCCACTTTTCAAGGAACATCCCGATGTGTTGCAATTGCGCATTGTGACTTTATAAAAGTTTTGCCTTTGCATTCATTCTTTACAAAGACTTGGGCAGTAAACAAAAATTATCTTGGTCATATTGCAATAATACAAGTTCATTATTTACATAAACATTAAAACAAAAATGTTCTTTGTCATAGTCCGGGTTATTGTTAAAGTTCTTTCGGAGAATAAACCCATAGCCGGGAATACTTCACATAGCGCACAGTTTCATGCAACGCACGGATGTTTTTTCCTTAAATCGGACAAATGGGTTCAGACCACGCTCTATTCAAATCTTTGTATTTCAAAAAGTTTATATTGGATCGGTCTTCGAATTTACCCAATTAAGGTCAGGTATATTTTGTTTGATATCCTTAAATATAAACTATCCATGTTTCTTACTTGACGGTCGTTATAAGCTCGCAAACTTTTGAACCCAGTTTTTTTGGGACACGTTGTATATCAACGGGCGTAACATGACATTCTAACACCCTGCAGGAGTTAAAGAAACATACTTCCCTCCCAAATCTGTACATTTTTAGACAAATTGATTAGAAATATCTTACATCAGCTCTCTGATTTTATTGCTAGGAAGTAGTCTATATTTAATAATAGCCACCTCTTCAGTGTTTGTTTTGCATTCCTTGCTCCTCTTATTGAATATTACATCTTTAATTGGCATGTTGTTTATGTTTTAATATAGTTATAGATTTTTGCCTTTGGTTACCTCTGGTTTAATATTGACGTTTTTTGTATGCAATAACACGTAAATGGCAGTGCCCTTTACAAAGCATCACCAACTAAAAATGTAGTCATCTCGCAACTGATGACTAAAGATAGATTGAACATGTTAAAGCCATAGTAAGACACCTCTCAATTTGGTGACTACGTTGACTGATGAATTATATATAGTAAGACATGTCTAGTTTCTAGACCATTTTTACTGGCCGAGCTTGAAGTTGATGGGTGCCACATGAGGATTTTTGTACATATATGCAAAAATCCAAAATGGCCACCACAAAAGGGTCAAACCAGGGAGGTGGTCAATCATTGGAATTGCTTCAGTTGAGCTGAAAACCTTACCAAGATCTTTGTCTAAACCTAATCACAATGATTACAAAAATGTATAGTTAACCCTACAAGGTTTTTGACCTTGGTATATGGAGTCCAAAAATTGAGCCTTGTCTGGTTTCAACAAGTAATAACTCAAATCATTGATCACAAGGATTTCTGAGAGTGTTGGGTACAAAAGGTCAACGTCTATTGACATTGACCTTTTGATCCCTGTAAGAAGTAAAAGCCAATTCTATGACCGCACTGTACAGGGTGTATCAGAAAGAACTGTACTGAGGCAATATGATTTATTACGGTATGAATTCGATTGATATTGTTCAAACCGTTTTCACATATATCTTGCGCAAACGCCAAGCTTTCATAAGTATTTTAAATTTTGAAAATCGGACATTTCTGATGGAAAATACAAACTTTCTGGTATAGATGGTAGATTTCAATTTGGGCGAAATGATCAATTTAAAAATCTGTGAAATTACTAACCCTGAGATATCCATCCGTCCATACATAGGATAGGGTTTATTTATGGTCGCCATACCTCAACTTTTCACATCACTTGTATATAACTATTTATTATTTGCATACTTTTGTGGGTGAAATTTGGAGATAAATTCTGATTTTTAATCCGCAAATAAACCAGGATTTGTTCTGCTTGAGTGGTTTTAACTGTCCTTTCTTTGGCGGGAGCTTTGAATATTGCTTATGTGGTGTGGGCTACATTGTTTGAAATGTTAGGTAAGTGGAAGAGAGGATTGATTGAAATTGAAAATAAGTTTTTCATCGATTTTCGATTATGTCTTGCCATGCGAAAACAAAAAGAGATATCTCAATGAAATTAACATGTAATGTAGGAAACATGTTCACCTTTATATTGCAGGTGTTTAAATTTAAAACAATAATCATTTTGTATTTTGTATGTATTTTAGAAACGCGGTACAGTTCTTTCTGATACACCCTGTATGAATGTTATCCTTCAATGAATTAAAAAGTCATAGTAAGACATCTCTCTCCTCCTTTTATAACTGCACTGAATATCAGTCAATCAACCAACCATTCAACCAACCAACCAACCATTTATTTAAATTAATCAATCAATTAATTAATTAATCAATAAAATTAAATAATTAAATCAGAGTTATCTGATGATCGCACAAGCGTGAAACTCGGAGTAGCAAATACCGTTCCAAATGGTTTAACTTATATTTCACTCTGCATCGCATTGAACACTCTGCAAGAAGATTGCTTATTTACCAGTAATAGGCCTAAGTTAGACCATTTGGAACGGTAACTTATATATTTCGCTCTGTATCGCTTTGAGCACTCTGCAAGAAGATTGCTTCTTTTTTACCAGTAAATAAATAAATAAATAAATGTAATTAATTAAAATAAATAAATAAAAATAAGGCAAAGGAGGTGCTGCCTGTCAATGATATAACATAAGATTTATGAAATAAAATATTCAAACATTATTTTTGACATTTAAGTCGTGAAAATTACTGATATAAACCATGTGCATGTGATTGAACATTGTCATAACCAACATAGTATTATTATGGATCTTAAAATGCATTTATAATCTATGTATATCCATCATTCATACACCACATGCCAATGTGATGAGATGATCGTAAAATTAAATGCTTCTTTAGACAGACAGAAAGTGGTTTTATAAAAGTCATGTGACCGGGCATGTGACCTAATATATAAAATACTGTGGCTATAAGATTTTCGGTTGGTCATTTATTCATTCATTTGTCCATTGTTTTCATTTTTTCATTTTTTCATTTTTTCATTTTTTCGTTTTTTCATTTTTTCACTTTTTCATTTTTTCATTTATTTCATTTATTCATTCATTTATTTCGGGAGAATATGGTGGTCAAACTAAGTAAGCAGAGCATTTATTCAATTATTCATTTATCAATTAGTAGTAATGTCACGTTTTCACGAATTTTAAAATATTTATGCTGTTGGTATGTTTGTTGCTGTTTGTCTTTGACCGTTTGTCAAATTTTGGGTACTACAATGTACATAATACATTTTTCAAAGAATTGTGAATCTATGGAATGGTGGTATTTTTGGTTGAATAATATAAACAATTGATGATGCCGATTTAAAATCCACCTTAAATTCATTCAAAAATAAGTTGACTAATAATGAAGACAAATTTAACTGCTGATAATTTATTATGTCAATGTTTTTATAGCTTCATACTATGTTTTATTCCTGCATATCAATATGTGGGGCCATGTTAAATAATACATGTAGCAGTAGACACAGCTATTCAAGCAAAGCAGCACAGCGCAACGCGGGCAGGCAGTTTTTGTGTTTATTCTATATATCAAATATTACGGAAATATTGGCTTGGCATTGTGCATACGTCTTGATTGCGCGTATATATAGCTAGTTGCCTCGCTGGCCGAGGCTGATCTGACAGTGGCACAGGTGGCTCGAGGCGATTAACCCTTTATATGCTAACGATAGTCTTAACGCCACCGTTGTTGGTTCTTGCGATAACCATATATTGATCCATGATCGCACCTGAATCTGATAGCTCCTGGTTGGAATTCTGGAATTGAGCAAAACCGGTTTGCGGTGGATAATTCTAAAATGTCCGGGTGAATTTCTTTTTTTATTTCTTCCCGCGGCGTAAACCGTCGGGGACAAGTTGGGAGGGGAAAGTTGACAGAATATTAAGCAAATTTATGATTTATTATGTTTTGAAGAAGAAAAACAACATTTGTTGTTGACATTTTCGAAAATTTTTGATTTTTGTTGTTGACAATTAAATTTGATTTATTGGGTGAAAATTAATGTTGACCGTTTTTTGAAAACATTTTGAAACTATTTTGAAACATTTCCCCACTGATTTTGAAAACTATGGCATTTAAACACACATAAGTATTTTGTATAGTATGGCTACGAACACGTTCTCGCAGAGTATGGGTTATTTTAGTAATCACAGTCAAACGTTGATGCTTGGATCTAGCATTCGGGGTGATATGAAACACAATCATGATAATAGATGGGATGGGATTGTTCCTCGCGTATACAGCCATAGCTCGTTTGTGCCCTTGGATATGACATCTGTTTCACCGAGGCGCGCGTGTGGTGGGGATGATAATTATATTGAATCGGGTTAGTGAAAAATGATCTGGTGGCAGCGGGCGTTTACTGGAGTGGTGAGCCGGATAAAAGGAGGCAAACTATTTAGATTCATCATCATACGCGAGGCAGGTTGCTTTTCATAGCTCTTCTTAGCTACTGTATCAGTGCATTTATATAAAACTAGAACATTTATGTATTTGCACTTGAATATATACCAAAGTTATGAACTTTGTTAATTGCAGATAAAAGCCCGAGGTTGGTCTACGTTTCATGGGATTTTATAGTTTCAGAATGACTACGCAAACTCTCATGGGATTTGCTCATGAGATCTATTTGCAATGGAGCGTGTGTGGACGGTGATATCCGGCGTCTTACATAAGATATGAACTGTGTGTCTCATGTCTCATCAACTGTCTTGTAATCACGTTATGCATTTTTTCTAACTGCTGATATTTAATATCATCACTTCATCAGACCGCTATGTTAATTGATGGGCTGCTAACATCACTGGCACTTACTGCATGGTGAACCGCGTGTTACACTACTACAGTATCATTTTATCTTATGCTGAGCATCGCAATCGCAAATGTGATTATATTCATGCACTACTTGCATGGCTGCATTATAGGCGTGATATTATGAATTCTTGAACGCTGAACATCTGGAGCGGTTGACAGCTCAAGAGTATAGAGCTAGCCATACAAATTTCTCTCGCTCGCTAGTCTATTAATAATACTACCTAGTGGCTGCTTGGCTATGGCATGATATGTGCGTACATGTTAACTCATATCAAATAATCAAGCCGGTGTGTGTGTCTGGCTCGCAGTGTCAACTATATTTATTCAGCTTTCGTTCAGAGATCATTTTTCAGGTCGCTCAACATTTTAGCTATACGGTCAAGACAGTACAGAGATCAGTTTTCAGTTTCTCAACATTTTGGTGCAAATTTAGTGGTCTAGAAACAAGCCGATGTAACTCTCTCTTTACGGGGTTATGGCCAATGCCGCAGATGATCCTGATACATGTGCAGAGAGTATAATATACACCGAGACGCTCTCATCAAGACATGGGGCCCAGATCAGCCCTAATAATGCCGCCGATGATGATCCTGATACGGACGACACATGCTCAATGCTAAATAAATTGAGTGTTCAATCGGCTGCGGCGGCGACGTCATATGCCGAAGATGAGGCTGATTTGCAGGCCGACAACTCTATTCAATCACGAAAACATAAACGCAAACAGCGTGAGCCGCGCCGAATAAGTAACGCTGACATGCCCCAGACGGTGAAGACCGAAACTGTGGAAAGCCGCACGGAGGATAGCGATGATCTAATGGGGCGCCCGGTGGGGCGTTGTCACGATGGTGAGTGTAGTACTAGCCCTACATGTACTTCAAACCTGGACTACCCCGAATCTGATGACGACACGAACTTGATCACGTATCGGACGAAATTCCGTCCCATAATGTCGCCGGGGCCGGCAGACCATCACCACCATGAAATCGACCCGTTTGAATTTCCCCCTCATGACAATGAGGACGAGGAGGATATTGACATTGGGGTGCATGAGTCTATGAGCGGTGGATCGCATGGCCATGGTTCACCCACGAGTGACGATGGGGACCTTCCCTCAGGGAATCAATGCCACTCATTCGGTGGTTCGAAAAAGAATCAAAGATCTTATAAAAACCTGAGCAAATCTCGACGCATCGTAGCCAATGCACGGGAAAGAAACCGTGTGCATACGATAAGCGCAGCCTTTGAGGGACTCAGACGAGCTGTTCCATCTTATTCACACAATCAGAAACTATCCAAATTAGCTATACTACGAATAGCATGCAGTTATATTTTAGCCTTAGCTAAACTTGCCGATAAGGACTATACCCCTGATGAACAGAGTGAACTCAGTTTTGGTGAATGTGTCGATATGTGCACTAAGACCTTGCAATCAGAAGGAAGATCAAAAAGAAGGAAGGTACGTGATGTCCTTAAGTAATGGACCCAGCTTCTTTGTTGCAGAGTAAATGAATTTGCCTCCAGTAGCCTATGGGGCCAGAGTGTCTGCTGTATGGCTGGAACAAAGATTAAGCTAAGGGAGGCCTAGGCTTTTTTGGATTTAAGAAAGTTAAATAAAACATCTTCCGTAATAATAGTATAGCCGGTGCGTTGTGTAGGCCTAAAAGTAGGAGTCAAGTAATTTTGATTTTGCCTCCAATAAAATGGGCTTGAATCGCTGGAACACAAAACAACAAGGGCCTGTAAGGGGGCCTAGTCTTCCTTGGATTTAAGAAAGGAAAATAAAACAAACTTAACTGTCCATCCTGTAAAGAAAAATAATTGATTTACGCAGAAAAAGGGGCTACAGAATGAGGCTATATATAATCTGATAATGGCGTGAATACAAATAAGGGCCTTAGAGGCGGGCTTGGAGGGTTAGCTTTCCTCGGATTACAGATAGTTGATACCACCATCTTTCATACTGAAAAGTGCATTTACCACAAAGTCCTTGCAATCTGAAGGTACCAGGCAGATCAAAAGGAAGGTAGGTGATGGCATCAATCAATAGCTAAAGCCATGTCATGTCTGTGTAAGGTAGCGGAAATGACTTTAGTTTTACCTCCAATAAAGACTAGAATGCCTTCCTGAAAAAGGGTTCACAGAAGCCTAGCAAACTCCTTTATATTTTGGAAAGTTACAAATTCAACATTTTCCGTAGTTGAAGTAGCCGTTGCTTTGTGTAAAGTAGAGTTAATTAATTTTGATCTGTCGCCAGTGAAATGAGCTAGAATTGCTGGAACAGCAAATAAGAACCTAGACGCAGCCTAGTCCTTGAAAATCCGTGGATTTAAAAAGGGTAACACGTCTAACGTTGATACTACTCATTATGTAAGGACAAATCATTGATTTACGTTGAGTATGGATTTTAGAAAGTTAAATACGCCTCTTCCAGACACCTGTCCTCCAGACTTGTTGTATGTTACGGTGTTTCAGTAACAAAAACGGTGAGATAAAAGAGATTCGGGGTAATTCCTTCACATTAAATGTTGAAGTTGCCGGTATCGATGTAAACCTAGTAAGCCACTTAGCGGACACATGCTATGAATGCGATCAACCGCTTCATTACGCAGTGTACGCACTAGTCCATGTAGACTTTATCCTCCAGTCGTACAATACGCTCCACTGCGTTCGCTGTTGTGAACGCAGTGGAGCGTATCATTGTACGACTGGAGGATAAAGAGGAGTCCGCGCTATGCATTGTGGGTAATTAAGTTCAGACGGCGCAGGACGACTCTTCGGAGACTGGTGGCACTAGTCTACTAGTCCATGTGACTTGTTTCCCCCGAAGTTGTCTGATCTCAATTTGAAATAGTCTATGTAGTTACGTTTCGAATGAGAAATATGTCTGAGGGAAGGACGTAGTACATGTAGTAGTGGTGGTAGTGGTGGTGGTGGTGGTGGTGGTGGTGGTGTCTGGCTCAGAGCGCAGGAGTAGTAGTAGTAGAATTGTAATCGGTCACTCACGGTAATCTAATACGTACTGATTTCGAACGGCGAAGGCCGGTCCCCTTCGTGTCTGCCGACATCAGCGACCGATATCACTTCTAGAGTAGTAGTAGTGGTGGTGGTGGTGGTGTCTGAGCGCAGGAGTGGTCTAGTGGGGGTGGTGATGTATGAGCGAATGAGTAGTAGTAGTGGTGGTGTATGAGCGCAGGAGTAGTAGTAGTGGTGATGGTGGTGTCTGAGCGTAGGAGTGGTAGTACGTGGCCGGTGGTGGTAGTACTGTAGAGGTGGCGGGACTGGTGGTGGTGGTGTCTGAGCGCAGGAGTGGTAGTAGTGGTGGTGGTGGTGGTGGTGGTGGTGGTGGTGTCTGAGCGCAGGAGTAGTGGCCGGTGGTGGTAGTACTGTAGATGTGGCGGGACTTGTAGTGGTGGTGTCTGAGCGCAGGAGTAGTAAGTGGCCGGTGGTGGTGGTGTCTGAGCGCAGGAGTAGTGGTGGTGGTGGTGGTGGTGTATGAGCGCAGGAGTAGTAGTAGTGGTGGTGCTGGTGTATGAGCGCAGGAGTGGTCTAGTGGGGGTGGTGATGTATGAGCGAATGAGTAGTAGTAGTGGTGGTGTATGAGCGCAGGAGTAGTAGTAGTGGTGATGGTGGTGTCTGAGCGTAGGAGTGGTAGTAGTGGTGGTGGTGGTGGTGGTGGTGATGTATGAGCGAATGAGTAGTAGTGGTGGTGGTGGTGGTGGTGGTGTATGAGCGCAGGAGTAGTAGTAGTGGTGATGGTGGTGTCTGAGCGTAGGAGTGGTAGTAGTGGTGGTGGTGGTGTCTGAGCGCAGGAGTAGTAGTACGTGGCCGGTGGTGGTAGTACTGTAGAGGTGGCGGGACTGGTGGTGGTGGTGTCTGAGCGCAGGAGTGGTAGTAGTGGTGGTGGTGGTGGTGGTGGTGGTGGTGGTGTCTGAGCGCAGGAGTAGTGGCCGGTGGTGGTAGTACTGTAGATGTGGCGGGACTTGTAGTGGTGGTGTCTGAGCGCAGGAGTAGTAAGTGGCCGGTGGTGGTGGTGTCTGAGCGCAGGAGTAGTGGTGGTGGTGGTGGTGGTGTATGAGCGCAGGAGTAGTAGTAGTGGTGGTGCTGGTGTATGAGCGCAGGAGTGGTCTAGTGGGGGTGGTGATGTATGAGCGAATGAGTAGTAGTAGTGGTGGTGTATGAGCGCAGGAGTAGTAGTAGTGGTGATGGTGGTGTCTGAGCGTAGGAGTGGTAGTAGTGGTGGTGGTGGTGGTGGTGGTGGTGGTGGTGGTGGTGGTGGTGATGTATGAGCGAATGAGTAGTAGTGGTGGTGGTGGTGGTGGTGGTGTATGAGCGCAGGAGTAGTAGTAGTGGTGATCTGGATCTTACTCCTCTAGACGCACTGCCACAGGCACCCGACGTGAACACGGGTCCAATCACAATGGAAGAACTCCACACATCTGCTCGACTAACACCTTCTGGCAAGTCAGCCGGTCCTGACGAGCTACCATCTGACATTGTTGGCGTTCTTCCACTCCTGACCTGTGTTCTTCCCATCATGAATGACATGCTCGCCGGCGAGGAACCTCCACAGATATGGCGACGCTCCACCATCGTCGCCATCCCAAAGGGAAGCAGCACTCTTTTGACCAACCAGCGTGGACTTAGCCTCATGTGTGTCAATGCTAAACTGTTCAACCGTGTTCTGCTAGTTCGACTTCGGGAGCGATTGGAGATGTTACTATTGCCATGGCAGGCAGGATTCCGACCCGGACGCAACACAGTCGAGCAAATCATATGTCTCCGAATGGCAATCGACGCATGCCGTTCTAGAAAACGAAGCATTGTTATAACCTTTGTAGATTTCTCCAAAGCATTTGACTGTGTTGATCGTAAGGCCCTAAAAGACATTTTGGCTTTATACGACACTCCTGTGACTTTCATCAACGCCATTATGTCCCTATACACTGATACCGCTGCGTGCGTTCGTACATCATCTGGTTGCACCGATGAGTTTGACACAACTTCGGGAGTACTACAGGGCGATACGCTGGCACCGTACTTATTTGTGATAGTCATGGACTACATCATGCGTACATCGCTCACCACTGAGGACGGTTACTGTGAGAAGGCGCATGTCCGCACGTCATATTGCCGTCAGAATCCCTGCTCTTGCATATGCAGATGACGCTGCACTGATGTCCGACAACGGAGAGGCTGCCCAGCGCCAATTGCACCGTTTCGAGACAGCATCAGCAAAGGTCGGCCTTCGTCTAAACGCCTCTAAAACCAAGGTCATGTTTGTTGGCGACACTCCACACACGGACATTCATACCACATCAGGTGTCACCCTTGCGGTATGCGACGACTTCTGCTATTTGGGATGCAATGTGGCAGAGAACATTAGTGCTTTCCAACGACGGCGACAGATTGCATGGGTTGCAGCACGAAAACTCACAGCTGTGTGGAACAGTTCAGCCAGCGACGGCGCCAAAATGCAGCTGTTCAAGTCTACCGTGGAATCTGTCCTCTTGTACAGTTGCGAAGCTTTGGCAATTACAGAAACATTGGGCAGTCGCATTGATGCATCTCATCGTGCCCTGATGCGCTACTGTCTTGGCGTGCACTACCCGGAGCGGCTCTCAAATGACAACCTGTATGCCCGCGCACTGATTGAGCCCGCGACTCTGACACTGACCCGTAATAGACTTCGTCTGGTAGGCCATGCCCTCCGGAGACCAGAACTGCCACTCGCCATGTTCCTGCACCCCAAAAACCAGGCAACTGAACCGTACCGCCTCGGTGGCGCACTACGCCGTACATATCAAGCGCAGCTCCAAGAGGACTTGAGCGCCATAGGCTTACAACCTAATGCCGCCGTTGATGCCGCCCAAAACCGAACTGAGTGGCAGCAGCGTGTGAAGGCACTGAAATAACAATAGACACAACGCCTCGTGTCCCTAAAGAATGAAAGACACGAGTAGCGTCAAATTGATGATGATAGTGGTGATGGTGGTGTCTGAGCGTAGGAGTGGTAGTAGTGGTGGTGGTGGTGTCTGAGCGCAGGAGTAGTAGTACGTGGCCGGTGGTGGTAGTACTGTAGAGGTGGCGGGACTGGTGGTGGTGGTGTCTGAGCGCAGGAGTGGTAGTAGTGGTGGTGGTGGTGGTGGTGGTGGTGGTGGTGTCTGAGCGCAGGAGTAGTGGCCGGTGGTGGTAGTACTGTATATGTGGCGGGACTTGTGGTGGTGGTGTCTGAGCGCAGGAGTAGTAAGTGGCCGGTGGTGGTGGTGTCTGAGCGCAGGAGTAGTAGTGGCCGGTGGTGGTGGTGTCTGAGCGCAAGAGTAGTAGTGGTGGTGGTAGTAGTGTAGGTGACGGAACTGGTGGTGGTGATGGTGGTGTCTGAGCGGCGCAGGTAGGTAGTGGTGGTGGTGGTGTCTGAGTGCAGCAAGAGTAGTAGTGGTGATGGTGGTGGTGTCTGAGTGCAGTAGTAATGGTGGTGGTGGTGGTTGTCCGCAATAGCTTTTATACTGGCGATTTAGCTATTGTCCGGTAGTAATTTCTCCAATTCCCAGATAAGGCAGGCCAGTTGTCATGACCTAAAACAATGTTTTGATATAGATCAAACAAACGTGGCCTGCTTTGTCAACAATGACAGCAGACTAACATTAACAACCTGAAAAACAGACACTTTTATGGCCTCGGGGTCTTCGTTAACTGCTGTTGCTCTTGTTATTGTTGCTGTTGTTCTATTTTTGTTGTTGTTGTTAACCTGTTGTTGTTGTTATATTTGATGTTGGTGTTGTTCGTCGTCGTCGTTATTGTTGCAATTTGTGTAGTTTTTGTTAACGTCGTTGATACTATTTTGTTTGTTGTTTTTGCTTTGTTCGTCATTTTCGTTATCATTGTTATCGTCGTCGTCGCTGTTATTGTTGTTGTTGTTGTGGTAAAGTTGTTCAAGTGGGCCTAGTTACTTCAATTCAACCTGCATTTTTGATCGACTATGAATTGCAATCCCGGTTTTAGTATCATGGCAATAAGGTCGCCATACTCATCACCATACGGTCTCCCGAAGATATCCTTATGCCACAGGGATTGTATTAAAACACAACGCACATAATTGTCCCATCGACGCGTGCAGGTTCATAAAGTAGGTTTATTAAATATCGATAATTTTTGAATTGCATTAAGCCAAGACTGTGGGTATGGTAAAGCTTGGAATTCTCATTCTACTTATTCCAAGGGTAAAGTAACTCATTTACAAGACAAGCGAACATATCTGAACAATATGGCACCAGCATATATGCACAGAACTCGTAACTAAATAAATACACTCCCGGGAGAACTATTCGCTCTTCTTCTCAAAATCTTCTTCGCATCCATCCCGGGCGCTTAATTTCTTTCTGCAACCATAACGGGATGCATCCCATTGTGTTACTACGCTTTATTCCGTGTAGCGTTCTGTTGTCTATGCATCCCGTTATAGTTGCATAAAGAAAATACGCATCCCGGCTACAGGAAACACAAACTTTTACAGTAATAGAACTTTTGCGATCATAGCACCAAAGATTTGGAACTGTTTACCATCATATTATTCGCTCAATGTCATCTCTTGGCCAATTAATTTTAAGAAGTGTCTCAAGACTCATATCTTTAAGTCCACACATAGTGTATAATTGATTAGTATATTGTTTTTGTCAAACTATTGTGCAGGCCCTCTGTATCCTTGATACACAGGCCCTGCAGTATGTCTGCCATATATTTTTTGTTTGTATTTTATGTATTTGTACTTTTATCTTTGTATTTTAGCGCTTTGAGAACTTGTTGTAAGGCGCTCTCTAAGTATTTTGTATTATTTTTTTGTATTATTATTATTATTATTATGACTATGCGCTGCATAACTTAACAATAACATAACTACTGAATTGTTTGCCATTGAAATAATGTCTTACCAGCAAAACTTATCCAGTCAAGGATGTATGTTACATTACGCAGTTGCGCCAAAAAATTGAGTTCGATTACGCAGTTGATTTTGATGATAATATGATTAACTTCTGGTGCCCCGTTTAGAGGTAATTTGCTACATTTTACAGCATCGGATAGAGGAAATGTCTCTCAGACCTACAATTTGCGAGAGCAATAAGAAAAATATGAACTTCTGGTACCAAAATCTCAAGTTTGATGGAGAAAAGTGAATTTGATTGGGTCACACAATAAACGAAAATATTACCCATTGCTCGCTCTCGCATGTATCCTGGAATATAGAACGAATGGGACAATTACTATAAAGCGGACGACGCGAAAGCGTATTTTGGCTCACAACAGTGTAAATAAAACCTGACTGCGGAGTGTCTTGTATCAAAACTTATACATATTGAATTACCTATAACAAGCCTCTAAGACATGTTCAGGTCCCGTTCAGGTTAAGATAACTTGTTGTTGCTTTGTAGGTCTACATCCATTTCACACGCGCACGTCGATGATCACCCCAGCAGCACACTTTGTCTTGTTAGTGACGATATGACGCTCTCGGCATTGCACCTGATCATGTGGCTGTCATTTGATCAAATTATGCTCTCGTTGTAAAACAACTATAATGTGGTTAATATGATATTTGCCGTTTGTGAGTTCGCGATCTCTCTGTAATATAGAGCTGGAGGTCTTTCTCCTGTAGCATATGCAGTTGTCGTCTTCCAATTTTTTTTTTTTGTTTGTTGGAAGAGTGCTACAAACACCCATGAAATAACCACATATTATGCCATTGAATAAATGTGGTGTGTAGATCCCTGTCCTTATGGGGTGACTGGCCCTTTTGAGAACGATGGCGTAAACATTGAGCTGATCGCATAAACCTCGAATGTCCGTGATAGGTGACGAGCTGTACATGCCCGATGTTTACGCCATCAACGGTCGGAAAAGGTCAATTACGAATAAAGGTTTAAGAATAGACAAACCGATTTACATCTACTCGATCGATCACCCTCACGATAGAGGTTGTTTTAATTCTAACCTTTTGTACATTCAATAAGTTCAAGCTTCATATTCCATAAAATCTCCCATAGCGAATATTTGCTATTTTTCATGCGACGTGCGAGCCCAGAATTTTAGAATTAGAAATTAAATAACATGGCAGCTGCAGCGTATGTGCGTCATAAACGGTGGTTACATCTTTTGTGCCCTTTTCCCGAGGAAAACCAGAAATAATTTTCAGGACGCAGCTCTGCAACTGTAGTCGGCTCAAATGAATTTGGGATTCTTGCAAAGTCTATTTCATATCACATGACCCACATTTAATTTGCATAAATACCGTATTCTGGATGCGCAAACAAGACTATTTTTTACAACTTTTAAGTTCTAATTATTAAAATAATTGATGCTTAATAAATTCGAAACAGCTATCCCAATTACACCATGTAACGTAAACATCACATTTACACCTTCCGGTAAAACAAGTAAACTGTAGGTAATGATTATCAATTATCATATAGTGAAACTTACACTACGCCCGCAGTCAGTGAAAACACACCTGGCGACTCATCATGCTCATAGGCTATAGCGTCATTTGTTCCTTCGAGTCACGTGAATCAACAACGTTTTATAACCCATTTATATGTTAAATATAAATGAGTTACATTATGTCTTTCATTATAGCTAGTCTCTATACCAGACGATTTCTGACTCATTGACATCCTTAAAATAGGGGGGGGGGGGGGGGGGGGTGGCAGAAATATATAACACCAAAATCAGGGTAAATACTTGCATTCAAAATAATCATAATAACGCTTTCCACGCGGCAGGCGTCTGCAGACGACATTCCAAAATTTCACAATATGTTTCAAACATTTCAAAATTATTTGTTGTCATTACCATATTCAGAATCAACTTTAGAAATGCATTAAAACAAGTACTAACATGCCTAGTATTGGACTATTGTATTAGTAATCCTTAGGATAGACTTTAAATTTGGAAAAGGTTTCTGAACAATCTGTTCATGTATTTATAATCATTACAGCGTGTCCCAAAAAAACTGGGTTCAAAAGTTTGCGAGCCTATAACTAAAAAAGTAGGAAACATGGATAGTCAATATTTAGGGCCATCAAACAAAATATACCTGACCTTATTTGGTTAAACTCTGTTATTAATACAATATAAACATTTTGAAATACAAAGATTTTAATAGAGCGTGGTCAAAACCCATTTGTCCCACTTTTCAAGGAACCTCCCGATGGGTTGCAATTGCGCATTGTTGTGACTTTATCAAAGTTTTGCCTTTGCATTCATTCTTTACAAAGACTTGGGCAGTAAACAAAATTATCTTGGTCATATTGCAATAATACAAGTTCATTATTTACATAAACATTAAAACAAAATGTTCTTTGTTATAGTCCGAGTTATTGTAAAGTTCTTTCGGAGAATAAACCCCATGCCGGGAATACTGCACAGTTGCATGCAACGCACGGATGGTTTATTCCTTAAATCGGGACAAATGGGTTCTGACCACTCTCTATTCAAATCTTTGTATTTCAAAAAGTTTACATTAGATTGGTCTCCAAATTTACCCAATTAAGGTCAGGTATATTTTGTTTGATATCCTTAAATATAAACTATCCATGTTTCCTATACTTATTTCGTTATAAGCTCGCAAACATTTGAATCCAGTTTTTTTGGGGCACGCTGTATTTATGGTAAAACCAATAGCCGCGTGGAAAGTGTTAGGCAACATCACACATAAGTACAATTTAAAATTACATTTTTCACACGCTTTTCGCGTGTTTTTGTTCAACATAATACAAGTATAGGTCTCATAGAAGTTGCGTGTGTGAGATTACTTACAATTTTCTGAATTATCTATAAAATACGGGGTTGTTTCAATTGTTTTTATAAAGCAACATTGCATTATTTAAATTTTGAAATAAACGAATTCAGTAAAATTATTAATTAAATATGGCAATAGAAGTGTTGCCCCAATGCCATAATATTAGAATGATTAAATGAATATCTTAACATTGATTTACAAATTCAAGTGGAGAAAATTACCGTTTCAGTTCATACGCATGTGACCTGGTAATTAGAAATGTCAAAACTGTGTATGGAACCTCTTGAAATGCATAAACAATCAATGCAATGTTATATCCATCATACATTCATGAAACATTCAGTCACATGAACTGAAACAATAACTTGTCTGACTTGAATATCATGCATGGGACAGGCAACATTTTTACCATATTAATTATATCTGTTCCCATCCCAGATAATATTACAATGTATGTTTTTAATGGCTTTTACACAGGACTTACACATGGTTTGGACGGGCTTTTTTGCCGAGATTTGAAATTTCAACCTATTTCCGTTTTATAATGTCTACCCAGTGCCATTTATAAAGCTAAATAAGGCCAGGGTTATATAATGTACATTCTGCATTCATTGTTAGTTGTTCGCCCATTTATTCGTCCTTACAATTGAATAAGAAAAATTAATCATTTATTTATATTATCAAAATGGCCTTGCGCACAGATGTGTATTGCATTGATTAGCTGAATGCATTGATGAACTAATAGTACACTACGTGTTGCCATGGATACACAATGTTCCATATGTGTTGTTTGTTGCGATGAGTTTAATTATGAAAAAGACCCAGAACAGGTGGACCGGAATTCAAAAGGAAACAGCTTGGCTAGATAGCAATGATGATGTGTAATTGAACCAATGGATATTATACTTGGTTGCGTTGATATTATTCATGTTTATACATGTGCACCGGGGTGGGGGTGTGTAGGGGTGGGGGTGTGTTTGGGGGGGGAGGGGGGAGAAACCCATCCGATATAATATACTATAAAATCGTGAAATATTATCAATTAAAGTTATTCCCATCAAGTGACAATTTATTTTAGACAAAATATGTTTATGGAAAAATGGAATGTTTGTAGCGCTATGTGATGATTTTATAAAAAGCAACGATTTGCTACACGACTCATCATAGGCTACTACCCGGGTCGCACCCGGGACTCGCTGTGGAGGAAATTCAGTGTTTCTAGAACTCAATAGTAGATTAACAACAACAAAAATGGAACAAATAGGCTCTTTGTAGCCACAGAGCTGGGCTATTCGATGCTGATGTGTTGTGTAACCATTTTTTCTGTAAGTGATGCATTGTAAATATCCCAGGGAGACCCAAGATGCCAGCAATATGAAGGATGAGCTATCACGTCGACTCGACACTAGAGGGTATACCATGTTATTAAATGCCACTACTACGAATCCCTTGTAGCCAGAAGTAGATATTTTATTCACAGCTGATAACACCTTACCACCACATCATGTCGTCAATGAAGACTTATATTTCAACTCGTATGCATTTTACAATATTGTATTGCATTGAAAGACGCTTTATTTAAGCAACAACCTCGTCCCCAGATTTAACCGCAAAGAGTTTTAAAACATTTTGTACCATCCGTTTATTTAATGTGAACATTTTCTCAGCCCAATTGGGGTGCAAATAATAGGCCCGCGGACACAGACAGTGGTACACAGAGGGATGCCCTACATTTGTCCCAAAAAATCAAATATTGCCGAGAATTGCACAACGTTCCTCAAATTGTCTAAAGTTGCATATTTTTCAAAAAAGGCGCAAATTTTCTGTTCTGGAATTAGTCGCCAAAATTGCGAAATTGTATCTAATCAATTTACGGGACACCTATTCCAAATAATCAGATTGTGAAAGTTATTATTGCTGACTTGAGTATCACCTTGATCACAATATATTCTAATTACTCCTTATATTCTGTTTGTTATTTTATGCAGGTCCCGTTAGACTGACTGGATTATTGATATCTGCCTTGGCTCTGGCAAGACTTCATCTACCATCTACGTTGAAAACATTATCGATGTCTGCCCTTGGCTGAAATTGACACGGATGTTCAAAAACACCGATGGCGGCGCTATAACTCCGATGCAGCAGGGCAGACGACGATGGTCACGCCAATCCTAAATTTTGAATTCGTATTGGAATAACAAGTAATCGCGAATGTTAATCTTATCATTTTGAAAAATTCATCATAATTAGAAGATTTTTTTTTCAATCCAAAACCGCTGGAGTTGGCTAACCAACTCCATTGTACATGCAATTTTTTTTAATTATTTTCATCGTTAACCGGGCGATAACTGTTAAAAATATTTCAAAATGGCGCACTCCCGTTGCCATATTGGAACGATGAAATCGCGTGACCATCGTCGTCTGCAGCAGGGCAGACAGCAGGGTTGGAGTGGCAACCCAGACCAGACTATTGCTTGTTCTGTATAAATAGGATTACTTTGGTAAACTTACCATATTGAAACAAATATAAACCAAAGGGATCATGGTACTTCGAATTTTACTAACTCTCCCGACGTCAAATCTGACCATCTGACACCATGCACAATATCTAAGTGATGACGCAGAGGTCGCTTCAATGTAATCCCAGCATGCAGTAGAAAAGCACTGTGCACTGTGATAATACTTAATAGATACAGTTCAACACCTGATAACATCATGGTCAATTAGAGGAACTAATCATGGAGACTTTTCAACTTTTTTGGTATGATTGTATTAAGAAATAGAATCCCAATTCATATATTGATACAGATATGAAGTCTCCATTATTAGTTCCTCTAATGAGTGACCATGATATTTAAGTACATTTTGTACTTTTCAATGGAAATCGGGTGTTGAATTATCTCAGTGCACAGTGTTTTTCTACTGCATGCTGGGATTAACACACTGAAGCAACCTGGTGATGACGCATACGTTGGGATGTGTACAGAAAATGAAAGATGAAAGTTGTATCAGATGGGCCAAATTGAATTAACATTAATGTAAAAGTTGTTCGAATACCGGTATCAAGTTTGTAACTTACGGATCATTTTTGTAACTAAGGTACTTATCGTTTAACAATATGCACTCCTTGCCGAAAGAGATATTTCTAACATAACGTAATAACATTAATGGTATATGAAGAAATGTGCGTTTCTTCTCATCGGAGAACGAGAGCACAATATTAAACAGGAGAATATACAGCTCCTGGGTGTTCATAGAAACAGTTTGCCGATAGCAATAACGCTCTGTCATATACGCCATTCAGTTGCTATAGGTTGCACAGTGAAAAACTAGTTCAGAACTCTTTACGGACCAGTGGCGTAGCCAAGGGGGGGCAAGGGGGGGCAGCTGCCCCCCCTGTGGGGTTCTCTGCCCCCCCTGTTGCCCCCCCTGTGGGAAATGTCAGTTGAAATAATTTGGGACTAACCTATTCACAACACAAGGAAATTCAATCCTCAATTTGGTTGTTGCCCCCCCCACCAAAACTCCCGGCCCCCCCTTTGCCCCCCCACTGAGAAAAACCTGGCTACGCCACTGTTACGGACCATCATCCCGAGCATCCAAACATAATGCTAACAACATTTTACGTTGATGGGGACGTATCTGTTACCTGTTATATCAAAATTGTGACGTACACGACGGGACATGAATATAAATGTCCAAATAAGTGTAGTTGTTTTTCTATGTGAAAATAAAGCGAACATTTAAAATTCATAAATGATAGTTGATGTCCTTTTGTGAGCAATATATCTTTATTGTCACTCACTTAAAATACACCTGTTATTATTCTAAATCCATTTCCCGTAATCCTCTGAAGGCTTCCCTTTAGAAACACAACTCATCATAATGATCTCCGAGTGGATAAGAAATATAGAATTTACGATCCAATAAGGGATCCAGATTCATACGGATTGAAAACCGTAGATCGGAGAGGGTAAACGCACTGGGATAAACGGACAGTTTTTTGTAGATAAACGGAACGCGGTTAAATAATGACCAACCAATACGTGTTTAGCCATGCTTAGCGAATGCATTGAACAACTCCCGTGAACGGACAGCCAGTGCGTTTACCCTCTCCGATCTACGGTTTTCAATCCGTACGAATCTGGATGCCATCCCGAACGCTTAAAAGAACTCAACCCTGGTCTATACGGGCCCGACTAACCCATTTTTAAAGAAATCGGTGAAAAAAATGATCACGTGCAATTGTGCAAATAAATACCGACCCAAATAATTGTTTGAGCTTGTCAAAATACGGCAAGATGTCTACAGATTTGTAAGTTGATTTTTACTATCATTTTCAAGGGATAAAAAGTAAAAACAAAAAACACCCGACCGACCGACCCATCCTGAGAGGTCCGTTTGCCCGTAGAATAGGGTTGAGGCTTTTTTCGTCGCTAAAGGAGCGATCACTATTTACTCCAGAGGGGGACCAAGGGGACAGAGGAAATCATGGGGGGGGGGGGGACACGATTTATTTTTTAGACATGAAGTGGAGGAGGGACGCGAAATTAAGTCCGTGACACAAACAATGACGGTACGTATGGTGTAAACACTGTAAAGTGAGAACATTAATTAAAATACATACAATGAACGATGAAACGTGAAGTATCAGATATTTCAGGTTTGTTTGTTTGTTCGAACGTTTTATCACAACTTTCAAAACCGCACAATTGTTTGGAATTTTTTCAACAATTCCGTGTAAACTTCAATAAATCTATGTATACCTAAAGCAGGATGACCTAAAGCAGACGACACAAACAGCGCCACCTAATAAATAAGATACAGCCAAGATAAACTTAAAGTAAAATCAGATCGGCAAGTTGAGTCGCATACCCCTGACTGGCCATACACTCACTGGGCATACTTCCCACTGGTATTGGTAATGATGATGAAATGAAGTGATACATCATTGACAATTGCAGTATACATACACAGTTCAACAAAAATAAGTTTATGCCTGATATTTATAAAATGAGTTACTACATCGAAACGATTTTTGGCACACATACATGTACGTATTAACAGCAACACTAGAACGGGGCTATAACTACGCTGTGTGTTGTAATGCTTGAATGAGCATACATTGAATGGAGGAATACCTATTTCAAAAGTTGCTAAAAGTTCAATGTGTGCTCATTCAAGCAGTACAACACATGTGCGGTGTTCAAGCAAAGACCCTGGTTCAAGCTGCTTTCAATACATCATTTAGCAACTTTTGAATTAAGGTATTCCTCCATTCAATGTGTGCTCATTCAAGCATTACATCACCTGCATAGTTAAAGCAAAGATTTTCTAGTACAGGGATTATGATGTCTATTGAAATGTCGAATAAGAACTGATACTATGTGCGTTTCATAGCACCTGTATGACATGGCATGTTTGAATAGAGCGGTGATTAGTATGGGCATTGGTAGTCTCTTGCGACAACAGCATGGCCCTTAGTGGCTGTTGTGACACAAAACTAACGTTTAAAACGAGATGGCACGGTGAAAGTGTAAATATTTCTAACAATTTCAACATATTAAATTATCACATACATTCACCGTGTCCGATTGATTTTACTATATGTGTGTGATAATTGTACATAACTTCTCCACCCAGTGTTTTTATAGAACTAAACTCGAACCCACGCGCACAATGGATAATGTGTGAATATTGTTCAGATCGATACTAATAGATGCAATCGTTCAGGGCACGAGAGTGAATATTTATTCATGACTTGTTCTTGAGTTATTTCATGACAGGGCTAAATACTACACATTCTTTATCTTGGTCCGAAACACACATCGCTTCAAACGACTTGGCGCACATAAGTATCCCTGTACTAGAAATTCATTGGTTAAAGCCCCATGCTAGTGTTGCTGTGAACACGTACATTATGAGCGTGTTTCTGCTGGGGAAGAAACCACTAATAAATGCTAAGTTTGCCCAGTAGAAACAGGCAGAACCCGCTAAGAATCGATATTTGTGGTAAACCCAAAAACCTTCACAAACCAGGTTTGGAACCGGCAATAATCGGCAATAAACCCAATAGAAACAGAAAGGAATTAATCTTAGCGGTTTGCGCCGTGAACCGTGTCACGCTGGGTTATACACATTGTGAAGCAATCTTTTTCAGGTGCAGTGGCAGTATTTGGTATTACAAAAGGTCAAACGTCATGGCCCATCGACTAAGATCGATAAACTTAGCGGTAACTTTTCGTGCCGGAAACAGGGGATTAAAAACTTACCTATTAAATCTTAGCGTTTACTTTTGCAGTGCCCCAGTAGAAACACGCTCTTAGCGACTCCAGCCATTAAAAAAAAAATGTGTGTTGAACCATGGAATTACTTTCCTATGGTCAAAAACATAATTCCACCTTAAGAACTTGTCACACAAACACACCAGCCATTCAACCATTCTTTAGTGCTGGTCTGTCCCCATTTAAATTTGTAAATTTTGAACCATGGGTGTTATGTGACAGGTGTAATGCTCTAAAAATCCTTGTCACTTTCCCATGGTCAAAAACAGAGTTTCTCCTTCCTTGAAAACTTGTCACACAAAGACCCCAGTCATATTCAACCATTCTTTGGTGCTGGCCTATCCCATTCAAATTGTTTGAACCATGCGCGTTATGTAACAGGTGTACGTACCACTCAGAAAAGCCTTATGGAATCATTTTTCCATGGAGAAAAACACATATTCTCCTTTGAGAACATGTCACACAAATAATGGTTGAATGGCTGGAGTCGCAAACTTGTCACAGTGTAAATTTCACCTGCTGCCCAACAATGCATTGTTATACATCTACCCTTGACAACAGCTTTTGGAAAGAGAACAACCTGTTCTTCCTAAAGAAATATCACATTATTAATAATGTAATATATGCAGTTTTCTTTTAATTGATGATTCAATTTGGGTTTCCTTCATTTGAAACACACTGTAGAGCAGTCCACAATAATATTAGACACTGGTGTTGTATAAGGCGCAAACACATTTTCTACTGTAACATAGAGGCTTAACTTCAAATTAATAAAGAAGTTTGGGCACTGCGGTTCGATGCAGATGGAGGACAGACTCTGATCTGATCAGACTTATTGATCTGTTTCACTTATCATGCCAAGACACATCTCGTATCTTCTCGTGATGTTTTAAACACTAATTCGGGTAAAATTTGTAATTATCCATGCACCAGCCTAAAAACACTTTTATCTATAAATCAAGTCAATTCCTCCAAAATCTCATCTCATCTATCGTTTGACGACATAGTTTATTGATATGCAATACATTTATACAACATAACATCTATCACTAATATTAATCTGTTACATACTGTTATGTGAGAAACATCTTGTATGGAAGGTTCAGTATATTGATCCAGTAAAAAGTACTCATATGCATGACCTTAATCTTCCACACAGGGAGCATCAACTTTAAATGGAGTCACCAATGCAGGTAACCCTATTTGAAATTCACACTCCTTGTGGGGAAGAGTACGGTAATGTTTTTAGTGGGAGGTGTATGTACGTCAAATGGAACAGCCCTTCACAAACATGAACCAGTTGTACAGTAATACTCTCCTGTAATCTGGAAAACCAAGTAAGTCTGTTGAACGCAAATTTGAGAAAACAAAGGAAAATTGTCTTGTTTCAGGACCCATATTTGGACTAGGTTTTTCCCCTTTAGTTTATCAAGTTAAAGTGTGTGAAACTTTTTCCTGTCAGCAGATTTTTCATCTGGAAGAACCTAGTATGGAAAAACCTAGTCTGGAAAAACCTAGCAAGATGAATTGCTAGGTTTTTCCAGATCAGTATACATATTTACTCTGATACCTATGGGTCTAACTCAATTTTCATCAACATTTGACTTACTAGGTTTTTCCAGATTACATGAGTACTGTACCGTGTCACTTTCTATACAACAAATTCCATCAATGTAACACTAATTCATGTAGATGTAGCCCTATAATATAACTCTTACAGCACAATATTCAATTGATACATGCACTAGTTTACCACAAGAGAAGTTTATAATTTATACAATTTACTGAGAACACATGATGGTGGTGATGGATATGGGAAACAAAGGTATACAGTAGATAATTGTATTTTTTGTATTGTATTGTCTTTAAACATTGACATGATTTTACTGGCTGCAGTGGGGAGTTAACAATGCTAGGACTATATTGAAGGGGAAGAGGGGCACTACGGACTTTAAATGTGTAACAATAACACCATGAACATTAAATAATGGGTTAAATGCATCAAACTCATTTACTTATCATGCATTATATTCTACCATGTTCTTCTCTGTATGAACTGATGCAATAACAATTGCCAAGAGATAAGAAGATCGTCAGTTCATATTGGCTTTGTTGTGTGCTTTTTTTCAACCTGTTTGTGCAAGGTGGCTTTGGAAAAGATAAATATTGGCATATCTCAATAACTTGAATGTAATATGTAGAGTTTAGACCAATAATCTTAGTCCATACCTTAGCCCATGCCATATGAAAAAAACTGCTTGAGAGACACTCTCTTCATACCAACCTATGGCAGAAGGAGAATGAAACATCCTTGCACATCTTATTTGACCTACATACATATAAAGGTGTTGTACTAGGTGATAATGAAGGCATGATTCAGGAATGATAGATAGCCACTCTTGCTAAACAATGCAGTGTATAGAGAAATCTTGTGTCTTTTGTTGCCAAAGGACGGTAATGATGCCCTTCTCTATTGCATCACGGACTGTTCAAGCTGTAGACCTGTATCCCACAAGTTAGACATGCCAAGTTATAAAACATACAAAATGCATTGGATTGTTAAATACAGTCAACCATTCTGGCAAAGAGATGTTTCTGATGGAAATTCATACACGCTTATTATAGCGAGGATAATATTCAATTGTCCTGTGGTGTTCCAAATTTGATGGCTAGTGATCTTGATCGATACGTCCAGTATTCCCGGCGGATTGGGTCAACTTGGTCAGCGAGCAACTTGCACATCTGTGGAATACATACAAAGAAAGAAATCTGGATAAAGATGTACATGTAGTTTATCTTTATATTAAATTTGGCAACAAAAATTGCTCATCCTTGGGTATGAAGCCAACGTCAGATGTTCGGCTTTATATTTGCGAAGCAAAAATTGCTACACACTTTTTGACTTGTGTAGCAATTCCTAAAACACTTTTTGACTTGTGTAGCAATTCCTAAATTGTGTGTCGCAGTTTTTATAGGCAATAAAATACAGGCTGTATCAAAATGATTTGTACTCTGATATGTTCCATTTTCAAAAAAGCATTAAAAATATAAAATCTCTGATAAATACAATATTGTTGATTTTAATAAATAGGGAATTATGTCAACTTATTGATCTGATAATCTGAAGATAATTGGCTGTTGTTTCTGACCGCTATTGTCATTCAAATGAAGATCGACGTAATCATGGTTTTACTCGCAGCAACGCAAATTTAATAGGTTCACTGCACAAACTCTTTATAAGTAGTGAATATATGAGTGCAGTCAGGAGGAACTTTGAATTGTGCGCTTCAGATCTAACGTTTCGATGAAAATGATAAAAACACCAATATTCCTTTAAAAGCTTGTAAATTCTGAAAAAAATGTTCGATTGTCGTAAATCAAAATTCTTAGAAAAGATGAAACTTCAATAATTTTGCATATAGAAGCAAAATGGTCTAAATGGTTCGTAACATATCAAAACAAATTCTGAAAAACTGATCAGACCACGGTACAAATCTTTTTGATACAGCCTGTAGCGCACATAAATATTATTTTAACTAAATTATAACAAGGAGTTATTATTTATAACTCCATGATTAAGTTATAATTATCTGTCTCTATTTTTGGCAGTGGCGTAGCTAGGTTATTGATATTGGGGGGGGGGGGCGGGCGAGAAATGATAATGAACCGACAAGATTTTTGTGAGTCAAATATGCGCGCGTAGCGCGCGAAAAGTTTCGAATTTGCACCTATTTTTTGCACGATCGAGGTACATTTTGGCTCTAAACAAGCTTGTAGCAAAGAATATTGCATTTTGGGAAGACACATGGACTTTCAGTTTTCACTACATCTCCAGAAAAGTACAACCAATACTCAGCCCAATTTACTAATGAATTTGTAGCTGAGATTCAAAGCTAGAATTAAGGAATAATTCATAAGACTGGCTTATATAATAGCAAAGTTATGAGGTAGGAGGTAGAACTTATTGAATGAATCTCATAGTATCAGCATCCTACTCACCTCGACAGCATTTGGAAGTATAGTTTGGTCCTTGGTAT
The DNA here is from genome assembly GCA_035610835.1 of Ophiura sarsii. NCBI lineage: Eukaryota > Metazoa > Echinodermata > Ophiuroidea > Amphilepidida > Ophiuridae > Ophiura > Ophiura sarsii. Next base: position 16,159,274 of record CM069448.1, on the reverse strand, counting down.
TTCCTTCTAGCATCTCTTCATGCATATCAATAATGAATCCTAGTAGATATGGTGATCGGATATCATTCTGGTACATTTCTTGGCAGGTAGCCATCAGGTTTGGGTATGTATGGATGTCTCTGTCATTCAGGATTCTACAGGATCAAATAGGGTATACACAAAGGCAAAGAAGATGTTAAAGACACCACCACAATGCATTGCATTTTTACAAAATGCCCTAATTCTGGTCTCCAATTTGTCTCATTTCCCATAGACATATGCACACAATCATGGCATCATAGCGCGTTCATCGTTGGAGCTCTTAGGTTCTAGTTTACATCAATGAATAAATTAGTTATCAGTGTTCCTTTTTCTTATTTCTAAAATTTAAGAGCTCGACAAATGCATCATGTTAAAACATCAGTTTGTACGCTCTACTCAACCATACACAAGATCGGTCCTAGTGATCGCATGAGGCCGTGTAAGCCACTGTTGTTTACATAAGCAAAATTACCAAAAATCGCAAAATGTTTCGCCTGATTTTCAGACTTGCAACTGTAAAAAACTTGCATTGTGTGTATATATGATAACATAGTATGCAGAGGAATCCCATTGGCATAAATTCAGTTTGATGGTACCATTTCAAGGATGTACGAAAAGGGCTATATTTTGGCTGTTTTGGTAATGGTGCAATCTGAAATTTGTTGACTTCATGTTGTTTGTTGTCAACGGCATGTGACGTCATTCTGGGCCAACCTATAGGGCAATTCCGTAAATAAGTAGATCACAGGTCAAATAACATTATTGGCTCTCATTCACTGGAAATGGTTTTAACCCAATTTTGGTGTTTGGCATCCTTAGGGTCACTACATGACTTTAAGACACATACTTTTTGACGGAATTGTGCAACGTTTTGTCGCAGAGAGTCTAAAAACTGATTGTGGGGTCACACTAGCAGCGAGGTTGGACATACATTTGTAAGTTTACGCACATTTTCAAGAGGATGTAACACTACTCGGTGAATGAATAAGCCATCAAACTATCATAAAAAGCTCTATATATATATATAGGGTATTTTGCCTGGCACTGTTTTTTGGGTGCACATCTGGGTGCCTTTTACTTGCAAGGTATACAATGCTATGTGAAAGAAATGAGCATGAAATTTCAACTATGTTGGTAAACAAAAACCAAATGCTCTTTAAAAGCCAGGTTTCTTGAGCACAGATGTCAGAGTTCCACCATGTTCTTGGTATCCCAAACACATCCATATCCAGAATCCAGTCTTCAGGATATCAAGTGGACTTAGACAAGGACACAATAGTCAATAGGGGTTCTTGTTGGTTGATAAAGAAGTATTCAGAGCACCATGTATACATCAGAGTCAACAAGCCATCACTCAACAATTGAAAATTGTCTATGACCCAATTCTGACGTCTTGTTCCCCAAAAGGTCAGGAGCATCAGATCGGGTCGTAAGTCTGCTGATGAATACAAATCGAACAAGTGAAAGTTGCTTATTTCTACTTTCTGTTGTCATTAAAATTGAATTCTCTCAATACAGTGACAAAATACAGGTTGGTTTCAAATTGCAATAAATTACAAGAATTAGGAAGGTAGTTTTTTTTAGATATTCTAGTTGTTGTAAGAGTTAAGTGAACTTAAAACTAGTTCTAACTGACAAATCAAGGCTAAAGCAGCACATTGAACTTAGTGACCCCATAGTGGTTGCAAACAGGTTGACTTATGTTTTAAGGTCAAATTCTGGACATGCTATTCTGATAAAGTGTACGAGCAGTTGCTGAACTCTAGATAAGACCCTGCTATCACCTATGAATTGTGACGAGGGGCCTACCAACTTAGTCATTTGTCGATCAATTGATCTAGAATATGTCATCAAATACATCCTGTGATGTCACCAGAAAGTCAACATCTTCAGGCAACTCTGGATCAACGGTCATACACCATTGAGAAAGACATCCAATCGGTCAGTATCAAATTGCAATTAACTACAAGAAATAGTAAGGTAGTTTTTAAACATCCAACATGACGGGAGTAAATGTAGTTGATACTGAATTCATTTTGATGTACTTTTATTATTTTTGAGTTTGATTACATATGGACCAAAAGCTTCTTTTGTTTGTATTAACTTCCTTTTACTTACCCTCTCAAGTAATTCCATGCACTCTCATTGTTTGGAGCTTTCCTAATCTTTGCAAGGGTATATCTACAGATGGGGAAAGACAATATTTATATTTAAATAGGTTGAGATATAAGGTGGAATAACAGTCACAGCAATCGAGCGTTGTGGTTAATAAGCCTATAGGTCAAGGCAGTTTGATTGGAATAGTCACAAGTACAGTGTTATTGAGACTGAAATACAATAGAAGACTTTAGTATTAACACAGTACCATCATGGGTTCAAATCAGATCAAATTATGTGGCTTGTTATTCATGTCAAGTTAAATGTATGCTCTCGGTATTAAAAGACTAGATTTGTAACTTGTATTAGCATTCACTTGACTTATCACAGTGGTAGATTGACATCTACATACATTTACGGTTTTTTTAAATTAACACCCAAAAGTTCAGAATTCTTTTTTTCCATTTTTGTGTTCAATCGCCTATATTCTGTACATTTCTTTATTATATATCCATAGTGTGTTGCACATCAATGGTTCATCTTTTCATACAAAACTTGATCAATCACCTTCTTAAATGCTCAGCCACTTGCTTGAGAATATACGGAAGTCTCTCTCTGAATGTGCCAAGATCATCACTATTTTGTGCTCAAAAGTCAATTGAGCATCTCTCTACATACATGGCAGTTGTCAAAGTAACCCTTCATTGAACAGACGATAGAGTTGTTCATTGAATGTAAAATAGTATTGACTTGAATTTAGGACATTTTAATTGAGACCGTCCCACATTCTTAGGCAAGTGGCTGAGCACTGAGACAAGTGATTACTCTAAATGTGGATTTGTTGAAAAGATGACCATATCCGCTTTTGTTTGGCATGCATACACTATGAGTATGTCACGAAATGGTGGTTTTTTTTGCGAGTTTATCTTTTATGTTAAACTTACCTAACTTCTCTCTCCACTACCTCATCTGAGAAGTCCTGACTCCGGCTCACCACGTAGTATCTGTGATTCCAAGCCGAGTTGTTGCGTAAATCGTCCTCTAACAGTCGGTCTACATAATCCAGCTCTTTGTCCCACATATTATGTGTAGATAACACCCACTGACGGTGGGACCAGGCATGATAGTTCTTGGCATCCATTTGTAGAATGCTTTCAGTGAATTGCAGCTCTTTTGATGGATCTTTCAGCCATTCCACCAGTAGCCTTCTGTGATGCCTTTGAGGCAGAATAAGGACGAGTACAAAATTAAACGTTTTACTCATCGAATGCTGTGAATGAACAAAAGCACTGACTTTGATATTTCACTATGATCTGTTCCATCACTCAGTACAAACATAAATTCAAACACAAAGTTGGATGGTATGCAAAAAGCAAACAAATCCATACAGAACAGATTAGACATGGCACCCTGGACTTCCAAGAAATAAAACCCACAGCAGCCTTTATTCTTTGTGTACAAATTCTAAAGAAGTGGAAAATGCTACACACTGTGTTATCATGGTTATAGCTATTGTTACTTGTCGTGACAGTAGGCCTACTAACAGTACAAGTATCCATAAAACTCAGTGAGCTGGAATCAGAATTGCCAGTCTGATGAAGCCACCAGTGAAGAAGTGAAACGTCATTGATCACAGTGAGTAACATCTTTTGGCTTTGTAAACAAAGAAATCTCAGTATTATGTCTACAAGCAATCCAGATGAACTTAATTAAAGATACTTAGAGAGTTGCAATCCTTGAACAGCCAAGATCAAAAATGATCAAAATTGTGTCTCTAGTACAGGCCTTCTCAAATGGTGGCGCGCGCGCCACTTGTGGCGCATTGCATCAGTGCGAGTGGCGCGCGGAAGGACGCATGGAAAAAAATAAAAACAATAAAAAAAATTAAAAAAATTAAAAATTAAAATTAAAAAAGAAGAAATACCGTAAATCCCAACTGCAACCAGATCGCAAGAAGCATGAAGAGCCACTTTAGCCACTATTAGGTAAATTAATAATTGAACGAACACAACTAAGCAGCGTATTGCGTACATTGCGTGAAGCGCGTGCCACAACAATTCGTGTTATAATTTCGGGCGCGATCATCTTTGCACTGCGTTCGCGTTGTTCGTTCAATTATTAATTTACCTATAACTGCAGTGAAGTCATGATTAGTAGTAAGTAGGCCTATTGGTTATCACTACATTTGCTACCATTTTGTGTACATTTTACCATCAAAATCTCTTTATTTCTTGTACTATATTACGTGCAAATATAGCTCTCCTTAGCCTCTTAAAATAAAAGGGGGAAATCCATTCCAGGGGATTTCGCCACCTGGACCTAAGACGGGCCCCTGGACCTCACCCGTTTTTCGCTCCGCTCGCTTCGCTCGCAGGGATAGTGGCGCTTCTAAATCACTAACATATCAAAAGTGGTGCTTCACAAAATCTAATTGAGAAGGCCTGCTCTAGTATAACAGCCATAACCACTGGCAGTAAGGATGAATTTTAGAATTCTGATTAAACATGCCAGTTTAATAAATGTACAATTAGATCCCTTTGATAAACATAACTAATATGTGATACCCAACACCTGTTGCCTCTTCTGTTTGACTCATTTGTGTTATATTTAGGCAGGCATGTACCTACATCATGAAATGTCCCAGGAATTGGGATTCAAACCATAGTATATCACCCAAACCATAGTGTATCAGGTATTTTTGGTTATTTTGGGGGAAAATATATGTACACCCTCCCCAATTCACTTCCTTTTTCTTTTTGACTAGTCTTATACTGTAGACTCCCCAAGATATTTCAACACACCTTATTATTTTACTAATACTCACCACACTTGGTAGTTTTTTGGGTTATCTTCTATGACTTGTTGAATATATTGCATCTCTTCCCATAAATCCTTGTTCAATTCTTGTAATAAAATCTGTCTGTAATGCCTGTTTCACAAAAATAAACATGCAATCTCTGTTTATATATATTTCAAATGTATAGAAACCTTACCCAGTTGGAAATGGGGCAAACTTTTTTCAGATCTATTGGCTTCAGGCTTTTTTTTTATATCACCCTGAACATTAACGGGCAACAATGGTGAGGTATGAAGTGAGCAGGGTTGAAGCTACGCTGCCGGCAATCTAAAATAAAAAAGGGTACATTTTTTATTTGTTTACATTTTGAAACCGCCTTATAAATCAAGAAATTATGTGGCAGAACCCTCAAAGTGCATTAAAAAAACCTTAAAACATCCCGGCCGCTGAGCTGCGAGAGCTCCGCTCACTCGGCTCGCTACGCTTTGCCCGGCACTAAATTTGGCCTGGTGACAACCCTGGAAGTGAGCTCATGGTAATAAAAATCTTTAACAACTATTTCATTATTACGGTTTAGTTCAGCGCTATCTTATTAGGGTCAAAGTCATTTGGCTTGTGATTCATGTTGATGCTTTGGATGACGTCATCAGAAAAAAAATGCAAAAGGAAACAAAAATATGAAAATAGTACCACAAAGCAACGCATTTCTGGCGACATGTAATATTAGGCCCTTGCTTATATGTGTGATGAATTGAATTTGGCTCACCTAATCATTGCACAACAACAATGTCAATGTCCTTTTGATGAAGGAAATAACACTGTTGGGAAGTTTTTATGTGAACAAAGTCATTCACACAACCTTTTCATGTTTGTATATAAATCAGTCATAGTCATATGTTATGAAAATTTCACTCACTATAATATTTAAGACTATAATTTCATTGGCCTGAATAATCCATACACATAACTGCTACTTACCAAACTGTATAGTTTGCTGGGTTGAGTTCTGCTGCATCTTTTGTGAGTTGAAGCGCCCTCTCACTTCTCTCGTCGACTTTGAGAACAGCGCGGAAGTAGTCATACACATCTTGAACTACCATGAAAGGGGGAAGAAAAAGGCGAAAAGAAATTGGTTATAAATAAAGAGAAAGGGTGGAAATTGAAATTTTGTAGTGGGGAAGAAACTTGGTACCCGAAGAAAAAAATGACTCGTTTTCAATTCAACAAATACATGTATTTATAGAATGAGTCACGGCATTCGGACCTGCGACCAAAAGAGCTTACACTCCCAGCATTAACCCGGAAGCAGAAGGCAAGGGGGAATCAATATCTATCTGACAAATGACAATACTTTATATAACTTAATAAGACGAGCGACCGCATGAAGCGTACCCATCGTAAATTACACAATACTGAGACTAGGCATAGACCTGCAACAAAATTTGCTTGTGAGTCCGGCATTATAAGAGTGACTGGAGGCAGAACATAATAGGGAATCAGTATCCCTTTTTGACAAATGACAACACTAATTACTTTATACACAAAACGCGCGATTGCATGAGCATATTAAGACAGTGTTGCCAGAAAGTAAGGAGTTCAAGAGAACTATCAGGCCCGTAAATTCATTCACATTTTATTTTTCGTCCTTGACCTTGATTTGAATCGTTTTAGAGTCAGGCAATTACTCGGGCCCCTTTAATCTGTTTACCATGTTTACGACGGCTTCTTCCCCTGACAACAGTTAGACGATTATAATTTGATTGGCTAATTCGTAAGTGACACATCTCATCAATATTCATTGTGACTCTATTTGGGGGTTGGGGGATTCACCGAAAATCGAAGGCTTGGATTGATTCATTATTACCACAGGGAAGAACATACATGTATCAATTGTTTAATACTAAATCTGAAATATATTCCTTGCAAAATCTCTTTAAAAATAAGTTCTAAGAAGAATTGTTATCTATATAAACAAGGTATTTAAAAAAAACTGGACGGGGGAGATAGAAGACTGTTGAAAGTAGGCTTGAGTTATCCCGTGCTTTTTCTCTTACGTGACACGGGTCATTCTATACGTGCGTGTCACGGGTACCCGTATCCCGTAAGTCTCACTCTCCGTGAATTCCCAAACCCAACCCACAGTAGAGCCCAAGCCCCGTAATAACCTGCATAGTGCATACCACCACGCAGCGTTCGATTTAACCAATGTAGCATCACGAAATACGACACACTTTTGAACACTAATGCACAAATATGTAGCAAAAAGTGCTACGCCAAAAGATTCCCTACTTGATCTCTGATCACGTACCATCAAAGCCAAACCTAAAGATTGAGTGTCATCTTCAAATAACTAAAACAAAGTATGGTAAATCTTGAAATATCGGCGGTTCATTTTCACTTTCGTCCAGAGTTAAAAATCCCATTGGTTTACACGTACTTGCGCAGAATTTTTCTGTCGGTTTAAAATGTGTACAAAATGGCGGAGTTCTGCGCATCTCGGAGAAGTAATAATCATGACGTCACTTCTAGTCTTGTTTTCGTGTCGCATGGCAAAGGTCGAGGGGTTGTTGCCATATCATTGGGCTAATCATATTGAAGGGTTCACCTAGACTGTAACTCTCAGCCGCCCTCTTATGTCGCTATCTTGCAGGCTCCGATATTTGTACAGCTTTAGCGTCCGTACGGTAATATTGATGACTGGGGGATGTAGCCTAGGGTTCGCCATAATCATTGGGCTAATTGCGAGACCAAGGCAACACGGAACAAAGAGGCCGTGGACTCAGTGACTCAGTATATTACTAAATCATATAATATAATACAAAATAGCATCCAAATAGCTTAGTATATTACTAAATGGCATCCAAATAGCTGAAATAACTTACTGTGTCCTCTTACCTTCATATTATAACAATATCAATTACATTTTACAACAAAATCGCTTCAGAAGATGATTAATGCAAGTTATTAATATTAGCAAATGCCGCGAATTTTAGGGGTTTGTGAAAAGGTTACGACTTAGAAACGTCGTTTCAAATGACGGGGTCGCTAATCTCCCCCGTCAAAAAATATTGATAATGAATGGTATACTTTGTACCAGCTGATTTCTGGTTATTATTATGGAAAATCAAAATACGGGAAAAGTCCTTGGGCCTGAAACCATTTGTTTTGATTTTCCACAATTGCCTCAACACAACCACGAACCAGTACACAGTATTTCATGATTTAACCTTTAATCGATCGTTTCCATGCTTGCGAACCTCCATGGAAAAGCAGTTGCTTTTTTTGGAGTACTACTACTAGAGTAGACTAATAAGACATAAGTACGGTCGATGTACATCTACATCTACGTTGATACTCGGCAAAGTCCAATTCCTGGATATATACCGCCGAGGTGAAAAAACTTGTGTATGTGAAGCTGAGGGGTGACTGTGCAAAATATATACAGGTGCGAGTAAAAAACATCAGCCGGAGCTAGTTGTTGAATATGTGAGCCTTGAAGACGTTCAATCAGTAACAATCAGTAGTGACAATCAGTAGTGAAGTGAGTGGGTTTCACAGTCGATCGGTAATATTTTAGGCTTGTTTTGAACGACCACATAGTCTCAAAGAAAAACAATGATCGATCGTCCAAAGATCCGGTATGAAAAGGTTAATTAGGTTATCAATTTAATAATGAATAACAAGTTCCAAATTCGGAAGACATAACGCCCTAAAATTATAATATTAATAAGCTTAAATGATTTAATAGCCGACACGCCTAGAAAAACGTGTTTTGAAAGAGTACTCACATTTTTCAGAATAGGCAATTCTAACGACGGCATTAGCACCGTCATCTTGAGGTATGGGTGTCACGTTTTTCCATTCTTCTCTGTCTCGGTACAAAATAAACGGAGAATCACCGCGATCACCTTCACCGTCGGAATACGATTCCACTTCACCTGCCATTTTGTTTTGGTATACAGAATGATTCGCCTGATGCAAACTCGCCCCGTGACGCCGCCGACTCGTCCCACTGTTAAGTCGCCCCGTTACAGAGTCACCCCACTTTATCGGTCGCCTTACTTTTGTTTAGCTATACATTAGTTTAGCTAGGCTGATTGATTGATATTTTAGTGATATTTTTTAAATATTAAAATGTTCCAAGTCGGTTCACAACACAAGTTACGCTAGGAGGCCTGCACACACGGTCCTAACCACGGTCCAATAACTAGTTAATTTTGACATCTGGGAGCATTAGTTTATCCATGAGGCCACGGCAGATCAAACTTTCCAGGATTTAATGACATCAAAGATGGGACAAATTCATGCGTTCCCGGGCTCTTTTAAAGCCCTTTATTACAAGACAAACATACAAAGCCATCAAAGCCAGCACTGGCAGTAGTGGATTAATTGATTCCACAGCCAAAAACATTTGGGTTGACAGTTGACACGCCTCTGCATCTTAAAACAGCTGATGTTGTAACATTGGCCTTTCAAACTTGTCATAAACATTGTTATGGTCTGTGTGCCAATTTTAAATTGTTAACAATGTTTTATTTTTTAAAGTTTTTCTTACTTTTTTAAAAATGGAGTACCTGGTATGTCCAGCTTTAAATTGAAACACAGAACATAAAACTGAGCTCAAAAAGAAACTTATAATTTTTCACATTGTCATATCTTGACAAATCTGTCCATCAAAATGAACCAAAATGACACACAGGATTATACTGACATGTGTTTAGAGTAGAGTATTGAAGTAATCCGGTATGTCATTTTGGTTCATTTTAATGGACACTGCAGATTTTCAAGATATGACCATGTGAAAAATGTTAAGTATTTTTTAAGCCCACAGTGCTCAAACGGTTTTAGAGACAATTATTGTTAACTGGAAAAATAAGATACTAAACAAACCCACTTGTATACATTGTTTACTTTTGTTTTATTATCTTTATTGTCCTTCCATTACACAACTACAACACAATATTCATTTCAAATAGAAAAAAACAATATCATAAAGTGTCAACGGTTGCAAATAGTAAGAGTAAAAATTGACACATAAAACATAAATGTAAAAATAAAAAATGGAAGACAAAAAACCGCGCGCGTCGCCCGATTTTGAAGCCTTCGCAAGCTTTGAGACAAACTTGTTGTTGTTGTTGGCCTTAATCAACGTTGAAATATGGTTGCGTTGTTGAACAACATGATTTCAACATCTTCTCAACTATACACATGGAAAAAAGTATCGCACCACTTTTTTTTGTTTGAAAAGTGCAAATGTGGCCTCGAATTTTGCCACCATTGTGTGATATTAAGGATCATTTGTTTGCGTAAGCTGTCCAACAAAATGCTATGCAATAAAAAGGGCCACATTTTAGTTTGTGACGTAATCGATGTGATAATTTTCAAGGCCAAGGGGAAAATGCATGCTTTTGTACAAAAACATGCATGAAACAAGTTTGGGTATAACTCGATATTGAATAGACTTTAAAAACTTAAAATAGTCATTATATTATTAGTTCTGTATTTGGAGCAAGAAACGTTTCATTTAGACGTTATAGGCTACAATGCAGTGAATGAGTCGAAACATGCCATTTTTTTTTGCTCATAAATTCAGCATATACGATGAGGTCACCGTTGATTTTTAAACATTTATTTGACCTAGGTCAACACTTCCGCAATATTGCTTTTGTCATTTGAACTTATTTAAAATTTGACCTATTTTGACCTTTGACTCCATAACCGTTGGGCATACGAAAAAGGGAGTTTTTCATGCTTGAGGACAATCGGGCAACTTTTGAAATTTGACCCCATATGACCTTTAACCTTGGAAGACTTGAATGTTTTACCAAGGATCAATCATTCGGCCTCTCAATATCGAGTTTTACCCAAACTTGTTTTATGCATTTTCCCTTTGGCCTTGAAAAACATTACATCGATTACATCACAAACTAAAATGTGGCCCTTTTATTGCATAACATTTTGTTGGACAGCTTACGCAAACAAATGATCCTTAATATCACACCATGGTGGCAAAATTCGAGACCACATTCGCACTTTTCAGCAAGTGATGCGATACTTTTTTCCATGTGTATATATTGTGTGCTTTGTTAAAGTAACGTTGAATATTGACGTTGTTGAATGGAGTTGTACAAATTCTTGTTTACAACAATCAATCTTGAGCTAATTTGCATATTTTACTTGGTCCTAAATAGCCGAGTAAATTATGCAAATTAGCTCATTAGCATAATTGCAATGGTACAAAAATGAGCCCCGACGCTCATTTGTACCATTGCAATTACACTAATGAGTTAATTTGTAATATTTATTCATTGACACCTATTGTTTTGTTTGAATTAGTCGATGCATTAGTTAACACCATTGAATATCATTGAATACCTTAGGGAAGTGATTGTTAACGGTAAATTAAATGCACATTTAAGGAAGTTTCTTTTTGAATTTTGTGAGTTGAACTATAACTCAAATGTATATAAAAGTATCCATTTTTGGAAAGGTAATGGTAAAATCACTTTTTAAGCTAACAAAATAATTTAGAGTAAAAAATTCCCAAATCGCTTGATGCTGATGTAAAAAACACTAACTTAGGGACGAATTTCTCATTTTTTAACCTAACCTAATAACATTATTTGAAATTTTGACTAAAAAGTGCCCCAAAAAATAAAAGTGTCCATTTCTTTTCTTTTTTTTGTCAAAATTTCAAAAAATGGAAGGTTAAAAAATGAGAAATTAGTCCTTATGTTAGTGTCTTTAAATCATTATCAAGCGATTTTTTTACTCAAAATAATTTTTGTTAGTTTTATTTTAAAAAAAGTTGGGTCCAAAATGTGCATTTTCAAAGTATCAACATTTTTGGTCGAAAATGACGGCCAAATATGGGATCTCTGATCCATTTCCTTTTCAAAAATGTATACTTTTATATGGATTTGATTAATAATTCAATAATTATAGCACTCACAAAATTCAAAAAATAAAATCAAAAAATTCTTTGAGATTAAATGGTTAGTCTTTGCTATAGCTGACTAAATGAGAAATGTTGTGCATGACTAATAAATGTTTAGCCATTTTAGACATCGATTATTGCTCTACTAATATTTATTTGTCAACACTGACTAATATTGTTTAGTCATTTCGTTGACTGACTAATTACAATAGTCATCTGACAGTCTGACTACTAACGAAAGTCACCTGACTAGTAAGAAAAGTCACCTGACCAAACATGAAAAGTCACAAGACCAATGAGAAAAATTGCCTGACTTATAACAAAAGTCGCTTGACTAAGGAGAAAAAATACACCTGACCAATGATGTAAGTTGCTTGACTAATAAGAAAAGTCATCTTACTAGTAACAAAAGTCAACCTTCGGGTATAGATGACCATTTTTGTTAGTCACTTGAGATATTTGACTAATTTAAAAGGCTCCTAATAGACATAGTTGAGGACGATTATTTTTGTTGCCAAAATGACTAAGATGCTTCATATTCAGGTTAATTATGCAAGAGTCGCTACCATCCTGTTGCTATCAAGGACGCGGGACATTTTAGTTTTATCTCGCTATGATTTACATGAGTTTGAAGTGCCACTTTTAGTCTTTTAACCTGAATTTTCATAATGTATGGAATACAAAGTCTGATACACATACATTATATCAGCCGGGGGCCTCTATATTTATTGGAAATTAAATTTGGCTGCAAAGGTGTTCAGCCGACTATTTGACTATTTTCTAATCGATGTGACTGTTTGGAACTGGCGGCTAACGAGACGTGCCGAGTGTGAAATATACTCCGGTAGACGGGGGAGGAGGTGCTTTCGCAGGAGCCTGTCTGGGTTATAACGCAATAAACTACTCAACGGCAAACATTGTAAGTTACTCTAATAAACATTATGTTTGTAATAAAATATTGAATATTATAACATAAGTTTGGGATATTCATGTAAAATATAGATATAAAATACAATATCTGAGCGGAGCAAACCGATAGTACTTTACGTAGTTTAGTTTAGTTATAGTTGTATTTCCAAAGTACATGAGGCCATCGGCCAAAATACACAAAATATTGCCACAATTGGCATGATTTACAATTTCAAAAATAATAGTAATTATAGTAAACATACATGTAATATAAATATAAACAGTAACATAATTAATATTGTAATTAATATCAACGATTTATTACCCATTCAGGAATCTGTCTAAATCTGTGACAATACAAAGGCAGCGACGGGAACAGTTTGATAAGGCAATAACAAAATGTTTTATTTTCTCGACTCCAGCTAAATAAACTGCCAATTTAATCATGCAAATAATTAATATCTATCTGCTGGTGATGACCTTAACTGGTCTTCCCTGGTTCAGAGAGTTGCTATTCTAGGTTGACGCTAGACTACATCACCCCGGTCTTCAATATTACCGTACGGCCGCTAAAGCTGTACTAAATGCAAGATAGCGACGTAAGAGGGCGACTGAGAGTTACAGTCTAGGTTGACGCGGTGTCTAAAAGAGTCCTATGTTCCGGTATACGAAATAAAGTCACATGACATGAAAACATAGGTTCGAATCCTATTGAATGAAGTGGTACATACATTATTTTGATAACAGTGTTTATGCGCTGCAGGTGTAGTTCTCGAGTATTTCAAATCATTGTCGGTTATCCAGAAACACATGTTCAGACTAATTTTTGCCCAATCAAAGATATATCGATGGTACAGGCTATGTTAAGAACTTGTATTATTTTCTCTTTTGTTCATAATGTTAGTTTGGAAGCCATCGCGTTGGCGTCATGTCAAATATCAACTGTCATCCATAGACCTAGAGTGTTGTTGTTTAGCTGGCAGATATACACATTGTACGCATTTCATCGTAGTATGGCATACTTTCATCCGCCAATGTTTGCAAATCTGCTGACAACTCCTCGCGTCTTGGTAACGCTTTCAGAGGTTTGAACCCGGTACTCATTAACGCTTCGTCGTAAAAGCCACCTTCGCTTTCCAACAAGTTTAATTGAAGACTTATGCGATTCGTTTTCCAGGACTTCATGATGTCTCGTTCTCCTGGCCATTCTAGAAGATCATCTGTGTAGTGAATACCGACCTCTTGACAAAACTGACTCAATGTTGAACCTGGGTTGCTCTGAAGATCATCAGCGTCAAAGACAACAACATTTGGATCAACATTTTCCTTAACATATTTGAGAAGCTTGAACTGATTTAAATAAGGGTTTTCGAAGATACTACTGTCAAGAAGTTCTGACCAAGTCGTTTCATCGTAGTCTACCCGGAATAGTTTTGCCATCATACCCTTCCAAGATGGCAGTACTCTGTATGGATGTCGAATTAAGAACGCGTGACGAAATCCAGATGGAATCAATTCATACCTGTTATTCAGACAAAATGCTTGATCCTTCACTAACAGGACCTTTTTACCAGGGTAATCAGATTCAAGCTCTTTTTTAACCCACTCAAACGTGCAAATGTTATCATCGAATGCATTTTCTAAGTCGATTTCTACAGCGCTGGCGTTACTGACGAAACTGGTCGCTTCCTCGGTGGGTTTGATAACCGCCTCCGGTCCAAAATGGTAAGCGCATACGAAAGGTTCGTTCACTATTTGCATTCCATCAGCGTAACTCATGCACTTGACGAGAGCCGTTCCCAGAGTGCGAGGCATTGACCACACAAAAACCTTTGTAAGGTTTTGATCACTCGAAGATTCGACATTTGCAGACATGGTGAGGCGCTCTCTCTCAGGCTCTGTTACTATCTGTGTGCTCTAGTATACATGTAGTATCACTGGTCTGATATATTATGTCATTTATGAAATTATTTCAAATGGAACTCTTTGGTCGGGCCGGGTATACGGCAAATTGAATTATGCCGCAACAGTTTGATGAACCCAATATTGACCCGTACTAAAAGTCCCGGGGTCTACAAATGATTTACCATTGTTAAACATCCGCTATGAAGTATGGTAAACGAATGAATGTAGTTATTTCCCGCTTACTCGCCCGTGTCCTCGGCACGTGCTTAAATCACCAATATATGACCAAAATTCAAGACAATGGTGGCTTTTTCAACAACTTGAATCCATTATCCATGCAATAAGGAAAGTTCGTAAAATACTAACATGCACATACAATTGGGATAAATGACAAACATTCATCATAACAAGTACAACATGTCGGCATTCAAACACAGATTCATTCGTCTATGACAGCATATAAAACAGACCGGGAAACAGAAAGTAAAGCCCACCATATGTGGGCATACCAACTGTTGATTTTGTTAGTTCAGTTGACCCGGCGTTAAAGGCATATTATGTGATCTTTTCCAGAGAGCGCTCTCTATTCATGATTTTTTTTTCAGAAAGTAAATTTTCTTGCAGATTTACATTTCTGATCATAAATCGTACATAAATTCCAAGTTACAGAGCGATACGATTCCTAATTACCTCAAAATCATGGTTTTAGAGTGAATTTAGACTAGAATAAAATAAGTTGTCGGATATCCGACAGTTTATTTTCACTCTAAAACCATGATTTTGAAGTAATTAAGAATCGTATCGCCCTGTAACTTGGAATGTATGTACGATTTATGATCAGAAATGTAAATCTGCAAGAAAATCTACTTTTAATTTTTTTTTCGATGTTGAGGGCGTTCCATGGAAAGATCATATAATATACCTTTAATAGTGTAAAAGTATAAACCTGTATACAAGATGATTAGAAATTTACTGCATTGCCCAACTACCAACTAGTTCTGGACACTTCTCGCTGTCTCTCAATATTTAGTACAGGTATATTATATTCTTGCGAATTGAAGGAGGCATAAAAATGTACTTTTATTTTAGTATCGATTTTTGTAATACGAAGTGTCACCAATCCCGCTACAGCGTGTCCCAAAAAACTGGGTCCAAACACTGCAGAGCTTATAACCTAACAAGTAGGAAATGTAGCTGCTTTGTGTTTTAGGATATTAAGATAAATATACCTGACCTTTATAATTGGTGAAATTATGAGACCAATCGAATGGCATCTTTCTAAAATACAACGCTTTCAATAGGGCATGGTCTGAAGCCGGTTTTTTAAAATTCATTTCAACAATAAACCACCCATGCGTTGCATTTGTGCGTTGTGTGCAAGGTTTTCCTACATGGTGTTTATTCTCCGTTGAACTACAGGTATTCTGGATCAATATTCAGCATTAGAAATACCCATTGCAGTAACCTTGTTATTGAAAGTGTACAAATAACCCAGAGCAACTGTTAGAGCTAGAGTGCCATAATACCTGGCTCTAATTCTGTTGATGAGATGAATGACCTAATATGGCTGATTTCCAATTCCGAAGAAATGGTTTTGAACTGCTACAAAGAATGGTAGTGTATCAGCTGTTTTTGTATACCGCATATATAGATTCCTGTCATTTGATTGGTTAAAAGTGAGGGGATAATCAAGCTATGCCTTCAATTTTGATATGACGTCATGAAAACAACTATGCCCCGGGCATAGTGCCCATTTATGATGGCATCACGCCCCAAGATTGATCAATCAAGCGATCCGTGTCTGTATCCCGGTTTGAATCGCTGGAATCGTCCGGCCCGATCTGACGGAACGAACGAACTTACGGCGACGATTTTTGAACACCTGTGTACCCCCTGTGTGTTTGACACGGTGAAGTTTCAACTTCTTGTGTATTTTGTTACCGCGAATTTTTCTGCTGTGTAGTGTTTTTGTTTACAATTTTCCATGATCAGTTTCGCATTGTTGTACCGTTTTAAGATGAATAAAAACAAACAGCTCTGGTTGCCTTTGCTTTAATGAAGAAGGTATCAAAGATATGATGGATTCCGCTATAGCCCTAATGCAAATTGTCAAGTGAAATCCTGTTAGAATCGCTACGGTAAGAATATTATACAATGATTGAATAACAATTACAAACCTTCCAAATTCGGAAATCGATATTTTTGTCCGATTCTACTAATTTTACAGCATCAGAACGGTGAAGGTTTGGCCTTGTGTACCTTCATTTCATGAAACTTTGGTTGGCCTAAGGTGAATATGTTGATAGAAAATGTTCTTTTAACCAATCAAATGACAGCAATCTATATATTTGGTATATAAATTAAATATTGACTGCTTTCATTCGGGTCTCGGTTCAAATGATAGGCCCTCGGTGATCTCGAAACCAGACTATGCCTGGTTTCGAGATAACCTTGGGCCTATAATTTGAACCATGCCCCTCATTGCAGTCAATATTTGTATAATGTATTTATTTTTCTAAAACACTTTTTTACACTTTTTAATCCCCCTTATGATAAAGATAAATTTCCTGAGTAAGTTAAAGGCAAAACTTTGATGAAGTCAGTACGATGCGCAAATACAATGCATGGACGGTTCATGGGCAAAATCGAGAGGAAAAAAAAAACTGGTTCTGACCACACTCTATTCAACATAAAAAGCTTTGCATTTCAAAACCTCAAATTCGAACAGTCTCATAATTTCAACAATTAATATCAGATATATTATCTTTTATACCCCCAAATATAAAGCAGCTATATGGGGACCCTCTCCCGTCCTAGCCAGTGCCCACTGCGTCACCAATACGTTCTTGGAGACCTTGATGCGTTTGGCTTGGCGTTTTGATAATCTTTTAGCGCAATGCAAGCGCGGGTCTGATCGCACCAGAACGTGAAAGGGTTTTAGTGACTTTATTTAAAAATTGACAATTTCGGATAGTTTTCCGCGCAGGCTCTTCCTGCGTTACTATATTCATATTTATATATTAAATTGTATATATATTTACTACACGCATATTTCGGCTGCTAGAGACTCTCAACAAAGGCTTTGTATACATAAGTGCTCGTTCTTCTGGTGTCCATGTAAACACAGTCCCTGTGGTCTAGTGGATAATCCTATCACCGCGAATGCGAGAGGGACCGGGTTCGAGACAGTTTATTTTAAGGTCTTTGTTAATTCAATTCACGCCAGTTTGTCCAAGTCTATATATTTTTATTTTACTTATACTGTATTCATATTTTGATACTTTTTCAGCGCAGTGCAATCGCTGGCCTGATCGCCGTAGATGTAACAGGGCCATTACCATGATTACACCTAAACTCGAACCCACGAGCACTCTGGACACGGAATGTATCTTTTCAAATCGAATAGAAATGTTGGGAGTGAGAGTGTCGGGTTATTTATTACTCATCGAGGAGTTATTTCATGACAGCGCTAGAGGCTATACGTGGCCTTTTATGATGCTTCTTCCTTATGATCGATTTTATTGCGAGACACACATAAGGCTTGTTCAGACTGTCAGAGAAAAGGATCGGAGGAAGCCCGGAGTAGGTCCTAGTCGGAGGAGAGTCTGATTAAGGGTCGGAGTAGTGCCTGTCTCTGAACGCTACTCGGAGGAGGCTCCTCCCACTTGACTCCGACCGAGATACTCCTGATGAACAAGTCAGGAGTAACGCACTGCGGGGGTCCGAGGATCTCCGAATGGTCGGAGTAGCGTGCCCCTGTGGAACGCTTGTCACGAGTAAGTCGGATGAGCGATAACATTTGACACTTATGATGACCCTGATCTGATGAACCATCCGGGGTTCCTTAAACTCACAACATCAAGGTACCCCGCATATGTGTTTCTCGATCGCGTTTTTAAAATTTTAATCGATTTCAATTAAATGGACTGCTCAGGAATATCAAAGTCATCGAGTATCTATAGACACTGCAACACGCAAATACACTTTGAGCAAATCATGATAAAATAGTTTTGAAATATGAAAGAAATTGTCTATCTATACACTGAAAACTTAAACTAGTCAGACACAGGCTGGACTAACTTTAAGGTAGCACACCTCTAAATAGTTCCAGGCGAAAACTTGCAACTCTTATTGCGCAATACTTCTTATCAATACGCGTGATTAAAATAGTGATTTCTCGGGAACTACAGTGATTCAGCAGACGAGGTTGGTATCAAATTAAAGCTAACAATATGAATTTTAATGATAGATCATTCACAAATAATATTAACTATTTTTTGTTAATAAATAGTAGTCCTACTTTCACGGTGCACGGCCGTAAGTCTTGCGAAAAATCAACTTGAAAAATGACCGTAGAGGGCTTAGATGCTCGATTGCTTAAAATCTAACGGTTATCCACGTATATTTTACAATTTTAATCATAAGCTTGCTAAAATAGCTAGAGTTTACTACCAAATTGAATGACTTTCTATGTGTAAATTTAAAAATAACCTTGCCAGAACATGGTTTAAATCTTCGGAAAATCTAATAGTACGTTGGCCTGCGTGTATAATGCGTCATAGTTTGGGAGCATAAATAGAAATTTATACATAGAAATTCTTTCAATTTGGTATTAAACTCTAGCTATTTTAGCAAGCTTTCGATTAAAATTGTAAAATATACGTGGATAACCGTTAGATTTTAAGCAATCGAGCATCTAAGCGCATCGGCCGTAATTCAAAAACTTGTCTTTTGCTAATGTCGGGTTTCTAGCATAGTCGTAGGCCTAACATTTTCCTAACTTTAAATCGTTAAAATCGATCTATCGTTATAAACATATTATAAGCATTGTCTTGGGCTTAAATTTGATACCAAAATCAATTCCTAAATCACAATGGTCATTGAGATATCATCTTTTGAAGCGTCGCGCATCGATCAAAATAAGGTGCAAAATGGTCGTCTAATTTCGACTTCCTATTATTTAGAGGTGTGCTACCTTAAACTAGTCGAACAGTTTAGTCGAGCCTGTTGGACTAGCTTAATCCTGGTTATAACCGTGTCACACACAGAGTGAACCTCACACACACCCATTTTCCTCCCGTGTAGTGTATTGAAAATGTGACTTTTGAAAAGTGACTAATTTTCTTTAAGGGGGGACTTAAATGTTGAATCTTGTGAGCGCTGTAATTATTGGGCCGGCCATTTTGGATTTTTGGCTCTAAAATGTTTAGCACACAGTGGATTCTTGGGGACTTTAAATATGTTATTCCGACACATTTTTCTGGACATACCCTTCCAGGTTTTCGGCAATATGATGCTAACATTTTTGCACTAGATTACACTGAAAACCTAAACAGGTCGCCTGACCAACTTAAAGCTAGTCCAGATGGTGTCCATTTTGACTAGCTTTAGCCTAGTCCAGCACTGCTGGACTAGCTTTAAGCTCGACTAGCTTGATGTTAGTCCGTCCTAAGCTGGACTAGTTTAGGCTAGTCGCTAGACTAGCTTTAAGTTAGTCCAGATGGTGTCCATTCTGACTAACGTAAGGTTAGGCAAGCTAGCTTGACTAATGTAAGGTTAGTCCGGCTTGGCTCGACTAACGTAATGTTAGTCCAGCTCAAACCATATAAAGTGCTCAACAAAAGAAAGTCGTACACTTTGTTTAGGTCATTTAAAGTAACTTTAGATTATGTTTGATACCAAACACTATGATGTACACAATATGGCCACACAATAAAATAACTACGGCAAATTACGTCTGGATTAGCTAGCAAAACCAGACCGGCGATGAAGTACGTCTTATCTGCATGCCGCCATTGATATTTTATCTCAGTGCCTTGGCAAACCTAAAGCTAGTCCAGCCAGCTTGACTAACCTAAAGCTAGTCAAGTCAGCTTGTCTAATAAGCTAGTCCAGCCACAGACTAGTCCAGCAGAACAAATCAAGCTAGTCAGGCTGAGCCGAACTAACCTTAAGCTAGTCAAGTCGGTCATAACCTATCCAGCAGGCTAGACTAACCTGCTTGACTAGTTTAAGCTAGTCCAACAGGCTCGACTAACCTGCTCGACTAGTTTAAAGTTAGTCCAGCCTGTGTCTGACTAGTTTAAGTTTTCAGTGTTCATTCGGCAGTCTGATGTTGAAATAAGAGCATTATATACAAGAATTTTGATGTGCGGATCCATGTTTACAAAATGATCATATCTCGCTCGGAAATTGATCTGTTAGGTCCACAGATGCGGGCGCTCTTTATTTCCGGAAGATACGCCGAGCTACTCCGAACCCTATCAGTATAGTCTGAAACAATACACTGCTGATTATTTTCTGATTATCGTGCATATTTTATTATGTTATTCTTTATTCTTCATATCACTGTTTTAACAACCTCTTCCAAACACATGTAAAATTATGATAATATAATAAACATACAAAACGAGTTAACAAAGTACAAAGCATTAATGTGTCACTTTAGCATGATGTCCTTTCTGCTTACTTATGGGGGTTATCAAGGTTCTTTTTTATCTTATTTTACTCTGAACATGTAAAACGTGCAAAATTTTCATTATCAAAGAATAACATATCAATGTGGACTGAGTATTGGATCAAATTAAGATACAGCGGTTCATACCCCTTTATGGGCAATCATGTCCGTCTTATATCAAGGCATGCCTTGCTCATATCAAGTGCTAATAAGAACTTTATCTTTCATGTCGTCACAATATTGTATTATTTCTTTAATATTTGCGCATCATTCCAGCGCCAAATTACCGCCCGCCTTTTTCATTTTTGGCCTAATAGTTGTATTCAATACAAAATGTCTATGTCTACATCGTATCGTGCATTCAACTTCGGTTTATCCTTAGTGTAAGACAGCACGGAATTAACCTAGCACAAAATCCTCTATTGGTGGATTAAAGGATTATACAGCTTTATTCCGTAATGAGCTTTATTCCGTGATGAGGTATTTACACTAGTCGCATTGAATTTTGTTTATAGAAAAAACGGAAACAATGTTGTTAGGGCGCCATCTTTAGTCAAAATTGTGTCCAGCATGTTTCAAAATGGAGATTGGCCACATACAGCACACACGAAAGTGAAATCCGCGACGAATATCACATTTTAGCGAGCGTAAGAGTAACAAAAATGCACAGATTTGACTAAATAAAACTATTTCAAGTGAATCTCCACTATGAATTTGAGCACAAAAAAAACAAAAACAAAACCGCATTTCGCATTTGACTTTTCAGGCTTGCTGGAAACAAACTTGTTTATTTTTTTGGCCTTAAGGGAAGGACAACGTTTATCTGGAATAACCAGCCAACCTATTCCACCTTTAAATTTTGGATTTTGCTAGTATTTTACATATCATTTTAAATATATCATGAATATAGGCGGGTAAAACAATACTGTTACACTCTTATTCTTGATTAGTCACATTTTCCGTGTCATTTCTTTTTGACACATGTTTGTGTTACACTGATCAATTTATTGGTCGTTATGCGTCTGAAATGAGTTGGAAAAATGTGTCACTTTTTTGACACTGAAGTGTGTCAAATGGAACAAATATCCGGGTCAAAATGATCATTTGAATAGTATTCCGATTCCGATTTAACAAATAAAATGATCATTTTGACCCGGATATTTGTTACATTTGACACACTTCAGTGTCACAAAAAGTGACACATTTGTCCGTGTTATTTTGACTAATAAGTTGTAGCTTCCCCGCGGACTAATTTTCTGTGTCAGATTTGACCATTTCCGTGTCAAATTTGACTAATCTAGAATAAGAGTGTACATATTCAGTACAATTGCTTTCTTCTTTACTTTTTTTTACTTTTATTTTTTTTATATATTTTTGTGTTTTAAGAGCCCTACATTTTGTACAATAAGCAACGTATTTACAAATGTTTCAATCTTTCAACAAAATATATAAATATATTACATTTCAAGGTGATAGCCAATAATATCATACATATATATACAATGTTACTATAATTTGTACACTTCAAAAATACTGTATATATTCGGAATGGATGCCGAGTAAGTGAAAATCTAACTTTTCAAAATAATATGTTTTCTTAATCTACTATAAAATTACATCTACTGTAATTGATGTTTTATAGTTTTTGATATTTTAGGATGCGGTGCATTGAAAATATATAAACCTGTTTATTGATTTTAATTTTCTATTCAAAAGGCAATTAAGTAACAATTTGTTCTTTAAATGTACCCCTACTATTAGTAAGTAATACGTTTGTTTTTGTTGCCCACAATAAATTCTATTTGTAACATTATTTCCTTAAAATATGCGATGAAGTGAATAAAATCAGTATGTTTTATATTCTTATTAAATCATCTCGTCGCAAGATCCGATTATAATGTGATGTGCGATCAAGCAAAATGAGTCCGAAGTCGAAAATACAAAATTTTTAGATTTCTAATTGATCGTATTGTTCATTTGCGATACTTCATTTTGCAGAAATCCCATTATAAATGAACACTCAATCTCATATGAGTATATTAAAAGTTGTTCAGAAAAATATAAAACAAAAGAATTTCTATTCCTGACTTCCGACTCATTTTGCTTGATCACATTATTCATGATTGGTCCCATAACTGTGGTGTCCTCAATCCAAAGACCGTACAAACAAAAACCGAAGGCCAATAGTTATTCACACACTAGTTGAATCCCGCCTCGGAAGAATTTTAAGTCTTCCTGGCTTCTTCTTTGAAACACAGTTGGATGCCGTAATACGTCTCATACGACGCCCGGCGTCCTAGTCCAGCAAATTGTATTGAATGATGTCCAAACCAATGGTGCGCTTGACAGGATGCAGCCATTTACTGAGCTTTCCTCTCTGCCGGCGTTTCACGACCGGCTTCGGCAACCGACGCCTACACTCCTCGAAGCAAAGAACGTCAACTGAGCGCGGCCTCAGCGAAGAAGTTTGTTTTAACTTCCGGCATCCTAACCAGTCGCGGCAAGATTTTTGTATTCATACTGGTAGCCAACGTTGCTTTCATGATACCATGACATCAGACAACGTGCACTTTTCCTTGTCACGTTGACTCTAACACATTGAGTGATTTAAAAGTTTACAGTGATCCCGTTAACGCGATCACTAGGATAAATCTCCCGATATGTTTGAGTCCAATGCATACTTGTTCCTACGAAAGAAGGCGTGAAAAGAGAGCCGCTACTAGAAGGACGATGCTAATTCGTGCGGCGCAACCTGTGATGGAAGACAAAAGAACAAACATTTGGCTTTATCTCTTTTGTAAAAACGTATATAGGTAAAAAATATTTTAAAGGTATGATCTTTGGACATCTGTTGTCACGTCAATGATAGGGAGTAAATGTGAATACAATTCACCATACATACCATAGCTCTTGGCAACTCAAGTTGGGCTGATGTCTGTACGTAAATCCATGAAATCGTACAAATGATTCCTCTCAAAATGACAAGGACACACTGTTACATTGGGGCTTCAAGATCACGTTTTATTTGCAGATGGTGGTGATCCTGTAATGACGTGGCGCTTCGTGACTGTGTGATCACCACGCGGTAATAATACAAATAAATACTATAGAACCGATCGCGATGACCGATCTTTGGAGGCTTATGATCGCAGAAAAACAAGAATTAACGTCGTGCGACCAGAATCAACAAAAGAGTTTTGAATTTTACTAAATAGATTCAAGGTCCAAACAGTCGCAATCCATATTGCCCAGGCCCGTAACCAGCCTTAACAGCCCTGGTTACGGGCCTGTGCCCATAGATCGATATTCGGCTCTAGGTGAAATATCTTTAAAATATGACCCTTACCTGAACATTGTAGATATTCTGCGTCGGCATTACCAAACCCAGCCACGCAATAGTAGTTATTAGTTGAATCAGAATCTGTATACAAGGCTGACGAAGATTTGGAGACAACGACGCACAGATATTGGTAATCTAGACAGTCTGTCGCCGGGACGTTGACTAAGCCAAGGACATTATCCAATGTGAGCGTGCTCCCCGCGCTGATGCCTGCGGCCATGTTGGTTGATGTTGTCGTTTCCGCCGCTGTCGTAAGCACCGACGCTGCGGAATCTGTAGGGTCAGCGATGTCGGTTACGACGAAGGAGAACACATAGTTGTCGTCATCGTCGTTACCCGCGTCGCTGTCGTCGGCAATGGAGAGGACGTCTGTGCCACCGTTGTTTTCGAGAACGACTGCGAAGGTAATGATGTTATCGACGTCCTCGAAGAATATGACGTCAGGGGCATCTGAGAAGGTCATGTTGTAGACGGACAGATCTGTCGATAAGGGAAAGATACAGATTATAATAGTGATGGGGGTGTGCCCTCTAAAACAATAAAATATTACAATATACTAGAACCGATGACCAATCTTTGGAAGCTTTAAGCCTAGTAGTAGTATCATCTAGTTCTCCTCATGATTTACATACACATGACAAGTCTATTCTTACTTTATAAGCCTACAAGCTACAGCACACAGTCAAGTAAAACCAAAGGTTACTTGGTCTTGAAGTCTACTTTCAAATAATGTCCAACCGACGGAACGTATGTCTACCAAACATCAACTTCGAAATATTCTCGTAAACAAATATTGGTCTGTTCTATTCATACATTTGTCTGGAACAACCATGGAAGTATGTGAAAACAGTAGCTATTTCCTGTTTGGATGACTAGTTGAAAAGCAGTATAATGTTTATTCCATTTTATGACGTTGCGGATTATCAACAAAGTATTCACATCATGCTATAAGTTACTTACCACTGACAGAAGGTGTCACGGCACCACCGCTTAATGTGGTGAGAAGACTTGCTGTTGTAGCTTTAGTCGTAGTTGGAGCCGAGGTGGTGGTCGATTTAGTTGTAGTGGCTAAACCGGCCGTTGTCATGTACTCCACTTCAGTGATCAGTTCTGTTATGATTTCGGTAACCACCTCCGTGGCCATCTCGGTGACGATATCAGTTTCTGTTTTGAATTTATTATGAAATGATAATTAGTATCAACATTGTTTATAAAGTTTAATTTCATGTATTAGATGAGCGCAGGTTGTGCAGACATACGGCATTTCCAAACGTAATTTTGCTGACACGTAAATTTATAAACTGTACCAGAACTTGGTATAAAGGTTTTAAAAATATCTTACGACATTGAGTACTCATTGCTCAAACCTGATTATGAGATAAAGCACAACGTAAAACGCTAAGTATATCAGTGGTCAGGAGGAGTTCTGTCCATTGTGTTTATAGAGCATTTGGACTGAATTGAAGGTCGTGAGACCAAATTCACCTCCAAAAGACATGCCAATACATAGAGCACAGTACCGGGCCAAGTGTTAGACTGACACTGATCTAGCTAACTGTTCTTTTTGTACCATTGCATTTGCTAATTGTCCTCTAGAAGATGATTTGAACTAATGACCTTCCAGAACTATTTTAAATATATCAATTTTATCAACTTCAACGTGTGTTTTAAAAAGATGCAGCTATCAAAATCACTTCAGTTTTCCTTCGATCGGCACTTTAATTGCGAGCAAATTCATTGCCATCAGGTGAAGTGAGTATGACCTTAGTTTTGAGTCAGAGGGTATGTTCGCAATATGAATGATCATCACACTTACCACTTCCATCGTTACTTGCTGCGGTTGTCGTTGCTCCCCCAGTACTTGCTGCGGTTGCCGTTGCTCCAGCCGTGCTTGCTGCTGCGGTTGCCGTTGCTCCAGCCGTGCTTGCTGCTGCTGTTCCAGTTGCTCCTGCGGTACTTGCTGCTGCTGTTCCAGTTGCTCCTGCGGTACTTGCTGCTGCTGTTCCAGTTGCTCCAGCGGTACTTGCTGCTGCTGTTCCAGTTGCTCCTGCGGTACTTGCTGCTGCTGTTCCAGTTGCTCCAGCGGTACTTGCTGCTGCTGTTCCAGTTGCCCCTGCGGTACTTGCTGCTGCTGTTCCAGTTGCCCCTGCGGTACTTGCTGCTGCTGTTCCAGTTGCTCCAGCGGTACTTGCTGCTACTGTTCCAGTTGCTCCAGCAGTACTTGCTGCTGCTGTTCCAGTTGCTCCAGCGGTACTTGCTGCTGCTGTTCCAGTTGCTCCCGCGGTACTTGCTGCTGCTGTTACAGTTGCTCCTGCGGTACTTGCTGCTGCTGTTCCCGTTGCTCCAGCGGTACTTGCTGCTGCTGTTCCAGTTGCTCCAGCGGTACTTGCTGCTGCTGTTCCAGTTGCCCCTGCGGTACTTGCTGCTGCTGTTCCAGTTGCTCCAGCGGTACTTGCTGCTGCTGTTCCAGTTGCTCCCGCGGTACTTGCTGCTGCTGTTCCAGTTGCTCCCGCGGTACTTGCTGCTGCTGTTCCAGTTGCTCCAGCGGTACTTGCTGCTGCTGTTCCAGTTGCTCCTGCGGTACTTGCTGCTGCTGTTCCAGTTGCCCCTGCGGTACTTGCTGCTGCTGTTCCAGTTGCCCCTGCGGTACTTGCTGCTGCTGTTCCAGTTGCTCCAGCGGTACTTGCTGCTGCTGTTCCAGTTGCTCCAGCGGTACTTGCTGCTGCTGTTCCAGTTGCTCCAGCGGTACTTGCTGCTGCTGTTCCAGTTGCTCCCGCGGGACTTGCTGCTGCTGTTACAGTTGCTCCTGCGGTACTTGCTGCTGCTGTTCCAGTTGCTCCAGCGGTACTTGCTGCTGCTGTTCCAGTTGCCCCTGCGGTACTTGCTGCTGCTGTTCCAGTTGCTCCAGCGGTACTTGCTGCTGCTGTTCCAGTTGCTCCCGCGGTACTTGCTGCTGCTGTTCCAGTTGCTCCAGCGGTACTTGCTGCTGCTGTTCCAGTTGCTCCTGCGGTACTTGCTGCTGCTGTTCCAGTTGCCCCTGCGGTACTTGCTGCTGCTGTTCCAGTTGCTCCAGCGGTACTTGCTGCTGCTGTTCCAGTTGCTCCTGCGGTACTTGCTGCTGCTGTTCCAGGTGCATTTGTGGCTGTCGATGCTGCACTTGAACCAGGGGCATTTGTTTCTGTTGACGCTGCACTTGAACCGGGGTCATTTGTTGCTGATGTCGCTGCACTTGAACCAGGGGCATTTGTGGCTGTCGATGCTGCACTTGAACTAGGGGCATTTGTGGCTGTTGACGCTGCACTTGAACCAGGGGCATTTGTGGCTGTCGATGCTGCACTTGAACCAGGGGCATTTGTTGCTGTTGAAGCTGCACTTGAACCAGTGGCATTTGTTGCTGTCGATGCTGCACTTGAACTAGGGGCATTTGTGGCTGTTGACGCTGCACTTGAACCAGGGGCATTTGTTGCTGTCGATGCTGCACTTGAACCAGGGGCATTTGTTGCTGTCGAAGCTGCACTTGAACCAGTGGCATTTGTTGCTGATGACGCTGCACTTGAACCAGGGGCATTTGTTGCTGTCGATGCTGCACTTGAACCAGGGGCATTTGTTGCTGTCGAAGCTGCACCAGTGGCATTTGTTGCTGATGACGCTGCACTTGAACCAGGGGCATTTGTTGCTGTTGACGCTGCACTTGAACCAGGGGCATTTGTGGCTGTTGACGCTGCACTTGAACCAGGGGCATTTGTTGCTGTTGACGCTGCACTTGAACCAGGGGCATTTGTTGCTGTTGACGCTGCACTTGAACCAGGGGCATTTGTGGCTGTCGATGCTGCACTTGAACCAGGGGCATTTGTTACGGTTGCCGCTGCACTTGACCCCGTGGCATTTGTAGGTGTTGGTGTTGGTGCGTCTGTGGTCGTCATCTCGTCCGTTGTGACGGCATCTTCAAGGGTGACCATGTCCATTGTTTGTGCACGTGCCATTCCTAATAAAATGAAAAGATGGATAATATCATTAACATTGTACATTCTCTTCATTTTCGTTTATTGGGTCTTCTCACGTGGGCGCTTGGCTCTAAAATAAGATGACGAAAATAAATTACTACACTTCAAATCTAAGGGTCATTCTTCAGTAAATGTTACATTTCAAGTTTCAAGAAACTCGATTTTAAATTTCAATTTTTTTTCTAGCTTTGAATATTTTTTCATAAAGATAAACATCTGTAACATATTAAAAACATGTTTGGCACAATCTTTACGGATATTTAATTGATTTTTTCCATCTTTTTATAGGTTGGTCACACGCTCGAGTCATCTCCGTCACATTTTCAGTATAAAAATCTATTAGAAAATGTATATGATTCCAGACTAGAAATTGACCTACATGTCCTACACTATAAAATATAGTATATTCTCTTCAATTTAATCAAACTATTTCATTGTTTCAGTATAACATACCGATTTTTAAAACTCCGCAAAATTGTACAACCTCAAAAAGTACCGTTTTTGTAAAAAAAATTGACTGTCACTTTAGTTTTCATCGACACTCTCTTGGAGAACATTTAAGCTAAGTTAGCATGAGAACACTATTCATTTATAAATTACAAATGATAATTGTGTTCAATGCAGTATTATTTTACACATTATGAGCATCAAATACTCATGTGACGGAGATGATTGTATGTGAAAGTCATATCCGTCACGGTGCCTGGTCATCTCCGTCACACAGAAAATCAAAGAAAAAGTGACGGAGATGACGGAAATGACGTGACGGAGATGACGATCTCAAGTTTTGGGCCGGTATAGCTTCACCGGAAAAGTATGTCTGGCGGTCTACTTCAGGGGTATCGTTAGTGGTCACTACTCTTCTTTTTACCACTAGTCCTGAAAATCTAATGAATATATATTTTCAATTGATTCTATAGCGTTCGGAGATGACACTGAATAAACACATACGCACGTGCATCGTGCAATGTTTCGAAAAAACCTGATTTTTGATGTATTGCTATCATAGCGCGCACTAACCTCACACGTGTTAAAGTTCATGCGTGCGGCAAATTCAAACGGTCAAAGCAGTGTGTCTATTCTCATTACATTACGAATGAATGCGCTGTAAACGGTCTGTGACGGAGACGACGCAAATCATCAGGACATACATTTCCCGACACAGACTGGTAAATTAAGCTCCAATAAAGGCCAATAATGTCATATTTTGATGGATGAAATAATGTTTAAATCGTAAATAACTAGCGTTTATGAGAAGTTTCATGAAGAAAATTAATATGACAATCGGAAATTGAACGCGTACTATCGGGACACGGGGTTTTGCAGGGTATTGGCATCAAACAGTGGAAAATGTTATATAAACAAATATTTCTCCAGCGTTTTATGATTTTGTTATGATGGGGATTTCGTTTATGAACAGAAAGACACTAAAAGATGTAGTAAATTGTGACGAAATTACCAGATATGGGATATCAAAGTGTCGGGACACGAAATGTGATATTTACCGAAGAGTTACCACTAATTGTTTTAAAATGATTTGAGTAACTGATATTAAATTAACACTTGAACGCGTTAATGCTATAAGATTGTACAGTAAAGGTATAAGATGTGTTCATTAAGTTTCATTAAGTGTTCACTTATTAACACATTAACGCCTGATGTACGCCTAAAAAATACAAAGATTAACATGTTAAAGAGTTCATTTGAACACACGGACAACATGTTAAAGGCATCCAAAGCGTTCAAATATGAACTCTTTTTAAAGAGTTCATATTAAAACATGTTAACCTACGTATTTTTCAGGCGTTTATCAGGCGTTAATGTGTTAATAAGTGAACACTTAAAGGTATATTATGTGATCTTTTCCAGGGGACGCCCTCAATCCTCGAAAAAAATTGAAAGCAGATTTTCTTGCAGATTTACATTCCTGATCATAAATCGTACATCCATTCCAAGTTACAGTCGTATCTTAATTACTTCAAAATCATGGTTTTAGAGTGAAAATAAACTGTCAGGTAAATCTGCAAGAAAATCTACTTCCTATTTTTTTCGAGAATTGAGGGCGTCCCCTGAAAAAGATCACATAATAAACCTTTAAAGAACACATCATATCCGTTACTCAAATCATTAACACTTAGATTTGCAGTGTAACACCTATACGATGACACCAGGAATACCAACAACGATTTGTATGTCTTTATGAACTATCTGTACTTTATGCCTGATGTTCGCAGAAAGAAACACCCCACTTTCAGATGATACCCTGGTCCCTCACAGGGTACAGGTAGAACAATGGTTAGAGACTATTTAACATGTCGTGGGTATGTTTCACGCGCGGACGGCTAATCGTGTAAAGGGATTTGAAGAATATACACCTAACACAAAAAGTTCCAGGTGATTTTTTCATCTAACATAGAACCAGTTTAAATCGGTATGAAAAATCCAAGTCATGATGCACTAAAATGCTAAACGAGCACATTTCCTCACCGCAATTTCACACGTGACTCGTAAAATAAAAAAATGAGTAGATACTTTAATAAAGTTGTGATGCTGTAAGTAAGATACCAAACAGAAGAAGGTTTTGTATCAACTCCTTTTGTCTATGGGGTACGTGCCATTGTTTTGTATTGAACACTGTGTGCTATCGAAACCGTTTAGGCATGTATAGATGAATGTGAGCTGTGCTTAATTACACACAAATTGTCAATGCTGAACACACATAGACAATGATATCTGATAGTAAACCCAATTTGCTAAGTGACAATTTATTTTCATTAAATGTGGTTACTTAAAACATCATAACTTTAAAATATCCACTACTTTTATGAACGAGGTGGCAAATAACGGGGAATAAATTAATTTGCTCGTCGGTAAATAGGAATTAATCATTTTATATTTGCTAACATGAAATCATCTGGTTAGGAACTTTTTTTGTTAGTTGTATGTACAATTAAGTATAAATTTAAGAAATTTATAATATTATGGATTTCGGGTCCCTACATACAGTTATACAGTAAAACCATACTTACTGGTGTAAAACAAAGGAAACTCAAAGGGAGTAACATTATGTAGAACGGCATAATGCGTCATCAAAATTGAGAACGAAAGAACATTTTCCACGCGGCAGTCGTTTTCATAACCATATTTGGAATCACCATGAAAATTCATCGAAGTAAGTACAAACATGCCTAGTATTGGTTCAGTAATCCTTCAATAGACTTTGAAAGTTGGAAAAAGGTTTTTGACGAATCAGTTTTGTATGGTAAAACTATTTATATATAGCCGCGTGGAAAGTGTTAAATTTGTCCGATTTGCATGCGGTCTAGATCTCGTTGTTGTGTAAATGAAGATTGCAAGAATAATATCTTCGGCACGTTATGTGCGTAGCATCTGTGATTAAACCATTTGATAATCAAATAAAGAAACATAAGGATGAGTCAATAAGGTTTTTACGTACCAATAGACAAGAATGCAACAAAGGCCAGGAGAAGCAGTTGATGTATTGACGCCATATTACTGCAAAAACAAAAGAAGGACAACAACATGAATATTAAATAAATAGAAGTGATATTTACAAATAGTATATACTTTGATAAAAAATACTATGTACTGTGGCCCAACATTATAGAAGTCCATCAAGTATTATCCTGGGGGGGGGGGGGGGGGGGAGCGGGATGTGGCTGTGACAACACCTTATAACCGGTATCAACCCTTTTTTATGCTGAAAGCATGACCAAATGATCTTTTTTACATGCAATATTCAGATGTTATTACAATTCGGCCTAATTGTGTGATACATAAAACAATATCAACTTATCATGACAAATTATTGCAAAAATAAGAACCTTTTATACTTTCTAATTAATCTAATAGGATATCTATCATGAAGTAGGCCATACCACTAATTAGAGTTCTCCTGATGACCAAAACTCGATAGCGTTTAAAAATGAAAATGAAAAATCAGCAAGTACAATATGAATATTGCCTTTTTAATCGATATGAAATCTCGGAGCAATCTATTTTGAAAGATTTTCTATATTGCCATTGTCCCGGCGACTCGAGACATGATTACTTATTATGATAATTGCAGTACGTAATCAAGTGCGTCAATTAAAATTTTCCATTATCTTAATAATTCGTCATTATGACATATCGATTGCTTCACTATTGCGTCATATTAATCTAAACAATATCAACGCAACGGAAAGGAACCCAAGACCCATAAAGATGTTTAGTTTTTCATAAAAATGTAAATTTCATGACTATCTTATTAGAAGCATATTATATCAACTCTCAATGTTTTTAGAACTCCTAAAAAGTAAGGCAATATCTTCGAGATAGACTTAGCCTCACATGGTTCTTTAGTATATCTTTTCTCGATTCGAAAGATATCTTTGTGAACATTATTTATGTTCTTTAAATTTATGAATAAGGTCTGTTTTACTTTGTCGACGATCAAGTCATGAAACGGTAATGTCCATGCCCACATCTAAATCGTGTACACAGACTGTCGGAGGTCAGAGGAACAAACCAGCTTCAGAAAGATTTCAAAAATTAATCATTTTGATTTGTGGAATAAATCGGAATTTGAAATCCACATCTGCTATTAAGTCGATTTTAAGGTTGAAAACATTTATCACGAGGTAAGGATTATATTCATAGTTCCAAATAATGTATGGTTGTTATAGAGGAATAGGTGAATCATTCCTTCATTTATGACTTAAATTAATATAAAAAAGGTATAAACTAATTGTTACACATATTAGGTGATAAATTCTAAACATTCTTACCTTTTAGTGTCGAAAATGTCGAATATATTCCACAAAATGCTAGTTTTTTTGTCGCGCTATCGTACCCCGACGTATACTCCTGCTGAAAAAGTTGCACTAGATGACAAGGTAATGAAAGAAGGCGCGAGATTGCCCTCCGTACCAGCCATCAATGTTTAGCTCGGTGTACTCCGTTACCAAGGAGTCCCTCAGACAACCATTAAACTGTTTCCATAATCTGTTGTCCGTAACCCCATGTTTCGATGGATGACAAGTAAACATTTATTAAAGAAAAATACTAGAAATAGCCCGGAGGTAGGTTTGTTCAAAATTTGCATAAGGAAATCTCTAAGGTTTGCTTGCACAAGGTATACAAAGCCACTGAGAGACGCAGTGATTGACCAATTGGGACGAGAGGAGGTGGCATTTACTCAGGCCAAATTCAATATTTCAATGTGTTACCCGTTATGAAATTTTTACGCAGATGTGTATGCAAATATTTTTTATTATATTGTATCTTCGACTCCTTCGATCTCTATCGCACTTCGTGTAACCACTGATATACCAACCATGCCAACGAGAAACAAGCAAAAGTAATTGGTTAATTGTAGCCTACATGATGTATTCTTAATTACTGAATGATGAGGGTTACATAATTCTATTAAGATGGTGGACCTGTTGTGAGGTTGCCATAGTGAAGCTCTGACGAAATAATGTGATACCGGGATGGGATGTCGTAGTAAAATGTAGTATGGGTCTTATTTTGGTGATATCCTACCTAATGTGAATGCCAATCGTCCACCAATGCCAATATTATGCTGATTGCTGGTGTGACAGACGTATTTTAGTTAGGTTTGGCTTGGGTTAGAGACTGTCACTGCTTAAATTAATATTATTATATTTATGGCCCCCAGATATGTCTGTTATAACGGCGAAACGTTATATTCTTAATTTGTTTAACCATTATACTAGGTTTTAAGGATAGAGGAATACAATCAAATCAAAAGCTTTGTCGACGTCATACTTAGTTCAAACAAATCCCCAGCAACGTCAATGGATTGATGACAGCAGGAAAGGTTCAGTGCGCTTACCTTTTGCTCTATACTTGTGTAAGTTGTGTTAAAGCATATAACGGGACTTCTGGATTAGGATAATCCCATAGACGTTTTTGATAGTACGGTTAGTAAATACTAACTATTAAACGCAAGTCTTTATGATTTATGAAAATGTGATAATATTTTCCTGAATTATGTTTGACGTTTGATAACACAGATCTATACATTTGAGTTGAGTTGAGTTGAAATAACCCCATATTCATTTTTATTTTATGGTGATTTAGCTTAATTTTAGTTCTTTTTTATCGCATGTGTCCCAAAAAACCGGGTCCAAAAACTGCAGAGCTTGTAACTTAAAAAGTAGGAAACGTATAGGGGAATATAGGGAAACTGGGTAACTGGTCCGAAATGAAGGATTTTGTAATTGTATGGGCATACTGCTTTCTTTTGAACAGTACTATACTTATGTTGAAACTTATATCCTTACCGTCTACATTCCAAAACATTTGCAACTTTAGGGTATTTACACATGTGATATTCTCCATATCTTTGAAGTCACCTCCTTGAGTGACTTATTGAAAATTCACAGATAGTATATGGGAGATTTATGAAGATGAGTTTAGATCATGTTTAATGTACTTTTAATATGATTGATAGATATGCAACAGTAAATATATACATGCAGTACAGTCATCTTTAGATGCTAAGTGCATATTGCATTTGATGGATGCTAATTTCAGGCATGAGAATGGAAAAAACTGAAAAAAAACTGAAAAAACTGAAAATGTGCGTGAAATCGGGCTAAAAAGGCCAAAAACAGGCTTAAATTAAAAGAAAGTGCGGAAATTTGGACCAAAAAATAAAAGGAATTCCTTTTAAAAAAGGAAAATTCTCATGCCTGTAACTTGTAGTGTGCTCAGGGATTTTTCTCAGTGGTGTAGCCAGGGGGTGCAGGGGCGGTCGCCCCCCCCCCCCCCCCCCCCAATATTAGAGTCGTGTCGGTCGAGACTCGACATTGTCGGTCGAGATTGAAACTGTCGGGCAGTTACCCCACCTGACAGAAAAAAGTAAAATAGTCGTAAAATTTGTAGATAATAGGCCTAGTCTCAAAATGTATGCAGCAGTGGGCTAAATAAAGGAAAACGTTATAAAGAAAACTGATGAAAACCCGGAGAATTGGTCATTAGTTGGTGACGGTTCTAATTTTTGTATTAAATGATGATTATATGAAGTGAATAAGATTATTAAAGAAAGGGGTATATATAGAAAAATGATGTATGGGGCATCTGAATATTACAACCATGTAACCATTTAACTATAGGTTCATACCGTTTTATCTCAAAAATGTGCAGTCGAAAATTACTCTTGCTGTATACACCATTAGTATTACTGCTATTTACACGTTAACCACGAAAACTGTATATAACACATGGGTTTCGTGAGACATGTATCCTTTTTACACGTTAAATAATATGGAAATGTGTTTGTAAAGAAATACTGCCTAAAGTTTTCGTGTTGTAATTCACTGATAGTTAGTTCAATTTGAACAGAAAAACATACTTTTATCCATATTATCCTTGACAAGCCATTTTAATATTAGATATATTTTACGGTTTACCCAATACATTGCTGTATCCTATAGCATTGGATTTAGCGTCGGTGGTTTTTTCAGTTGATAATCCAATTCCTGTCCAAAAGTGACCAAAGTGGTATTCGCACTGAATTGAGAACATCTCGGGAGTTAATAGGTGAAATTTGATAGAGGGCTGATATATAGGGCTTACCGACATACTATTGTTTTGAAAAGAAGAAAAAAAACCATGGCATGTATTTTAATTATTTTATCCCACATGGGACACTTTATTTGACCAACCCTGTATAATACATCTACGCTCCATCCTGTTTAATCATACGTATCTGGTTTACCGATCGTGACATTTAGTCAAGAGATCGATTTATATCAATTTAGTCATTATGAATTATTATGAGGTTGGGCTATGGTTTGAATTTAAAGTGAGGGATGTAATTATGATAACATTTCTATTAATCAAAGCAAGACAAATAAAATGAATGTGTCTGATTGTAAGTTAACAATGATGCATAACATACACAATCTCAATTTCATTGTTAATTTTAAAGGTGTCCCTATCACTTTAGATTTATTTTCACATCAACATATTTTGATATCAAAAGAAAACACATATTTTGTTCATTATTTCTGTAAAATCTTAGGCGCAAGATATGTTCCATTAAGACAAGTCCAAATGCAGTGAATTTTGCCGCCAAAGTGGTTAACCACCCGGTTAGTTTGTGTACTACTCAATGGGCAAATTTCCCCTTAATGCCTCTAAAATAAGATCAATGCAACTCAATCTTTGAAATATGACTATTTTAAGGATGACAGTCATGTAGAATAGAAATCATCAAGTTGAAAATCGGACCAGAAATCGGAACACCTACCAGGCCAGACATCGGAACACCTACCGGGCCAGACATCGGAACACCTACCGGGCCAGACATCGGAATACCTACCGAGCCAGACATCGGAACACCTACCGGGCCAGACATCGGAACACCTACCTTAAACAATAATACACCAAATACACAAGCATGGCTGAGATAACAAACAAAAAAAAGGTTTATTAAAAAGACAATTCAGATAATGAATTTGAACACCGAGATGAATCAATTACAGGTTAAATTCATCATTAAATTGAAGACATTGAAAATGCTAATGCTTACATTTTGTAATGAATCAATACTGTTATCAAAATGTATTGAAATATCTAAGCCAATAAGGATGATTTTATTCTTGTTCGCAATTAACAGTGATTAAGCGAGACGTCACTAAAACGGGTATCTTAACACTTTCCACGCGGCAGGCGGCTGCAGACGACATTCCAAAATTTCACAAAATGTTTAAAAAATGTCAAAATTATTTAATTTCATTAACATATTCAGAATCACCATGAGAAATGCATTGACATAAGTACAAACATGCCTAGTATTGGGTCAGTAATCCTTGAGATAGGCTTTGAAAATTGTGAAAGGTTTCTGAAAAATCTGTTTTGTGTATGGTAAAAATAATAGCCGCGCGGAAAGTGTTAACACTTTCCACGCGGCTATTGGTTTTACCATATAAAAACAGATTTTCAGAAACGTTTCCCAATTTCTAAAGTCTATCTCAAGGGTTACTGAACCAATACTAGGCATGTTTGTACTTATTTCAATGCATTTCTCATGGTCATTTCAAATATAGCAATTAATTCAATCATTTTGACATTTTTGAAACATTCTAAGACATTTTGCAATGTCGTCTGCAGACGCCTTCCGCGTGGAAAGTGTTAATGGAAATTACATGCCATACATCAGGGTGGGTGAGTAAAAAATGCAATAGTGGAAAGAAGCCATGTTGTTTTCAAAACCAAGTTGAAGTTTGAAACATCTTAAACGTAACGTATTTGTTACAACTGTTCACCTTTTTACATTTTCCGTTTGCATTTGTCGTGTAAAACTCATATTGAAGGGAAGACATTTCGTTACAACTTTATCATTTAATATGTTTACGTAGGAGCTATGTGTTTTGGAGGTAAGAGCGTATTTATTTCCCGGTTAGTTACTTTTTCGCGGTCCCGCGTATAAGAAGCAAAAGTCAACAAATTAGAGGCCATAAAGTATTGTTAATGCACCTTTAGGTGCTTTAGACGAAAATACTCCCTATAATTTCTTAGGAATTAGTAACCCTTGGCCTCCATCGCCCAAAGATATAGTGTTAACTGACAGAGTAATTGCGCCAACTGATATTCTATTGGCAGCATGATGAAATACCCGTGTGATTTCAATGGCTGTCTATATCACAGACCTGCACAGGTTTTAGTAACACCTTACACACTACTATTAGTTTTACCATGTACAAAACAGATTTTTCAGAATCTTTTCCTAACTGCCAAAGTGTGTGTATCTCAAGGGTTAATGAACTAATACTAGGCATATTTGTACTTATTTAAAAGCATTTCGTTTGGTGATTCCAAATTATGGTGTTCAAATTCTTTAAGTGTGACATGGCATCTTTGTAACATTTTGTGAAATTTAGAACTGTCATCTACTTTCCACTGCCGCGTGGAAAGTGTTAACATCTACACTATTATGTGGGCAAAGTTTATTTTGAGTTACAGTGATTTTGATGGATGACATACATTAGCACACTTGTTGAAAAAGTGCTGGAGGGTATACAAGGCACTAATGAAGTTACCATCATATTTAAACAGATTAATATATTGTATAGGATTTTAATGTTCACACCCTTGGATAGTGATTTTTCTATTTAACTCGAGGCTCGAAATATACTATTATTTGCTGATCCTATTTTCGTATAATAATATATTCACTGTATATTTGCATGCTGAATTTACTTCCACGCAACCTTATTTTCACTTAGCTTTATTTTCACTTTACTTAGTTTTACTTTTACTTTACTTTATTTTCACTTGACTTGACTTTCACTTTACTTTATTTTCACTTAACTTTATTTTCATTTACTTTATTTTCCCTTTACGTTATTTTCACATTACTTCATTTCACTTTAATGTTACTTTACTTTACTCTACTCTACTTTCACTTTTAATACTTTATTTTCACTTAACTTTCACTTTACTTTATTTTCACTTTACTTTATTTTCACTTTACTTTACTTAACTTTTACTTTACTTTATTTTCACTTAACTTTATTTTCACTTTACGTTATTTCCACTTCACTTAATTTTACTTTCACTTTACTTTATTTACACTTAACTTTATTTTCACTTAACTTAACTTTACTTTCACTCTCACTTTATTTTCACTTGACTTGGCTTGACTTTACTTTTACCTTATTTTCACATTATATTCACTTTACTTTCCCTTTGCTTTATTTTCACTTTACTTAATTGTCACTTGACTTTTACTTTACTTTTACTTTACTTTATTTTCACTTTACTTTCACTTTACTTTATTTTCACTTAATTTATTTTCACTTATTTTTTTTCACTTTGATTAAGTATGGGTGACCTTTGGAGAGAGTACTTAATGTATACCAGTTACAACGGCTAACAGTGTTTTGCCTCAATATACTCTCTACTGGTTATTGGTTGAAGCTGACCCTTTATATTGTTTCCAGTGAGAACTCTCTCCAATAAAAACAAAGGTCACCCATACTTAATCAACTAAATGAAAACAGTCTTTCACAAACATCAGTCCTGCGACTGTGTTGTACATCGCTTAATTTGTATAAACCTATTTAAAACATCCTTAATAAAGCTATATAGCAACCAAATAGTATTCTCTAGTCTCACTTCTTACTTCTGTGTTGTATGGTATTGTTTCTTTACTAGGTACACAATGCTTAAACCGCGTTGTCTTTTTTAAAGACAGTTCTTGTTTAGGACTGTATTTATAGGCATACTCATTTATTTATTTTTAAACCCATTTAAATTGATGCCCAGAATATTAAACTAGTTGATATTAATATCTTACATTTTTAAAAATGGAATATTTATGAAATAATAGATAGGCCATTAAAATTGATATTTTGTTGAACAAATCCAGAATAATTGTGAGTACAATTCTTGGGTTTGTTCAACAAAATATCAACTTTAATTTATATCTACAATCCTGATGAACTTATTCAAAGAATAGATAGGCCTACACTTATTTTTAATCGTGCATTATTCACATACCCTACTCATCTATATTGTCTGTAATATCTTGTTTACTGATCGTGACAATCAAAACGATCAACAAATACTTTGAACTCTAGCTCTGGGGAGCCACTCATAATATTAATGTTGTAAACTTTGTGATTTATTTTTTTATAAAAGAAAATGAAAGATAATTAGATGTTTTAGCACCTGTGTAATGAGCACCGTCATCGCAGATTTTCAAAGAAGCAAAAAGTGACCATTCACAAAGATTTTTGCTTGACCTTATGACCTTAATAACTGGGCGTGGTTTTGACAATTAGGGGAGAAACTACGAGTCAAGTTGGGGAAAAATACTCTTTCTTTCATGGGATTTTGTAAAGATACATACAAAATATCATTGAATATTACGATTTTGTTGAAATGTGAGGAATTAAATGAAGCTTCTTGCTTGGAGGGAGAAAAGAAAAGAACAAAATCACTCTTCGCCAGCTCCGGGGATCGAACCCAGGCCGCGTGGAAATGGAAGTGGGAATGAATGAATGCGCCAACGGGTCAGCTCGAAAAAGTTAAGACCATTTGACAGCGCGCCACATCGTGGCACTAGATAGACCCGTCAAGCACGCGCTACCATTTGATAGCACAGTGATTTGTAGGTGTAAGGAAGGTTAGGGTTCTAAGCAGTGTGGACCTTCGCCAAAAGCCGGGCCAAAAGCGGGAGTGGACACTTCGCATTACAACAATCGATACTAAAAATGATCGTTTATTTTCATACCTCCTTCAATTCGCAAGAATAAAAAGCCTGAATCTAGTTTGACAATTCGCGGTAAATGTCTAAACAAACCTCTAGTAGTGTAGTTGGCAATGGTGTACAGGTTTACTGGTGTATAGGCTACTTTCTGTTTCATGATGCTGTCATCATGGCCATAGACGTATAAACCTGTGATTGAATGCCGAAATGTTGTACATGTTATGAATAGATTTATTCCACACAATTTCTTTTGCATGTGAGCACTTTTTGAACATCAGTATTACGTGAATTCAAGTTGTTGAAAAATACACAATTTTTCTTAAATTTTGGTCGTATTGGTGATTTAAGTAAACTAGCGGCGTACCCTCGCTACGCTCGGGTCCCCGCTAGATGGTTATGCCACATTACCTACCTCTGAAACCACATAAACCTCCTGGTTATACCACTACCTACCTCTGAAACCACATAAACCCCCTACATCACCCCCAAACCAGGTTTATTTATAACCATATCCCTTCTAAACGCATTATAAACCCCTACAACCCCCCCCCCCCCCCCCCCCCCCCCACCCCCAATCAGGTTGATTGATAACCATATCCCTCCTAAACCATTTACCGTGTCTACTTTATTAACCCCTACCTCTCAAACCCTCGGTACTTTGAAAACCACATAAACCCCCTACAATTGCCCACCCCCACTGCAACTACATCAACCAGGTGGATTTATAATCATAACCCTCCCTAACCATTTCCCGCGGCTACTTCATTAACCCTCGGTCCCTTAGGTTGTTTGGCATGCCAACTTAAAGTAAAGAAATCAGGTTGCTTCATTAACCCCTGCAAAACGCTACTTGTACCATTATAACCCTAGGCCTATCCTAAACCATTTCCCATGGTTTTACACCGCCCCCCCCCCCCCCCCCCCCCCCCCCCCGGTACTTACCCTACCAACACAGGCCTATAATAGCCATTTCCCGTGTGGCTTCTGCGGCAGTCAGCCCTTGCGCAAACATGCACGCGACGCGTTACCACGGTAAGATTACGCTGTAGTACGCGCAACGCACAATGTTGTTCAATTCTAGCGGCATTTATGAGCCAAATCTGAGAGGTTTTTTGCTGTTTTTGGAGCCAATTGTTAACCAATTTCACTGAAATAAACTTTAACACCCTTCCCGTTATTTCCTCTATCTTTCATACAAATTAGGCGCCACTTTGATCACAACTAACGGAGAAATAAGGATAACAAATAAACACACAAATAAATAAACAAACAAACACACACCCCAACACACACCGTTTCCAGATTTATAGTAAGATGCCAAGTCAACCCGTGCACGTAAGTGAAAATAATCACACTCACATTTTTAGTTTAGTGGATGGTTAACAACCTTATATTTTCGTGGACCCCGGAATTTTTAGTACAGGTCAGTATTGGATTTATCAAACTGTTGTTCAGTGCGGCATAATTCAACTTGCCTAGGGTTCCATTAGAAATATTTCCATAGCATGACATACAGTACCATAGGGCCTATATATCAGACTAGTGATAATACTACATCAAACAGAGACTGAGAGATCTTCAAAATGTCTGCTAACGTCGAATCTTCGAGTGGTCCAAACCTTGCCAGAGTCGTTGTGTGGTCAATGCCTCGCACTCTGGGAATGGCTTTCGTCAAGTGCATGAGTTACGCTGATGGAATCCAGATAGTTAACGAGCCTTTCACATGCGCTTATCATTTTGGACCAGATGCGGTTATGAAACCCA
Organism: Ophiura sarsii; assembly: GCA_035610835.1. Lineage (NCBI taxonomy): Eukaryota > Metazoa > Echinodermata > Ophiuroidea > Amphilepidida > Ophiuridae > Ophiura > Ophiura sarsii. Next base: position 16,116,793 of record CM069448.1, on the reverse strand, counting down.
ACGCCGAAACAGACAGTTTCGTCAGTAACGCCAGCGCAGTCAAAATCGAGTTAGAAAATGCATTCGATGATAACATTTGCACGTTTGAGTGGGTTAAGAAAGAGCTTGAAGCTGATTGCCCTGGTAAAAAGGTCCTGTTAGTGAAGGATCAAGCATTTTGTCTGAATAACAGGTATGAATTGATTCCATCTGGATTTCGTCACGCGTTCTTAATTCGACATCCATACAGAGTACTGCCATCTTGGAAGGGTATAATGGCAAAGCTATTCCGGGTAGACTACGATAAAACGACTTGGTCAGAACTTCTTGACTATAGTATCTTCGAAAATCCTTATTTGAATCAGTTCAAGCTTCTCAAATATGTTAAGGAAAATGTTGATCCAAATGTTGTCGTCTTTGACGCTGATGATCTTCAGGGCAACCCAGGTTCAACATTGAGTCAGTTTTGTCAAGCGGTCGGTATTCACTACACAGATGATCTTCTAGAATGGCCAGGAGAACGAGACATCATGAAGTCCTGGAAAGCGAATCGCGTAAGTCTTCAAGGAAACCTGTTGGGAAGTGAAGGTGGCTTTTACGACGGAGCATTGATGAGTACCGGGTTCAAACCTCTGAAAGCGTTACCAAGACGCGAGGAGTTGTCAGCAGATTTGCAAACATTGGCGGATGAAAGTATGCCATACTACGATGAAATGCGTAAAATGTGTATATCTACCAGCTAAACAACAACACTCTATTAGGTCTATAGATGACAGTTGATATTTGACAGTATATGACGCCAGCGCGATGGCTTCCAAACTAACATTACGAACATGATGAAAAGAAAACAAATTCTTTACTCATATTACTATCACATGATCGATATTATTATGATCACAATGTAGTCTGAACATAGTTAATGGAATTCTGATATAAACTAGAACGATTTCAAATATGATATTTCCCTAATAAGAGAACCATGCCTGAAGCGCATCAACACTGTTATTAATACAGGATTCGTACCGATGTTTTCATGTCATGAAATAAATGTATAACAGGAGCATCGTATAGAATCTTCGGTTCTACTGTACGTGTTCTACTTAACACGCATCGTTGGTTTCATTATCCACGTTACGTGAACATGGTGTGCATGAAAGTGTCGTGACTTTATATATTATATCAATCATGTCTATAGAAGCTGCTTTCAGACAACGTGTCAACTTCGAAGGAGACCGTCTCTCGTATTTCCGCTCTCTGAACCAGTAAGGAAACACCAGTTAACATGGTTAAGGGCATCACCATACTATTTACATGATTAAATGAAGTCAACCCCCTATATGGTATGCATTACCGTAACCTTTTCCACTGAGAGTGTACATTTCAAATAGCGTTTTGGGAGCACAACACCACCACTGTAAAAACAAACGTTTATCTTTTAACGCTTTTAAAAACGCTCTTTTAATAACAGTTTTTAAACACGTATTGGCAATTTGCATTAATTCTTTAATATCATTTAAATTTAAACACATGACGTTTATAGATTAACACGTCATGCTTATTCGAAAACACTAGCATTTAGTTCCATATAATGCCTTGGCATTTAAAAGCATATGATATAAACATGTGCCAACGTTAATAAATACAAACAAAAACAACGTGTTAAGGTTGGTGTCAACCCTGTTTGGCGCCAAATTAGCAAGCACTGTAACTTTTAAATTATAAATGTGATGTACATAAAAGTATACATTTTTTGTAATGAAATGAGTCAGAGAATCCATTTTTGGTATCAAATTTTACTAAAATTAGTGATTTTTACTTTTTTGCCCAAAAATCACCTTTTTGGCGTCAAAAATTTTCAGACAACCTAACAATATCAGTTTTTGATTAAAAATTCCAAAATTTCACCAAAAAGTGCCAAAAAAATGTTTTTTATCTCAAAAATCTCATTTTTGGCACTTTTTGGTCAATATTTTCAAAACAAACAAATTTTAAGCCAAAAAAAAAAATTCACTCCTAGATAATTGACTTTAGATGATTTTGGTGAAATTTTGGAATTTTTAATCAAAAACTGATATTGTTAGGTTGTCTGAAAATTTTTGACGCCAAAAAGGTGATTTTTGGGCAAAAAAGTAAAAATCACTAATTTTAGTAAAATTTGATACCAAAAATGGATTCTCTGACTCATTTCATTACAAAAAATATATGCTTTTATGTACATCACATTTATAATTTAAAAGTTACAGTGCTTGATAAATTTGGCGCCAAACAGGGTTGACACCAACCTTAATATAATAAGGTGATAACCCTTTATAAATGCAAAAAGCCGTTTATTTTATCTCAATAAACACTAATGTTTAACAGTTTAACAATAAAAATCAGTGTGATAAACATGTTATTGTCCCCTCGTACTGATCAAAATCACAATAATCCTGCTTGAAAAGGTAAGAATGTTTTTGCTGTTCCATGGAAGCTTTCTAAAAGAACTTTTATAATATGGAAGCTTTGGCAATTAATAGTTTCATGGTGTACTCTAAAAGTTTCAGCCGTGAATTAAAACACAACACTTTAGTAGTAAGGTAAAAAGACCAAATCTGGCAATCTGCATATGCATTTTCTGTTCCTCATCAGGTGAACGACTTTTTTTACCAGTGCTTTATTTTCACGAATTGCAAACAAATATTTGAATATGTATGTATAGCTTGATCAGTTCCAAATTGGCGATAAATATTCGGTTTTTATCTCTCCGCGCGCAAAAGTAATCCAAGTCGGCCTGGCGTAGCTATACCGGGGGGGGGGGGGGGGGGGGGCAAATGCCCCTGACAGAAAAAGGCCTTTTTGCCCCCGCACCCAGCCCTATTTATGCCCCCCCCCCCCCCCACTCTCTGGATGTAGTGCGTATAATGCGTTATAACATTTAAAGGACCATTTTTCACCCGGGTTTTGGAGACCCCCCCCCCCCCCCCCCCACCCCACCCCGCCATCCCCCGCACCCAAGTTTTACGAGAATAAACACTCTTTACAGAAAAACACATCATTTTTGTTTTGTTTTATTAATATTTTCGCGGAAATTCCGCAACGCGGTAAACTCGGGACCTTAAACAAACCCCTTTCAGAATATCGACTTTAATATTATTCTAGCCCCCACTACCCCTAAAAGCTTCCAAATCTTTGGCCAGCCTGGGTTTACAGCTTTTATGCCGATCCATGCAGATGCCTTTGGCTAGGATTTATTGAATGACTAATTATCAAAGAGAAATAAATAATGATATAAATAAACTGATTCTTATAAAGCCTAACCACGGCCGTCACAGAAACGGATATGTCTTTGTCAACCTCGGAATTTTATTTTCCGAAGTCGTCGGCAACAATAAAAAACGAACATTAAAAGCAAATACATGTACGTACGGCTGAATATAAACCGTTGGTAGATGTAATGATAAGGTTTAGTGCTGCTGTCGATAGATACATTCAATTTGTTATCGTAGTATCGGCTAAATCGACTATCGTCACAACTACTGCATTTTACCAATGGCTTGTACAGTCATCGTATGAACTCACCTTATGCATGTTACCATAGATAAATCACAACAGTACATATTGTTAGCTTTTGTTAAAAGGGAAATGTGGTTTCCTAAGTGTTTTTGTGTTCAAACAATGTTACAGACTTGAGACAGTATGCTAAGGCCAAAAAGAAATATTGTTATGTTGTCGTCGTCCAATCGACAGACCCCAAACTAAGAAAATGTAAAAACACGGCCGAAATGATAATCTTATCAATATCAGATATACTTGTCTCTTTTAACCGGGAGGATTTTATTGTGTATAGCAGAGCATGGGTAAATTCATGTTGCATGAAGATATTGCATAGAGAGGATAAATGAAGGGCACCCATATTTTTCTTGCTCCCTCCATCTAGGCAACGGTGGAGGGAACAACAAAACTTTCTTTTTCTTCGCTCTATAAAACAAAATAATACCATTCTATTTATAAACTCACTATTTGTTTTGGCTACGCTGTTTGTATTGCACATGTAGCTATTCAGTGGCGTAGCCAGGTTTTTCTCAGTGGGGGGGCAAAGGGGGGGACCGGGAGTTTTGGTGGGGGGGCAACAACCAAATTGAGGATTGAATTTCCTTGTGTTGTGAATAGGTTAGTCCCAAATTATTTCAACTGACATTTCCCACAGGGGGGGCAACAGGGGGGGCAGAGAACCCCACAGGGGGGGCAGCTGCCCCCCCCTTGCCCCCCCCCCTTGGCTACGCCACTGTAGCTATTGAAAATGCCCAGAAGGCCGGCTATTATTTACCTTTGTCTAATAATTAATTGTCCAGGTCCTATCTATTGTCTGTCCATGAGAAAAATGTGCCAGGAAACCTGACAATCAATTAACATTGTATCGAATGTATTAACATAAATTGCTCTCAATGCAGTTTTCATCATAATCATAAAAATATAAATTACAACTCAACCATTTATGATCTCGAGTCGTGAAAATCAGGGGATTGTGGATTGCAAGTCCCTCAAGTTTGTTGACCTACCGCCACTGGCGTAACAACAGGGGGGGATGGGGGGGGGGGGGGGGATATATCCCCCCCAGATTTTTACCTGGGGGGATGCCAAATGTAATCATCCCCCCCAGATTTTTCATAACCAATAATTTTAAAAGTGACGTATTTAAACAAATAGGTGGGCGTAAAGATTCACACACTGCACACTGGACACAACCACACTGGGACATTCAATTCATTCATTGCAGTTTGGATTTTATCATTTTAAAATGAAAACAATGACGACAGCGATTTACAAATTGCTATCAATCAAGGAATGCATGAGTCCAGGCGCGGATACAGGGGGGGGGGGGGCCCGACGGGCCCGGCCCCCCCCCCCCTACCAAAAAAAAAAAGGGAAAAAAAGGAAGAAAAAAAAAAGAAGAAAAAAAGGGGGGGAAAAAAAGGAAAAAAGAAAGAGAGGAAGAGGGGGGGGGGGGGGGGGGGGGGCACATCACCCCTCAGACTCCCCCTGTTCGAGCTTTTAAACAATCTATACTTAAATTCAGAAAAAATCAGTATATACGTCGTATGCTCTACTTCTTTCTTGCATTGATAACAAATATATATTGATTGGAAATGAAGAGGTGGCTTTTTGATAAAATGTTGGTCAAAAGTATACACCAGATCGCACCAAATGAGTTCGAAAATTGAAAAAAATTCTACTTCTCAGGGGGCACTTCCCCCCTCAGACTCCCCCCTGTTCGACCTTTCAAATCATCTATACTTAAATCAAAAATATATCAGTATAATATGCTCAACTTCTTTCGTGCATTGATAAAAAAATAATATATTTATTGGAAATGAAGAGGTGGCTTTTTGATAAAATGTTGATCAAAAGTATACACCAGATCGCACCAAATTAGTTCGGAAATTGAAATTTTTTCTACTTCAGAGGGGGGCACATCCACCCTCAGACACCCCCCTGTCCGAGCATAGCTCGGAGGGCGGTGCTGCGCACCGCTTGGATGGTACCGGCAATTTTTTTGGGCCCCCCCCTAAAATTTTCCTGGATCCGCCTGAATTTTTGGGCTACAAAATGAGCCCAATCTGTAAAAAATGTATTATTTGGGTTACAAAAGGCGGGCAATAGTTTTACGAGCGTAGCGAGTAAAAAAATATTTTGAGGTTAAAAAAGTCTCACTCTGAACATTACTCTGAACTTGACAGCCCTGCCGTATTTGAGTCTGATAATTTTCATCCCCCCCACTCAAAAAAAGTAGTTACGCCCCTGCCTACCGCAGGGCACACCCTTTTAGTAAACTAAACTAAACTATGAATTTCCTATTTTCTAAAAAGGATGTTTGTTCTTTTAACACTTTCCACGCGGCTATTTAGTTTTACCATATACGAAACTGATTTTAGAAACCTTTCCCAACTTTCAAAGTCTCAGGAATTACTGAACCAATACTAGGCATATTTGTACTTATTTTAATGCATTTCTCATGGTGATTCAAAATATGGAGATGAAATTCAATAATGTTGACATTTTTGAAACATTTTGTTAAATTTTGGAACTGTCGTCTGCAGAGGACTGCCGCATGGAAAGTGTTACGACCTCTTACGATAAAAAGAAACCTAAATAGAAACAAAAAAACACACATATACATCAATACACAAACATGGTGCTAGTATTATGAGGAAATGGGTATTTGAAGATCACGTTCAATTAATTGAATAACTGCACTTGCAGTGATTGATTATTCCAAGATGTGATTGCGATTTGATGGTAACATATAGGCTAATAATGTGGCTTATATACTTTGCGAAACGAAACGAAATGAAGCGAAATGAAGCGAAACCAAGCGAAATAGGCTGAATCAAGAAATTTACACAAGACTGCTCAATTGCCAGGAAGTAGAGTGGCATTTTATCCATTTTAAAAAGTAGTAACATGTAGTTTCGCATTTTATCAATCTTAAGAAGTGATAAAATGCGAAATGAAGGTGCTGCTCCCACATAAAAACATTGAACTTGAAAACAAATATGCTGATGGATTTCTATCAACCCAACCAATGTAGACGTACCTTCAGGTGTTTTTTTCAGTTACACATTTGCTAGGAAGTGCAGTGAGCCCGTTCGCATTTTATCAATTTTCAGAAGTGATAAAATGCGAAATGAAGCTGCTGCTCCCACATAAAAACAATGAAATTGAAATAAACCATGCTGATGGATTTCTACATTTCTATCAACCCAACCAATGTAGACGTACCTTCAGTTTTTTGATACACATTTGCTAGGAAGTGCAGTGAGCCCGTTTCGCATTTTATCAACTTTCAAAAGAGATTAAATGCGAAATGAAGCTGCTGCTCCCACATAAAAAACATTGAACTTAAAATAAACCATGCTGACGGATTTCTATCAACCCAACCAATGTAGACGTACCTTCAGTTTTTAGATACACATTTGCTAGGAAGTGCATTGAGCTTGTTTCGCATTTGATGACGACATTAGGCCTATAAATTTAATTGAAAATATTGCACAAGTTTCAGTAACTCTGCGTAGTGTGACCAAGGGCGTCATCCCGTTATCAAAAGTGAGGGTGGAGGGGGACACGAGTTGCGGCTCATGGGTGTTTGCAAGGGCGTCCCCAGAGCGGGGGGTGTGGGGGTGTCACACCCCCCCCCCCCCCCCCCCATTCATCAAATCTGTCGGCAAAATTATGGTGCTGTGGGCAAATCAAAGGAAGGAGGAAGAAAAGGGAGAAAGAAAAAAAGGAAAGAGAAAGGGAAAGAAAGAAGGGGAGAAAGAAAGAGAAAGGGAAAGAAAAGAGGAAAAAAAAGAAAGAAAGAAAAAAAGAAAGAAAGTGAAAGGAAAGAGGAAAGAAAGAAAGAAAAAGGGAAGAAAAAAAGAAAGCCCTATAACAATTATCGTATGCGCAAATGATAATGTTGTGTCGGCATATATGTTATGTTAACACAAATCAAATCAAAAATGAACAAAGGCAATGTAGGCATATGAATTTGTAGGCACTGTGAACGAGCCCATTTTTATGAGATTTTGTGTCGGCGCACATGAACAGCCTAGGCCCAAGTCTTTGTTTTGCTCATTGTCAAGACACACACAAAAAATTGTGTCGGAATAGTATAGGCCTAGGCATAACGGGCAATGTGTGGGACCTTTAATTATACTAACTATAGGCCTATTTCATTGTCGTTGTCAATGCAAACCCAAGTCAATAATGTCGCCAATGGCCAATCATGTTGGCACATAGGTTACGAAACATTAAATAATTCGCCTATAATTATGTACATGTAAGTTGATGTAGGCCAATTGCTCTCATTGTACTGATTGTATATAGACGCTGCAAGCTCACTATCACTATCAGTCTATCGCAAAAGTAAGTCCAACTCCAACGTTTAGGTGTCAATGCAAAGTAAGAACTTATAAGTAGACTCTGTCCTAACTTCGACTTGAACAATGCAAATTATCATTATAATTAAGACAATAAGCACAACTGTCGTTATTTGCGTGAGACCAGGATTTACAGTGTGTGCACCAGGGGCACAATCGATATCTCACGTAATGGTATAGGTCTATGTCGTTGTCGGACATACAGGCTATAGGCCTATCATGCCTATACTGAACATTTGACCATGTTTTGTTAGCATTATTCAACAAAAACAAGATGGCTTCAGGAAAGTGTTCCATGACCATTTTAGTTTAAAAACTCAAAATCTTTGTGCGCTTCGCGCGCATTCTTTCTACAGGTTCCAACATTATAATGGATCTCGAACCAAACCAAATATTATGGGGGACGTTAAAGACGTCATACTGGACCCTTTTAGTTTTAGAAGTGCCAAATGTTGCGCGCTTCGCGCATATTAATTTAGTAGTTTCAATGTTTCATTATTCAAGCTGAACAAGATGGCTTCAGGAAAGTTTTCCATGACCATTTTAGCTTAAAAACTGAAAATATTTTTGCGCTTTGCACGCATTCTTTCTACAGGTATCAACATTATAAATGTCTCGAACCAAACCGAATATTATATGGGTGACGTTAAAAACGTTATACTGGAGTCTTTAAGTGTTAGAAATGCAAAATTTTGTGCGCTTCGCGCGTATTAGTTTCAATGTTTCATTATGTAAGCTTAATTTATCTGAAGGCTTCCAACCAGTTTTCAATGACCATTTTAATTTGAGTTCAAAACATGAAAAGTTTTGCGCGCTCTGCGCGCATATTTTCTACAGGTTTAAACATTATATTGACCCTCAATCCATATGATTTGGATCAGGACTTGATATGTGTAACTATGCAATATCAAACCGTCAAAAACGTCATACTTGACTATTAAAGTGTTAGAAATTCCAATTTTTGCGCGCTTCAAGAAAGCTTCAGGACAGTTTTCCATGACCATTTTAGTTCAAAAACTGAAACATTTTGCGCGCTCAGGCCGCATCAGTGGCGTAACCAGCGGGGGGCAGCCCCCCACTTTGAACCCTTGCCCCCCAAATGAATCATGGAATAATGATGGTACAAAGTAACAGATGAAAATTGTTCGCGCGCTACGCGCGCATGTCTTCCCAAAATGCAATATTCTATGGTACAAGCTTGTTTAGAGCCGAAATGTAGCTCAATCGTACAAAAGGTAGGCGTAAAGTCGAAAATTTTCGCGCGCTACGCGCGCATTTATTTACACTGGAATGAAGCCCACCCATTAGGGGCCCATCCATTTAACGTCACTGCCCCTTATTGCCCCACCCCCAAATGAAAAAGTCTAGTTACGCCACTGGCGCGCATATTTTCTGCAGCTTTTTGCGCCCTTTGTATTGGTTTCAACGTTTCAAAATTTAAGATAAACAAGATGGCTTGAGGATGTGTGCCCCCCTATCAAAACAGTCCTGGATACGCCCTTGGCTCCCCCAGAACTATTCAATCAGCGCTGCGCGCTGCTTTATTTAACATTTCAATTATCATTATCAAATTAGTGTCCCCCGACCATGTCTGAAAACTGATTGACGGTTCTGACCATACAGTCCATACTAAAATATGCGTGTATGAATTCCGGCGAGCGAAGCGAGCCGAAATTTTTTTTTGTCGGCACAAATGGCTCTGTCGGCAATTGATGACCTTTACACCCCCCCCCCCCCAATGAAAAGGGTCTGGGGACGCCCTTGGGTGTTTGTAAACTTTAGGGGGTAATCTGAGGGGGGATGTGCCCTCTGAATAAGGAAAATTTTGAAAATAGTGCAATTTGGTGCATACTTTTAACCAAATTTGTGACGAATATGTGTTTAAAATAATCAAATGAGATGTGTATAATAATGAGATAACAAGACAAATTACATTGGTCGAAAAAATGCAACACACCAGTGGCGTAGCTAGGTTTTTGATATTGGGGGAGGGGCAATAAATGAAAGTGAACACAGATTGTTTAGAAAATTTTAACTTTACCTTTTATTTTTCCTATGATTGAGGTACATTTTGGCTCTAAACAAGCTTGTACCCAAAAATATTGCATTTTGGGGACACATCGCGCGAAAAAATTTCCATCTGTGTACTTTTGACTTAAACAATGAATTGCGTACTAACCAATTGTCGAAACTCTAAAGTACACTCTTAGAAGGTCAGGATCAAATACATGAGTAGATTTCCGGCTCACTTTGTTTTGATCCTTTAAGGATCATTTTCGGATCGTTTTGATCCGTTTTCGGATCGTTTTGATCCGTTTCCAGATAGATATCAACAAACGAATCAAATTCAGCTTGATCAACTTTGATCTGATTTCCGGATCAATTCGATGAAACAGTTCATTGGTCAATGAGTGACTGACGTCACTCTTTCGCAAACCGATAGACGACAAGCAGACGATCTTTTGAATTCGGTCGCCACAGTTGAAACAAGGGTGAAATACCGCGGTAAGTTATCCAGTCTAATCTGTAAAATGTTACATGATTTTGTCGGTAAAGTAGTTTTATTTTTTATGTTTGAACATGCTCTATTCTTGTGAACAAATTTCTTGTACCTGACCAGTGCCATCAGTACGATTTTCGGTCAAAATTCTCCTCACAAAAGTGTCACGATCACTGCGATGTACTAGGCCTACACGATGTAGTAAGCTTACTGCACTCGATATATAGTCTGCAGTGTGCACCCGGGGGTGGGGGCACTCAATCAATATTAGGTTTCACACCAGGCTCCATCAAAAATACCCCCCTTTTTTTGGCCCGGTGTCACCGAAAGACCCTTGCATGCATGCTTGTTTTTACAATCTGTCATCCGATGACCCCCTATGTTTTCACTTTTTCTTTGATTCAGTTTGATCCTGGAGTAGGATCATAAGCTACAGGTACATCCGATTAAGGATCATTATTTTGATCCGTTTCAGTATCATTTGACAGAAATATTTGATCCCATTTCGGATCAAACTTTTTGATCCTGCTTGTCGGATCACTTTGATCCGGAAAGGGTAAGCTCATATGTGATACCGCTTCTGGATCAAAATTGATCCTTTTCGTCTCATATTTGATCCTGACCTTCTAAGAGTGTACACTGCGTTCACGTTGCTATCATTGTGATTTTTTTCAAGATTTGTTTATCTTTCAAGATTTATTTTTCAAGATATTTTTTTCTCAAGATCTTCCAATCTGTGAAAATTGCACAGAGATGGGCAAGAAACCAAAATATTCACCATTGGGTTGAAAATACATCCAGTAAGCGTTTTCCTTAGTATCTTCACACATGTTGACTGAAATAATAGGTATAAAATCGTTGATTTGGTAAAATTTAAATTTAAATTAAAAAAAACACACCCGATTTTAGGCTTGTGAGGGCAACACAACTTTTTTTTTTTTGCCTTATGATCACCCCCATCAAGGGCCGGGCATCATCAAAATCTAGTATCTTCCATTATCATGATCCTAATTCACTATTAGTATTATCTTCACACATCATCAATCATCATCATCATTCATCATCGTCATAATTAGACACTTTTCAGCCTCAGATTAAAAAAGGTGGGGGTGGGGGACATCTGCTATTATGTCGTCCCCCCATCCCCCACCCCCACCCCCACCCCCGTCCCGTATGACGCTCCTGAGTGTGACCATATCGTCGTTTGGTGCTGGGACTGAGTGTAGCCAGATAGCCAGACATAGCAGCATAGCCAGACATCAAACATAGCGTCGTTTGTTGTATGACTGAGCCACCAACGTTCTGGTTTAACGATATTTTTTGAAAATAATATTTCGACAATTTGGTACGAGGGCGTTCTTTACAAATTAATGGGGACCTATGGAAGTTTTTTTGGAATTTTGTGAATGCATTTGATTAATAGTTCAATAATTACAGCACTAACAAATATATTCATACATTCATCTTCTGACCTGAAATTAAATTGAATCAAGCCAGTTCCAGGCAATGTATCATCTTAATTTTAGAGCGTATTAATTAATATACAATACGGTTCACATAAATAAAGTACAAACACGAAGTTATCATTTAAATTGAATTATAATTATCTCATAAAATACACAAATCATTTAAATTGAATTACAAACATTGCACTGTTTCTTAAACTGATGTACCCACTTTCATCGCCACCTGCCAATGCAACTCGCATGTTTCTTGTAAGTTTCATGACCTTGACATCTGACCATAGAGGGGATGCTTTCAGACAGGCATTAACAATTCCAGCTCGACTTCCTTTTCTGACAATGGGCAATATCTGTCGCCAATCCCCAGCAAGTACAACTGTAACGCCTCCAAATGTATGGTTGTTTTTTCCGGATGTCCTTCATCGTACGATCGACAGCTTCAAGAATCATGCGGTTTACCATGCTCACCTCGTCAATTACCAGAAGCTTGCATATCGACGGATTAGTTCGGCTGTTGCACATCGTGGAATGATGTTACAGGTACTTTCTTCTGTTATGTTGATGGGAACCTTGAGTCGTGAGTGAAGAGTACGACCTCTTGGCAGAAGAGTTGCTGCAATTCCACTTGTAGCTGTAGCGAGAGCGACTTGCTTCTGGGATCGTACATGTGCGAGAATAGTAGTCAGGACACAGGTCTTACCTGTCCATCCGCTGGCGTCTAATGAGATCAACAACCCCTGCTCATTTTCAACCGATGTAATGACAGTATCGTAAACCTCTCGTTGTTCTGCATTCAATTTCGCACTATTGGTTGCATCAATTTCCCGTAATGTGTCAACATCGTGCTCGATCTCTTCCCTCAACTCTCTGGATAGAAGACCTTCCACGATACTGGCATCAGACTTAGGAAGATCAAAATCTCGCTCCAAGTCTAGGTTTCCCTGTGTAACCTATCCTGCAGATACATGAGTAATCCGTTGATGATGATAGATAAGGGTTGGTTCCTCTTCCTGATCCCGGTGTAGTGTAGGAAGTCTTCGATAAGATGGTGTTTATGTCGTTCGTAAAAAGCAAGCGGATCAGCGGGTCTGATCCAGATGAGAATAGTAGCGAACACATCTCGTAGCTGGTTGCCGAATTTGTAATTTGCGGATTCTTCAATAACCTTGTCGATCTCGGCGTCGTCTTCGAGTAGTCTTTTTTTTTTTTTTTTTTTTTTTTTTAAGGTCTAAAGTTTATTGTCATCGCAGCCAACTGGCTGAATTGTAACAACATTACAAATCAAATACATTTGAATGAACAATGCAACGTCCAGGCAGCAGCTAAATCAGCGCCAAGTTGCGACATAAACAAACATACATACCCCCTATATAGTAACCCCCAATAGGCAATGTAGACTAAGTGCCTTGCCCAAGGACACAAACACATTGGCACCAGCGGGGCTAGAACTCACGACCTTATGATTATGAGACCGGCAACTACTCCACTGGACCACACATGCTCTACTAACTTAAGCTTAGTCCTAACTTAAGACACGCAGCTTGAAATGTAGGCTTCTCTTCTTCTTCAACAGTCCTTAAATCAGAATAGCTCGTGGCGCCAGGCTGGTGATGAAGAAGCATTCTCGGGAAATAGAGCTTCGATTGGTGAGCATTCAGGCTAATGACAGGTATGCGACCAATCATGTCGGAGTTGGTATCGCCATTGGTGTACGCGCAGTTACGTTTTCTCTTTTGCCATCGCTTTCCATTCTATGTGTAGTGTTTCGGGATGTCTGGATAAAGAATGTCCGTCGGGCCGGGATCTTCTCGATTTAGTTGAAACCACTCTGTCAACTTCGTTGTTGGTGGACCTCGAAGTGCAGCTTCAGCAGCTTGTCCTTCGTTGAATACAACCAGCTGCTCATCTTCCAGGTGGCAAGGTAATTTCATAACAGCAGGGTACCATTGGTGAAGTTTGAACTCATATATTCTCCATAATGCTTGTGATGCACTCACATATCTGGCATTAACGTAGCGTTCAACCTCATCAGTAGGTAATATCTCTCTTCTCTCCGTTGCCTAAACGTACCATGACACGATAACATCCCTTGGTTATATTATTTGTACAGGTATTTCACAGCTTTGACACTATGAACCACTTCAACGTTGATGTGCGCATTATGATTCAGACTTAGCAAAGGGTTGTACGGAACGATAAATCGGTTGTCCACTTGGAAGTCATTGCCGCGAACTGTACGTGTGTGTGTTCTGCCTCCATTTTCTGGTGATCTACGTCTGTACTCGGAATACGTTGATTGAGTCATTACTATGTGATTCCTGAAGTCTTTGGCTGGTGCTGTAACCGGTTTGAGGCTTCATTCTCGGTGTCGTGGAAGTATAACTGAGCAAACTTGGGAACATTACCGACAGATGGAAGAAGGGTGTCAATTAGATGATACATCTTGCCTTGAATAGTCACAGTCGGACTAAAACCTTGCTGTATGATTTCCTTTCCTATGCCAAGTGAGGCTAATGAGAGGCAGTTGTTATATTGGTTAGGAAAGAAGCATTTTGGTAGAGATTCTTAATTATATCAGGTGGTGATGGAATGGGATCCAACTTGACCTTCCCCTGTGAACAGCAGAACCCCGGCCTTTTTTCTTTCCACTTCATACTTGTGCAGTGGTGGCATACAGAATCTGCATCAAACAGGCTTGGAAGCTGGTGATGTCTGTCTTCAAGGGTGAAGTCGCTTTCAAGAAAATAGGCCGTGACACCAAGTTTTCTACGATGGGTGAGGGCTTCTGAGTTTGTCGATTTCGTTGATTACGAAGATCTAGTCGTGATTGCCGATCTTCTACGGATTCATTTTCTCGTACCACAATTGCATGGTCTCTCATTCGTTGATGTCGAGAGTGGCGCTCAGTTTCATTTTCATTTTGTCTTGCCTCGATCGCGTGGTCGTTCATCTGTTGATGTCGAGAGTGGCGCTCAGTTTCACTTTCATTTTGTCTTGCCTCGATCGCGTGGTCGTTCATCTGTTGTAGTCGAGATCGGCGCTCAGTGTCACTTTCATTTTGTCTTGCCGCGATTGCGTAGTCGTTCATCTGTTGTAGTCGAGAGTGGCGCTCAGTTTCACTTTCATTTTGTCTTGCCTCGATCGCGTAGTCGTTCATCTGTTGTAGTCGAGAGTGGCGCTCAGTTTCACTTTCATTTTGTCTTGCCTCGATCGCGTATTCGTTCATCTGTTGTAGTCGAGATCGGCGCTCAGTGTCACTTTCATTTTGTCTTGCCTCGATCGCGTGGTCGTTCATCTGTTGTAGTCGAAAGTGGCGCTCAGTTTCACTTTCATTTTGTCTTGCCTCGATCGCGTAGTCGTTCATCTGTTGTAGTCGAGATCGGTGCTCAGTGTCACTTTCATTTTGTCTTGCCTCGATCGCGTGGTCGTTCATCTGTTGTAGTCGTAGTCGAGATCGGCGCTCAGTGTCACTTTCATTTTGTCTTGCCTCGATCGCGTAGTCGTTCATCTGTTGTAGTCGAGATCGGCGCTCAGTGCCACTTTCATTTTGTCTTGCCTCGATCGCGTGGTCGTTCATCTGTTGTAGTCGAGAGTGGCGCTCAGTTTCACTTTCATTTTGTCTTGCCTCGATCGCGTAGTCGTTCATCTGTTGTAGTCGAGATCGGCGCTCAGTGTCACTTTCATTTTGTCTTGCCTCGATCGCGTAGTCGTTCATCTGTTGTAGTCGAGATCGGCGCTCAGTGTCACTTTCATTTTGTCTTGCCTCGATCGCGTGGTCGTTCATCTGTTGTAGTCGAGAGTGGCGCTCAGTTTCACTTTCATTTTGTCTTGCCTCGATCGCGTAGTCGTTCATCTGTTGTAGTCGAGATCGGCGCTCAGTGTCACTTTCATTTTGTCTTGCCTCGATCGCGTAGTCGTTCATCTGTTGTAGTCGAGAGTGGCGCTCAGTTTCACTTTCATTTTGTCTTGCCTCGATTGCGTGGTCGTTCATCTGTTGTAGTCTAGAGTGGCGCTCAGTTGTAGTCGTTCATCTGTTGCAATGTTGTAGTCGAGAGTTGCGCTCAATTTCACTTTCGTTTAGACGTAGGCCAATAGCGTGGTCTCTCAACTACTGTAGCCGCGACTGCCGTTTTGTACCGGATAACGGATTCCTCGTAGTGGCTTCTAATGGCGTAAGAAAAATGGTGTTTCAAGATGACCTGGCTCAATCATGAAGGTATTGGACTTCCATTCAGGGGGCCCGGGTTCGATCCCCGTCGCGGTCGCAGCACGATTTTCTCCCCAAAACACAGTTTTATTTCCAAAACACGCCCGGGGAGATAACACTTTCAACGCGGCTACTATTTTTACCATACACAAAAAAGATGTTTCAGAAACCTTTCACAATTTTCAAAGTGTATCTCAATGATTACTGACCCAACACTAGGCATGTTTGTACTTATTTCAAGGCATTTCTCATGGTGATTCTAAATATGGTAATGAAATTCAATAATCTTGACATTTTTTAAACATTTTGTGAAATTTTGGAATGTCGTCTGCAGCCGCCTGCCACGTGGAAAGTGTTAAGGTTAAAGGCTAAAATAGCCAAAAAATAATGATATGTTTTGAAAGCAACTTCATATGTTTTAAGGAAATGAATCATGTTTGGAAGAGTCTTTTCAGAACTTAACATCTCATGGCTCGGTACATAGGAGACAGGGGAATCAGTACACAAAGAAAAACATATCAGTAGCTATCATTCAATGATATTCTTTGTATTCTGAGCACTGATATGAGTCTGTGTGAAAAGACTAGACCAACATTTACTATTCCTTTCATAAAACCATAAGCATTATTTGCTCTGGATAGAAAAACATATCGCCTATAATAATCATCAGGCTGACAAATATTGAGATTGCACTAAGTGTAAAGGATAAATTGAGCAAAAAGATCACGGATTTTGATATATGCTGACCGTTCCCGAACCCTAGACATGGTGCCAGATACCATTTCCGCCACGATATTTGTTTTAGGTCAAACATGTCCAGTCAGAAACTGAGAAATAAAGCCACGTCTGCTTACGAGCACTTATGCTCATCGTGCAGTAAATGCGGTCTCTCTCATTGCTATTGACGTAAATCATTTTACCCCACCCAACCCGACCTAGTAGCCAGGGCTACAGAGGCTGGTGTAAAGGCAGATAACCAGAATGACCAGGGCTGGTACAGGGGCCGGTACACATGGTACAGGGGCCGGTACAGGGCCTGGTATAGTGAGAGGAATTTCTCACAACACCCCCAACTACTAGTATTACATTACGACCTTTGTTTAGTGGCATCACTTTAGTGTATCACCCTTCACAAATTTCCGAAAAAAGGATGACGGTTCAGTTTTTAGTAGGTTATTGTTATTTTGTTCTGGTACATACATATTGAAAGATATAGTTTAAAAAAATTCTCCTAACTTTATACTTATCACTAATACTTATCAAATCTATCTCGTTATAACGAGCAAGCGCAAAAGGATTTACACTTCGTAAAGAAGTGGAATTATCCCTTGAAAATGTTCTGATGATTGCATATTGATGTAAACATGTTGCTGGATTTGCAATTTAAAATACCAATTATCTGAAATAAATGTAAAGCTTATGCGATATGCGTATCTAACTATAGCCAAGGACACCAATGTTTTGTCATGTTTGTGCTAGTTCCGATCTCATTGCAATTTTTTTTGGTTTCATTACCTGATATTCGAGCAATCAAATTATATTCTGGTAACTATAAAATGTTTACGTAAAATATCTTTGGAGCAATAGTGTTGGTTGGTTCGGTCCTGTTATGACTGACAGCTCGTGATCTTACAGATACTACGCCACAAATAACGATTTTCAGCAAAGGAGTAACAATACAGCGGCGTATCTTTTGGTGTTTTTCAGAGGGGCAAAGGGTATTTTCTCCCGGTGAACACCGGTTCGACCCTATTAAGTGACAAAATTGCGCAGCTGGGTTGTTTATTCCAGCGAATGACGTTGCACCCTAAAGTTGATGCGTGCGCAGGGCGAGAAATGTTAACAACATATTTACACGAATCTGGCCACTATTAAGGTACATTTTTCTTTCAAACGGGCTTCTATAATGATATTCCTGGACAAATGCGCGCGTAGCTCGAGAAAATTTGCCATTTTTATACTAAATTTGCCCATCATCAAATTGGGCCAGGGGCAAAGTTGTCATTTAGATGGGAATTAAGTAAATCCCTTAGATTTTCCCTTTTATCTTCCTCTTCTCCCTTTCCTTTCCTTTTCTTTCCCTTTTCATTCTATCTTTCTCCCCCTCTCTTTCCTTTCTTTCCCTTTCCTTTTCCTTTTTCCTTTCCTTTCCCCTTTTCTCTTCTTCTATTCCCTCTCTTCTTCCCTTCTCTTCGATTGTTTTTTTTAGCCCGGTAGTTTGAGATAGCCTTCCCGGTCAAAGCCGTCTGAAGGGCACTCTGCCCCCCCCCCCCCCCCCCCCCTGACCCCCGGGAGATACACTACAATAATCACGGAGAGGGTGTCCAGTAATCAATTTTATTTGGTCAATCCACCGGGAACGAGGTCTGCCTTTCTTACGCTTCCCTTCAATCATGCCTTGCATGATCATCTTCTCTA
This sequence comes from Ophiura sarsii, assembly GCA_035610835.1. Lineage (NCBI taxonomy): Eukaryota > Metazoa > Echinodermata > Ophiuroidea > Amphilepidida > Ophiuridae > Ophiura > Ophiura sarsii. The sequence goes on along the minus strand of CM069448.1, from coordinate 16,098,325 downwards.
GGTTGTTACCTTGCGACGTGAGATATGGCCGAAGTAGCTCAGCATTTCGGTGTTGATAGCATGAAGAAGTCGTTTAGACACCCCTATTTCTTCAATAAAATACTGGCATTGGTCCTTCTCATTGTCCATGAGATACGAAGCATACGCCTCCAACACCACATCTCGGAGCAATAGTGTACACATATAAAATAAAATAAAATATTGATTTGAACAAACATACGTATAAAACGGAAGTAAGTATTTTGTTCTTGTTTAATGCCTTATCTTATGCTGGTAACACATCACATCCTCACATCCCAATACACATCTAAAACATATCAAATACTGTCAATTACTATTCTACCCATTAACGCACAAGACGGGAAGGATGACCTTTGCATGTCAAAGGTCTTCCTCTTACCCTATTCAAGAACAATAGTGCTTCCATATTAACTCCTATTACCGGGTGGTTCAAAAAAAAGTTGACCCAAGTTCAAAGTAAATTTTCAACCACATTTATAGTTTCAGAGACTATTTGTTTATTTAGTCTTGATCAGCAGTAAGTTTGAAAATTATCCCGTAAAACTGGCACGTTTAGCTTGTATGGTTCTTCAGATATGGATCATTACAGAAAGCATGCACAAAACTGACTTGTCCACGGGAGCGTCATTTTAGTTCTTAGCATGCTCTAGATTCAGAATTGAAAAGCCCGCTAGTGAAAAAGTATCCGAAATCTCTATGCTTATGTGCCATTCACATTCAACAAAGAAACGTAGGTACGTTTGTAGGTAATTTCATGCACCAGACAGATGTTTCAGATGTCTCCTTTTTTCTTTTTCTTCTTTTTCTACAAGTTGTGACCAATCTCGTGTAAGTCCACGTGGTGCATTCCATCTCTACTACAAAATGACGCTCCCGTGGGCAAGGCAGTTTTGTGCATGCTTTCTGTAATTAACCATATCTGAAGAACCAATCAAGCTAAATGTACCATTTTTGCAGGATAATTCAAAACCTACTGCCGATCAAGACTATGTAAACACAAATTTTCTGAAACTATAAATGTGGTTGAAAAGTAACCTTGAACTTCGGTCAACTTTTTTTTGAACCACCCGGTATTTATGGAAACAATAGTATTTTTATTGAGGTAAAAATCAAAGTTGAATAACTGAGAGAAAGTACGGTGATCTCGTACACAAATGCCAGGAAGCAGGATGGGAGGTGAAATAATTTCCAGATGAAATAGGATCCAGAGGGTTCACACACCAAACCCAAACCAAAGTACCTGGACATATCCAACAAAGATATTTGAAAGTCAATAGATGATCTCTATAGCAAAAAAACTGCATTGAGCATGTTGAGAGCCATCTACACAATCTGACAATCTGGCTGGCTAGATGCAACAAGATAAGTTGGGAGTTAGTGCAGCAGCTGGAGAGCGAGGGTTCCCAGGACCAATTTTACCAAAAGCGCTTAAGCCACCCCCGAAATCGCCATGGAGGTTTATTTATCTTGAGCAATATTGTTTGTGAATGAAAACATTCAATACTTGTTTCATTTGCAATTATATTTTCCTTCCATTCTATTTTCATTAATTACATTGAACAAGCCGGCAACGATTTTTTTTAAAATTCGTGCAGCGCATTACTGGAGGCCGCCATTTTTACCATTACGTCATAGCTACCGTCAATCACGCCGATATTTTACCTTTCCTTGAATAACGTGTCCAGTTCATCTTTGTATAATCTTAATTTGGCTTAATCTCGATTCCATTCACCATTTTACTTTCAATTGACCCAACACACATGACGTCATTTCAAAGTGACAAAACCAAACTCACACGTACGAACAAATTTGTCCTATTTTTGCGATTTAAAATAGGATTTTTCTCCTTTTTCCGTCTGTGAGAATCTAGTTAATATATTTAACCACCGGATTCACAAGTTTTACTATCCACCCTAATTCATAGAAATTCATCGCAACCAAAATACTTTAAACAACTATAATCTCTCTATACTTTACAGTGTACATATCCCATCAAGGATCATGTACGAAAAAAATTGCATCCGGGACACTGGTATACTGTTAAACAAAATGGCGACCCCCCCCCCCCCCCCCCCCCCCCCCCCCCCCCCCCCTAGTCGGACACGAATTAAACAATTCGTATATTTTAATTCGATATTACCGACTTTTTATTTCAGAAATGCACCCTTGCCCTTATGGTAAGAAAATAATTATCTAATGTATATCATTGACCAGTTTAATTGAACACAAAACTATAATATTTAATAAAACGAATTAAAACTGCATATTCATATTAAACCTGTGATTATTTGAAATTCGCGCACGGTTGTCTGTGTCGAAAGTGCTGATGGGCTAGCCATACCCAAAATTGCGCGTAATCTTTACTAAAACCGCCTCATCAGCAACAGGTCGTAATCACGCAGGAATTAAATTCCTAAATCGAAAATATCAATACATGAAAACAGATGTGGAAATCTCGTAACTGTCATGCAGGTGATTTTTTTCTTCTTTCTAAAGCCGATTTTGTCTTAATGCGGCATTTGTAAAAACTTCAACCTACGCATGTGGTCAGAAGTCACAAACTGGTCAAAAAAAAGGTTTCACTTCTAATAATGTTGAGAAATGCACCAATTCTGATTAAACGGGACAAAACTTAAGTTTTACATACTTAATGACCCACAAATTATATATTGTTGGAAAGCTTAAGATTCAAGGTTTTTTATTTTTGCAAAAAAAAATCAAATTATACAGGGTGTGTACAATTTTTACAGGGTGGAACATAAACAATTTGATCGTTTTTGCTCCTCACAAAATAGTTTGATAGTTTGTACAATTAGGGTTTAGCTGAAAATTCTCACCAAAATCAGAACAACCGCAGAAGGTGCTACCAAATTTGCTAAGAATCATTTGCCCAAAATGTACACAGGAAAAGTACAGGGTGTCTAAAATTATGATGAAATAATGCATAAAATGAATGTTTGTATATAATATTCTATAAAATTTAGTTAGCATGGACCATTTAATTTAAAAGAAAATGATTATCAAAATGAACTACATGAATATCGTTAAAGTTCCTTTTATTTTGAATACAGGGTGGTCCAAAATAGGTCTAAATAGCAAATTTTTCATAAATCTATGAACAATTCTGTGAAGAAACACTTCTGGCTTTTTTAGTTAAATGTTTTACTACCCAGGGTATAAAAGGACTGAAGAGTCACACAAATGAAATAGAGAGACTGCGATTTGGCCATTGTTTAATCAATAAAATGAATAAAACTGTGTATTTTTTACATTAAAACACTCCCTGAATTGAACATCATATTCTAGTAAAGAATGTCTAGATAACAATTCAATATTAGTATTAATAGTAGCAGGCACATGTTATTAACACATATGAGAAGTTTGAAAACTTTCCTATGTATACTTTTAAAATGGCATCAATTTCAAAAGTTCTAGTTTTCCGCTATTTTGTGTACAAACCTATGGGCTCCTCATCCACCGGCTCCTCATCCACCGCTCCCACCCTTGACTCACTCGACGTTTAGATTGATAACTTCACTGTTGCTAAACATGTGGCTTTAATTCTTTTTTTATTCGGTAGCTGGATAAATTGTTTTTAATATGATACCAAAAATGTTATGTTTTTTTGACAACTTCTACTTAAAATAGAAACACGTATCACGATTTTAAGGATTTTTTGAAACGATCCCACCTTATTTGATATACCTATTAGTGACCTGTGACCATGTGGTCTGTAAAATCCTGCTACATGTACATATCTGAGCGCTAAAGTTCCATGGCAAGGATTTTCTTCCTTTATCTTAGACAGACCTTAGACAAGTTCCACCAGCGCCCTCAAGAGTCGGTCGTAGCTTAATTTTACCCCCAAATGCAGAGCGGGCCTCCACTTGGAGAGACGCCATGTAGGATACAGTCTACCCTATAGCACCTCCGTGTGTCAATCCGCGGGTGCGTTACAGCACTGAGGAACTCCGAATCCGATTGTCGAAGATCCTCGCAATTTTCTTCAATAAATGTAGTTTACTTCGTACACCCTGTTTTACTTCCCTTTCACTCAATCGAACAACACCCCGGCCCTCTGATGAAAAGATGGTTCACGTTTGGCTCACTGCGGCGCCGTGTCAAACACCTCTGCCATGCAGTGCCATCCGCGGAAATGACCCCAAAACGGGGCGAGGTCAGCGGAAGGAGCCAGTCTGATGGGTTTCAGACGACGCTGGCCACGCGTCTCGGACGACCCAATATGGCAACGGGAGTGCACCATTTTGAAATATTTTTAACAGTTATCGCCCGGTTAACGATAAAAATAGCATTTACAATGGAGTTGGTTAGCCAACTCCAACGGTTTTGGATTGAAAAAAACCCTTCTAATTATGATGAATTTTTCAAAATGATAAGATTAACATACGCGATTACGTGTTATTCCAATACGAATTCAAAATTTAGGTTTCGCGTGGCCACCGTCGTCTGATGGGTTTGTTTCACTATAAGTGAGCCTTCTATATAATTGTTATGCGTCCCTACGGTAAATAATATCGCTCCCGGGACAGAGAGTGTTGTTCATCACTAGCTGTTCATAGAATGACAAGGAACAGGTAAAGGGACTACGAATTCGACTACAATAAACGCGACAGCCAACCGAACGGTGTGAGGGTTTTTGCGCAAATCACAATTTCCCAACAAGTCGTGTTTCAATTAACCTACGACGTCATTGAGAAGCAAAATTAAGAAGCACCACCCATTTTTGCGGAAGATGACATTCATTCGTAGGGGTTCGCAGAGGTGCGCTACTGAGTAATTTGTTGAACATGTTCAAAATGTTGAGCGGGTGACGTACAACGTAGGGATCAATACGCTATGTATACGTTGAGCATTCGCTGTGTGAACGTTTCGCACGTTGGGTGTAGCCTTGCTTCTGCGTCAGCTGTTCGGCCATATACATACATCAAATCCATCTGTGCGGCCGGTCACTTGACGTGACGTGTCTCCGCTGTCTAATAATTATTGAGCGTAGAGTCTGGACTTAGCCAAATTTCGAGAAAATAAGAAGAATCTTTGATAAAATGTTCGTAAGAAAATTCCAAATAGGAAACTTACTTATTTCCATACGGGTTTCGACAACTGATATGTTGTCTTCCTCAGTGGATTGTGTTTGATCCAGAGCTAGAAGTGTTTCTAGACTGTTTGCTGATGACGTTATCTGAAGTTGATGATGACTCCCTCTGGATCACTGAGTCGTAAAGGTGACCGAAGTTACCGATTTAACCGAGTCTTTCGTCTTTTTGTTGACTTTCGCTTTGGCTTTGGGTTGAGACATTTGTTTCTGTACTTTGTTGAATAACCACTCCGGTGTGCCACAAACTTTGCGCGCTGATTTTATTATAAAGAAGAGTCTTTATTTAAAAAACGACAATCATCGCTCAGAAGAGCTATATTAAAAGCTCAGATTTAATTAAATTTAAATTATATGGCCACTTAAAAAACTTTCTTGGAATTTGGATAAATGGAAATATATCGTATTTGTTGTATTGTATTAACTACAAACACAGTGATTAGTACCTATTGATGGCCGGTCGTTGTGGAGTATGCTAAGCTTTCGTGATTTCGTGAGTGGCCATAGCAAAAATGACCATTATTGATGTTCATCTTGAATTCTGAAGAAAATTGTATAAACAAATAATTCTTCAGCACCACTGCGTATCCCTTTAATGATGCTTTAAAAGCAGGCTACATCATGTCCATTACGACACTGGCGTCGTGACATTTAGCCTTTCATACAATGAATAAGTCAAACTAATGAATTGATTCAACAACTTGTTATTGTTGTTGTCAAATATTAGTATTAATGATGCTTATTAACCCTCCATAATGGTAAGATATAAGCGTCGAGTGTCTAAACATTTTGCAATGTTATTTCTATATTTTGATTTAGTCGCAACAATCAATTATTGTCTACATCCGAACATTTGTCATTAAATTTAATATACATGTATAAGTTAATCAAAGTTACTAGTTGTCTTCACAAAGAAGTTTGATGTTGCTCGATACCGAAGTAGCCGTCCTCGCAAGCTACTAAAACCAGCCTATCTAGGGAAATACTATACTAAGATAGAATATAGTAACACTGAGTCAGCCATCCTCCTAGCTAGCTGAGCCAAAAAAAAGCTTATATTTCATGTTTTAAATGGTAATAATTCTCTCCGTTTAAATCACATAATAACTGCGATTGTACCAATGGCCACAATTTCGGGCAAGAGGTTATTGATGTTGATACTGATATTATCAAAAAATATATATTCAAAACGGAGCTAATTCACAAATTCCCACGTATTACTAATTAGCTAAAATGTTCGGTAACTTGAACAAAATGGTACAAAATGGCACCGGCATTTTGGAATGGTTGCATGGACCAACGTATCAATTAGTATTCCACTCCTTGTTGTTGCTACCTTATCACAACATGTACTACAGCCAGTCGTGAGACTGTACAATACATGTTTATATTTACATGTTAGCTATTATACATGTAGAGGTCACCCAGACAACATTAGAATATTGGCCCAATATTGGCCCAATATTTATGTTTTATTGGCCCAATATTGGCTTACAATATTAGCGCAATATTATTTGCTCATGGGCCCAAGCTTGGCCCAATATTGGCACTCGACAATGTGGGCCAAGCTTGGGCCAATATTGGGCCAATATTGGGCGATCTTGGAGAAATGTTAGGTAGGAAAAATTCTATCTTTATATTGTTTTATTTCCTCCAAAGAGGAGTGAGCAGACCCCAGGCCAACCCGTGGCCAGGACCAATTTGGCCAAGGGCAAGCCTAGGACAAGGGAACAAATCTTCAAGGGACAGGACAAGGCACAAGATCCTAGCCAAAAGGCCGGGAAGCGATAACTCTTAACCATGTTAACAGCGGCGGTCTTTTTTAGACCACGTCATAATTTGAATATCAAATCAATGGTGTCATTTCTCGCCCCTGGTATATTGCGCCCATTATTGGACCAATATTGGTTGCCAACATGATGCCAATTGAAGAGCGCCAATGAAAAACCAATATTGGTCCAATATTGGTGACCAAGAGAGTGCCAACCGTGCCAATGCCATTGGCACTCACTTGGTCACCAATATGAAGCCAATTGAAGAGTACCAATGTAAAACCAATATTGGTTGCCAACATGATGCCAATTGAAAAGGGCCAATGTAAAACCAATATTGGTCCAATATTGGTGACCAAGAGAGTGCCAATGCCAATATTGCCAATGGGAACCCAATATTGGCCCAATATTGGTCAACAAGATCCAATGCCAATATTGCCAATGTTGGGCCAATATTGTGCCAATATATGTATGTTGTCTTGGCAGACACCGTCAACATGAACTGGGAGGGTGCATTAGAGCGTGACTAGCGACTACTTTTATACCAGTCAGAGAACCAATCAGGAACATTATTAGAAGAAATCTTAGGCTGGACATTTACATTACAGTGGTACATTGTAAAGAGATGGCTTGGTGGGAGGTCATAAGTGCTAAAGATAGGGTAAGTTTGAACATAGCATTCTGAAGGCTGTGATAAAATGGCTGTTAGAAAGTGTCCTTTGACCGGGGGATTAATCATCTGCGACGAAAAATTCAGTACGCTAGTCATGATTAGCTCTATTCATTACACGTGACAAGCTAACATGCTAACAGGTTGATTTACGTTGGATCAAAACTAACAGATGGGCTGGACGCATAATGGCCGAACAGCTGACTAACACGAACGAATGACAACTTACACGAACGTATACACAATTTCCAAAAACGTAAGACACGCGTTAGCTCTATTCGCAACAGTGTGACAGAACCAGGTTTAACAAGCCTATCGTAAATATGGATAATTGTGCCGAATGCTGATCTCCCCACCCGTACGTATTCAACACGGTGTGAAGCTAAGGGACGCACCATTTGATTTTCAGTGGGGGGGGGGGGCATGGAAGTTGGGGTCGGGCGGATTTTTTTTTTTTTTTCGCCACCGAAGTAGGCGGAATTTTTTTTTTTTGCCGCCGAAGGCGGCAAGTATTTTTTTTTTTTAGCAAAGCCGGCAAAGTTTTTTTTTTTAGGTTTTAATGGTTTTCTTTACATTGAGTTGGGCCTTTTGGGTGAGTCATCTTTCTTTTTTTTTACTCAGCAGTGGGTCATTTTTTTCTTCTTTTTCCCTGGTTGGTGGGCAAAGTATTTTTTCTTTTCTTGGATAGTGGGCAAAGTTTTTTTGTTTTTTTAAACTTCCATGCCCCCCCCCCCCCCCCTGAGTATCTAATGGTGCGTCCCTAAGCACATCGTTTTACTTAACTCAAACACGCTACTAACTCATTGAAAAGTGTGTATCTTGCGTTTAACACGAGTTTACTCAGCGACGGTTTTAGGTTAAAACCGCGTTTGAGGAGGAGAATACGGTCCACTGTGTTTAATACAAATCAATGACATTCCATAGAAAAATAAAGGTGACCCGCTTGTCATAGGAGGAGAACGAACGTTTCATATGCGTGGTGCAGATGGTTTAAAAGACCTTTGCAAGGTCGTAGGAGCAAACACTGAATGGCGGAGAGCCGCTAGATAGTAGAGCCAATGCCAACATTCTACACCACTAATTCGATCGAAATAGGTCCCACCGCTCCAGGGCCTACTGTCCTGTCATGTGTAACTACTAACTAGGGCCAAGAACTCGGCATTGTATAAGTACGAAAAATCAGGTTTGCCCGTAGGATTTGATTACATTTTGTCTTTTGAAATGTCTTGGAATTTTTATGTCACAAAATTCACAAGAACAAAATTGCGCTTCTAAGATTATTCAAAACTAACCCAATTTTCACACATTTTCACCAACTAAGAAAAAATGTTAATTGTCATTTTGTTCAGCTTTCATTTTTCGCGCGCGTATTGTCTATGGTATCGGGTAAGGTGCTATTTTTATCCCTGTGAAACCCTCTTCGCTCGGTAAAGATCGGGCCTTTCTTGTCAAAAAGTGACACACATTTCGGAAATGTTCGACCCAGGCGAGTATTTTGTGAGTAAATACGGTTGTATTGTAATTTCCCAAATGGCCAACACAATCGCAAGGCATTCTTTTTCTGAAACTGTGTACCTTTTTTTTTGTGTATATAAAGCGCAAATGTGAACAATAGCCCAACAGACATTAACAAGGTTAATGACCAGAGTGATTAAAAATCAAACTGGTAACTCTCGAAAGAGAGCTGTGAAAGGCCAATCAATTGGTTCACTGCAGTCTGCAACTCAGAAAATATGCATAAAACAAGACACACAAATGGGCAGAGGTTAAAAATGCCAATGAAAGTGACATAATAATAAGATAAAAGCCCAAACATAGAGAACAACATCAAAATATAAATTATAGAATAATAATAATATCTGGAGGTCTGATGGGCATCAAGAGAACCTACACAACAAACTTGGGAACTAAATCTACCAGGAGCTGCCTGTTGTCACCTGTTGGGGCGTGACCGTATCACCAGCCCAGCTGGCTATATGTGACGCGATCAAGAGGAATGAGTCGGATGTCGGGGAATCCCAAATTGAGATATGGCCAATTCAAAATGGCGGCTTACATAAGTTTTGATGGAAATTCATGTATACAATTTGACATAACTTTGGAACAAAACGTCGTATCGACATGGGGTTTTCAGTTTCTGAAAGCTCTAGGTATCTTCTTTAAAACTGTATTAAAAACTCATTTTCGACCAGGGTCGACATCCGACTCATTCCTCTTGATCGTGTCACATATGCTTTACAGGACCACCATCTCCCCAACCAAGCAATAACCTACACTTAACCCATGACCACCATGCTATTATATGTATCAGTCGGATGTTAAAAGGACTTGAATGAAGGGTGTCATGCAAGAGTGTGAAGGCTATGACAAGTTAAGAGTTTGAGAGAAGATGACCGTGCACACGGCACTTGAAAGCCTGGATTCCAGCTGCTGAAAATATCAAGCATTTTTCTGCTAAGATAACATATAGGCTTTTCATTTCGGTGGTTTGATGACACTCATCAAGGCGGTTCGGCCGGTGAGGACCCGGTGAGGAGGTAGTATGCACTCGGTGAGGACACAGTGAGAACGGTAAGCTAGAACTGTATGAGGACGGTGAGCCCGGTACCAGGCCGGTGAGGACCCGGTATAGTCATGCGGCCGTTGACATTTTTTTGCTGATTGTTCACCGTGTTGGACTCTATTAGACGGTAAGGGGCCGCCCAGCTCACACGGACATACATTACATGTGACAGCTGTCACATGCATCCGCGTGAGCTGGGCGCCCTTTATAAGCTTTGTAAGCCCTTTGTAAGCCGTTGATAAGTTGAGCGCTCAAGCTCGCCGTTTCACTCTCATTCGTTAGACAAAGGATATGTATACGTTGGGCATTCGCTATGACAAAGTTCCAGATAGGTTGGACGTATATGGCCAAACAGCTGACGAAGAAGCAACCTACACCTAGCGTGCTAAACGTTCACACAGCGAATGCTCAACGTATATATAGCGTATTGATCACTACGTTGTCACCCGCTCAAAATGTTGAACATCTTCTGCGAACCCCTACGAACCTCTAACGAATACAACGTAGGTGCCAAACCTGTCACGAACGAAAACAACTTACAACACGAACGTATATGGTTGGCCGAGTCCGCCATAACGTATATCAATACACGTATTAATATACGTACTCGATTTTCGAACACGCGTGATCGAATTTCAAACCACGTGGTTGATATTGACCAATTCCAATCGAGTTTCGAGTACGTTGGATAGAGAATTGAATTCGCGGGAAAAATACACGCATTCGACAAGTATCCTCGTATATGAACATGAAATATAACAATTACAATTATCTTTTTAATGGAAATTAAAGCATTATAACATGTGAAGTTTTCTTGCCTGAATCTATGTGTATATATTTCGGTCCCTATTATGCAAACTTTATTTATGTTTTTGTGCTATAGCACTGCATGACCGCCGCGTGTGATACACTCACTATACTGGCATTGTCGTACACAACACATTGTCTAGCCTCGGTATACCATGGCAGGTATAGAAACCTGCCATTGGTAGACATACAATGACCTGGCCTTGGTAAATAAATGCCTTTGCCCTGTAGTAAATTTCAATGCACATTGCACAATGTATGTTTGGGTTGTACTGTACAAACACAGAATTGATTGATGTTAATAATTAGAGGAAAAAATAGTACTGTGACTATTTCTTAATCTGTTTGAAGAAGAGGAGATGGTATGATATGCCCTTTTTTGAATTGCTTATCTCAACAAGCTAACAGGCATTATCATAGATAGGGTCTTCAATTGGGCACGAGGAGGGGGGGGGGGGGGGGTTGGGGGGGGGGGGGCAGGTCTGTGATCTGGGGCATAGCCGGCTATTTTGTTGGTATATAAAATAAATCGAGTTTGTCATTTCATCTGGGGGTGGGCATCAGGGGATGCAACCTACCGACCTCCAAGTTACGCCCCTGGTCACAATTGTCGTGGGGAAAAGGTTCCTGACTGGGGAAAAGTGCACCCCACCCCCATTCCAAAGATCACCCCACCCCCACCCCACTCTACACTTAAACCTAAATATTCCAGTGACCCGGATAAATGTAAGACACAAGTGAATCAATAATTATATCAGTCAGAGATTGGAGATTCACCCCCCCCCCCCCCGATATACGATATATTTTTAAATAACAGGGTCATGGTAAGTAGCTACCTCTTCTTACAAAATATCAATCTTGATTTAATCAAATCAAAATAAACTAAATCTGTAAATTAAAGTTTATAGGACGCTGCACTTAAAAATTCAAAATAAAATCATAGTTATTGTATTCACTCCATAAATAATTGTATTTGGCTCACCCACATTAATTTTGCACAACTCGCTCCTCAACTCGCTCCACAGCCCCCCCCCCCCCCCCCCCCCCCCCCCCAGTGGCGTACCCAGCTTTTTGGAAACTGGGGGGGGGGGCGGGGCACGACCATAGTTGTACCGACGAAAGGCATGATTTACCGACAATCTCTTTTTTTTTACAGACTCCCAAAAATCGCCCCACAACTCGCCTCACAACTCTCCATACACCTCACTGTACAACTCTCTACACATCAACTCTCCCAACCCATTCACAACTCGCCATTTAGCAATCCACTACTAAACATGTTTAATATGTTGATATTTGGCCTAACTATAACCTAAATTTCCCTGAACGAGGCTGTTTACTATTACAGGACTGTATTACGCGGGCTCGAAATGTCTGTACCACGTAATTGCAAAATATTATCCCACGGCATTGATTCTCTATCCCACGTGCTCGAAACTCGATTGGAATTGGTCAATATCAACCACGTGGTTTGAAATTTGATCACGCGTTTTCGAAAATTGAGTACGTATATTAATACGTGTATTGATATACGTTATGGCGGACTCGGCCAACCATAAACGTACACCAACATTTCCAAAAACTTCGGGCACACGTTATCTCTATATTTACAACTGTGTGACAGGGCCGTTATCATGGTTAATATCGGGAAAGTCCAGATCATGAAAGCGCATCATTAAAATCATCAGTGGCAGAGATATGATAGAAAGTGAGGCCTGAGGGTTTTCACATGATATAACGGCACATATTTTAGAAGCAATACGCTAATTGCTAATACTGGTAACGTTGGAGTGGCACCTATAGCAACGCAGGCTGGTATGACATTATTGAATATTGCATTGTCCGTAAATACAAATATTCATTAGCATGATCGGGTGAGTTTTCGGAATTGATGTAAAACAACACTTATATTTTAAGCTGTCTCTTTCCTGATCCTGACAGAATCAAACTACAGCCGAGAATTCCACTTTTGAGAAAGCTGGTCGATGATCAATGAAACTCTCTGCAGATGATTTCAATCATTCCGACACAATTGAACTTGCATAAAACTGATTTTTAAAATATTGTATCAAAATCAAAATGAGTATCCATATTCAAAATTCATGAGCACAATTTGCGCATGCGTTACAATGCGTAGAATGTGTTACAATAAGCGGTGCACGGATATATGTACGTCGCCGAACAGACGACAGTTTTCAAAAAAAAGATGTATAAAGAGTAATTGTTGAGACGGCGTATTTCATAACATCAGTAGGATTTTCGCTGTGACTATTAAACGGGCTGCTGTGTTGCGTGCGACCACTTCTTAGATTTTGAAATACGTACTTTCCCCATGTCGCTTTTGACACCAGGCACCGAGTCCTCTTCATATAGTGGAGAGGAAGTTAATCATGAAACAACTATAGCAAATAAATCTCTCATCCTCAACTCTACAATTCAATCCGGCATTCGTTTTGAGGTCTATTTTCTCACGGTAGTTTGTTTACTGGGTTTTATCGGCAACGCATTGGTGCTGGTGGTGTACTCGAACAAGAAATACCGCAGGACAAATGCAGGACTCTATGTGCTCAACTTAGCTATTGGTGAGTATTTGATATTTATACTATGCAGTAATGGAAATACCCCACATGCCTGTCAACCCGGATCATGTGTGTCGCAGCTTCTTTTTATAATATTGTGTGTACTGTGTACTGATCATAATAGTAGTATTGCTTTGTTCCGTAATAATAAGAGGGATTAAAATTATGTCTTATGGCCAGTTCACCCCTCGCTACATGTAGTGGTTGAGTTATGTGCCTTACAATATAGAGGTCCGTGGATCGATTCCCACTAGGACCACTTTTTCAGCTGAAACTTAAGATAAAAAATATCATATTTTAAAACATAAATCTGTCACCATAAAAATATCTTTAAAACAGAAAACAGGTTTCTTTATAGATTTTATGGGTCGGTCGCGTTTGGGCAAACAAACATTTTTTAGGCCTTATTCCATTAACTATACTTTTAGTATGAAGGAACAACGTAAATTCGGTTATATTCAAATCAAAAGCTAAATCGAAATAAAAAGAAAATACTTATGCAATTCCAAAGTTGAATGTTGAACGAGCCAAAAAATGCTGCGGATGCATAGAAGCATTTTCTATAACTGTTGTTGTGACCATCATAGGATGATATTATGAAATTTAGTTCGATTGTAATAATACTCAATGTTAATGTTGGGGTTACTGTGGTCAAATTGGAGCAAATCAAGCACGGATATGTAAATAACAATTGTTGACAATTTTAGAGGATATTCACTGGGACGTCGATGCAGAGCAATTATTGTTCGTATTAAAATCAATACCGAGCGCGCGACAAAATCACGAGCAATTTAACCAGTTTCGGTCTCAGTAATCTAAGGGAGTGTTCATAAATATTTTGGTGAGCGGTTGGAAAAAATGAGGGGCGATCAACAACAAAAAAGGTCCTTAAAAGGGGGGGATCAGAAAAAAGATCCTTGTGTGGGGGGGGGGGGGATAAAAAAGGTGGGTATTTCAGTGGGGGCGAGTCGTGTCGGTTGAGATTGGCACCGTCGATTCATTTGACAAGAGGAATCATGGAATTATGATGGTCAAAAGTACACAGATGGAAATTTTTCGCGCGTGTCCACAAATTGCAGTAAAAACTTGCCTAGAGCCAAAATGTACCTTCATCATAGCAAAAATAAGTGTAAAGTCGAAAATTTTCGCGCGCTCTGCGCGCACATCTTTAGTCAGAACAATCTGGTCGGTATCAATTGTAGTTCTTACCCAACCCCCAATATGAAAAACCTAGCTACGCCACTGGTGTTTTTTTTGGTACCAGCGATCACGAGTGTCGGGCAGGATTATAGAGAAGAAACCTACACAGATTTTGTTTGACTTTTCAATTGTGTTATAATATATATCTAAGTTTGTGTATACCTTACCTACCATTATAACAGTGATTGTGACTATGTACAGGTTTACATAGAATGTTGTTTTGTCTCTGTTATAGAACGGGCGGGGGCGGGGGGATTAAAAAAAAATTAAAAAGAATCATCTTAAAAGGGGGCCCGGGATCAAGAAAGAAGAAAAAACCTACTTTGGGGGGAATCAAAGAAAAAAATGATGTACATGGCTCATTTTTGTCAACCACCGCCACCAAAGTATTTATGAAATGATGAACACTCCCTATAAGGTCCAAAACAGTTAGATGCGATATTTTTACAAATACCAACCCATCGATAATTAATTGGTTGAGTTCATGAAATCAGACAATATTTGTTTATTGGTTGAGTTCTGAGAGAATTATTGACAACATATTATACTGTACTTCATAGATAACTTGGAAATTCCATCTAGACTTTTTTCGGTACCTTAAGTAAAATACTATTATCCATGCACACTTAAAATAACCGATTTAATTAAGTAACTGCAAATCAGTTTAATCATGGATATTGCAAATATCTGGTGAGAGATAATCCTGTGGTAATAATTCTCTATCGCCTAAATTGATTTTTTAGTAAGCTCGGATGATGGTGCAAATTGAAATTCCGAGATTCTGTTCAGAATTTGTAAACGAAACGAGCAAAATGTATGCATTATGGCTTCCTCCTTATTGAAGACAGAGCTAGAGATGCAACATCATATAGCCCCGAGCATATCAATTTGTTGGGTCTATTTTTGGCAGTTAATCAGAGCAGTTAATTCAATGAGTTTCTGCTTGTATCACTATTGTAACCAGATGTAGGCCGTCCCACTATAGATGGTGTGACCGGTGACGTAGTGCCCGGCGGTTTGCGTGCGCACCTACAGGGAACGGTGCTTTAATTCACACTTGATTGATCATTACTTACCATGCTTACGGTGTAATAGTGCAGTAGTCATGGTATGCATCCCTAAGCACAATGAGAGACCAGGTACTAAATCTGGTTGCCCGGCGGTTTGCGTGCGCACCATAAGGGCATGTGCTTTTAAAATTGGCGCTCAGTGATGTGTGTTTTGCTTTCATATAGTAATGTATGCAGTAGTCATGGACTAGTACCTCTAACAGGCTCTCGTGTCAAAATGGACTAAGAAAAGTCCGGATTTAAAGTTTATTTGAACATTAAAGAAAAACAAGAACATATTGAAAGGAGCTAGAAAGAAAAAAAAGAGAAAGAAAGTTATCATCCTGATTTCGCCCCCCCCCCCCCCCCCCCCCCGTCAGAAAGGAACATTGATGTGTGTATGTGGGAAGTGGCCCCCCCCCCCCCCCCGCATTCCCCGTAGCATTGGTGTGTGTATGTGGGGGGGGGGGCTTTAATGCATGCCCTATCCCAGTGTCATGAATTAAAATAGAGAAAATAAATTATTACATGCAAGGAATAAATTGCCTGAATCAAGTCATTATAATTGTTGCCTTCCTATCCCATACATTCTGGCACGCGTGTCAATATAAATAATGAGGAGGAGGGCGCACCACCAAATTACTCCGCATATGTAATAACGAAATTCGGTTCAAACAAGTAGATTTTTAACATTGAAGTCACAATTTTAATAAGAAGATAGGCTTGAAATTGCACGATATTCGGCAATATGATTGAGATATATGTCAAGATTATATAACCAACAAATCATACTATTTTGAAAACGGTAAGCAAAAATAGGCACGCGGATGTACATGACAACATACCCAAATATGAGTGATGTGTATTCGGTCATCAGTAACTTTCGACGAATAGGGAAATGAGTGTTGCGAGACTCGGTGAAATAAGGTGGGAATTTCATCTTGGAAAACGAATAATATTTTTTTCTTACCAAATCTATGTTAAAATAACCCATTGCATTACAGGCATTGTAATTTTAATTCGGAC
>CM069448.1:15767515-16081425 GCA_035610835.1 Ophiura sarsii | reverse complement strand
GCACTTTAAGGGATTAAAACAATATAAGTCCGGGTTACAAAAGATTAAAAACTGAATTCTATGATTGGTCCTGACCTCGAATTCAATCTCTTGTTTGGATTCTTTAAGGCTTTGATTGTGAAATGATGGCATTTAGTCCGAAAAAGCGAATTTGTTGCATAAAGAGAGATCAATAGCTCTTATCAAGGTCAAAATGACTGAACATTGTTTTATCATAAAGTATTTTCGGTCAGATTACATCAGGAAAGATATATAAGTGAACATATTAGATTTATTGGAGTCCTATGGTTTCACACCACTAAATCACGTCTGGTCCTGCCCCCTTTGAGGCAATATTCCAAAACCGGCCCGTTTGTATGCCGAAACGGGAGACCTATTCTAAATTACAGTTTAAAATTAGGGTATTTATTACATGTTATGGCGAAATTAATATAGTGTGATATTTGACAGACACATCACCGTTCTTCAGGTCCAAAAAAAATTAATGCAATGATGATTTTTTAATATTTTAACAGAGACATTTGTGTTCAGGTCAATGACGCCATCATCTAAATCAACAATTGCGTGTGACCAGGAAAACCCAACTCGTACTTTTTGAAAAGGCTCTAGCTCAAAAAAATGCCGGTTACCCCCCCCCCCCCCACCCCCATATATGAGTGGTTGAGCCCCCCCCCCCCCCCCCCCCCACCCCCACCCCCATATATGAGTGGTTGAGTTAGTAGTCATGGCTTTCATCTTCAAGTTGAAACCAAATTTCAAGTTACCAGTTTCTTATAACGTCGAGAAATATCCATTTCAAAATTGTGCATTTCACGTGTAAACCTATGGGAGATGTATTTAGTGGTGTGAAACCCTACACTCTTAGAAGGTCAGGATCAAATATGAGACGAAAAGGATCAATTTTGATCCAGAAGCGGTATCACATATGAGCTTACCCTTTCCGGATCAAAGTGATCCGACAAGCAGGATCAAAAAGTTTGATCCGAAATGGGATCAAATATTTCTGTCAAATGATACTGAAACGGATCAAAATAATGATCCTTAATCGGATGTACCTGTAGCTTATGATCCTACTCCAGGATCAAACTGAATCAAAGAAAAAGTGAAAACATAGGGGGTCATCGGGTGACAGATTGTAAAAACAAGCATGCATGCAAGGGTCTTTCGGTGACACCGGGCCAAAAAAAAAGGGGGGGGGGTATTTTTGATGGAGCCTGGTGTGAAACCTAATATTGATTGAGTGCCCCCACCCCCGGGTGCACACTGCAGACTATATATCGAGTGCAGTAAGCTTACTACATCGTGTAGGCCTAGTACATCGCAGTGATCGTGACATTTTGTGAGGAGCATTTTGACCGAAAATCGTACTGATGGCACTGGTCAGGTACAAGAAATTTATTCACAAGAATAGAGCATGTTCAAACATAAAAAATAAAACTACTTTACCGACAAAATCATGTAACATTTTACAGATTAGACTGGATAACTTACTGCGGTATTTCACCCTTGTTTCAACTGTGGCGACCGAATTCAAAAGATCGTCTGCTTGTCGTCTATCGGTTTGCGAAAGAGTGACGTCAGTCACTCATTGACCAATGAACTGTTTCATCGAATTGATCCGGAAATCAGATCAAAGTTGATCAAGGTGAATTTGATCCGTTTGTTGATATCTATCTGGAAACGGATCAAAACGATCCGAAAATGATCCTTAAAGGATCAAAACAAAGTGAGCCGGAAATCTACTCATGTATTTGATCCTGACCTTCTAAGAGTGTATGGGATTAATTTGTTTAATTCCAGTGAGGTTTCTACATCATAGACAGACGTTTTCTGCTCTATGACATTTGGAGACCCTCAAATGAATCATGTTTTCGATTTGTCTCTTCTGGGATAATGGTGTATGACAAGGTTGTCCAATAACGCTATATTGTTAACTTTCTATATTGAAGTATTTGCTTAAAAAATAAGACAATTACATTATAATATTAACTTCCTTTTCAAACTTATTTTAAATGTATAGATGGAAGACGTTTATTTTAAATTTTACTAATTTTGCTTTTGCTTTTGTTCTACCTTACCAAGCATTAATAAGGTTAAATAAGCTATATATCTTATTTTCAGCACAGGTAAATTCACTTATAAATAAAACACATTATTTAACCAACAATTCTTGAACTTTTGAATGATTGCGGTAGCCATTTATAATAGCGGTAATAAAATCTTATGGTTAAAATGTAATGTAACGTATGATTGATGTTCTTTTAACCAACATTAACCATTTTGAATTAGACGTTGATATTTCAAATACGTTGTATTAAAATGAGTATGTCTGTATAAGCTGCCATATTGGATTCCAGACTCGACGAAGTTTATTGTAATTAACAATAGATGAAGATAATGAAGAAAAGCTATACTCGGTAACACGCTGATTTTCCCCCAACGGTCATCTTCCAAGAGAATTACATCGGGAGTGCTCATCTTAAAAAGGGTAACATTAAGGCTCCGAAGCTGACTGCACTGGTAATCTACCAGCGAATTATCGCTTCGTGCGCATATTAATTTGAATATTTTATTATTTAAGCTTAAAGGAAAGCGATCATGGTGAGGAAAAGCCCTTGGAACCCTTGCCCCCCCAAATGAAATCCACTGTCAGTTCATTTGACCAAAGGAATCATGGAATAATGATGGTACAAAGTACACAGATGAAAAATTTTCTAGCGCTACGCGCGCATGTCTTCCCAAAATGCAATATTCTATAGTACAAGCTTGTTTAGAGCCGAAATGTAGCTTAATCGTGCAAAAAGTAGGTGTAAAGTTGAAAATTTTCGCGCGTACACTGGAATGAAGCCCACCCATTAGGAGCCCCCAATTTCAAGTCACTGCCCCTTCTTGCCCCCCCCCCCCCCCCCCCCAAATGAAAAAGTCTAGTTACGCCACTGGGTGGCTTTCAGGACAGTTTTCCATGACCATTTTAGTTAAAACTCCGCGTGCATATTTTCTACAGGTTTTAACATTATTATGACCCTCCACACCAGAAAATGTAAATATTATGTGGGGGACGTTATTATCATTATGGACCATTAGTGTTGAAATGCAATTTTTTAAATACATTTAAATAAATAGTTCAATAATTGTGTTAATAAATAATAATTTAATATAATAAATAAATAAATAAACTAATGAATCAATACATAAATACACGCATATTAAAAATTAAAATATTAAAAATAAATGAATAAATTTTACATTCAATTTAAGTTTTAAATGTGTCATAAATATTCAATTAATTTGATTAGAATTATATTCAATTTGATATGGCCAATATTCTTCAGTAAAACTATGGTTGAAGTAGAATTTATTTGTTTATTATATAATGGAATGGGGGCGATCCAAGAGAAAGAATCATGTTTTGTAACCATTTTCTGAAGCATCTGTTGCATACCTAAATACCAGGGATATGGTGTATGTATCATTCAAAACAAAAAACAAAAAATCAAAACACAGCAGTCTAAAAATAGTACAGGAAACCAATAAAGTTGATTTGTGTGCATGGAGGGGGGTACCATCTGAAGAACAATCTAGGTATATATGACATCCACAACTCATTAAACAACCCAACAACAATTGGGAGATTTCTCCTATAGTCAAACAAGATAAGCTATTATGTCTCTCTGTTGGGAGTCTAATAACATGTCTCTGATTGAATCATCAAGGCTAAACAAATATAGCTTTGACTCCATCACAGACTGCAGGACTGTTAAAATAAACTGCATAGGTACATGTAATTTACAAAGACTACAAAATAATTTAGACAATTTTCCATATACTAAAAACAAAATGGCAGCCTCCATGTATATGTAGAAAGACCTAAATTTGCAACAATATGCAATTCTATGCTAAAAGGTGGGTGGGCTTTGGCCCGCCACTCAAAAAGAGGGCTTTAGGACCATTTTAGTTTAAAAAACTGTACGCTCAGGAACGTTTTTCTAGAGCTTTTTAGTGTTAAAATAGCCATTTTTTGCGGGCTTCGCGCGAATTGGTTTCATGTTTATTCAAGCTTTATCTGTTTATAACAACATGTTTCAGGAACGTTTTCTGGACCATTTTAGTTAGTAAACTAGACATTTTTGCACGTTTCGAGCGAATTGGTTTCATTTTTTTTTAATTCAAGTTTAAAGAAAATGGCTTCATGAACGTTTTTCAGAACCATTTTAGTGTTAAAATAACCAGTTTTTGCACAAATTATTTTCAATGTTTTATTATTCAAGCTTAACAAGATTGCTTCAGGAACGTTTTCAGGACCATTTCAGTGTAAAAATAACAATTTTTTGCAATTTTTAACAAGATGGTTTCGGGTCGTTTTTTAACCTTTCTTTTTACAATAGCCATTTTTTTTAAATATTTTGTTATTCAATTTGAACAAGACGCGCGTATTAGTTTCACTGATTATTTATTATTCAAGCTTAACAAGATAGCTTCAGGAACGTTTTTCTAAACCTTTATTTTTTATAATAGTCAATTTTTTCGCGCTCCGCAGGAATTATTTTTTACTTTGTATTATTCAATTTCTACAAGATGGCTTCATAAACGTTTTCGGAACCTTTTTAGTGTTAAAATATACACTTTTTGCGCGCTACGCGGCATTAGTTTCACTGTTTATTTATTATTCAAGCTTAACAAGATGGCTTCAAGAACGTTTTTCGTATCCTTTATTTTTACAATAGCAAATTTTTGCGCGCTCCGCGCCTATTATTTTTATACTACTTTGTTATTCAATTGGAACAAGATGGCTTCTGAAACACTTTCTGGAACATTTTAGTGTTAAAATAGACATTTTTGGCGCGCTACGCGCAAAATTAGTTTCACTGTTTAATTATCAGTCAAGCTTACCAGCATGGCTTCAGGAATGTTTTGTTAAACCTTTCTTTTTACAATAGCCAATATTTTCGCGCTATGCGCAAATCCTTTTTAATTTAATCGCAATTTCAAACCCTGACCCCGTGTTGTTTGCTTTTTCAAAATTGAAGGGGAAAGAAATCCAATTTTTAATGATATTGATAATATGCCAATATTGATTGGAAATGAAGTTAAGGCTTTTCAATAAAATATTGGTCAAAATTACACACAAAATCGCACCAAATGGGTTCGAAAATTCAAAACAAAACAAAAATCGGAGGGGGGGGGGCACATCCCCCCTCAGACTCCCCCTGTCCGCGTTACCGTGAATAGCGGTGCGAACCAATGAAATTTATTTTTTAAGTTCCTCCCCCCCCCCCCCCCCCCGGTAAAAAAATCGTGCGCACGCCTATGGATATTCACCAAGCTATTAAAGATATCTGTGTATCAGGATAGTTAAAGAGATTAAGATTCCCTTTACTGCTCTAGGCATGTCCTACCAATGAAATAAATTATGCCACTGATAACAACAAGAGATGATTGGGATCAAACCAGGGGTATGCCACTGAGCTTGCCGATCGGGTCCACTTTTAAATTGAACTTAGTCAGCATAGAATTGGTGGCGCTATACCGATCAGGCGTGATTGCACACGTGATTGTAGCAGACGACGCAACGCTGGCCACGCATCTCTCAGACGACCCAATTTGGCAACGGGAGTGAACCATTTTGAATTATTTTTAACAGTCATCGCCCGGTTAACGATAAAAATCCTTCTAATTATGATGTATTTGTCAAAATGATCGGTTTAAAATTCGCGATTACGTGTAATATTCACTACGAATTCAAAATTTAAGTTTCGATCACCTTTTTTTTGGCTATGATTTTTTTTCTCACCTCAAGATATTTTGATATCAGAAGAATCCCCCCTATTTTCATCATTATGTCTGTAAAATTTTAGGGGCCGGCCAGAAATGTTCCATTTTGAAATTATAGGCTAAAATGAGGTAAATTACTGTCAACGGTGGTTAACCACCCGTCAGTTTGTTTAGTAATTACTACTTAATGGGCAAATTTCTTGTGACCTTGTGCTTCTAAAATAAGAACCATTGGAGTTATGCAACTCAAACTTTGGAATGCGACATTTTTAAGGATGACCTTTCATGTAAAATAGAAAACATCAAGTTGAAAATCGGGCCAGCAATCAGATCAGAACATCTACCTTTAAATGTTGAAATTAATATTAAAATCCATTTTTGTGCGGTAAATGGTATATGATTGAATACCATTGATTAGACTTGGTGGGTGGTCTATTAATTAGACTTGGTGGGTGTCATACCATAATCACACCAAATTATTAAGGTTAAATTGAACTTGAAGATTATGTTATATGGTTTTAGGCTGTAAGACAATGGGCAGCGAGAGAAAAAAACCAAACAGTAAGATTTAAGGTTATTGCGATGTTTAATGTTATCAAGATGGTTAGTGTTAGACATCAGTTCACATGGAAATGTGAAGTGAGTGGATTTTCTTAGCTTGAACCATGCTTGAAATTGATCTATACATGTATAGTCTGTATAAATATCGCCAGGTTTGAGCCAGTTCAAATTGGTAGTAGGCTTCGTAGTGCTTTCAGTAGACGGGAGATATAGTTGGATGAAAATGACGTCTTTCAGCGGCAAAAGATCGCTTACGTACACACCGACCTTTAATGTTCACTATTTACACTTTTATTTCACTCATTCTTACCTTGATTTTTTCAAAAATCCAGGTACTGTATCTGTACTGTTTCTTTCTTCTTCATCATCTTCTGGCAATATATCTACAAAATGCTTCTTCTCCTACAGTTTACATGCTACAATCACCATATTTGGTCAGTAGGACCCCCTACCAGACCTTCATTACAGGACCTCACAGTTTGGGGTCAAAGGTCACAGGGGGGTCACTAGGGGTCAAAACGTGATTTTCACTTAAAACGCATTTCCAATTTAGTGAAATGACCTAGGATCGTCAAAATCGGTCAACATATGTCTTATGACCGTACGCATATATAGTAGTTCGGTTTTTACAATCAACAAATATTTGGGGTCACTAGGGGTCAAAATGTTGATTTTCTAACCATATCACTTAAAATGCTTCTTGTCTCAGAGGAAATGGCTCATGAATGTCAGAATTGGTCAAAAGATTCCTTGGGTCCATGCACATACAGCGATCTCAGCGATTAAAATTGACGTGTCATGCAGGGTCACTAGAGGTCATTGACCTATACAGTGGTAAAACGTGAGATATGCTCCGATTGGGACCGAGTTTGTTGCATCTTGTTTGAATTGATGAGCCAAGAAAATAAGTCAATCATATTGACCAGGTTTAAGGTCAAGAAGGGGTCAATACGGGTCATTGAACTTTACAGGGGTAAAAGTTAAGACATGATCCGATTTGGACCGAGTTTGTTGCATCTTGTTTAGATTGATTAGCCAAGAAAATAAGTCAATAATATTGACCAGGTCAAAGGTCAAGAAGGGGTCAATAGGGGTCATTGAACTTTACAAGGGTAAAAGTTAAGACATGATCCGATTTAGACCGGGTTTGTTGCAT
Source organism: Ophiura sarsii (assembly GCA_035610835.1). NCBI lineage: Eukaryota > Metazoa > Echinodermata > Ophiuroidea > Amphilepidida > Ophiuridae > Ophiura > Ophiura sarsii. The sequence continues at coordinate 16,073,936 of CM069448.1, read as the reverse complement.
CTTGTTTGGTTTGATGAGCCAAGAAAATAAGTTAACCATATTGACCAGGTCAAAGGTCAAGAAGGGGTCAATAGGGGTCATTGAACTTTACAGGGGTAAAAGTGAAGACATTATCTGATTTGGACCGGGTTTGTTGCATCTTGTTTGGATTGATGAGCCAAGAAAATAAGTCAATCATTTTAATCAGGTCAAAGGTCAAGAAGGGGTCACTAGGAGTCAAAACGTCGATTTTCAATCCGTTCAACTAAAATGCTTCTCGTCTCAGAGGAAATGACTGATGTGCATTACAATTGGTCAAAATATTCCTTAGGTCCATGCCAATACCAGTATTTCAGCGATTAAAATAGACATGTCGTATGGGGTCACTAGGGGTCATTGACCTATACAGGGGTAAAAGTTAAAACATGTTCCGATTTGCAAGATATGCTCCGAATTAGATCGGACCTGTTTTATCTTGTTTGGTTTAATCAGGCAAGAATAAAAGTCAATCATCATAACCAGGTCAACGGTCAAGAAGAGGTCACTATGGATCATTTTCTCATAAAAATCAAGGTGCCCTGGTCTCAGACCAGAACTAGATCTAGTCTTTTATTACCATCGCGCCGTGCATATTTTCAATGACATGCTTAATGAGGGAAAATTCATTCTCCGTGTCACGTTCTCACCTTTACACGACACTGTGTATGGTATGAATCGCTTACAAGTTACATTATAATCAATCAATATAAGATGAATTCCTTAAACTTGAAAATCAACTATCACTCCATAATTTAGAAGAGTTTTGGAGAATATTTATATCTGGTAATTTAACTATAAAAATGTGTCTTATGCTAGGTCTTTCAAATGATGTTCTTACTGTATGTGATGATTTACCCGTACTCCAAATATTTGATGTGTTCTGCAAATCCTATTTAAAACGTGCATGGACCGCACGTAGCATTCAACTTGTATGATTCTATGTTATCATGTAAATATTTGTATATATTCTGCCTTTTTATTTATACATGTGATAATATTGTGTAATATGTTTTAAGGACGCATCAGTCGAGAAGACTCATGCCACTGTTTCACAAGTGTATGTCCAAATAAATAAATAAAATAAATAAAATAAATAAGATTTCAGAAACGCTGAAAAGCCAACTCTTGAGATCTGCTAATAATACAGAGTGATAATAACATGCGATAGTACATTGATCTTTTGTAACAAGAAATGCATGACATTGTAACAATGGGCAACATAAAGTTTAAATTATTATGCGGTGTATGTGAATAATGTAGCAGCAATGTTGTGCGAATTAATCAATTATATTTGATATGAAAACGTTTATTCATGCAATGTGTTATTGTTGAATGAAAATAAATCTAAAAGATTAAGAATTCAAAACTGTAAAGAAGGCAACCAAAGTTTAGCACTGTTTAGCTTTAAAGGAAATAAATAACTGTTTCTTAAGTAAACAAGACATAATGCATTATAATGACGTCATTAAGTGATCTCATTGTTTCCAATAGGAATGAGGGCATTACTTCGTGTTTTTATATCCTTGGATATTTCTCTTGGACAAATACATGAATCAAATTCTTTAGAAATTCACCAATGACAAAGAGTAAAATCCACTCAATTAATTTTTAACACTAATTTACTATAGCAATCATTCATATTGGTTTTTATTAAGTTTAAAAGTTCCATAATGCAACTTGGCTTTGATGGCTTCTTCAACAATTCATTTTTTTTTAAATTTTCCAACTATACTTGGAAAATCTTATTCAAATTCATATCTTTCTGTCTTATATGTATTATGTGGAATACCGAGCGATTGAAATCCCCCTAAGGAAAATAGCTGAACATATCAAATAAAGCGCCAGTGATGGAGTATTCACATTCAAACTTGTAGCTTATTTGTTTTGTAACTTATTTGTTTTATTAATAATTCAAATATTGCCTGTCCTTGAGCTTAAAGCTCGTCCAACGTTTCAACAACATGTTGAATTCTGCTTAAAACAAACATTTATTTTGGTACTATCCAAATCCCGCCGCTTGTTATTGTCAACTCAAGAATTCGAAATATATTTGTTTAGATTCGTCGTAAATCCTCGACACACCTGATACATCTTGTACGTGTATGCCTTATTCTTTTTGCATTAATATCTTGTGTCCTTACAACCTAAAAAGGTTTAATGTTGCAATGAAGTTTTTGCAATACAAACTTTCTTTTCACCGGTATTTTAATGTTGTCATTCATAGTTTGATTAGTTCCAAATTGGCGAAGCCTTCTTACAGCAACGAATGAATAGAGACGGTTGTAGGCGCACATAAACGCAACAAGTGCACTGTGAGAGCTGAATGCGTGACGCAGGGAAATACTGATATTGAATACATTACGTATTGTCACATTGAAACTCAAGTATAAATTATGTGGTGATAACTTTTCATCTATCACAAAATTAATCAAATCATTTGTAAAAAAAATCAATCAGATAGTAGCCGGCTGCGTAACACTCTAAAACATCTTGTACTACATAGGCCTATGTATAGATCCACCACGACCAGCTCGACATTTCTAAAGACGTACATCGCCCCGAAAACAGACCGCGAACGAAGAGGACACGACCAACAATTCAAACTCTACAACACCAGACTGGCTCCATTTACCAACTCCTTCTTTCCGCGTACAATCACCGACTGGAACAAACTCCCCCAATCCACCAGCCCTCAAAAACCTCCTTCAAACAGAGCATCCCCCAACCTTAATCCCCCTGTGACCACCCACCTCCTGTTAAAACTTCCCTGCTGAGTACTACGGAGGATATCCAACCAAGTATCAAGTATAGTGAGATATGAGAAACATGGGTCCGTCCGTCCGTACGAAAACCTCTTTTTTTAAACTCAATGACCATGATGACTGAAATTTAAACAGCCCCATGTGAAATGAAAATCCCACCAAGTAACACTTTAATATACTATAACTTTAAACACATCGACATTTCGATTGGGAGGCTTGAACTAACCTGAGGTGACTCAATGCAATTCGATTTTACATATGTAGTAATCGTAATGACATAAGCTATGGGTTAATAACGCAATAACCTCAGGGTATTGTTTCAAATACCGGCACATCACAACAGAAATAAGTAAAGAGATGTGCCGGTATGTCAGAACAGCGACGAAATGATTCACTTATAGGATAAACACACAACCAAGTATAATTTAGACTGAATCATTACCTTCATTATTTACACACGACCCATGTGAGGGTGCTGGTCCGCCATTTTTAAAGATGGCGGCCATATAGAAGGACGCAGGGACCTCGTCTGATTATGTTCGTTCATCCCAAGGATTTCATAGAATATTTTAAAGACATATTATTGATGGATTTGACCCATTAGCATGATTAGAAAGAGGTACTAATTTAATTCTTCGCATTTGAGATACCATTATTCTTATCTGTGAAAATATTCATTAGTTATTTAGAATATTATGATAATCCTTTTGCCTAAACTTTGAAATAAACAGACTAACCTTTGACAGTTTCAAGCGCCAAGGTCGACATGGTCATCTCTCGTATTAAGACATGAGGATAGTTATGGTGAATGGTGGTTGAAAGTGTTTCTGTACAGATTAAACATCGAAATGTGTCATAGATATTTCCGGGGATATTTCTCACCTCGTCAAATTATGCACCTTGACGGTTTACAATCGCCTCTTACCATGCGCTTTAAAAAGTTACTTATTGTTCAGTCAAATAATGTTGTTAAAACAATGTTTTGAGATGAAACTTAGTTGTCCTTGGGCCATAGGATCAACTCAGTCAGAAATAACATTCATGCCCTTAATCAAATTAACACCAGCAAATCTTTCTCTTATTGCATTAATCACGAATACATACCCGTCTTGAAGCTCCATTATTAGGGATAAATGCGTCACTAAATACGTAAAATAATAATTTTAGTGTTTCTATTTAAGTACGACTGGACACGTTTGGACGCTTAATCGTTATAGATTAAATCATTAATTGTATAAGTTTTATTCAAGTGTGTGATTATTTGAGACATTTTTTAGTCCCTGTATAGTACTGTGTGAGTTGAACTTCAGGTTCTTCAATATTAATGAGATACATTTCCGAGAATATGAAATTAGACATATGTTATTTATCTATTTGTAATACATTGTAATATAAGACTAGATATAGAAAATTCAAATGAAAGATAGATTGAATTGTCTATAATCGATTCGAAAATGTATCGATTGATTATTCTCTGGCTACTGTCAAAACAACCAACTAATGCAGGGGAGCAGATATTAAGTCAATTTTACTCCAATCAGGGCCGTTTCGTGGCATGTCAGCCAGGGGGCAAAGGTAAACTCCTTGTTTCAACAGATATATCAATCATCCCTATGCTAACTTTTTGTATTCAGATATAGTGACCCGTTACTTCGACTCCCTCCACTTTCCGATATGTAGGGCACTAGCTCCAACCTCAATATAAGACCTTTTAAACAACTTTTCTAGGTCTTCGTTATTTCCCTTGACTGTTGCTGCATTTTAGACCCCAAAGCAATGCACGCGCGCACATTTCCCTTCAGAAAGAAATACCCTTTCATTGTGTTCGAGTGCGGACCCATCGTTCAATACAAGCGCCTCCCCCTCACAGATTAGACCCTTGAGTTAAACACAGCTAAAACAGACGTCATTCACTTATTCCTGGGAGTGGGATGTGTAAGGTGAGGTGTTGATCATTAATATTTAGAAGAAACTAGTACAAATATTTAAACGACACCTCTAAAAATGGCAATGGAAATTAATTTATCATGAGTGCTTTATTTCGTCGGTCTCATCACATACAGATCTATTCCATGCACCGTAAAAAAACACATCACATACAGATCTATTCGACGCACCACTTGGATTTGGCTTATATCTCATTCATTTCTTGATGAATTTGTCTGAAACGGTTTTTATATCAAGAAAACACTTTAAAACATTTATCTTAGTGAATTATTTACGCTAATCTTTTAATGAACATTAATTTATATGGTATTAAACTTATGGATCTGTATGTGAAAACATTTTTTCTCAAACAAAAAGTGACGTCGAATAGATCTGTATGTGATGAGACCGACGCATTTTAATTAAGTGTTTCTCGTGAAAATGTGAGATAAGCTTTTACGACGGGTATTCATAATATAGGTTAAGAGTTTAACGGGTTTGCCGTCGGACAAGTTTAAAACTGTTTGAAACTTGTCCGACGGCGAACCAATTCTACGCGTTTCAATGATGGTTTTGTATCTACTTTCATACAATTCTTACGTGGACTTTCCCCCTATTGTAACAGTACGTATTAGTATTATTATGAAGGACAGTACAACTTCAGGGTTACGTCTAAACCTATTTAGTAAAAAAAATGATCAAACTTTGAGATTTTGATGCGCTGGAATTGTATGAAACAAACAAGGATTCTCCAATGGTTAATGAAGCTTTCTATACATTATAGAGTTAAATATTCTCGGTCATCCAGTAGTTTGAAAAGTTACACTAATTATTGCACGTGACAACGGCTTGGAATACCCGAAGAGTCTCAGGTGTGATAGCTGTCGTGACGAGGGGTCCCGAAACTGACGCGAACAATCGGGCTCGATAACTAACCTACAATGCTATCTAGACCCACTTGACTCAAATTGGTGCCCTCGCACCCACCCTATCTGTATTTACAGAAAAAATAACTTCACCATTAAACATGGTAGTTTGAACTGTTCTTCCCGACCAAAGACGTCAGACACTAATGCGTACAATACGTATACATCTTCGCATATGGTTGACAACGTACAATACCCACACATCTTCGCAAATGGTCGACAACGTACAATACTTCCACATCTTCGCTTATATTTAAAAATTGTTGTTTAATACAGTTTCACGAATTGAGGTCAGTTATGAACTCTTCCAGATTTTCAAATCTAAAGAGGTGGTTTGCTTTATTTCAAAAATGTAAAATTGACAACGTGTACTATCCATTTATGTATCTAATGCACGTTTGCCATGTGCTGAACATCCATGCATCCAGTATTTGCGTAATGCTCTATTATATAATAGAGGATCTACGTACAAAAATATATCTTTGCGTGTTTTTAAAAGTATTTATAAAGTGGAAATATTTTGAATATTTTATCAACATTCACCATATCATCATCATTTGATTCTTTCACTGTTACTCCACATTAAAAGTGTAAAGAAATTTCCCCTCAGTATCCAAATCACAGGAATACAACAAGATGACAGCGTTAAATGATGAATGGAGATGCCATAGGGTTTATAAATCTTTCATCTTTATGACAAATAGTAGGCCTACTGGTGTGAAAGGAGCCATGGTCCCCCTGGAGCCATAGTCCGGCCTCTATATAGACATACGTGGAATGAAGCGTGAAAATAGTGTTGCGTGTAGAGATGAGTGCCCTATACCAACGTATACTTTACTGTAGAGGGCGGACTGTAGCTACAGTGGAACCATGGCTCCTTCTACACCTGGTATTTATTTGTGTAGGATAGACAACTCAGTTTAGACAGATATCAACAAGAAAGTTATCAGCTCTGCAGTTGTTGGACACACTTTTTTGGATTGTATTCGATGAGTATATAAAACATAATGGCAAAATGTTGTATTTCAAACATTGAATATTCTCGGTCATCCAATAGTTGGAAGATTGAATGAAAAGTTAAATTAATTATTACGAATGACACCATCACGCATCATCAAGCAACTGACTCACTGATGATGTTGGATCACGTTATGGAGGACTGCGGCTTGGAATACCCGAAAGATCCAGTCTCAAGTGTGATAGCTGAAATCGTAGTCCTCCTGTATTTACCAAAGAAGGTCGTTCACGTCTCGCAGTCGTCTTGTCTTTTTGAAAGAAGGTCGCTATCAACCCTCTCCTCGATAGCTTCTTTCACTTCTCGCTCACAAAAAGTACAGTTATCTACAGTGGGTACTTAATAAAGTCACAAATCGCGAAGGGGAAAAATACTGACTGTGATAGTTGGTGGACAAATGATTAACAACGTATAATACTTACACATCTTCGCATATATTTCAAAGTTGTTGTCTAATACAATTTCACTAATGGACTCTTCCAGATTTTCAAATCTAAGGTGGTGGTTTGCTTTCTTTCAAAAGTGTACAATTGACGTGTAATAGCCATTTATGCATTTAATGTACGTTTACCATGTGCTGAACATCCATGCATCCAGCATTTGCGTAATGCTCTAGTTAGAGGATCTACGTAACAATTGTATCTTTGCGCGTTTTTAAAAAGTATTCATTTAAACCAATTTACCAAACTTTCTGGGAAATAACGTTTGCAAATTAAACATTTGTGTGGAAGATGTACCGTTCCTCGCCAATGAAGCAAGCCTTATAACTTTAAACTTGAAGATTTGAAGTAATAAATATCCTACAAATATTCTTTTAGACAAAATGGGGAAAGCAAACAACAGATGTGAAAAGTGCAACGAGAAGGATTATTTAGAACATTTCTTTGTTAAGAAATATATGGTTAGAAATAAAAATCATAATTGCAGATGAACTAAGACAAACTACGTATTAAGCTATCTCTTACCATGCTGTGTTTGGGTTTTATAAAAGAATTGAAAAAGAAAACAAATAGACTAATTAAAATTGCAAAGCTATGCATAAGTGAATTTAAATATGGGAAACATCCAAATTTGGTATTTGTATTTGAAAAAGAGTTGAATACAATAGGAAATGCGTGTTAATATTTTGAAGAAACTGAGTTATATTTGAACAGATTATATAATGTTTTGATGAATTGTTGAATTATGGTTGACATTTTGTAGAATCACACGAGAATGTAATACAGGCATTAAACGCTTAGAATACTATAAGAAATGTGTGTTGAATTATGATTGACATGTTATATGAAGTCATGAGAATATAATTTAGACATATATCATCATAATGAAGATGTAAAAATATATTAAATGTGTTTTGATATAATGTAATGTGATTGTTTCGTTTTCTATTATTCAAAAAAGATTTGCAAGAACTTGAGCTTCGATGAATTGATGAATTATACTTCAAATGTAACAACAAAATATGAAAACGAGTACAAACGTACAGAAAAGAGTTTTTTCATATTAAAATATGAGGACAATATTAAAATTATAGCTGTTTGGGATACAGGCTGTCCCAAAATGATTAGTACCCATCGATGCCCAAAGATTTAGATCCGTTGTTTTTGCATCCTCTATGACATACTGTACCCTTTCAGTCGAATTTTAAATCATGAATATCAGACTTATTTAACTGAAGTTACACTCCATTGTGTAAGACATGATGATTTCACCTTTTTGGCAAAGTGCTTTTTAAACTTGTTTGAATGAAACAAAAATATTCTTTCAAACTCTTGTCTGCTATTGTTTCTTTCTATTTTAAACTTTTGTTTGTTATGGTTGTTCATATCGTTAATAATTCTTCATTTTTATTAAATTTGAAGAGTAAAAATGGATCGTGACACATGAGTGATCCCAAGATTTGTGTCTATAATGAGCTAGTTTTGAGGCTAAATTTGAGGGATATTTAAATAGGTAAAGAAGTGGTCATGGGTAATTTCCAATGGCATAGACTTCTTTTTGATATTGGGGGTAGAGTTTCTTATAAAATTGGTAAAACTGAAAGAGTCCCTTACTTTTTAACCTCACCAACTCCATCCTCCAATGTGAAAATGAAATATAACCCACGCTTAACTCCCCCAATACCACTTCATTAGCTATTCAAAGGTCCCTAAACACTTGACAAATAAAACAAAGCATGGGGTCACTCAAGTGTGAACTTCTTTTACCCTTCAAATTATATTAAAATGAAGAATTTATTAATGATATGAACAACCATAACTAATAACAGATAAAATAGACAGTAACAAAACATTATATTGGTAGACAAGAGATTGAGAGTATATATTTGTTTCTTTCAAACAAGCTGTTTAACACACACATTTTTTTGCACTTTATCTAAATGGTGAAATCACCATGTCTTACACAATAGAGTGTATCTTGAGTTCAATACATCCGATATTCATAGTCTAAAATTCTAATGAAAGGGTATGTCTACAATGATGAAAAAACAACGGATCGAATTCCATTGATTTTGATTGAAGAAAAGAATTAATTGACCTTGCGCATCGATGGGTACTTATCATCTTGGGACAGTCTGTACTTTACTTTGTGTACTTATATGTGACAATCGTGAAATATATTTTGGTTTATGTTATGAAAAAAGAATCTTGAACAGATATTTCTGATTAATGTTATAAGAAGTATAATGCGAAAATATGTAAGAACGTATTTTGGTATATTTAATAATGATTATCTTTGAATGCAATATGTGTATTAAATGAAGAATGAAAAATAAAATTGAAAGAAAAAAGTATTTGATGAGTTGTAACGAATGTGACGAATTTCTAAACCTATCGATGGTATTTAATTCTCATTCAAAAGTTTGAATAAATAAAAAAGTATCAATACAAAGTACCATGGAGACCTGACCGGGCGCTATTACCTGAGTGATATACAGCCATTTATTTGTCATCATGGTCAAGGGTAATGATGGATATGTAAAGAGTCTTAAAGGACCAATTTGGATATTATCAAAGCGTTGGTGAAGTTCGAACGCATTATCTCCCCTGTAACCCTGAAGTATTTTCCATAACCCTGATGAGCTCAACCCGTGCAGAAAATGTCAATTTATCTAATTTAAAATAAATTGAAATAAAAAGATTCATTAAAAACGGCTCTATATGCTTGGGGGAACATTACGATTAGTATGGGCATTTCTCCGGCACTTAACGTGTTTTATAACGAAATTAACAGGTTCATTTCATGAAATCCCTGGATAACAAGTTAAGTTTGTTCATAATAATTTCATTTAATTGATAATTGGATGCGCTTGATAAAAAAAAGTAATAATGAAGTTATAGTGAACCCGAAACTAATTAGTTTGTATTCTGTACCTTTATGTTTATAGGGGATACAATGACTCTTATAGTGGTGGTCGGTCACTTAACCGAGTTCTTCCGGGTCACGTGGCCTGTGATGTGGTGGAATGACCTGCAGTGCGCAATACATCGTTACTTCCGGTTTGTTTGTTTCAATATTACCGTGTTTACTATGGTTGCCATTGCAGTTGACAGGTAAAGTTTAGTTACGAAGAGGGCTGGCAAATAGCAAATGTGCACGTTTAATTTGATTTAACTTTTTATATTATTTTTTTGTCTCATACCATGTCATTCGCGCGCGCGTATCTTTATGAATCTTATATCTCTCTGGCGTGTTAGCGAAGGCCATACAACTTGTAACTTGAGGTGCGGGTTGACCATGTTAAATTTGAGTCCCAGTCAAATCTTTCATAGACATTATCTTTTTCGTCAAAATAGAACTCAATATTCTATACTTGGTACACAGAAAGTTTATTCAGAACTTATTGGCTTTAATATTTATATTACTCCCGAATTTTCGTGGAAACAATTCTGTAAGAACCAATAGAGGAAAGTGGAGATGAAGCCTTAAAGAAAGCCAATATCTAAGACTTTTATGGAATAACTATAGATAGATGTATGCGTCGTTCTCATTTAAACAGCTTTGCAAACTTTACTACAGGAACATATAATATCGTGAGTGGTTACCCAGTATATCCTTTGACATGTTTAATGTTTAACTTGTTTTTCCATTCAGGTACTTTGCCGTTTGTCATCCACTAACTTTCAGAATGAAGATCACTGCTAGACGAACAAAGCTGACCATCGCAATGCTCTGGGTATTGTCCTTTATTGCCGCCCTTCCAACAGCATTTTGGTTCAAGGTAATATCAGTAATACAACGCGTATTGTTGAAAGTATCAATATGTATACTGAGCCAAAAAAGAAACTTATAAAAAAAAAAACCTTATAAAATTTTAACAGATCACCAAATAAAATTCTGTGCATGAAAATGTACCAAATTTGGATACAATATTACTGCAATGTATTGCTTCAAATGGCAGTCAATAACCAATTGTTTGCTTCAATGACACAAGAGAAATTCGCACTGACCTATGGTGATCTGTTAACATTTTATAAGTTTCTTTTTTGGCTCAGTGTATATCGAGGGTTTGGAGCGACAAGGCCCTCTATAATATAATATAATATAATAAAGCGACAAGGCCCTCTATAGTGCCTACCATGTGTAAGAATGCATTTTCACTAGGGCGCACCGTGTAGCAGTAGTACCAAAAGTGTATAACATATGGCAACTATCAAAGATAGTGCTTTCTCACATCAGTAGATATCTGAACAAAAAGACCATATTCGCAATAGCTGGCAGCTATTACAGAATGGTAATTTGAGGGCCCATGGGGGTAATCATATCATAAGTGGATATTCTAGTGCTGCTCCCTTTTGTCGCTTCTCGCTACGCTCGCAGAGCACGGAACTAGTGCTATTCCATAAGCAATTTTCCAAACGTTTCCTAATTCTATAGCCTCTATCCATCCCGGGGGATGCACTGTGTGTTCAAATTTAAATAGGGATCAGAACACCAGAAGAAAGCCTTTATATGTGATATTTATAAACACGTCCTCTATATTGAAATATATAGTACACTTTTTATCTAGTGAGATTGTCCTTTAATGTTTCATAACATAGAATATATTGATATTGTTTACTAACTGTATCCTCATTTGCAGGCTATATATGGCACCACTGATATTGGCGTTACGTACAAGGGTAAGACTCCATTTGCGTGTAAACTTGTTTTGCCAAAGTGGACATGGATAAAGGATTTCAAGGGAATCTATCTCAACGTCTTTCTCTGTTTCATACCGACTTTTGTCTCGGCCGTAGCCTACGTCATAATCGTGGTGTTTGTTTGGCGCGCTGGACGAGGTCTCAAACGTAGCAGTGGTGGCAAAGATGGCGGGTACGAATCCAAGCATTGGACAGCGGCGAGAACTCTTTTGGTTGTGTTCGTAGCCTACCTGATAAGCTACGTATTTTTCGCCGTATACAACATCATGTCGCAGTACGGTGATAAGTCGAGCGTCCCGGCTGTTGTGAAGAATATGGGCTTACTCCTACCATATGCGAACTCGTGCATGAATCCGATGATTTATTCTTTAATGCACGAGAGCTTTCGTAAGCATTGCTTGAATATTTTCACAAATCCTTTCCGTTCTCAATTACCGCGTGATTCGCTGACTACCGAGTCTGCTCTATCGAAGATAAGTAAAAGTTAAATTGAGGACATTATTTCAGGGTTCCCAGAATAAAAATATACGCTTATTTGATTAATTCGCCAAGGCCGAATGGGCGCCTCAATCATATTTCAGGTTTCAAAAGACCCAAAAGTCAAAATCCAATTATTCAAGTATAACAAACTGAAGAAATTTTCTTCCAGGTAAAGTTGGACCCTTAGAGTAAAAAGTATATTGAACAGCCACTTTGATCGACGGACAAAGGGTTATGGACGGACTGCGGAGAAATCTTAATTTGAAAACCTTCGATCTGTTTTGAACTATATTGACATGAAATGGCCATATAAAATATGTCATTTGACACACTAGCGCATGTTGAAAACACGGTGCCTTGGGAAAATGATAACCGACCTTTACGCGATAACAAATATGTATCAACATTGATAAAAGATTTAAAGAGCATATATTGATTATGTTATGTTCAACGACTCCATCTAAGTTTGCTGATAATCTGATAATAGAGATTCAGATAAAACGGAAAAGGAAATTATCAATAAATGTTAGCTTTTATATACAGCGCTTTATCAAATTAAGTATGCTCAAAGCGATTTACATTTATTCCGCTGCTCGGATATGATACATCAGAATCAGTTCGCTTCACTTAGGTTAATGCTGCCTATCTTACAAATTCTGATAATGGCGCGTAATCCTATCAGACACTTAGATTGTGATTATCCGCAAACAGCTATCCATTTTACACCTGGGGAGAGAAGTAATTGCGGTAAAGTGCCTTACTCAAGAGCACAACATGTTGACCACAACGGGACTCGAACCCACAACCGTTGGCTTATGAATCCAGTGCTCTATCCGCTGCGTCACACATGCCCGATACACTGCCTTCTTTTCATAGATTTTCTCGTTTTTGTCTTATTTTCATTATTCTTTTGAAATTAAGTCGAATTAAATATATAATATGTATATCTTCTAGTAGAAAGTTTGATTTTTCTTTTGACAAATCCATGGTGTAAAGTATAATAAGCTTATACTTACAATTTACGCGTAACGTTTCATGCTCACTGAGCACTTCATCAGACTATTTGACATCTGACCTCTTCACTGACGTTTTGTAGTGATTACCGCCGGAAGTAGAGGGCGGTAAAGAGATCAGCTTGTCGTAGATGTTGTTGAGTTGATAGGCCCCGTCGTCTTTATTAAGAGTTGACTTTCCTCTCCTTCGAATCCAGATGGCCTCCTTCAGCCATCTCGTTGTTTTGTGTGCCTCCTTATCGATGACCTTGGCCTCCTCCCACCCGATAACATGGTTCGTAGCTGCGACATGTTCGGTCACCGCGGATTTTTGAGTTATCTTTTCCAAACCTAAAATGGGGCAAAAAACGTGTTTTTTATAATTTTTTCCAAAATGGTCAATTTCATGATCATGGTTGGATTCATTGAACCCTTTCCTGCAAAAAAATGTACACTTTCATATAGATTAAATGAATAATGTAGAAGTTACGGCAGTTTTAAAGAGGCTGTACCTGAAGGTGCACAGCCCTCTTAATGAGTACAAAATATATAAATTAATATCACTAACATTTTCAATACGGACCATCAATTAAGCACTATCATCATGGTCGTTAAAATGTTTTGCTGATCATTTTAGAAATGTAACCATATTTTAATTTTGATTTGATGACTTTTTATGAGTACGGTGTCTTACCATGGCATACTTTATCGGTCTTATTAAACCAGTGTCATGGTACATGTATAAATCTATGTATAACAGTTATTCTATATTTAAAATATTAACATGATTTAAACACGTGTTGAAAATGTAGCTGCAAAAAATCCGACACTGTGTTTTCAATTAGGCTATATATATTTTTGACTTTTTGGTCTTGTCGTTAAAGGAACGTTTGTTGCTAATCTTCGAGTTTCGAGTTTCGAGTTTCGAGTATCGAGTATCGAGTTTCGAGTTTGGTTTAAACCAAACTCGACATCGAGTTTCGTGAAAAAACGTAACTCGATATCGAGTTTCAAAAAAAAATCCAACAACAAAAAACTATATCGAGTTACATTTTTCACATGTGTTTCTATGGTAAATGGTATATACCAAACCAAACTCGATATTGAGTTACGTTTTTCACACGTGTTCCTATGGAATATGGTATATAATAAACCAAACTCGATATCGAGTTACGTTTTCACACGTGTTTCTATGGTAAATGGTATATACCAAACCAAACTCGATATCGAGTTACGTTTTTCACACGTGTTTCTATGGTAAATGGTATATACCAAACCAAACTCGATATCGAGTTACGTTTTTCTCTTCTAACTGCTACCAAGTGGTAATGTCAAGCAACTTTCATTCGATAAAACGTTAAGAATAGGATCTAAACACGAACTATCATGCTAAGTAAAGCTTAATGATATACTACCAAGAAAAAAATCAGTTATTCTCCAATGCATTCAATAAAAGCCAAACTCGATATCGAGTTTCATGAAAAAACCAAACTCGATATCGAGTTACGTTTTTCACATGTGTTTCTGTGGTAAATGGTATATACCAAACTAAACTCGATATCGCGTTACGTTTTTTCTTCTAACTGCTACCAAGTAGTAATTCATTCGATAAAATGTTAAGAATAGGATCTAAACACGAACTAACATGCTAAATAAAGCTTAACTACCAAGAAAAAAAATCAGTTATTCTCCAATGCATTTAATAAAAAACAAACTCGATACTTAGCATGTTAGTTCGTGTTTAGATCCTATTCTTAACATTTTATCGAATGAAAGTTGCTTGACATTACCACTTGGTAGCAGTTAGAAGAGAAAGACGTAACTCGATATCGAGTTTGGTTTGGTATATACCATTTTCCATAGAAACACGTGTGAAAAACGTAATTCGATATCGAGTTTGGTTTGGTATATACCATTTACCATAGAAACATGTGTGAAAAACGTAACTCGATATCGAATTTGGTTTGGTATATACCATTTTCCATTGAAACACGTGTGAAAAACATAACTCGATATCGAGTTTGGTTTGGTATATACCATTTACCATAGAAACACGTGTGAAAAACATAACTCGATATTGAGTTTGGTTTTTGTCATGAAACTCGATATCGAGTTTGATTTTTTTTTTTGAAACTCGATATCGAGTTTGATTTTTTTTTGAAACTCGATATCATATCGAGTTGCGTTTTTTTTCATGAAACTCGAGATCGAGTTTGATTTTTTTTTGAAACTCGATATCGAGTTACGTTTTTTTCATGAAACTCGATATCGAGTTTGATTTTTTTTTTAAACTCGATAACGAGTTACGTTTTTTCACGAAACTCGATATCGAGATACGTTTTTTCATGAAACTCGATATCGAGTTAACTCGAAACTTGATACTTGAAACTCGAAACTCAAAGATTAGCAACACACGTTAAAGGAGGTGTCCCGCAAGCATAAAAGTGTGCATTATATGTTAGCAAAATAACTATTGAGCTCAACTTTTGTAATTATATAGAACAAAACACCACACTTATGACAAAAATAAATAAAAACCGCAATCTCTCAACATGCACTTTTTAAAATTCGCGGCGATCGAAAGTCCCAGTGTCGATGATGTCATAGTTATACAATGCACATGCGCGAATTTTAGAACCGATACCCATGACGTCATCGACACCGGGACCTTCGATCGCCGCAAATTTTAAATATTGCATGTTGAGTGATGGCATTTTCTATTTTTTTGTGTAACTAGTATGGTTTTTGTTTGATATAATTACGTAATTTCGGCTCGATAATTATTTTTCTAACAAATAATGCTCAATGTTGTGCTTGCGGGACACTTTCTTTAAAACCCCTTATCTGTAATGCTTAACTATAGGTAAGCTGAAACAACTCTGCTTGGAATGTTGATAAAGTTGCACTAGTCCGACATCTTGTCGAAAGTGAATACAATCATTCAGTCCGTTCAAACGGAGCTCTGAAGTTGGATCGGCCGGTTTGGCATCTTTTCTTTTCCCTTTAAAATGACACACACACAAAGTCACAAAAATATGTAAAAACTGAGACATATTTTTGAGAAATGAAATTACAAAATGTCCGAAAATGGGTCGGTATGCATTTGTACGTGAAAATGTAAAAAAGATTTAAAAAAAGATTGGGTCGGTCGGGCCCGTATAACAATAGGGAGCTTTCGATTTTGACGACGGACGCTTCTACGACGGTAAGATGACACCTCGAGTCATGTGCGCATGCGTCGACTTAGCAATCCGTCGGTCGTCCAATTTCTGGGACCTGTCGTCGACTTGTCTTAGGGAGCTTTCGATTTGCACGGCGGATGAATCTAGGACGGTTGAATGACACTTTGAGTCATGTGCACATGCGTCAATTGTGTCATCCGTTGGTCCTCTCAATGCTACAACGCGTAAAGGGAGTAACAACCGTCGTGGTGACGACGGCAACGTTTTGTTTACCATCGTAAAAGCGTCCGTCGTGCAAATCGAAAGCTGAAAACAGGTCCCAGAAATTGGACGACAGACGGAGTGCTAAGTCGACGCATGCGCACATCATGACTCGAGGTGTCATCTTACCGTCGTCGTAGTAAGCGTCCGTCGTCCAAATCGAAAGCTCCCTAATAACAATTGTTGTTCCGTCGCATACGCTAACATGTATTTACGGTTTGGTCTAGCGCATTTGGACCATAATATAGCTTTATGTTTGATCTAGCGAATTGTGGGACTACAGCGCAGTGCAAGACTGACATTTTTCATTCTATGAAGTGAATTTTACTTTCGGAATAGCATCGTGTCAGAACTGCGACCTGTCGCCGGACAAGCTAGAGCACCTCTGCTTTTTCAAGCAAGTACCCAGTGGTCCGTAGGGAAGTTATGGGTAAGGTGGAAAAGAACAAAAGGAAGGGGTGGAAATAAAAACAAGAAACACACAAATGTCGTTTTCCTTTTAATTAGTTTATTCAATTTAACAATAATAGTTTCCAACGTTTGTATATGTATAATTTAATCTATTATCGTGACTTGTAATCAACATTTTAGATAATAATATTACTATTCCGGTGCAGTTCGCTATATAGCAGTGTGAATACTTATAGACCTGTTTTGTACTTAAATTAGCATGTCATGTGAGGGATAAATACGGAACAGTGACTCCAGTCTGTGATAGATAGTTGAAGAGCGCCATGTTATGCCTCGCTATTAACGTTGGTTCATATTAAAGCGAGACATAACAAGAAAGCTAGTAACCCATCATACCGGGCATGCCGGGAACTGTTATATCTGTTGGCCGTATTCTCGTACGTATAGATGAGGTGACTGATGATGTCATGTATTTATAAATGGGACACCCTCTGTTGTTTCCCTCCAGGCAGAATATACAGTAAAGTTAATGAAGACAACATGAAATTTATTTCTAATGAATTGTAAAACTCATTTAGTTTTAGTTTTTTTTGTGAAATGCGATACCTTATAGCATTCCTAAGCAAGTTTAAAGACAGTTTTGATAACAATTTGCTGTGACACCACAATCTAGTTAGAAACCTGATCTGGCCTATGTAAACTATAGGAACTCTTGCCCGGTGTGTTTTGTCTCAAACCAACAGAGGGCGTCCTAAATGTCAACAAATGTCACCTCATCTATTTAACCACGATTTTAAGCTAAACGCTCGTTCACCTTTGACTTTAAACACATCGTTAAAACGCGATTATCGAAAATCTGTTTACCGTGTCTGGTGCAAGCTGATGACGTGCAGATTATGTAGTTTAAAAAATACACGCGTATTTGAGGAATTTGGTCGATATCTATATAATCGTAACCCATTTGGGTTTCATTAAAAATGAATACCTGTATACACTCTTGGGACGAATGCGGAGTTTATTGGGTTTTGTTAAACCCGTCGTTTAAAAGATAATTTCACGTTTAATTTAGACACGAGTTTAGTTAGTCACGGTTTGAAGCTAAAACCATGTTTAGTACGAGAATACGGCCCTTAATGTTTAACTCTTCACACCGGAGGAAGTATTCAATTACGAATACAAGATTTCGTCCGAATCCACATATTATTACTATTACATGTACAAGGGAACTTCAGTTGCATGTAATTCAAATAGTATCAAAAACGATATAAACAACATAAAAAACGTATCTTTATAACAAAACATTACAGAGATGTATGACAGCATTTTAAAATGGTGAACACCAACTCATCAAATTACAACGCTTAAAGATGAGCCTTCTTTCCCTGCATCAACTGTTTCAATTGCGACCACATTTTATGGAGAATACCTCGTGCGCGACGCGTCGATGTTGCATACAGCGACGCCGGTGTGTCGACTTCCTCATCAATGCTTCGCTTAATGTTCTTCATTTCAGCAGCATCCCCATACAATGCTGAGACTTCGGTAGACAGCATGTTCCAATCGCGGTCCCAATGTAATACTCGAAGTTCTGATTCCGCTCTCGAGATAACACGAGTGTGCTCTAAGTCTGTCTTGTTCCCCACTAACAGAATAGGTACGGGGAATGTATCGGTGTAGCACGATAATTGTCCAAATTTAGCGTGACATTTGAAAACTGTCTTGAAGGATTCACGATTCACGACAGAGTATACCAGCAGGATGACGTCCGCGTTGGCTATACATTGTTTCAGGACAATTGACGAATCGGGCCGGTCCAAATTGGAAATCGGATAATTACATATCTCGTAGTGTAGGGGTTCTCTACCGGTACCAGTGCTGGGTGTTAACGGTTCTTGGTCTCCTGCGATGGCATGTGTAACAACTGGCCTGTACGATGATCCATAAAGCTTATCCCTCGATATGTTCTGTACCAGACGTGAGATGAGTGTCGACTTGCCAACTCCGGGTGCACCCATGATCAAAAGTCGAGTCGAACGCCGCTCTACAAATGGATCGTCGAGATGACGATTCCAAGCGGTAAAGTCAGCATCATCGAGAAATTGGGAGTACATCTTTGCCGGTGTTGAAGGCATATTACAGAACATTCAGAAGACTAGCGACCAGAGTGAGCTGCCTGCGAGATGTGAAAGCCTTTGACGATTCACATCATTTATAAAGGCAGTATTGGCCGAGAACCATGTGATGACGAAAAAATGAAACCTTACAAAGAAAAGATACCCTGCAATTGAGTCAAAATATTTACCATATTCTTAGTTAATGTGATGGAGGAAAAAATGAAACCTTTCAAAGAAAACATACAGTGCAATCGAAACCTTGTTAAAATTAACATTATTTACCATATTCTTAATTAACGCGTTTAGGTACTAAAGAAGAATACTACCAGGGTGCTATTATGTATTTGATACTCCACGAAACAGGATGTTTTCCAAGAATTTTAATATAAACATGGTTCGTTTCATTTCTGTATATAGTCAATAGTGTGAATAACAAATAATTTCTTTCATCCTTTGAATAACGCAACATGTGAATATACCGTATTAATTTGGGTTGATATAAAGCCCAACATCCTTCATGTCCTCGCCATCCTGCTAATGTGTAGGAGGGTGTTTTTTTGAAGTCCTCTCCTATATTTGGTAAGATCGTCGTGCGCTAAAACTCGACATACATAACGTGGTGAAAGATCGACGTCTGCTGAACTCGACCTACAGGATGTGAAGTTCGAACTACATAGCGTTACCCTCGACCCCCTACATAATGTTAAAAATTCGCATTTATGTCTGCTCTGGCATTCCATAATTATGACACCAGCAACAACGGTATGGTGTAAGTTTTAAAGGGAAGGATTTTTCCAACCATTCCGTGTTAACTTCAATTAAGTATATATAGGCCTATTACTCATTGAAGCTACACGTACGTTCCTCCACATATTTATTTGATATTTAAAAAATTGCGTGTCCAATCAATAGTGCTTCAGACTCAGTCTGAAGTTCAGAGCGTCTAGCATTTTCTCAATGTTACCGTGGACCTCCGCTTAGTGCTATATATCAAATTATATCAAAAAGCTTAAGTCAAGACGTTTCAGAAAACGCGGATTTTTTTCTTCATCTGGTTGCCATGGTTACCATGCAGGCCTCTGATTAGCTAAACACGGGAACAAACGTAACTTAGATCAAATCAACCTAGACCGCCCCCTTAATTAGGAGCACTTTTCTACACTAGTAAACTACGGTATTGCATGTGTAAAAAGTTATTTTACGAAATCCATGTTTAGCACAATATTGGGTTAAAAACTACACATTTCTTTTGTACCCAGCAAAATTTGACACTCATCTTTAAGCATGTATATAATAATACGGAATCGCCAATTCTTGTTACGGAGATGTTCTCCCCTTTCCGCACCTGCGATTGACTTGGTCCAGTATGATGTTTTTGACTTTTTGAAGTAAAATGGTCATGGAAAACTGTCTTGTCAAGCTTGTATGAAACATTGAAACTAATGCGCGAAAATTGACATTTCTAACACTTAAATTGGTCCAGTATGACGTTTTAAACGTCCCTAACATAATATTTAGAATATTTGGCACGGTCTGAGGGCCATTATAATGTTAAAACCTGTAGAAAATATGCGCGCAGAGTGCGCAAAATGTTTCAGTTTTTGAACTGAAATGGTCATGGGAAACTGTCCTGCAATGCCATCTTGTTAAGCTTGAATAATGAAACATTCAAACTAATGCGCGCGAGGTATGCAAACATTGACATTTCTAACACTTAAATTGTCCAGTATGACGTTTTTAACGTCCCCACATAATATTTAGAATATTTGGTGTGTTTTGAGACCCATTATAATGTTGAAACCTGTCGAAAAAGTGAACGCGAATGGAACAAACAAAACCCATTTTTTAAACTAAAATGGTTCGGAAAAAACGTTCCTAAAGTCCTCTTGTTAAGCTTGAATATTGGAACATTGAAACTAATACGTGCAAAGCGCGCTAAATTGGCATCTTTAACACTAAAAAGGTCTAGTATAACGTTTTTAACGTCCCTCACATGCGCCGCATATGCCCCTACCCTTCCTCCTCCCCTATCTCCTTCTCTTCCTCCCCTTCTCCTTTTCCTCCTTCTGCTCCTCTTCCTCCTCCTCTTCCTCCTTTTTTAAACTCTTTTTTCAATGGGGGCATGGCCTGCTGGACCCCTGGATACGCCACTGAGAGTGGGGAGTGGATGATGAAGAGAAAGGGACACATGGATGGGGCGGTCGAGTTCGTATTATCAGATTATTCGTAAGAGCTGCGCCATCTATTGTCCAAATACAGACGACGCTGGCCACGCGTCTCGGACGACCCAATAATGGCAACGGGATTGTACCATTTTGAAATATTTTTGACAGTCATCGCTCGGTTAACGATGAAAATAATTTTACATTTACAATGGAGTTGGTTAGCCAACTCCAACGGTTTTGGATTGGTAAAAAATCTTCTAATTATGATGAGTTTTTCAAAATGATAAGATTAACATTCGCGATTACGTGTTATTCCAATACTATTTCAAAATTTAGGTTTCGCATGGCCACCGTCGTCTGTCCAATGATGGGCGTGTAGTCGCCCGCAGCGAATGTGACTCATGCGCAGCAGCCCTGTAAGTGCAATTAGCGCAACAAACTCTAAATTTAAACTTGGAAGTGAGGCGGTCATGATGAATCCCTGCCGCGTCCCCAAATATCAATAGGTAGCAGGTGTCCCTGTATAGCCTGAAGCACAAGAAAGGTGATACGGCGACGGAGAGGCCGAGAGTACAGTCTGCTCCCAGGTGTACCGCTGCTGTCGTGCTGCGGTGTGTATATTACGGATCGTTATTGATGTTGAACATTCGCTCACTTTAACAAAATGTTATACGAATTTTCATGATTGCAAAGTATTCAAATAGTATCCAAAATTAATCAAGTTCAAACTATATGTAGGACTATTTTGAAATGTGTAAATATTAAAATTAAACATATCTTTCTTTTTACAATGCCTTTTTATTGTACACCTGATGTGAACCTAAATGGAAGGAATTTCCAACGGTTTAACACACTCGAATAAAGGTGCATACGTGGTTTATTAAAGCAACTTTCTGTCACTTCGTTTCAAAGATAATGCCTAAAAGCATCCTAGGTGTAAGACATTCATAAGAGACTAGTGCACAGACCCATTAAAGAATAAAGCTGATAATCATGTAATCCGTCAAACGAGGATTTTATGCTTAGGTTTAAGAATAAACCTAAAAAAGCTGGATACATCGGTTGCTCAAAACTGATTTATTTAGAAACTAGTTAAATGTCGTTTACATATTCCTACTTCATCAAGGTTTCAATAATTTGGGAATAGGCCCATCTGGATATGGTTGGAGAGCACTGCTTAGGCGTTGGTCGGTTCACTGGTCGGTTCGGTAAGAAATGTCTGTAAATTTGCGTTGACCGTAATTTATTTTACCGTCAAAAAGTAACGGTAACTACCGTGGTTTCGTATTTTAACGGTATTTCATATATAAAAATACGATTTATTGGCGTATTAATACATTTTACAATAACGGAATAATATTACTCTCTGCAGTGATTTACAAGGCACAAAAAAATATCTGTTATTTAACATCGGAACTGTAAGAATTGCTGTGATTTTACGTCGACCGTAATTTAATTTACCGTCAAAGTAACGGTTACTACCGTTTTGTTTTTTTAACGGTATTTTGTATATAAATATACGATTTATTGGCGTATTAATACATTTAAAATAACGGAATCATATTACTCTCTTCAGCGATTTTACAGGGCACAAACAAATATCTGTTATTTAACATCGGAACTGTAAGAATTGCTGTGATTTTACGTAGACCGTAATTTAATTTACCGTCAAAGTAACGGTGACTACCGTGGTTTCTTATTTTAACGGTATTTTGTATATAAATATACGATAGATAATTTTACTGTAAAACTGCGGGATAATAATACTCTCTGCAGTGATTTTACAGGTCAAAATAAATATCTGTTATTTAACATTGGAACTGTAAGAATTGCTGTGATTATACGTCGACCGTAATTTAATTTACCGTCAAAGTAACGGATACTACCGTGGTTTCTTATTTTAACGGTATTTTGTATATAAATATACGATAGATAAGCGTTTTTGTACATTTTACTGTAAAATAGCGGATAATAATTCTCTGTGCAGTGTATTTTACCGTTTTTTTACTGAAACTTAATTATTAACGGTTCCTGTAATTTAACATTACGGTTGACAACTGGCGTCCTGATTGCCAGTATTTTACCGGTTTTTTACAGGTATATTTCTAACAGTGAAGACATATGAATTATTAATGTTGTTGTAAAAAGTAGGAATATAGTCTAATGAAAGTTCAAATTTACAACTTTTCCATAATGTATTCAATAGCAACTTCAATTGATTGATTATAATATCCTTTCTACGAAAGGTTCAGGTTAGAAAGAGATCCATTGTTGGGCTAAAATGGTATTGATTTGAATGATTAAAACTTCGGGTTTTTTACATGCATTACAATTACAAACAAAAAAGATTCCATCAACTATGAAAGTCCAAAGTAACATTCTTTAAAGCTTAAAGGAAAGAATGGTCTTATAACAACATGATACCTAATCATGTTTATGGTAGTCATGGTAGTGGAACATTGAAAGTGAAAGGAAAGATCATTTGCGATAAAAAAAAAACACCCACATATGATATTTCACAAGAAAGCCACTATAAGAACAGTTTCAAGACCCGGGTTCAAAATACACTCCTCGGAGAATGAAAGAATCGTATGGTAATCTTCTACACTTTTCAGACATAGATATTTAAAAGAAAGCGCGTGTCAAGCAAGATTTATATGCTATTGCTTCCAGCATATCCAGAGGTGCAACGAATTTGTCGCCGAACTCATGTCGTGGATCTCAATGAAGCATATGGGTCCCGAAAGTTAATTTATTACATAATATCGAATAAACTCAATCGGGATTCAGGATGGAAGTTCGGGGAGGGGGATCTCTAGACGTTACAGTAATACAAGACAGAAATGCATATTTCACAATGCCCCATCTGATCTACAGGCACTGAATCCTTTTTGATAATATTATATAGGTCATGATGACCACCTTGGCTAAAAAACTCACCTGCTTGCAATGTTGATGGTCGCGAACCACATCAATTACCCTCAGCTACCACAAACATGCCAAATGATATGAGATACACTTGTTCAATTCCACCCGACGTATTTCATAGAATCATTATAATAATGCATGATTGATTCATAAATTGTCAACCAACTTGAATAATCCAGGAGAAATATGGAAATGAGTCATTGTACTCTTTTTCATGCTTTTCTAACGAATCGACGATGCAGATGTTAAACATATTTTCTTTTTAAGGCCTCTTGAGATTTTACTTGTTCGTTGTTGCTTATTGTTTGTTGTCGTTGTCGTTGTCGTTGTCGTTGTCGTTGTCTTTGTCGCACATGTACAAGACATATTATACATATAATATATAGATTCCTCTGACCGCTCAACTCTAATGTCCAGGAAACTTTTTGGCCAAAAGCATAAATTACTTTGGCAGCCCATTTCGATGCTTTTTTTTGTCACCCTGTATTCGGCTGGCCTACTGCTTGGGGTCTATGAATAGATATAGCGTATCCCAGAAAACCTGCCACTTATTTTGCAGGAGCTCTAGTATTAGTTTTACACCACATATTGTGATCATGTTCACTCTCTTAAATCAAAAGATTGAAAATTCAATCTTAAAGAATGTGCTGAGGGAAGGATCTTAAAAGATTGAAAATGTTCAATCTAATAGAGTGACATTTCGGACTGAAACTTCACTCTATTAGATTGAACATTTTCAATCTTTTAAGATCCTTCCTTCAGCACATTCTTTGATTTAAGAGAGCATGTTTACACATTCTGGAACCCTTAGAATCTCATATTTTTGCTTACAAAATAATGACCAAGAACGAGGCATTGGTTTTCAACGGTATGCTGTCGATATATTATGCTGGTGCATCCTTGCTAACCACGTAATATCCACCACTGCAAGCGCACTGTTGGACCCATTTTGGATTATAAGAATGACTTTTAGGCATTATTAGTTCAAATCAAGAAAATAAACAATAAAATTACTTTAAAGGTAGATGTTCCGATTTTCAACTTGAAGTTTTCTATTCTACATGAAAGGTCATCCTTAAAAAAGTCGTGTTCCAAAGTTTGAGTTGCATAGCTCTAATGGTTCTTATTTTAGACGCACAAGATGCTGTGAACTGTACCCATTGAGTAGTACACAAACTATATCGGTGGTTACCACCATTCGCGGTAATTCGACGTTATTTTATCGATTTCTCCGTAATTATACCGATTTAGGCCGTCAAATTTCAGTATGATGATGAGAAAAATACCAGCTTTCATATGATATGAAAATCTCCGTATGTTTGAAATAATTCTGTGTTACGAAAATGACATTTAAACCTATATGTAGGCCTACATATGGGGCCTACTAGTTGTACTTGAATTCATTAATGTTTAAACCTAAATTTGGTGGCCATTTTGAAATTTGGGTTGCGGCACGTTGCGACACATCGTATTCATGGCGGAAAATGTCAGTCTATAGAAACCTGTGGCGTACCCAGGGGGGGGGGGGGTCCAGGGGGCCCTGCCCCCCCCCCCCCCCCCCCACCCCACCCCCTGAAATAACCCCGTCGGTAAAAACGACCCTCCGTCGGTAGATTTGCGATTTTGACCATGTGATTTTTCGGCCGTTTATGTTGACAACTTCACCCCCCTCCCCCCCCCCCCCCCCCCCCCCCCCCCGCCCCCCACTTATCAAGATTTCAGCTGGTCACGGGAAAAAATTGGGTACGCCACTGATAGAAACACCTTTAAATGTTTAAGTTAACCCCATTTCCCATTTGGGCGTGGCTGTGAGACCGACTATTGGTCCAGTGGTGTCGGCTTATCAGTGGAATTAAAAAGAAAAATCAAATGTCAAATATAATTTTCGCCAGCGAATCGCAAAGTCGAACTGTTTTTAAAACTCATTTATATGAGCTTGATGGATGGGAATATCAATTCAAAAACAAATCACGCATGTCTAACGTAAATGTTGTCAGAAATATTGCTGATTTGTTGCCCTATCCAACTACTTTACTTGAGAGCTAGTGAGTGCCACGTGCATTCTGGCATAATCAAGCAAAGATTCTGCGCACGTCATTTTATTTCTTCTTGTTTATACAAATGTTGTTTATAACAAAAAACAGATGAAGCCGCACGTGTTAGTCTAATATGGAATCACAACATTTTTCTCAGTTCGACGATTAATTATGATACCAAAAAAGAGCGTAAGTGAATTCCAGGAGCATCCATAAAAACATTAATTTGAAAGATTATCTGCCGGAAGTTTGGAACCAATGTTTTGTAAAGCTTCATACCTAACCTAACACATTCCCAATTTCCATGATAATAATATTGCTACAACGCTCTTATTACACTCGAATCTTAGGCGTGTGACGGGAGTTCACTGCATACGATGATTCCTGCGGGCGGGGCGAGGTGTCGTTGACATTCTCCCCTGCAGATACTGGTAGACAGCCTCATTCAGAATTCGCCTCCGACATGCGTATAGCCCTGTTATCTGGACCTCAAAAGTTTCCAGTGACAAAAAAGTACATGTTGTAATGAACACAAACACAACCCACGGGCAAAACTTCATCGAGCATTAATGCTATGAGGAATTGATGGGAAACAAATGTTTCACTAAATCTACCAGACAAGTTCTTGAAAAACGTGCTGAAAAAGAGCTAATGAGGTTGACTTTTCCACCTTAAACATGTTAAAATCATGCCACATTCAAGGGAGGCCAAAAAATTGTTATTTTTGACAAAGGATATGCAAAACATATTCGCGCGTCCAAAATGTGCCAATAATTGTTAGCTTCAAAAGGGACTTCCACTAACGTTGGGAAAAATTACACGCTAAATTTACAAACATTTTGACTTTTAACCTTAACATGCTTAAAGAGCTCTTGATTTGTAATAATATAGAATTTGGCTTTTCGTTTACTTTGCATCTTTTTTTCTGCACTACTGATTTGCCGACAGACAGACCCAGAATTATTACAATGTAAAATGGTAAAGGCCACTAGATTTGAAAAATAAAATATGCATACTGTATGGCCTTATCTTAAACAAAATGGTCCCGAACGAACTTTTCATCTAAACCCAGGTGTCGCCCAGCTCTAATCAGCATTCTTAAACAGCTAAGAAAGTTTAAGCAATCTCATTGGTTCTCAGAGAAATCGGCGACATCTAGATGAGACAATAGAACACGGGGAGGTGGGGCTTACGTTTTAACAGCGCGCCCGACCTTCACAATGCGTGGTTTGCTCCATAACGCGCACTTCTGCAGTGCGTCTTTAGCGCTTTTCCTGCGTTTATGCCGGCGCTGCGACGCTTACGCATGGTTTACTCATCGCATGTGATTGGATGGAATGTTTGTGGGCTATTCGATCCTAGCAGGGGTAAAAGTTGTCAAATGTGGACAAACTAAAATGTACTTATTTCTTTGATAAATGTCTAAAGTATGATTGTTTAAGAATGAGAATAAAGGTTTTGTTTTTAGACCGTACCCGTGTTATATTGTCTGACATAAATGCGGACGATAGTATTATTTTTTGCGTAGAACAACTCCGCCTGCGGCGTCGTTGTTCTACTTAAAATAATACTATCGTCCGCATTTATGTCAGACAATATAACACGGGTACGGTCTAAAAACAATACCTTTATTCTCTAATTGTTGCTCCATTTTGTCCCCATTAACTGAATCACCGAGTTTGCCCCATGAGTATCCTGCCTTCTATCCGAGCCACATCTGAGGTGTCCGTACGGAACCGGAAGGGGAGGTGTCTGAACCGAATTTGAGATGTCCGTCCGGAAGGTGAGGTGTTTTAATCGAATTGGGGGTGTTCGTACGGAGGTGTCTTAACTGTTGAGGTGTTTGTATACGGAAGGCGAGGAGTCTGAACCGAATTTAAGGTATTCGTACAGAAGGGGAGGTGTTTCAATCTAATTTGAGGTGCTTGAATGGAAGGCGAGGCCGCGAGGTGTCGGACCCGAATTCGATTTGAGGTGTCCGAATGAAAGTAGAAGTGTATGAACCGACTTTGTCGTGTCCTAGCCGAAGGAGGAGGTGTCTAAACAGAATTTGAGGCATCCGAGATGAAAGTGAGGTGTTCGAATCTCGCCTTCGGCACAGATGACGTGAGTATGAAACTATATAGTGCTTCTAGCTTTACCCCTTCGTGACCCCATTGGAAATGTTGAGTAAATACGCCGGTCTCTATAGGCGATGTCAAGTCTTTTAAATCGGAAAAATGGTACCACACAACTAGTATTTCTCACTTGCCCGTTGCAGTTCGGGTTCGATGCATTGCAGCCCGTTCATGTCAGGGTGACAGGCCCGGTCCACATCCAGGTGGGCATAGCGGGGAAACCACCACCACCCAACAGCCCTAACATACATACATGTAGGGTTAGTCAAACTTGACCCAAGGGTAACTTTCGGGGGAAGGCCTATGCCACGGGGCAAGATCTGAAAATAAAGGTGACGTTACGCTTCGTATGCTTGAAGGCTTGGCAAGGTTTTTATAATCATATGGAAGGGCCACACCTGACCGTCTCGACACGACCATCTTTAGCAGCGCTTGCCACGCTTGTTTGTTCTTACGAGTAGGATTACGATATATACATAGCCTGAAATGAGGCGGCACCTGAGGCTGACAATGACAACTGTTGTTGTTTGAATTGCCAAAATCTACCGTGTTTTGATTATTCAGGTTCAAGTTCGGGTTAATGATACCTAAAATACGACACCGAAACACCAAAATGTTTATGACAGTTTTGAATTTGTTGTATAATTAATCAAAGCAAATACATTAATGATCTCTCGATCGTTTTTGAAGATATGTAGTTAAGGTAAGCTTATGGATAATATTAATCATGTTAATAGGGGACCTGTATGTGGAAATGATATGGGTGCTACCTTCATGTAAGGGAGGCAGAGTTTAGTCTAGGGTAAAGACTTTATTGAGGGATTTACTGAATAAAGCTTATAAATCCCAGAATGAAGTTTTCACACTAGACTAGTTTCGTGATTCCCTTACATGGAGGTAGAGGGCAGTCTTTACGTCAATGGCCTTTCTCTTACTCGAGTCATAGGATGAGTCACATCCAATGCCATGTATGTTGTTAGTCTCTTCATCATATTGTGGATTGTCAAAGCTGTGATTGGTTAACTCGTTTCGTGGGTTCCTACTTAAAACTAGCATTGCAATTAATATACTCCCATCCCATGGTTGGGCGTCTGATTCTTAAACATCTAAGAATGTTTAAGCAATTCTCATTGTTTCTCAGAGATATCGGCGACAATTACATGTATGAGACAATCATTAATTAGCGTGACCACCCATAGCGCAGTGCGTGGTAACTATAGTTTTGTTCCAGAACGCGCACTTATGCAGTGCGTCTATTGCGCTTGTCCTGCGTGCTTATGATACGGCGCATTACGCCGTCGCCGACGTATTGCGTATTCACCACAATACGGGATTCGATGGAAAGTGTGTGGGTTATTCGATACTAATGTAGGGGTAAAGGTGGACAGATGTATGCAAGTAAAGGTACATGATTAAATGATACATGTCTGAAGTATGACTGTTTAAGAATGAGAATAAAGGTATTGTTTTTAGACCGTACCCGTGTTATTTTGTCTGACATAAATGCGTTCGGTAGTATTATTTTTTGCGTAGAACATGTCCGCGTGCTGCGTCGTTGTTCCACTTCAAATAATACCGCCCGCATTTATGTCAGACATTCAAAACATCAAGAATACACGCGATACGTGCGACCCAATCAAATAAGGTCCTTTACTGGTACGCACAAATAAACGCGGGTCACTTACCATGCTAACGGTACAGTGGCGTACCGACCGGGGGGCAGGGGGGGGGGGGGGGGCAAGTTGCCCCCCCCCCCACCCCCCCCCCCCCCCCTATTCCAAATACTGGGACGCTAAATTCGCAATACCGGGACGCTAAATTCGCATAAGAAGAAAAAAATAGGGCACCTAGGCCGAAAATACTGAGGATTGGGCCTTATTTGTTGATTGTTGTGCTTTTTGAACTGCGAAATTTTGTGACGGTGCGAAATTTTGTGACCGTGCGAAATTTTGTGACCGTGCGAAATTTTGTGACCGTGCGAATTTTTTTGACCCTACCCCCTCCCCCCACTTACGTGAAATTCACGAGGTGACTGACTGGGAAAAAATTTGGGGCAACCTTTTACGAAAATTTACGCCACTGTCGGGACGACATACTTCTGCCCCCCTGGATCAGTGTGATCGATTTGTAATGGGTGAAACATAGTTAAATTGCCGTAAAGTGTAAATTTTAAATATATAAAAAAAGTAACGTCCGTATCATTAAATGACTATTTTAATTGACGGTTTTGAATCAGGATAATGACTTTAATCAGTTGTTTTGTCGGTAACTGTGAAGAATCAAATATTTTACTTTGGGACCTCGAAATTTCCCTCGGGTCTACGCCCCTCAAGCAATTCATCGGTTCCAAAGTGAAATGTTTTGATTCTTCACAGTTACCTCTAAACAACTGATACGCAGTCATTATCCTTTAAATATATCACGGGTACGGTCGAAAACAGTACCTTTATTCTCTAATTATAAAGGCTGACGTTAGTTTAACTCGCGCAACGAATCCAACTATGTCGATCGACGCCCGGTGACCGACGAACCATTATACTAAACTAAACTAATTCATTCAAAATCGTTAGGATCAAAGCAATTTTAATATTTGTTTTCTCAAGTTTATTAGTTTCAGCATAAATACGCCTAATATTTACAAGTTACAACATACTAATATCCTCTATAATCAATAGTAATTAAATACTGTACAGAAATTAAACTAGCAGCATGAAATTATAATAATAAAAGCAGCACACTATTAGGTTAACATAATAAACCCGTTATTTTCATTAAATATACAAAATATCACAATGTGTTATTGCAGATAATAACGGACCTCTAATGGAAAGTGAAATTCGTTTCATTTGCCACAGAAAATCTGTACCAAGATAAATATGCAAAAGAAATCTGTAATTCCATAGTATTAGTAAACATGCATACATTAACAGAAGCCCTTGAATTCTAAAGACACATTGGAAAGTGCAAAACGATATGATATTCTAACCCTCATTACGGTATAGTACCATCACTCTTTATATGGGTGCCAATACACAATACCTGAAAATTACTGATAAAAAGGTTTGGAATTCCAGCAGTCCCGTGGGTAAAGGTAAACATTAGCATAGGGAAAAACAAAAAGTTGTCATCAACAACCAAAAGCAAGAATTTCAGAATCGGTTGTGTCGTACTTCTATGGTTTGGGAAATCTTCGAGAACAGGACTCCAGACTGGAAATGTGAAAGAGTGGGAATTGGAAATGCCAAACCTTCTATAGATAGACGTTATTCTTAATTGGCGCATTTACGACAACAGAGGGAGTGTAATCCAACTGAGCATGCTCAGAGCAGTTATAGTACTTCGATAAACATTACAATCTCGCAGTTTTACTACAATGTAAATGAACTGTGAACTTCTACATTCTACATAGTGTTGGTTACCAGCAAACATTTCATTTCAAACTAGTGGAAATAAATAGTTTATACGTTCAAGTTTATTTCACGAATGTAATAAGGTCAAATATTGAATAGCTCAGAAGGTAACCATCTTTGGTCTGTAATGTCGTTATATTACAGGAGCCTCGATCTATATGTTTAAGGTATTAAAGTGCTCAACAAAAGAAAGTCATACACTTTGTTTAGATCCTTTAGAGTAACTTCCGGTCTTTTTTTGATTAAACAGACTAGATAGACATTTGGATGAATCTTTCCGGCACAATTTGATACCAAAGTTGCCACCTAACAACAAAGATAAACCATGATTAGCACCATTTGAAGAAAATTAGTCACTTTTCAAAAGTCACATTTTTAACGCACGCAAGCCGCGAGAAAATGCTGTGCGTGGCACTTGAATGGCCGGGAATGAAATGGATATTGATCACGTCGTGCCTGAGCGAGCGGGCTATTTGATTATGAACAGGTAAAATGTGGTCTTTTCTTCCCGCGTAGTGTATTGAAAATGTGACTTTTGAAAAGTGACTAATTTTCTTTAAATAGTGCTAATCATGGTTTATCTTTGTTGTTAGGTGGCAATGTTGGTATCAAATTGTGCCGGAAAGATTCATCCAAATGTCTATCGAGTTTGTTTGGTCAGAAAATAATCGGAAGTTACTTTAAAGGACCTAAACAAAGTGTATGACTTTCTTTTGTTGAGCACTTTATAAGTGTTTTACGGTGTTCGTTTGGAGTCCGTTTTAGTCTGAAAGGATAGACTTGGTTCCAAATAAAATACACAGATATAAGCATCACATCGTTGTATCTATAAACACTGCACAAAAAGGAAGTATTCACTTTTTTCGAGGCGCCCAGTGTTTATTTATTTAGCCCCTTAATAAATTCAACGAGTCAAGTGGGATAGAACAGGTATTGCCTCCCGCGCATTTTGACACCTCATTTGTCACAATAGCACCAATATTGATGAAGCAGTGGCCATTTAAATGAAAAGAGCATTAAACAGTTAAAAGAACAGTAAATCTAAAGTGTACCTCTTCTCAGCTCCATGAAATGACAATCATAATCCGAACATTTCACATCGTCTATTGTTTCCAACACCTCACTGTATCTACTGGTGTGAGACTGATTGTCATTTCATGGAGCTGAGAAGAGGTACACTTTAGATTTACTGTTCTTTTAACTGTTTAATGCTCTTTTCATGGGTATAAGGCTAAGTGCAACAATGGAAACTCCATCGTTTGTTATTCAAATGGCCACTGCTTTATCAATATTGATGCTATTGTGACAAATGAGGTGTCAAAATGCGCGGGAGGAAATGCCTGTTCTATCCCACTTGTTGAATTTATTAAGGGGCTAAAGAATTAAACACAGGGCGCCTCGAAAAAAATGGATACTTTCTTTTTGTGCAGTGTTTATAATACACAACAGAATAGCCTTACAACTCGGATAAGGAATTGCCAGCACCATTTACCATGCATCTAAGCAAGTCATGAAATGAAAGTAACAATATTGTTACGAATGAAGTTTTGATCTCAAGTGAAAGACCATTCTGGGAAGACCAGGCTACAACTGAAAAATGTTTTAACACCACCCCCACCCACTCCCCTCTCGCATCTTTGAAATAATGTTGATGCAACCATAATATCTGATTGATGAACGAAAGATTAATACTGACACAAATATCATAATTTACCAGTGTTATCCTGAATGTAAATCGGGAAGAAAGCATTCAACATGTTCAATGTCTTCCATGTTAGCAAACAAATTTTTTAATCTGGCCATACTTCATTACACTGAAAGGTCAATCGATCATCACAAAAGTATTCGTAATGTCAAAATTCAGTCGTAGTTTATCGCAAAACGCCATTGATGAGATGAATCAATTATCCAAATCAAACTTTGTTAAATCTCGTAGTCATCTTAAGATTCTCAATCATTCCTCAAAATCATTGAATGAAATGTGATAGATGCAATCGAATATATCCCGAGTCAATCTATTATGTTTGAAGTTCTGAATCTATCACGACCTCTGCTTTGTCACATTTTGTTTTACTAAACCGCCAATCCGTATCAAGTAATAAATACACCAGAATCTGCATCCTTCATTTCAAATCAGTCCTCTGATCTTTGTCATAGCCTACATTGTCTGTCAGACTTCTACCATGGTTTACGGATACGTAAGGATTTGTAAAGGCGTGTGGTGGGTAAAGTGTCTCAGAACGGTGTTCAGCTGCGACGTGTTTTGGTTCTTAGTTAGCCGGGAATCTAGCGGTCACGAAGTGATGTTAACGGCGCATTCGAGTGAACCGGCGTAAAGGCGTGATCTCATTGGCCATTTCTGTGATAAAAAACAAAACAAATAGAAAGAAAGGAACAAAATATTAAATGTTGGTTTCATTACGAAGTCAACTGTATATAGCACACAATAAGATAAATGTTGGTTTCATGACAAAATAAAAGGTTATTGATGTACCTTCAATTAAATGGTAAATGCTCATTTAATTACGAAACGAGGGGTAAAGAAAAGTAGACATATTTATAACACAAATAATACGATTTTCGGTTTCATATAATTTTGCTCTTACTACTAACACCGAATCAACGCACGACGTCGGCATTTTCAAAACGATCAAAATATAATCATCTTCTTTTATCTATCCCGTAAAACCATATGACACAATAGATTGAGGAATACATCATGGACTGTAGAAAAGCTAATACATGTACAGAACCAGCTTATCTGTTGTTCTAGAATTTCATTAATTAATTGCACCATCAAAAGGGTGTACATCTGTTGCGCCTAGTGAACATTCCAATCCACACACAACAATTTCGTATCAGTTCAGGTGCATTTAGTATTGTTATGCAAATATAGATTATTGTCAAATCGATAGCTTGCAAGGTGATCCTGAAAGCCTGAACAGAAGCGTGACGGCCTAAAAACATAGACTGGTCTTAGATTAACAATTGCATGGGTATCTCAAAATTACCCATTAGGCTTATAAGACAAGGAAAATAGCTATACCAAACAGAATATTTGAACAATTGGTAATATCGAGTAAAATTGAAAAGTATTACGGTATATAACAATTTGAAGTATGTTTCAAACACAGATTGCAATTTTCTTAACTACGTAGTTCAACATCACATGGCATTTCAAATTCTTGTTCGTGTAATTAAACACATGTGACGTTTTCAAAAGATGAATGACCCGCAGTATACTATAGTGGGTCATTGGCTTTGTAAAATATATAGGGTGTCCTAAATAAAAGAGAAATTATGCTATAGTCCGTCCTCATTCTTGCGTGTGCTACATTGCTATTTACGAGTGTCAAAAGGCCACTTCTCTCTGCCAGCTCTGATTTCACAAACATTTTATCTTTCCGTACATAACCTTTCCAGTGATAAAATCAAAATTATCATAAGTTCAACATTTGTACGAATATTCTAAATTCCCATTGGAACATTGGACATACGATACGTCATTCACATACCATAAATATGATAATGCCTTTTCATATTCTTTTGTCTTTAGAGAACATTTGCAACATATCGACATTATACATGTAAATACCATGTGTTCTATTCGATACAAATTACAAATGGTCATTTACAGGAAGTTATTCTTCAAAAAGGAAAGTGATATCGTTGTCATTTTATAAGACTTTGGTCATGTTGGTGAATATCTAACATTCGACATTTTAGAGACGTCTTTCGATGATACAGGCGGATACAGGTCACTTCCAGGAAGGCAATCATCATTACTTCTTTAAAACCAGCACCACCCTGAAAGAGTGGACCGTCATCTAATAGTTCAACGTTCTACGTCATCGTAAATGTCGGCGGAAACGTCGTAGAAAACAGTGAGACGGCAATTAAGACATGGCGGGGCAACCAACAGCGATTATATTTTAGGTGTGAAAACTAACACCGATGGTACAAGGAAAGTGCTTTTAAAAAATTTGAGTAATAGAACTTGTTGTGCATCATGTGAAGCTCTCTGTGCGTAATTTTAAATGTGCGTACCACGTGTGTGTTTGGGAGTGAATGACCGATAATGAATTATGAATATTCTATATTGTAAGAACGGTATAAAATACTTTAAAGTACTTTGTTATTTCATCTGAGGCTGGTCATGAAAGTTCAGCAGCCATTGATGAGACATATAGAGTACATAGAGGGTAGTCGTAATTGACCCCTTTTGGTGTATAGGCCTAAGTCCCAAGTATGCAAATGAGGATAATGAGATTTATTCCGTTGTTGAGTACTGGGTAGATGTGTGGTAGAGCATGACATTGTATTCAGTGAGCTCATTTGCATACTTGGGACTGCTACACCATACCGCTACCCCCCTTCCTGCAGTCAACAATGGTTAATGGCGTAAACATGTGGCTATTTACAGCTTGTCACCTCACGGAACTGCTCATTGTGCGTTAAAGTATTTTTAGATTTGACATTGTTTACATTGTATAAATTATATGTTAATAGCATATATGAAACATTTAATTATCGACAAACATGATAACTTAATCATATAATCACTATATCACGCAGTATTCATTGCAGAGATACCTGTATGCCATTAATGGTGAAATTATGTAGGGGGGGGTAAAAGACCCCCGTATTTATAGGACAATAAAGCTTCTAAAAGCCATTTGTTTACTTAGAGTATCATAATTACCTAGTAGGCAAACGCACAATTACATTTTTGTCACGATATTACCCTTAGGGTATTGTGTTAAGCATTAAATGTACAATTTTAACGATGTTTTGCTCTTTTTTGAGCCAATGTGGGGCCAAATATGAATTTTGACAACTCGTTGACCTAAATGAGAGTGCTAAACTCTAAATAAAGCTTTGAACTTGAAAATGAGATAATCAACTCTTTAATTGAGATGCAAGTTACTTGATAGAGACCTAATAGGGAGTATTCTTGCACGTGAGGGGCTTCTAGCCAAGGGTAACGTGACCCTCTATCTATAAAATCGCGAAACAGACCCATAGCCATTTGACTCTAAATTTGGAGCTTTAGAGCCATTTTCTTGGATATTTCTCGAGAAAATCATGTAAATGTCTTGATATTAACGTCCGACATTGATATAAAGGGTGTTTAGAATGTAAATCAAGGCATATTTAAGCAATTTGAACCCATCTTCCACTTCAAAACTCGGTTTTATTGGAAATGGCCATTGTGCGTTAAAGGGAGCACCACACCAAATATCTCTCTCATTGAAATACGTGTAAAAGTGCCATATTTCAAGACACCTTTTCTACCCTCCGGTTACATTTATGGCATACTTGTCACCTATGACCATTTTCAGTAACATCTCAACTTTAATTTAAGCCTTGTTTCATGAGGAGTTATTAAGCTAAATTTTCCGTTACGGACCTGCACATAGCGCCCTCACTTTTTCACGTTTTCTGGCATGCCTGTTCACCGTTTAGGCAGGTGCTTACGCCCTGGGCACTATTTAGGTCGATAAATTAAAAATATCGTATTTTATCATTGTTGGTGCAACGGGTAGGTCCCATTCGTTCATTTAAATACAAACATACCATCCCCGGAGAAACAAATTGCCCGAAAACCTCACATTTACAAGCCTAGTCTTCGTGCTTTTCCGGAACTATTATAGGATTACACGAATTGCGCATTGATTTGGTACAGTGCTCCCTCATGGACCTGAGGGATCACCACACCAGATCAATGCGCAATGTATGTAATCCTGTAGTAGTTCCAGAAAAGCACAACGACTAAGCTTGGAAGTGTAAGGTGCATACATAAAATGGTGAACGGGTATGCCAGAAGGGAACGTGAAAAGTGAGAGCGCTGTTTGCGGGCCCGTAGCGAAAGATCTAGTCTGATAAACCCAATAAAATATGTTTAAATTAAAGTTGATAAAAATTACTGGAAATGGTCATTGGTGACAAGTATTTCATAACCGGAGGGCAGCAAAGGTGTCTTGAAATAGGGGCTTTTTAAATATTTTTACACGTATATCAATAGGGAAATTATTTGGTGTGTGGTGCTCCCTGGGCGGAAAAACAGAGTTCCAGGACTCCGAAGTTTGGTGATAGGTGACGAGCTATATGGATAACTTCATGTTTACGCCATCCACGATAGGATGATGCCAATTACAAATAACGATAGTGGACTTTATCAGAAGAGCGTTGACAGGAGTTAATGATCACCCATCAAATAACATGGGAACATGAAGAATGCTAATGAGTTAAATGTGCATGATGTGTGTAGAATCAATTGCTCTTGACGACTCCACTTCAACGTAATAATGTCAGAGGTCATTGAAAGTGTTTGTTTAAAACATCAAGGTGACGTAAACATGGTAAAAGCAGATTCATCAAAATACTTATTTTGTTCACGTCCATGGATTTTTCGGGGTTCTTTTGTAGGCCTATTTGATTAAATCGTGACCTTTCTCCATAAAGACCTAGTTTTCATGCAACATTGCACAGCTAACTGCTCATAAAGAAACTATAAATTGTATCCGTCAGATTCGTGTCGTCGTTGAACCTGCCAGAGTCAACCCGTGTCTTTCGCTAACCAGATATCTTATAATACGATCCATTTCAATATCACAATGGCAATGGGGGATTCAATGGGTGTCGTGCGATAATTTATTTATGATGTATCTGACCTATTGACCTTTAACATCCAATAACTCTTTCAACGTCTTCACGTTATGGAAAACGGGGGCGTGCATGATCAGTCCTATGACCATGATGACTTCCCTGGTGCAATGAGACTGGACTGGTGATACGTTTACGTATAGATTCATGTCATCGAAACGCATTTACATATTTTCCTTTCCTGATCTTGCAAGGCCGAACTGCGTAATAAATACGCTAGGCTCAAGTGACTTTTACGATCTGCTGCTTATAGTGACACGTGCACCCTTCAGGTATTTCGGTATTTGTTGCTCGACAAAATTAAGAAGAAATGCTTCGACAAGTAAAATCGTGAATCTCCCTGCTGGCCTCTTTTTGAGATATTTTATGTTGCATCCCCAGTGATCATGGTGATGCATCCGAAGGTGAAGTGTTGCAATGAAGCAACAAAAGACGTTTCCATCCGTAGAAGGTGCGGGATTGGCTTTTTAGCGCTTTAGCGCGGGGAGTTAGCATCTGTGTTAATTAGCGAAATTAGCGCTAAAAACGCTATTATCGCTAATTTTGCAAGTAAGTGCTAAAAACGCTATTATGCATTATTTTTTCACTAAAGCAAATCATAATTATACAGGGTGTCTCTAAAAAGGTTGTGTTAACGGAGCATGTTTATATAGAGCCCCGCAGGGTTCCGGAGGACACACGAATCACACCAGAGTGATAATCAAGTGCAATTAGCGTTATTAGCGCAAGACCGCTAATCAAGCGCTATTAGCGCTAATTGCGCGACTCCTAGACTTGGTTCATCTTCAGAAATTGCACTTTAGCGATTACAACGCTAGGAACACGGGATATCGCGCTAATTGCGGCAGAGTGCTAACCAAGTGCAATTAGCGTTATTAGCGCAAGACCGCTAATCAAGTGCAATTAGCGCTATTAGCGCTATTAGCTATTAGCGCTATTAGCGCTAATTGCGCGACTCCTAGACTTGGTTCATCTTCAGAAATTGCACTTTAGCGATTACAACGCTAATCAAGTGCAATTAGCGCTAATTGCGCGACTCCTAGACTTGGTTCATCTTCAGAAATTGCACTTTAGCGATTACAACGCTAGGAACACGGGATATCGCGCTAATTGCGCTAATTGCGGCAGAGTGCTAACCAAGTGCAATTAGCGTTATTAGCGCAAGACCGCTAATCAAGTGCAATTAGCGCTATTAGCGCTATTAGCGCTAATTGCGCGACTCCTAGACTTGGTTCATCTTCAGAAATTGCACTTTAGCGATTACAACGCTAGGAACACGGGATATCGCGCTAATTGTGCTAAAAACGAATGTGTTTTTAGCGCATTAGCGCACATTTGTACTAGCACTGCAATTAGCGCTAATTTACATTGATCTTACACGCTAATTTGGTGCAATTAGCGACATTTGCAAAATTGCGCTAATGCGCTAATAAGCCAATATCGCACCTTCCTCTTCCATCCGCACTTCACTACTCCAACAAAAGTCGTCATAAATTTATGGCGCAAGTGTAATACTGGTAGGCCTATATACAGTATATAAAATGCATTCTTAAGGGTGATAACACTATGGGATATCCATAATAAAAGTGCTCCAATAATTTGTATGACAACAGTAAAGTTGAGTGAAATATTTACAGAATAATAGAATACCGTATTTAGGACTTGTCCCTCTAGTCAAGATAGACCAACTTGACTAGAGCAAGGTAGGCCTATGTCTTGTCATATTGTATGTTAAGTTTGTAAGTGATAAAAACATTCCTCAAGGAACCACACGTTTGACATCAACAATTAAGATGAATTGGGATATTCCTTTTGAAATCCATACACCTCCTATGTAAGGCATACATGGGTGACTGACTCCATTTGAAATCTACACTCCCTGTGTGAAAGATTAAGACCAATCTTCAATAGGGGGTGTATGGATTTTAACTGGAATAGCCTAATGTGTATGGCATTTAAAAACAAATTAGTGCTTTATTTTTATAAGAAACCAATTACTTAGCATTGAGTAATCAGAGTAAGAAGTAGGCTACTAGTACTACCATGTGTAACGTCAAGGAGTAAATCACTGTGTCATAACTATTGCGAACTATTATTAGACAGACCGTCAAAACACAAACTGAAATTTTAATAAAATTATTATTGGGTTATGAAAGAAATCATACCACAGCGCAGTTTAAGTGTCATTGCCCGGCGAATGCCAGACTTTGCGCTAAACCCGAGCACTCAGTTATTGGGCTCCCTGCAGATTGCGCGTAACAGCTGAGCGGGAGAAGGGGTTTGGAAAACGATGGTAGACATTACAGCGTTATCTTCAAATTATATGGGGTAAGCTGCCAAAACACGACGAAATCGGTTATAACAAGGTCCTATTTAGAATTCATATTGTGTTTTCAGGAAATTCCATTCACCCAAATTATAGAATGTCAACAATGGCTTCGTCTCTCTCCAAGATATATCGATACTGGCAAAGAAATTCAAAACTGGAACTTCCTCATCTGAAATTTCTTATGATAGGCATACGCTGATTAAAAATCAACGCGATTGTATACTATAAGCCATAACTTTTTTAGAGATTTTCACGTGTATGTCAATGCTTTATTCGGTCATTTTGGAACCATAAGGCGGCGCTAAATAATTATATTTTCAAAACAGACTACGGTGGACACGAATGGCCGTAACATTTTGAATCTCCGTTGGTGGTTTCAATGTAAAAATGGATTTTGATTATACGACCCCAAACAATTCATCACACGTTAGATCTAAATTATTTCATCCTAAAACCACCGAGGTTGGATAATCAACTCCAGTGTCATTAATCATCTTTTTGAATTTAATCCGTCGTTAGCCGTTCGTCCCATTCGCTTGATCACGTATCCTCGTACGCATAATTTAACCTTGAATATTCGTGAATGAGCCCATGTCCGGCATCGTCTGTTCCAACATATTTGGTGATTTTACAATAAAGTATTTCAAAAGGTTTGCCTCAGAACATAAAAATAAAAATTCAACGTGTCAATTATATAATACCTTGTACTGAAATGGTTTATTTCTTTGTACCTGTAATGTACATTGTTCAAAGTTACAGTGATTTTAGAGCGATACCACCAATTACCAAGAATGTTTTTTGTTGCTAATATTTCGTTTCGTCGTCATTGTATTTCCGCGTGCCTACAAAAATTATGCCTACTCGGACATTTTCTTAATGGAGAAAACTAATTGCAATATAGAATTAACGAATTCAAAGAAATTTATATTTGTATGATGATATTTAGTCTTATTTCATGTCAAGTCAACCTTCCCCTAACTTCTGCTCATAATATTCCAATACAATTCGGCTCTCCCGAAGCGAGCCAAAAGGTTCCGAGCCAAAACAGGATTACGCTATTCTCGTATAAAAGCCGCGATCCCCAACCGGCAAGGGGGTTCATTCACCGATATAACGCTCTGTGGGAAGTCACGGCAAAGGTTAAGAGGGCGAGAGCGAACCCGTTTCGATTTCGCAGCTTTGGTGCGAAACGGGCGCCAATATTACTACGGCGATGTCGTCGGCAATTAAGCTACGGTTTTCCACTGGAGTGACATTTGTGGAACTCTCGCAAGGTTTGTCGACCCGCTAGAGTATCGGGTAGCCAGGGCATGGCTTCCAGGTGCAGACTGCATGTAGGCCTAAGTCATTCACTAGAATATGAAATCTGACCTTTTTAAATACATAATTATGTACAATACAACATACCGGTATCTCAAACATTAAAGGTCATTTTATTCGCGTTGCATCTTAAGCATGAATTTTGAATCGAAATTTTGTATAGTATTTCTTAAAGAATATAACACAACCTTCCTTGCGCCTTTGATCTGTCTGCTTCACTAATGCAGCCATCGAGAGTACTACAATAGTTATATTGTTAACGCCAGATAAGTAGAGAGGTTTCTAGTTAATCACCGATCTTTTTCCGATCCTTTTAACAATAGAACGAAATACCGTTGGAATATCGTTGTAAAATCGCTAGAAAAATGCTTTAAAATCACTGTAGAGTTTGGATATCGCCCCTAAGTAGACTTTACACCGTTAACATGGTTAATAAAAAAGTTAAAGGCGTATAGGAAATGATGAGAGTACAGATCTATAGCATTTATTACTGGATGGTTGTGAGCAATTTGAAATTGTCTACAGAAAAATCATTTTCTTACAAAAAATAGGAACTGAGCATCGCGTCGTTCGTTATTAAGAGTAAGAAAACCTTCAACATGTTCAACATGTTCAATGAATAGGCCCTATAGATATTCTTTCGGTTTAATTAACAATTGTACAGAACTTTATTGCACAATGTGATCATCAATTGAGGACCCTAGATCTAAAAGGGGGTTAAGTCACATTGAAAAAAATGGCAAAAACTGGGTTTCATTGTGTCCATGTGTGGACTTGACCCACTCGGGTTGATACCTCCCATGGACTCTTACACAGCTTTACCACATTACTTAACTGTAACATTTGAACAGAGGGTGCAGAGATCCTCCTTGTAGCAGAAACTGTTACTAACTAAAATTTCACAAGATTGTGACTTAACCCCCTTATAGATCTAGGGTCCTCAATTGTGTAATAACTCAATGCATCAATAAACATGATAAAGCTATATAGCGTTCACATTGACTCCAAATTTGCCAACATGACAGATGGTTCGCCCGCGGACAAGAACACTGTCAAGCTTGCGTCAGGATTATTTATAGCTCTGATTTTATCAGGACCAAATAATTATGAGTAAAATATACAGACTGCCACTTCTCTATATTATTATCATTATTGGGCTGGCCCTTGCTCCTATACTTGAGTAAATTGGTGGCTCTGAAAAGAGCCGTTAAGAAGGACGTTGTCCTTGTCCACTGAACATGGTTGAAAAGAGCTTTTAAAGTAAGTTGCCATGCCGCTGGAAATATAAGTTTGGGCTCTAATGGAACCTGTTCCAAAGGACTGTCCCTTGGCCCAATGAATACCCTTATAATTGCAATCATAGTGCGGTCACTTATTTGTAAAGATCGATGAATGATCTTGAAAGTAGATCATAACCGAAAATAGGCCCTCACCATTTAAAGGTACATATATCGTAAAAAGGTACAAATCGGAAACCAGATTAATTTCTTAACTCTCGACTTACTGGGTGGTTCTTCATCTCCGATAAAAGCTA
The DNA here is from genome assembly GCA_035610835.1 of Ophiura sarsii. Classification (NCBI taxonomy): domain Eukaryota; kingdom Metazoa; phylum Echinodermata; class Ophiuroidea; order Amphilepidida; family Ophiuridae; genus Ophiura; species Ophiura sarsii. Next base: position 16,030,200 of record CM069448.1, on the reverse strand, counting down.
GAGCTATAAGAAAGAGAAAGTTTCCATTTGTAATTGTTGGAACATGAAGAGACTTCCGGGATTGAGGTACGACGTATATCGTTCAATTCGAAGGAGTTATATTCACTATTGAATTCACTATAATTGATTTGAAGACTATCAAACCATCCCACCCTCTCCCTCTCCCGTTCTCTTTTCCCAATTAGATACACATATAAGTCATAAGTGACAGTAAAGGTTGGCATTACGTGACGTAAACTTCATACAGTGTCATCTCATATATATCCATAGTAAAACCCTTTTTTTGTTGCGCAAATACGATTCATATCACAAATATTTGTATTTTATTAACAGATATCAACTACCACATTTCATCACACAAACACCCAGCACAAACATCCTTGATCTCGACGACCAGTTGACCACTGAATTAGCGGCTAACCATATCTCCTTGTTTTGCTCTTCGTCATGTCCGTAGTGTTCCGTATTCTGTACTGAGCAGTGCTGTAGAATCCAGATGCGCAAGTCCGGGGAGCTAGAGAGAACCCCTCGAAGATGCAAGAAAGCCAAGTAACCTATTATAGTTCTTCGCCCTAAATTGACTACATAATTTTCACAGTGTGACGCAAGCCATTGACCCATGTATACGTAATCCATCCAGCTGATACCGCCTGTTTTGTGTTGAGGTCATTGTCTTGTTGTCAGAGCATATGTTTGCCCTAGTTTTTGCAAGAGTTGGGTGTCTTGGATCTGTGTCTTGCGTGTTCTTAACATTTCTGCTTCCATAATTGCGAACAATGTTGGGACAATATTCAGTGAGCGAGCTATTACGAAAGTATTGATACCAGAGCCATGTTAACAGCAAGTTAACTTGCAATTGAGAGAAAAAGATCAGTGAATTTAAAATTCAAAAATATTAAATATGTTAATTCAACAATATTAGAAAAAGTAGTAACGCATAATCGCATATTGTTAAAAATATCATCCCTAAAATATGACAACACATGGAACTCAATCGCAGATACACCTACGCGATTTGAACTCCGTGAAAATGGCAATTACATTAAAAAATGCATCGCCATGCATGTTTCACGAAAAAAACCAAACTTAAATGGTGCGTACTGTAGCGCCAATTTGGTTCCGTTATTCCGTTATTCCTGGGTTAGCCGCCATACTAACGATCAGACTGACAGGCAAAGGCGCGAAAAAGCTCGTTAAAAATCCCCGAAGACGTGCTTTCGTTCCGCTTTCTTACTACTTTTCTATACTTCCCAAGAAGATTTGATTTAAATACAAATACAGAATGTATTTGGCCTACATTTAGACTATAAACGAGGTGCTTACTGAATCTGTTTACTGCATTTTGCTCACGATTTTGTTTTTGCTGCGTATGAGATCTTATAATTGATTTGAAGACTAATCCGTCATCAATTTAAATAACTTGTATTCGAAAATCTGCCTATCATTATAATGGCAATGGTAACGTCAGTGTTTTCGTATATCGAAAACAAAACCTCGTTCAAGTTAGCAAAAATCGCAAACCTATAATATTCTTTCCTGCTGTATGTTTGGTATGCAGAAAGGCTCTTCTATAAAACATTTCCAACTCGATGGCCGTTTTGACTTTCAAATCGCAACATAGGTATAGATTAGGTGAGGATGCCTTTTTTCGTCCATATGTTTATGAAATCCACGCAAGCCAGTGTTAATAAAATGTTCAATTATATAGCTATACTGGAAATTACTTTTAGGCCTAGCTACAATTGTTCTTTTACGAAGAAAACACCGTATAAAACGTATACCGGTACATGACCATGATGACGATAAAATACATGAGAACTCTGTTCCCAACATTTTGATGCATGTGATGCATGTCCAATCATCATACACAGGGCGTATCCAGTGCAGAGCACCATATTGTCTCGTTGTTCTCTTCTAGTTTTCTTTAGAGTTGCCACATTTACCTAAGATGCTCACAGGTACATGTATACCTTTCCAAATAGCCACTACCAGCAAATTGCAAATTATACCCACAGACCGTGGACAAACACTTGCAGCCCGTTGCCGGTAGTGATTTTTCTCACAAGATCAAGATATACTTGTGATTGTAGGTAACTTGCCGGTAGCTGAACATGCGAGTATGTCTACCGGGTACTACCTGTAAGTTAAAGATCTTTGACGCTGGAATTGTATATACGTGTGCATTTTTACGTTTTTTACGTGACATAAAGGTTTACCATCAATTATATCTAAATTATCCCTATGGTAGGTTATTGTCTGAACATAGCTATATGAGGTTAAAAAACAAAGTTTGTGCTCAATAACATATGGGGTAAATTTGGAATATATAACAATTTGAGGTCGATAATTTAGTATTGCAACAGAATAATACAGACTATACTGAGGCCTTATTTTGATGAAGAGTAACTCCCTAATTTCTAACATTATTATGTTTGTTCTGATATGACCATTTTAAAGGACATCAGGAATAGCTTATTTATTGTGAGGTTCACGCAGAAACCAACAACTCCACCACCACCACCCCCATCAACAACAACAACAACAACAACAACAACACCAACAACGACAACAACAACAACAACAACAACAGCAGCAACAACAACAACAACAACAACAACAAAAACAACAACAACGACAACGACAACCTTAACAGTAATGCAAACAATGTTCATAACTCATCTTAAAGCCGAAATTTGAACTTTGAACTGCATCTCCATCATCTGAGCACGTGCACTGGAGCAAAATTCACATTGCCCTAAAGGTAATTGTTGTTATGTTTGTTTTCTCTTTTCAAATCAGGTCTGGTGTAGTTTCGAGAATTTTGATACCAATAATAAAAATAATATTTGGCTTGAGGCTCATTGCGTTCTGAGCACACCTGCACAACCAAACGAAAAGGCAAAAGTTGTGCTATGAGGCACTGGTCCCGCGGCACAAGAATGCCTACATGCCACTAGCTCTATAGTCTTAGCCTGATCATTTGTGACCGTCTATAAGCATGATAAGAAAACATTGGAACACAAAGCTATAGAATACATGTAGATATATATTTTAAGCATGTTAAGTGACTGGATTGGACTCAACACTCAATGCATGAAAACACAAATCTGTGATGAAAACATCTATTATTATTTACCGGTGCTAATAGAGCGCATTTCCAAAAGATCAATGCGCTGTACAAATCACAAACATCAAAAATGGCATACAATATTTAACAACAAAATAACAGCAATTGTTTTAAAAATATGATTAAAAAGATGCATTACAGCAAAGCACCTATATTATACAAGCAAAGTCAAAAGCGCTTTCAGAGAGCGCGCCACTGTTGTATACAGTTATAAAAATTATTACCTAATTTACACAATAAACAGTTACAAAATGTTTAAAAATACGAATGAATTGAAGCACAAAGTGTTATATAATTTAAAAACCCAGTAGGCCAGGAAATTAACTAATCTTTAGGGAAAAGGTGAGTTTTAAGAAGTTTCTTGAAAGTTTTCCCATTGTATACTTCACGAAGAGACCAAGGTAAAAGATATTCCATAAATTGTGTCCTAAAACAGAAACACATTTATCCCATATAGGTTCTTTTGGTGGAAGGGGTCACAAGACGAGTTGTATCTTGGGTTGATCTAAGTCCACCATGCCCTGGTGTATACAAACAAATGAGATTTTCCAAATACTGTGGGGATGAACCTTGTATACAAATTGTACACATGCACTAAGATCTTAGAATCAACTCTGGACCGGCAACCAATGCAGCTCACGAATCAAAGGAGCAACGCTAATAAGCGTGCAGCGCAGTTTTGAAGCCGTTGGAGACGTTTCATATCTGATTTTGACAGGCCACCAGAATTGCCATAGTCCAGCCGAGAAAGGATCAAAGATCTTACTGCATGTGCACAGGTTGTTCTATCAATAAATCGTCTTATCCTCCAAAGATTACGTAGGAAATTGAGAGTACGACAAAATTTACTAACATGTTGTTTCATACTGAGACTGCTATCAAAGACGATACCAAGATTCGTAATACAAGAAGAAGGGGCGATCAGATCCACCCATTTTCAAATTAATGTCCAGGTGAGACACTGCTTAAGCATGCCTAGGAGACGAAATCAGGAACAGCTCAGTGTTTGAATCGTTGAGCTTCAGCTTATTAGCTCGCATCCACGTTCGAATTTCAGCGATGCATTTGGTAAGCCTAAGATGAGCAGAAACTTTATAATCGAAACAAACATATAGCTGGGTATCATCAGCGTAGATATGATGATACGGTACCTCGAAACGTCTGATGATATAGAAGCCACCGGTGGAGCGTAGACTGTGAAAATAGGTGGACCTGCAACAGAACCCTGAGGAACACTATACTTGAGCGGGACGTTTTCTGAATATTCACCAAGGATACCCTGTTACTACTGTCTTGAACATGTTAAAGGTAACTTTCAAGCTAATTTTTGCCAGAACCTGCAAATCCAAATACCGTCTGCATTCATTTAACTAAAATAGCATGATCAATTTTATCGAATGCAGCAGAGAGAGATTTGTAATCTGTAATCTGTAAACTAGTCCATTACAAGAAATAACTACTATAAAACATTTCCCTAAAATATTGGGCCTGTGCCCCTGTTCGATATACCAACATGCATCCGAGTATGACGGGGGGTGTTTGTGTCGTTCGTGTCGTAGCTCTCTTTTTCTATGCTCGTGTGCAATCAAGTTTATCTCTGAACTTAAAAACTTTAATTACAAAACATTTGAAAATTGAATTGATTTAATTTAATTTGGGTTCAGGTAAAGTTTTAAGGTCACTCATGCCCGCGTGTATTGCTAAACACTGGTTAAATGGACAAAATATAATAATAAAAAGTTTCTCTTATCATGCTTAATATCGCTTATATTAATATTGAATCAAAAGTCATCAGCAAAATTCTCATAATCAAAATATCGATCATATATGGGAAAGGTAATTAGTTTGTCTTTTATTTAACCACCCTGAAATTAATCTAAGTCACGTTATATACAACGTACCAGGTATAGGCTATATGGACGACGAACTGCAAATACAAAAAAAACCTTTGAATAATAAATATCCATACCAGAGAGAAGGCAGGACAATTCAAAACGGAGAAGAATGGAAGATCTCGTCGGTAGGTCTACCGTCTATATCGTGAAAAGGATGGTACCAAAACTGAAAGCAGACGTTAAAATGTTAAAAGATTAAGTGTAAATCACCGCCCCTATATAATTTTTTTTTTAAACCTTAGCTTGATATAGGGAGAATCTGTTGAACCTTTGGAACCACCCGTGCGAGTCCAGTCATTTTTTTCTATTGATTTTTATTTTTTTAAACTTGCAACACAGAAAGACATTTACAGATACAGAAAAGTACAAAAATACAGAGTTATACAATTGCATATACACTAAATAATCATATGTATTCAAATGCGGCCTTTGATGATACAAACATTAAAAAGTTTCCAAATATGAACCATGGTGGTATACAATCACTCTAATATGTTTCCAAATGTGAGTACAACATAGCGACTACAAACATAGTGAAATCCATCGGAAGCAGAAACATGGTATTACTGTAGATGGTTTGGGAGTCCAGTCATGCCAGTAGGACAATCACATTGACATCTCGTTGGATGTGACCACCTTCCGCGTTGGTTAAGTAGCAATTTGCCTAAAACAAAGTTGATTTTAATCTAGCTTTAGCTTCCTAGAGAGGTTTGGTCCCCAATAGGCATAATGAAGGTGATGGGTGGTACCCATGGGCACATTAATGTTGTTGCAAGTGTTCTTAAGATGGTGGTTGTGTTAAGCATTTGAGAGTTTTAAAGTTGAATACGTAGAAGAAATCCGGGCAAGCGCAATATAAGCCTTTGGGTTATCATGGTTATGAGTCGAGCGTTCGATCATGGGTTTGATGGAGTGTTCGCGTGGGTTTGTTTGGGGGCTATAAGTTTTCATTGTAAATGTTTATATTGTTGGGTCAAAAGGTCATATATGGACGGGAGAGATGTCACTTGACAGATAAATTGATAGATACTGTTATGGAAGTTCCAGAAGGGCTTGGTAAATCCTGTCAGTTACGTAATCGATGAAAACTTACCACACTTGTAGGCCTATATATGATGTACATTATCAATTATGTTATACTTCATGATGATTGTTGTAACAGATAGAGCAGCAGAGTAACAAATAAATAATAAATAAGCATTTATAATGCGCCATTTATCTAGAAACAAATTCTAATCCAAGGCACAATAAATAAACAAGAACAACAATATAGTTAAATAGAAATCACATACAAAATATGATCTGTAACAATCTTGCGCTGAACAAATACCAACAAAAAATTGTTACGTGCTAAAAATATTACCAAAACAATTACAATTACAAATTGAATATATGAAAAACAATAACAATAGCTTTACATTCGTGATCCGCATGAAATATTGAAGCCATGTATCTATTCTTGTTGGTTTCCTATTGACAATTTAGACCGAATGTCCCCCTCCCGTACCATTACAGACGTTTCAAGACGGATTTATGATTTATGATATCAAATGTACTCGAATGCTCATATATTGATATGCCTTGGGTGAATCAAGCGTTTGGTCATCGAGTTGATGGAGTGTTCGCGTGGGTTTGTTTTGGGGCTATTAAGTGTCCAAAAGTTTTCATTTTAAATGTTTATATTGTTGGGTCAAAAAGTCAAATACTGACGGGAGAGATGTCATTCTTAGTGGAATACCTTTTTATTTCTTTATCTTTTAGCGTAGCAAATTTGGCAAAATAATTTTCAAATAAAGCTAATTATGTAGAAATGTATACACAAATTACCGATTTAAAAAAACAAAGGCTGTAATACTGAAAGTTGGTACAAAAACTACACATTATTTTGCTCCAATTGTAGGCCTATACGGTGACGTTTGTAACGTTTCAATGTGAATAATTCATCATCATGATCAGATAATATGACGAATACCTTTCAGTATGCCCTAACCCTTTGTCCGTAATCTGAAAGTGTAGAAGAAATCCAAATTTGTCATGTAGTAAACTGACGTTTTGAAAACGACAGTGACAGATAGTTAGTATCTCTATTGCAAAGACACTTGTTGCTTTGCTTGAACGTGAACTTGGGAACGTTTTCCTTGCCTTAGGATCAATACAGACGCAACCTTGATCTGTCGCATTGCGGTCACCACCCAATTAGTATGCCTTATGAGAACTCAATTGGACGTATCGTTCGTGATTTCTTCGCAATTAAACTTACAAAATGGTAGCCCTGGTGTAACAATGATACACGAGGGGGTCCACTACTGTTTGGCTACTGTTTAGCAATGTTGTGAAACGCCGGAGGCCTCATTTGAAGAAACAATAATGAAAAGACTGCGGGAGATAGGAGTTAAAAGTTGGGTTATATTACAAGTTGTGATTCTAACTTCAAGTTTGAATCATAATTCCAGAATTTATAATCTATTAAATGTTATACGATCCCGAAAATGATGCTGGTGTCATTAATTAATTAAGTCCTATATAACCATGATAACTGAGAGTCCTGATATCTGAGAGTCCTATGCCCATCCATCTATTACTGTACGTACTTTATACTGCACGCATCAATGGTTTCTTAGCTTTGGCTATCAGGTTGCGACTTATTCCGTGTGAGTCTACTAAATGGGAGCTGACTCTCAGTTTGGGAACCCGGTAAGTTTCTCACACACTGGTAAAGTGGTAAACATTGCTTAAGTCTCACCATTTTAACCAAGGTAGTATTTCTGTAAACATTTCGTAACTTATTTTGAACACTAAATATGAGTGTCCTTACTTTCGGAACACCCTGCACAATTGTCTGTCATATTTTGTTGCACCCCGTCCCATCTGATAAGATTGAAGTCGACAACATTACCTACATCTATAATCATCTATAATAAAATAGGTAACATAGATCCATATAAAAACGCATGGGATTTAGGTTTCGTCTCATTGTGTAGATTTTATCCTCATTAAGAAATATATGAGTCGCTCATCCCCGCTGCGTCTTCGCTTCGAGGCTAACAATAGTATTGTTTCAAGTTTCAGGCTATTCATAATGTTTGGTACTTTTTGCGCTATATAATAACCAAGCGCTGTAGGATTCCATATCCTCGTTGCTGGTGGCACGGTTCAATGTCATTACAAACCACACGTACAATTAGAAAGTGAACTCCGTTATAAAGGGTACCAACATTCCGTATTCAGAGTGCAAACTTTGAACTTTGGGAGGGTCTTAACTTTGAACTTCACCTTGGAGTATTGGAATTAAAAGCACCATTCTGGTACGGGATAATTACAAAGTGTGATAAAAGCGTGCAATACTTAAGGAATTTGTCACATCTGAAATACTCCCCAAAGCTAAATCTAGTGCTATCTCAATGCTATCATGCTATTGTAATGTAGCATAGTGCTATCTCAATGCTATCATGCTATTGTAATGTAGCATAGTGCTATCTCAATGCTATCATGCTATTGTAATGTAGCATAGTGCTATCTCAATGCTATCATGCTATTGTAATGTAGCATAGTGCTATCTCAATGCTATCATGCTATTGTAATGTAGCAAAGAGGTGCAAAGAAGTTCAATTTTGTTTTGAAGTCAAACAAAGTTCATTAGCACAAAATAATACTCATAATTGGGCTCAACTTTTTATTGTTATGAATGTGTACTTTTTTAATGATTCACATTTTAATGTTAAGTAATTTCTGATCGAATTTATTACCAAAGTGTCAAAATGTAAAATCTGGTCACATCAAAAGGAAGTATGAAGTGAAATAGATATTCACAAATAAACGTGTCAATACTATTCATTTTTTTCTGTCTTGGAACAAGCACATATTTACAATCGTAACCAGGTAAATTCGTCATGTGGGTAAATTGATATGAGTAAATCATTTCTTCTTAATTCCACATATTATAAATGATGATATTCATTGAAATAATTTCATTGACTAACCAGGATTTGAACCAGGGACTTGAATCTGGAATCTCTAGATCTCTAGACCGTTCTTCCCCCACATGACCTCAGTTCATAGAGCGCTGTTCAAGAGATCCAGAGGTCCCATGTTCAAATCCTGGAAGGTCAGTGAAATATTTTCAATGGCGTTATCATCTATAATGTGTGGAGTTAAGAAGAAATAATTTACTCACGTATATTTACCATGTTCATGATGTTGGGATTCGAAGGCATTCTACAATTCGGTTCTTATTGATCCATATTTGTTATGATTGCCATTAAATAACTATGGACATTTTGTAGCAACTTTACAATTACTGATTACAATACAACCATCTGAAACTATATACATAATCACGGTGCACGTCACCTAATTATACTTTCAGTAAAAACAACTTTGTCATTTTAATGGTTAGGCCTACAAGTCAAATTTGATCAAATGAAAAAGATGTCAACTTTAGAATTACACCCACTTTTGATTTCCATTACAGGGTGACCCAAAAAAATGTAAACACTCCGGGCACATAAGATATCTTAAAAGGACAGTAAAACACGGGTCTAATCTTGATGTATTATGAAAGCTGAGTAAATAAGCTTTCATTTGCATTTTATTGCATTCTAATTGGTTATTTAGAACGGGAGATATGCTTCAGCAAACATGAGGAAGCAAAATCAGCTTGGTCCAATCCTCTCAGTATGAAAGTAAAGCTTTTAAAATGCACGAAGCAAGAAGCAACATGATTAAGTCACACTGACACACACACATCAGTTAATCTCTTCTTTGTTCTTTTCAACGCATTCTTTCGATTCTTTTCAAGCTTAAAAGACATAAATAAATATATTCCACATAAATTATAAAGGTATTTTGTCATGAGTTCAAGTTCTATACTCTTTTTCCATGTGCATTAGTTAATTTATTTAATTGGATGGACCATTTCAACAAAGAACATGAAATGTTTCAATTTTAAAGACTACTTTACTGACAGCTACCCATTGCACATGGAAAAAGAGTATGGCGGAATGTAAATTACTTTCAAAGGAATGTGGGTTTCTTTCTCTGGCATGTCTGGTAAAAATTACATCTTTGGTCGAATTGTCAAAAAAGAAATAGCTATAAGAGCTTATTCGTTTAATATGCAGTGATATATAACTACTTAATTCAATGGTTCTTTTTCTTATTTCGCATAAATATTTTGGTGAAAACTATAATTTTTTCCCCGTCAAAATGATCGCAAGGGATATAAAAGAGATCACCTAGACGCCCTATAATATACATGCTATGCTTATTAGCGCAATCGGCGGAAATTCTTAGGAGGACGAGGGTTAATAAACACAAATATGTCGATGGTTTATCGGCCTAAATGTCCAGAAACTGTTTCAAATTTGGACCACTTTGAAAAGAGGACCATCCCTTTAGTTAAAGCGATTAGACATTGGAATTGTCAGTACATGTAGTATTACTAGTATTATACATCAGAGAGATACTTATATTATTGAGTAGCTAGATATTTATATCTTTTTCAAGTTTTTCGCAACAACACCTATTCATTTGTTGATACACATTTTTGTCTCGGTATTTATTGTTTAGTGAAGAGATATTGATGCTGTTGTCAGAGGTGTTGAGGTATGCCACAAAATATCTGTAAATCTGTTCGTAATGTCACTTAGGAACGTATGAAGGTATATCAAAGGTCTTTTTGATGAAAGTAAATGCTATATTTTACTCTCTGATTGAAGACAGAGAAGATTGAAGAAAGATGATTCGGAAACGCGACAGTGTTGCAGCCAATATGCAATGGGCAGGCGGACATCTAACGCAGACAAGGCAAGACGTCCAGTAAACAAAACAACATGACACCACTTTCACATTTACATCGAAAAGGAAAACCGATTAATGTAATGACATATGTTACAAACATGAACAAAATGCGAATGCTTATTTAAAAACTTGTGATGTCTGTATGAATACTGTATAGAAAGAGTGAATGGAATGTAGTTGAAACGTTCACAAATTTTTGAACGACCTGATGAAACTATTAGTAATCAAATATTTTGCGCATAAGGTGCAAATAAAGCTTCTTCTATTCATTCAAAGTAACTTGACATATTTAAAAGTAACACATTTTACCATGATTGTCTCCACAATGTATAAGCAATAAGATTTCCCTCGGTTAATACTGCGGGGAAAAAACTACACATTTTTAAGATACAAAAGTGTATACATTTATGATATGCATCCAACAATATTTTCTTTCTTTTTTAAAACTATAACTTCTTTATATAGTTTAAAACTATCGACAATGATTAGGCCTAATGGTTATACATGTTAATAGTTATATCTTACATCAGTTTAAAAACTACATAACTTCTGTAACTTGTAAAAACGGCAAACTATTTCACCCATGGTATAGGATATCTAGACAAACTAGCATTATTATTTTAGAAATCAATTTCAAACCATCTTTAGTCATTACCCTAGCAGAAGGATCTGGATCTGGTGTTACCATATTTATCTCTGACTTCGAAGGAACATCATTTGGACCCCGTGGACAGTAACATTTGACACCCTTTTCAGGTACATGTAACTGGTATTTAGGGTTTGTTTCGTATAGGCTAATGAACCAACCATTCTGCATTAATGTTTCGTAAATATAAATATGGGTTTAATTCCAGGTTAGGTTTATTATATAAATGAAAAAATGTTTATAATAATAAATCTCTTTTAAGTGGTGATGAATTCATTTGGAACATATAGTTTACAGAAATAAGGTATTCAATGCTCACCTTGACAGGATGTAGGTAACCATTAGCCTTCAATCGATGTTGATGTTCAATTAAGTTTGGAAGTTCCCCATTAGGTCCAGGTTCTTCAACATCGTCCAGACTCTTCATGAGATGTGCAATATACGTGGTAGCTAATACTAGAACGTCCAATTTCGACAACTTGGTATCTGGTGGCACCGACGGCAAAGACTTCTGCAGGTCAAGAAAGGCATCTCTCAGTGTCTTCACACGGGAGCGTTCCCGGGCAGCATTGCAGTGTCCGTTGGGGTCGTTGGGATCTACCGGGATTGTGGTTGAACACGGCCGTCCTCGGCCTCGCTTGATTTTCACTTCACCATCTTGCATGTCCTTGTTTTTGGTGGGATCTTTCTTTCGACCTCTGCGAGATGTTTTCGGTCCCCCATTTTTCTTTCCTTCGCGCTCTAAAGCGGGATCTTTAGGGTTATTTTCACTGTTATCTTTACACGTTTTTGTCATGATGAATTGATGATGATGGTGATGATATATCAGCCCTTACGAGGTTGCTGTATGTACGTTAAGCTCGTGAAATATCGCTTATAGAAAGTTTCTCCAACAGTTATCAAAATGAGATGTCCAGCCAACAATATGGTCACAAACACAAATTGTTATCTGGAATTTGATAAAAATGAAGGACGGAACTCATCACTCCATTTGTCAGATGAACCTTATACACGGACGTCGTCACCTCATAAACCCGATCTGTTGTCAAATGATGTGAATCATCTCTTGTATTTGAGTTTTGTAGTGCAATACCAACAGACCACAGTAGGCTACCTATACGACACCGAACCAGCTTTGGATTGAGTCACGTGGGAGAGGAGGCCGGTTGGATGCCGTATATCTTTCGGTGCAATACCTTAAGTGTCAAGCTATATCATTATTATAGTTTTCACGTCTCAAGAACTTTCGATGGTACGGCATATGACAAACATGAAAAGATAAATGATAAAGTTAGCAATCTTTTTAATGGGCGTGGCTAATAACAATTAAAGACCTTTTTGCGCAAGCAGTGTAAGTTCACGACTAAAGTTACCAGCAGTAGGCCTATATATATACATTTTTGCTGATTTATTGTAATAGATGATAAAATAAGAATTTGAATTGAAATATGGTGTGTTCTGGGCACAGTTTCAAACGCCAAATTCGGCAAAACATAATAGATTAGATCCTTTAGTTCTGTAATCATCTGAGTGTATCACTTGAGACCACTTAACTAACATGGCCCCATTTCATAAAAGCTAAGATTCATCTTACGAAGAGTAAACTTGTTAACTCATTATGAAAGATTTAAGAATTGATTTTGATTTTCATGATATAAAAGCCATACCAAACTTGAGACCTGGGTCTAACCTCATAAAGAACAATTCATTAATATTCATTAAATAGGGCCTAGATGTGTATATGAACCAATAAATGGGCGTGGCAAATACAATCATCACTGAGCACTGAGAGTATTATAGTGGTATACACCTAGCACCAAAAGTCCCGGACCAGGTGCTTTGAGGTTGGCTAATTCAAAATAGATAATTGGTACCAAAAGTCTGAGATATACATTAAATGAGCAAATATCTTCTCCGCAGTTTGATACCACATTCAACAAAATCGAATGGATACATTTTAAGTTATGGCGGTTTCAATGACGGCGCATAACAACAGCAAAGTTCCATGCGAGGTATAGGAAATCATTGATTTGTGTGTGATTACGCACTGAAAATGTGTGTGTAAAGATAGCAAAGACGTTCATTCTTTCATACGTAGGTGGCTCGTTCAGATTGCACAGAGTTATGACAATAATCACACACAAATCAATTATTTCCTATACCTCGCATGGAACTTTGCTGTTGTTATGCGCGGTCATTGAAATCTCCATAACTTTAAATGTATCCATTCGATTTTGTTGAATGAGGTATCAAACTGCGGAGAAGAAATTTGCTCATTTAATGTATATCTCAGACTTCTGGTACCGATTATCTATTTTGAATTAGCCAACCTCAAAGCACCTGGTCCGGGACTTTTGGTGCTAGGTGTAGGTACCCGTATAGAGCCCCAAGAGGGGGAGGGCACCCTCTGAATGCCATCCAGGTCAAGGTTAAATGGAACCCTTAATAAGCGGTTCAACGTTAAAGGTTAACGATGTCATATTGTTTTAAGTTCACGAATGTATCCATTAGTTGTCCATCGCTTAAATGGAGGATAATTAATGAGAATCAATAATTACACATTTTCTCTACCATCTGAAACCGTTTACCTTAATTCACCGTCTGCAGTCAGCTCCGGAACGAGAGCCCATTTTACTTGAGGGTGCTACTGCTAAATGTATGCAATCATTGCTTTTTCAGTTTTCAACCCTAAATATTTGCAGAAAATATGAACATCTTAACAAATTAAGGGCAGCCTAGGTACCATAATTCACCGTCAATTCTACAGCTAATCCGATGATTTTATCTCACCTTTGACCCCAACATCTCGCATTTAGGTCGAAATTACACATTTTTAGCCTATATACCGCGATGAGACTACTATTTTCTAGGTGAGTTTACACCATTTTAATGATTTTGTAGAGTAAGTGTGATAATTATATTTACGTTAAATATGAGCCTTAGTGATGCATTTTTTAACACTCATAGATAAGAGACTTATTTTATGGTTGAAAATCGGCAAATTATGAATATTTTTTCAGATGGGAGGCCGTTCCCTTGGAAACACAGTCCCGTTCCCAATCACGCCCTCTATTGAAATATCAAACGTATTTGTCACCCAGCGGAAGACGGACTCCCGTCACTTGATGCGTCGCCCTGTAATAATTCACAGCAGTGCGTCACTAAATAGCACGCCCTCAAGTCGAACGTGCTCCCTCCGGAGCAGACTGGTCTATGGTGTAAAATTTCACGATTTGGTCATTTCGATGTATATCACATCGAAATTATCAGCACCACTCGCCACGTACATTGCATCAACCGAATTTTTATCTAGCACCATCATTCAACCCTTTTCACATAAATTATTGCACTTCAGGGTTTCTATGTACCTTATCTATTGAAATTTCATTTTTCTCGTCAAGCTCTCAGTGGCCCTTAACATATACATAATAAAAGAACATTACAAGGTACATACAATCGGTGCAACACGTAGTAAAGTTACCTTGGTCCCGCCCACATGAATGGGTGTTGGTATGGGCGTGGCCAATGTCGTTTGAGAGTAGCATTATAAAAGACGTGAAGACTGACACTCCATCAATACTTCACGTGCTTAAATTGCTGCATTCCATGGTGCAGGTATACTATGGCTGTGGCTGCCCTGTTCATTTACCTGAGTGGGATAAATGGTCTCAGGGAACATTCCTTTTTTGCCTTGCCAATTACATTTGCCTAGTAACACGTAGGGGGGATTATCTATTTAAAGGAGGGGTCCCGAAAGCACAACAATGTGCATTACATGTTAGAAAAATAACTATCAAGCTCAACATTTGTAATTATATATACACAAAGAATTAAGTTAAGCACCCCCCCCGTTTTTTTACAACCTCGCACATTACAAGTTTGTTGTCGTCAAAACAGTGTAGTATACCCATGATATTGCTATATTTTCTGGAGAAGTGATATTATGTTTACATAAAAACATAACAATCATGCCGTTTTCAATATTTTATTCTGAATAATTTAAGGTGACATTTTTTGGGAATTTTAGGCATATTTTCACCTCAATTTAAGTATGGAGCTATAGGTCCATCACGGACAGTGTGGATGACGTTTATGTTTTCTAACGTACAGTCATTGTTCTGAGAAGACCTCTAGCGATCTTTGCGTCAATAACGTGTGTAGGACCCACGTGATCGGATCACTGACTCAACCCTACGTCTCATAGACCCTGTAAGCCGTCGTATGCGTTGCTGTGGCAGGTTGTTCCATTCCCGATGTAATGCACGTTCCAATTCATCCAGATTGGCTATTGGAGGGACCATCTTCGCAATTTGTCGTCCCAACATGTCCCAAACGTGCTCGATGGGGTTCAGGTCAGGACTGTACGCAGGCCAGGGGATGGTTGTCACAGCACCTTGCTCCAGCAAGGCTCGGACGCGTCTCGCACGGTGAGGCCTAGCGTTGTCATCCATGAAGATGGGTCTGCTGGCGAGGGTGTGGTCATCGAAGTGCGGTATTACGGTGGTATTCAGGATTTCCTCGGCATATCGCTCTCCGTTGAGGTTACCTCGCACAGTTATCAGGTCCAATTTACAGTCATGGGAGAAGCATCCCCAGACCATAATCGAGCCACCACCAAAGGGTACCGTTGGTTGAATGTTTTTAGGTGCATACGCGGTGTTTTTGTGGCGCCACACCCGAACACGCCCATCTGTCACGTACAGCAAGAACCGGCTTTCATCCGACCAATGAACTCGCCTCCAAGACCGGATGTTCCATCCACGTCGCGCTAGGCACCATGCCAAACGCTCCCTCTGATGTCGTTCGAGTAGCCTTGGACGCTTGATCACTCGTCTTGACCTTAAACCGGCCGATTTCAGGCGGTTCCTCACGGTACGGTGACATAGCCTTCTGTTGCGCAGCCAGTTGTCCTTCAGGAAATTGCTCGAGGCGAAGGGATATCGTCGCACCAGTCTCAAAAGCGCTCTATCTTGGCGGACTGTTGTCACGCGAGGTCTTCCAGACCTTGAGCGGTCCTTCACCGCACCCGTTTCCTGGTGTTTCTGCACCAACCGACTGATCACCGAATGGTGGTAACCAAACGTTCGAGCTACAGCTTTTCTGGACATTCCGGACTCGATCATGCCTATTATCCGCCATCTTTCTCCGTCCGACAACCGTCTACGAGCCACCATTACGAGAAAATGACCATGTAACCCCCACACGAGCTCAGGCGTGACTTGCAATAACCCGTGATGATAGTGCATTTTCAGAAAATCACGACCACGTGGATGATAACACGTGCTGCACGAGCGATGGGCGTCACAGATGAGTGCACTCATCTGCATTTCATCAATGGATAATTGCTAATGTCATACCAATCATTATTTGATCTCACATACCTTAGAATATATGCCAATGTATACATATATTAGGGGGTGCTTAACTTAATTCTTTGTGTATAGAACAAAACACCACACTTATGACAAAAACGAATAAAAACCGCCATCTATCAACATGCTATTTTTAAAAATCGCGGTGATCAAAAGTCCCGGTGTCGATGAAGTCACAGTTATACAATGCACATGCGCAAATTTGAGCACCGATAACCATGACGTCATCGACACCGGGACTTTCGATTGCCGCGATTTTTAAAAATTGCATGTTGAGAGATGGCAGTTTTTATCCGTTTTTGTGACTAGTATGATGTTTTATTCTATGTATTGTCGCAATTTCGGCTTGAAAATTAATTTGTTAACACATAATGTTCAATGTTGTGCTTGCAGGACCCCTCCTTTAAATAAATAAAAGATCAAACTTGAAAAAGAGGCCTAATGGGTTATTCCAGTTGAAATCCATACGCCCCCTGGAAGACATAGCCGTTTATAGTCCACACAGGGATTGTAGATTACAAATGGAGTCACCCCTGCAGGGATCTCATTTGAAATTCACACTCCATGTGGGGAAATCTTAAGGAAATTTCTTTCATGGGGTGTATGGATTTCAAATGGAATAGCTTATTTTCTTTCATCACCAGATGCTCTGCAGTGGCGTAACTAGGGTCTTCAATTCTTTTCTTCTTTTTTTATTGGGGGTGGGGGGGAGGGGTCATGAGGGGTGACAGACCTGTGATCAGATCATAACCGACTTTTTTTTGTATAAAAACATAGAATTTGACATTTTATTGGGGCGGTACTAGGGGGGCAGGCTCACCTCTTGTTACGCCACTGATGCACTGATATGTTGCTATATTACCTACTAAACTGCAAAAAGATCTTATTATTTTTTACATCTAAACTTTCAAAATCGTCTTGCCAGCATAATTTACACGATTTCGGTATGTGGATATCATCGTTACACATCCGGTGTACTTTTAGGATGGATAACATTTCGAAATCGCTCTGATGGTAAGTGTAATCTGAGTCCAATTAAGAAACCAAAGTCTATCACATAATATGCTATTCCATTTGAAATCCATACACCCACCTATGGAAGACATTACCTTAATCTTGTTCACAGGGAGTGTGAAATTCAAATGGGATCATCTGCATGGTGACTCTATTTGAAATCTACACTCCTATGTTGAAGATTAAATTTCAATTGGAATACCCCTATAGTAATAGGCCTATATAATGGTTACGGAAGTGACATGTAAAAGTGCACATCTTGTCTGATATTTGCCCAAAAGAATTTTCAAACGAATCATTGTTGTTGAATCTACAATTCCATTTCATATAAATATGAAACTATGACAAATGCACTATTTCGAACTCTAACTGACGATGCAGAACCGATCTTATCATTATGAATGATGTAAACATTTTTGTGGTGAAAAAGTGAATATTCACCAACCTGCCTCTGTTACTTCATCGTGTTATTGTCCATGATCCAGACAGTGGCGTGCGCAGGATTTGTTGACTTGTTGGGCACAAAACATTTTTCCCCGACTGACCTGGCGCGGAAAAAGCCCTTTTGCCGCCGACTGAAAAACTTGAGAGCGGCGGCGGGGGAGGGGGGCGGGGGGGGGCGTGCTTTCCCCAGACCTGGTAAAATAAGTCGAGCTCTATTAATATGAAGTGACCACTCCAGTTCCCCCGACTGACCATTTCCCCTCGACTGACCATTTTCCCCCGACACATGACCCATTTCCCCCCGACACATGACCCATTTCCCCCCGACTGATGACCCAAACTGGGGGGGGGGGCATGACCCTTTGCACACGCCACTGGATCCAGAGCAATTCCTGCCAAATTGATACTATCATGACTATTATTATTTCACTTATTCAAAAGAACCAGTTTTATCTTTAGTGTCAATAACAGTGTCAACTCGACCACATCACCTATAGGCCTACTCACGGGTTACCTCATCACCTTCCGGTTGTCTAAACTTTCATGAACCCATTCAATATTGTCAATAGACCATGTCCATAGCGGAGTCGTGAAAATGGGAACTGTCATCATTATCAACTTAATTAGAAATATTGCACCATTGGTCTTTTTTTAGTATTTGTATGAGGAATTTCGGTGCATCGCTAGGGTGTTATTTTATTTCTCAAAACGATATTTTTGGGGAAACAATAACATATTTTGTGCGTTGACTTATTGCGAAAGTCTTTTAATGATAATCCGTTAGTACTATATTGTAAGCAGTAAGAAGCCCTCCAAACTGCTTTCTCTTTTCTAGGTTTTATTTTTTCGTTTATCTTTATCTTGTTTCCCTTTTTTCTTTACTTTTCTTTTCTTTACTTTCCTATTCTTTTCTTTCTCTTTTCCTTGTCTCTATTCTTATTCTTTTTCTCATTTTATTAATTTCTATATTTCTTTGTCTCTCTTATTATTATTTTTTTCGCCTTTTCTTTGTTTGCCACGTTTCTTGTCCTCTTTTCTTTCACGTCTTTTCTTTCTCCGTTTTGTTTTTTTCTCTTTTCATTTCCTTTTTTCTTTCCCCTTTTCTTTACTTCTTTTTTACCCTATATCTCTTTGCCTTTGTTTCCTTTACCCTTTCGTCTTCATTTCCCCCTTTTTTACCTACGGTACAATTTCTTCAGTCTGCCACCAAAGATTATAAGAATACACAATATTTCGTTCAACAGATCATTCAAAGACAAGGTTACATGTTTTTTAAAACGTTTATTTCCTTGCAATATTCAACATTCACTTTCAAATAATTTATAAATTAACCATAATCTTTAAATTTAAGCTTGTGAAATCTCAGAAGAACAACAAAATATTGCACGGCGTAAGAGAGATGATTACAATCAATTGAATATAAATTGTTTATAGCAACATGTATCTGATTAATGTCGTAGTTGTGACAATGTTATATTTAAAAAGATGTCATATTAAAATGGTTGTAACATCTTTTTATAAACAATGAATATTTTTATAATAAGTTAAAGAATTGGCACTCAAGTTTCATTTGATGAATTCCACAATTAATTAAAAACTACTAATTGGTCAGAATTCCAACTAGTTTTATATTTAATACGTTGAGTCAATGAAAGGGATCAAATTTGGGCTTTTTGAGAGTTTGCCCATTGTTACAATTTCCATTGTTTGCACAGAATATTCATTTCAACTTATTTGAAGCCAGCCACTAAACACTTCCGTCCGCAACATGTGGCCTACGATCACAGTTCTAATTAGCCTCAACTCTAGGTAAGGTTTGAGATTTTAAAAGAATTTTTGTAGTCCTCGACCACAAGTTGAGGACGGAATTACCCATTTTACTCTACAATTAGCATGTGAGGCCAGAAACGACTTTGTCCCACCTTTACGCAGCGCACATAGTTTCTAAAATATCAATTTTCTCATAATATGTACATGAACATTTTATTTCTAAGACTTAACATGTTGGTACTTTTGTGAAAATTGTAAAACAATCTTTGAAATGATATTATAAAACAATCAGCATTCACATAGCTTTTTTAAAAGGAAACAATAAAAAAACTTCCTTAGGAAGATGAGACCAAAGCTGTTAATGACCTTCAATGAATACCAGGCTTGCTTGCGTTAGAGAGTATCATCCATTCAACCCCCCCCCCCCCCCCCCCCTCCCTCCACAGAACCCTTTCATTCTACCTCACACCTTCAACTTTCAACTTTACAGTCTCTGCCTGCGTAGTGATGCCATCACTCCAATGCACGCATCACCAACTTCATTCAATACCTTCTCCAGGACTTAAGTATAATGGCTGTTACCATAGTTACTCTCATCTTCCCTGTATCTTCCACGTATATTATAGTAAGCATTGTCAACCAGTTGAATTCAAGTTCACCCACCTACATGTTTTCCACGACCTGGTAAAATAAGTCGAGCTCTATTAATATGAAGTGACCACTCCAGTTCCCCCGACTGACCATTTCCCCTCGACTGACCATTTTCCCCCGACACATGACCCATTTCCCCCCGACACATGACCCATTTCCCCCCGACTGATGACCCAAACTGGGGGGGGGGGGCATGACCCTTTGCACACGCCACTGGATCCAGAGCAATTCCTGCCAAATTGATACTATCATGACTATTATTATTTCACTTATTCAAAAGAACCAGTTTTATCTTTAGTGTCAATAACAGTGTCAACTCGACCACATCACCTATAGGCCTACTCACGGGTTACCTCATCACCTTCCGGTTGTCTAAACTTTCATGAACCCATTCAATATTGTCAATAGACCATGTCCATAGCGGAGTCGTGAAAATGGGAACTGTCATCATTATCAACTTAATTAGAAATATTGCACCATTGGTCTTTTTTTAGTATTTGTATGAGGAATTTCGGTGCATCGCTAGGGTGTTATTTTATTTCTCAAAACGATATTTTTGGGGAAACAATAACATATTTTGTGCGTTGACTTATTGCGAAAGTCTTTTAATGATAATCCGTTAGTACTATATTGTAAGCAGTAAGAAGCCCTCCAAACTGCTTTCTCTTTTCTAGGTTTTATTTTTTCGTTTATCTTTATCTTGTTTCCCTTTTTTCTTTACTTTTCTTTTCTTTACTTTCCTATTCTTTTCTTTCTCTTTTCCTTGTCTCTATTCTTATTCTTTTTCTCATTTTATTAATTTCTATATTTCTTTGTCTCTCTTATTATTATTTTTTTCGCCTTTTCTTTGTTTGCCACGTTTCTTGTCCTCTTTTCTTTCACGTCTTTTCTTTCTCCGTTTTTTTTTTCTCTTTTCATTTCCTTTTTTCTTTCCCCTTTTCTTTACTTCTTTTTTACCCTATATCTCTTTGCCTTTGTTTCCTTTACCCTTTCGTCTTCATTTCCCCCTTTTTTACCTACGGTACAATTTCTTCAGTCTGCCACCAAAGATTATAAGAATACACAATATTTCGTTCAACAGATCATTCAAAGACAAGGTTACATGTTTTTTAAAACGTTTATTTCCTTGCAATATTCAACATTCACTTTCAAATAATTTATAAATTAACCATAATCTTTAAATTTAAGCTTGTGAAATCTCAGAAGAACAACAAAATATTGCACGGCGTAAGAGAGATGATTACAATCAATTGAATATAAATTGTTTATAGCAACATGTATCTGATTAATGTCGTAGTTGTGACAATGTTATATTTAAAAAGATGTCATATTAAAATGGTTGTAACATCTTTTTATAAACAATGAATATTTTTATAATAAGTTAAAGAATTGGCACTCAAGTTTCATTTGATGAATTCCACAATTAATTAAAAACTACTAATTGGTCAGAATTCCAACTAGTTTTATATTTAATACGTTGAGTCAATGAAAGGGATCAAATTTGGGCTTTTTGAGAGTTTGCCCATTGTTACAATTTCCATTGTTTGCACAGAATATTCATTTCAACTTATTTGAAGCCAGCCACTAAACACTTCCGTCCGCAACATGTGGCCTACGATCACAGTTCTAATTAGCCTCAACTCTAGGTAAGGTTTGAGATTTTAAAAGTATTTTTGTAGTCCTCGACCACAAGTTGAGGACGGAATTACCCATTTTACTCTACAATTAGCATGTGAGGCCAGAAACGACTTTGTCCCACCTTTACGCAGCGCACATAGTTTCTAAAATATCAATTTTCTCATAATATGTACATGAACATTTTATTTCTAAGACTTAACATGTTGGTACTTTTGTGAAAATTGTAAAACAATCTGTGAAATGATATTATAAAACAATCAGCATTCACATAGCTTTTTTAAAAGGAAACAATAAAAAAACTTCCTTAGGAAGATGAGACCAAAGCTGTTAATGACCTTCAATGAATACCAGGCTTGCTTGCGTTAGAGAGTATCATCCATTCAACCCCCCCCCCCCCCCCCCCCCCCCCCCCTCCCTCCACAGAACCCTTTCATTCTACCTCACACCTTCAACTTTCAACTTTACAGTCTCTGCCTGCGTAGTGATGCCATCACTCCAATGCACGCATCACCAACTTCATTCAATACCTTCTCCAGGACTTAAGTATAATGGCTGTTACCATAGTTACTCTCATCTTCCCTGTATCTTCCACGTATATTATAGTAAGCATTGTCAACCAGTTGAATTCAAGTTCACCCACCTACATGTTTTCCACGAATATATCTGTATTGAATGTGCATGGACGTTTTCATTTAACAATAGAACTCAAATGACACATCAGGCCTATCCAGATCCTGTGATTCCTCGGCGTCCGTGTCATCGACGGCAAAATGGACCTTCTTCTCGTCCATTGTTGGTGTATGTACTTCCGAACATGCTTCAATATGTTCTTCGATTTCTTCCTCTTCAAAATCACTCTCATAGTCCTCAGTCGAATCTTTCTTGAGGATTCCCTTCTTCGGAGCCACATTTACGAAACCTTGAATCGCATCTTCAATCTGTTCCTCAATATCTTCCTCTTCAAAATCACTCTCATACAACTCTTCTCCTTGTTGATCTTCCTTCATCACGCTTCCGTTTCCATCTCTTTCATCCAAGTTGGTTTCATCCTCTTCGAAATCGCTCTTATAGTAGGATTCGACTTCTTCAATGATCTCTCTGTTCTGCCCTGCGGTATTCTCCATATAGTTGTCGCTCACATATGTTTCCATATATCCTACACTGATCTTCCCGTTCTCCTTCTGCTGCTGATGCTGCTGTGTGATGACACACTCTTTCATCTCCTCCACGTCATCCTCAAAATCACTCTCGTAGATCTCCGCATGTTGTTCACTGATTACCGAAACCTTCCCGTCTTCAAGCTCGGCATCTATCTGTTCTTTGTTGCAGTCAACCTCCCTCTTCTTCTGTTCCTCGTCGTGCTCGATTGCTTCCTGCCTTTCCAAGAGCTCGTCTATCTCTGCCATAAACTCATCAAACTGTATCTTGCGCTTTTTCTCGTCGATACGGTTTTCCTGCACTTTCCTCTCTTTAGCAGCTGCCAGTGTCTCCTCATCTTCCTCAGATTCATCCTCTTCAGATTCATCTCCCTGGTTGGTGATCACGGGCTTCGGGGGTTCGCTATTCTCGGCGGCGTCATTGTCACTATCTAGATACGTTTCTATGTCATAATCCAATTCGAAATCCAGATCATCCAGCTTCTGGTGGGCATTTGGATCTGGTAAAGAATTGACAAGAGCTGCGACTTCTTGTAAGAGATCGTTTACCTCTAACATATGGGATTCAAACTGTTCCTGACGCTGTTCCTCCTCGTCCTCCTTTTGATCCTTGTGATCTTCAGCAGATGCTGATGCTTCCTCCTTTTTATCACCTTGGCAAGTCATCATTAGTTCTCCATTCAAGTTGTTTTCATCTTGCGTTTCGTTGTCACCTTTATCTTGACCTTGACCTTCAGCAGATGCCATTGTTACCCCATCTTTCTCAGCTTTATCCTCAGGGCCAATAAAGACAGGCTTCAAGTATGTCCCATTCACATCGTTTTCATTACGCTTCTCTCCAAGATCACCTTCATCGTGACCTTTCTGGTAAGACTTAACGGATCCGCAGTCTTTGTCTTTTTCATCGCCTTTCTCGGTAGTACGTTCCTTATCTTCAACAAGAAGCTCATTCTCTTTCTGGACTTCACCAGCTGAACCAATATCCGCATGGGTACCGTCTTCCTCTGCCTCTCCATCAGTTGTTTCCTCAGAATCCACCTGTTCTTCCACACTGTCATCTCGGCATTCTGGCAACACCCCTGGCATATCGTCCATCTCCAAACCGCTCTGATATCCGCTGCTCCTTCGTACTCGTTTATCTTTTACGTAAACTTTTGCGTCTACAGTTCCATCTTCTGACACAGGCCTCTCGCGCGTCGTGTCTCCCTGCTCAGCAGACGTGGGACCCTTCCCGTCTTTTCCGGCTCCTGCCGTCTGGTTATTTGAAACCGGGCGTCGAACATTGCAGATGCTGATGGTTAAATCATAAAGAAAAAATTAGTGGATATATTAAATCACACAGGCAGTCGAGTTATCACTTTATATTGTCTTAGGTTAGAGGGGAACAAGGTTAGTTTTTGATGAGTGGTGGAATCCGTTTGGTACTGGTGCCCGTGAGCCCTGTAACGTAATGGATACCTGTAATGACTAGCAAGCAAGCAAGCGGACGAGGGGTGGGAACGAAGGTGGTCGTGGGAGAGATGCAGGAGGGATAGAAGCAGGGAGGGAGAGTGGGAGGGGGAACCATAGGGGCAAAACTGTCGTTTTTATTACTTAAAAGAAATCTCAGATAAACCTGGAAATTTGCCCGTAATTATTCATATTTCTGTTTCCCTTCAGGCTTTTCTTTTATCCACTTTCCTTCCCAGCCTCTCCCTTATCTTCTCTCCTTTACCCCCCCCCCCCCCCCCCCCCCCCCCCCCTTTACCCTATGATGACGCTACTCCTTTGGAAGAGACTGGAGTGGCGGCACTACGGGGGGCATGGGGGTGGGGCAACCCCCAGTCGCGATCTCCCCCTGTTTCCCCCAGTCAGCTCAAGCCCATCTTATTGTGCCCCAAACAATCGAAAATGTTGAACTTTATTGTCAAAATTACTTAAAATTAGCTTAAAATTGGTCTAAATTGTCTAATTTATAACACATTAATCTAATTTCAGACAATCTTTGCAATAAAGCCAAAACATGTCGCGCATTTTACCCAAACAAATGTTGTTCTTGCCCCCCCCCCCCCCCTCCCCCCGATTTGTTTTCTTGTCCCCCGTTTCCCCCCTCCCCCTCCCCAAATGTTGATGCTGGTGCCACCAATGGAAGGGAGTTTGGAAGAAAGAGAGGAAGGCATAAGGGGGGAGAGAGAGCGAGGCAGGCAGAAAGGGGGAGGAGTGGCAGGAAGGGAGAAGAGAAAAGGGATTGCTCCAAATTTAAAGTGAAATTATGCAAGACATTTTGATATTATTCGGGAAAACATTCTAAAAGCGTGAAAATGAACCTATTTTATTTAGCCTGAACATCTCTTATTCCACCCAAATCACCCCCATCTCCACATGCATGATCAATCATGAGCTTTTTCACAATAGGCTGATGGAGTTCCTTACCTGGTGTCCGATAACGAATCTTCAACGGAAAGCGGAGCGACCTTATTACATCGGAAGAGTCGTTTGAACCACGTCGCAAAATCTTCTCCCCTTCGTGTGGAATAGTCGTCGTCTTCATCTTCTTGAGGCTTCTGGGTGAGGGAAACCACTCGGTTGCTTCCTACGAGGCGTCTGAAGAATCCGCGAATTCGACCGAAACGTCGCCCACCAGATGGCTTTTCACCATGCAAAACTGACTCTCGGTCCTGTTTGGCTCGTGTTAAAAGAGACCTGAAAATAGGGGAAACGAGGACAAATTTAATATCTGGAAATCTACTTCCAATGGTCGCCGGTTCGATTCCGATCTATTTGTTACACTCTTAGAAAAAATGGTTCGTTTAAGAACCCTTTTTTGTCCCGCGGGGAGCACCTTTTGGCCTAAAAGGTTCTAAAAAGAACCTTAGAATGGTTCTTTGAAGAACTTTCAAATTTTAAATAAGACATAAAGGTATATTTACTTTTTTGTTTTTATGTAATATGCAAATTCAAGAGAAATGTAAACAAATTTAGTCCTTTTCAACTGTTAAAAATCATTTCTTCTTGGCTAAAAACATTTTTTACCGTTTTACCAAGAACCATTGAGGGTTCTCAATAATTTTTCCCCAAAAGGTTCTTGAAGCTTGAGGAACCATTTTCTTGGCTAAAGAACCCTTTTAGAACCTTTTTTGGTTCTAAAAGGAACCCAATGAAATTTTCTATAGGGTTCCTTTTAGAACCAAAAAAGGTTCTAAAAGGGTTCTTTAGCCAAGAAAATGGTTCCTCAAGCTTCAAGAACCTTTTGGGAAAAAATTATGGAGAACCCTCAATGGTTCTTGGTAAAACGGTAAAAAATGTTTTTAGCCAAGAAGAAATGATTTTTAACAGTTGAAAAGGATTAAATTTGTTTACATTTCTCTTGAATTTGCATATTACATAAAAACAAAAAAGTAAATATACCTTTAGGTCTTATTTAAAATTTGAAAGTTCTTCAAAGAACCATTCTAAGGTTCTTTTTAGAACCTTTTAGGCCAAAAGGTGCTCCCCGCGGGACAAAAAAGGGTTCTTAAACGAACCATTTTTTCTAAGAGTGTATATGTGAGCCGCATCGGCCGGTCTAGCATCCTCATAATCATAGGCCTGGTATGTTTGAAATCTAATTTAAAGTGTGAAGATAGCAAAGATAGGCCTAACTTGCTAACAAAACTAGTTTCAAAGTGGTTTCGAACTTTCAAGACAATGCGAAACTTACATTTATACATTCCAATTAATATTGATCCTCTGGTATTCCCAACTTGTTTGTATCATCAGGAACTGCAAACATCCAAACTCGTCTTTTGTATTAATTATCCCACCACTTAATTCTCGTGGATATGGTATGCACGAGTGGAAATTCCTCCTATACTTCGTTGCACATTAAATATAGTCGCAGCGTATGGCACCTTTAAAAATGTCCGACGTGCATTCACTTCAGGCCTTAAAAATCGGAATCATTTCAAATATCATCGACAAAGTAAAACCAAACCAAAGCCCTGCTGCAGTTTTCTGTTTAAGTGCAATGTACGTAAGTTTTATTATCTGGCCTTGACTTTTTGTGACTTTTGGAATAGGCTAGCCATGATAGCGTAGGCCTATCACAAAAATCAGTTTCCTATTAGGTCTATATATAGGAAACTGCGGTGTAAAAACAAGACAACTTCATTTAGGACAATAGCCTAGTCATACAACAGGTTTAGATCATATCATTAAGGCCTTAATTTATTAATTACTCTAACGAAGACTTTCCAAAAAAATCCTCCTCCACCTTATTTATCTACACCACCGATGCATCAGCGTTACATTACATTTCGCAACAAGCAAGAGAAACAAAATATTTTACTTACATTTTTCACTCTTATTGACGTTCCTTTCAAACTAGAAGTTTACACTTGAAGTTTACAGAAGAGAACTGCCGAAAATTCAGCAAATCTGAATTGATATATCAATGCTGATATGATTTTCGCAAGCGAAAGATGACTGTGTTGCAATCTTGTTAAGGATTACAACGGTGTCTGACAGTTGCTTTGTTGGTAAAACACTGTTGCTGTGGCGCGAGTTGTCAGGTAACATGGGTACGCGTACGCGTCATGGCGCACACGTTGCGTAAATAGAGCATCCTTGCTTGGCATAGACTATTTACCAATTACTTGGTAAATATTATATTGGAGCGTCCTTGCCGTTTTCGCCAACGACGCAAAATTAACCGGACGCGCTATTTCGGCACTGAGGATCTAGGAACCAATGAATGTTGCCTGATAATTATACATTCAACTAATCAAGATGGATAAAGACGTCACCTCATGGGTACCGCAGGGATCTGTGCTGGGACCAACTAGAGGCGAGGTGGGCGAGTCGCCCACATTTTGGGGGGCAATTTGGAAGGAAAGGGGCCTAAAGAAAGAAAAAAAGAGGAAAAGAGGGAAAAGAAAAAAAGGGAAAAAGAGAAGAAAAGGTAAAGAAAGGGGAAGGGGAAAGGAGGGAGGGGAGGAAGGGAGAGGAGTATGGGAAAGGGAAAGGGTAGAGAAAGGGGAAAGAGAAAAGGGAGAGGGTGAGAGAGGAAGGAGGGGGAATGTGGAAAAGGAGGGACTAAACTAATAAAGCGCCCTTAATAGGCCTAATGTACCATGTATTTTGCGCTTTTTGCCTACGTTTTAAGCATATTTTATTTCTGTTGTTGAGAACATTGAACAAAATCTTATTTGCAAAATCAGGACCATTGCTTAAATTGTAGGCCTACTTGTGATAAAATTAAAACAAATATATTCACCAGAAGCCCTCTCATTGCGTCAAAGATTACCTAAAACACTCTATGTGATCTCTATTTCGCGCTTGGTTTAAAACTAAATTAAAACGAATTTTATATAGGCCTAAAATCCAATTCAAAGTCGAGGCTTTTCTTGCATAATGATCATTTCTGTTAGCTGGCAGAAACTGTCAAAAACAGTGGCGTACCCAGAGGGGGCCCGGGGGGCCCGCTGGCCCCCCTGAAATATCCCCGTCGGTACACATGAGCCTCTGCCATGTCGGTACATTTCTGATTTTGACCATGAGTTTTTTTTCTGCCGATTTTGAGGACAAGGTCACTCCTACCTCCCCCCCCCCCCCCCCCCCCCCCCCCCCCTACCCCCATTTATCAAGATTTCAGCTGCTGACGGAGAAAAAATGGGCAACTTTTACGATTTTTTTTGTCGGTACATCATGCCTTTCGTCGGTACAAATAGGTCGTGGCCCCCCAGTTCCCAAAAGCTGGGTACGCCACTGGTCAACAACGTCACGCCGAGGCAAGTTAGTTAAAGGCACATTAGGCCTAAGTGGTGTTGAAAATTTTAAATGTTTAAAAATTTACTTCAGAATTCAAGATGAACATTAAAAATGGCCATTACTGTTGTTTCTACTAGCAAAAACACAGCAAAACTTGATTAAAACAATATCATCGCTATTTATTGAAAAACGCCCTCTATGCAAATATGGTTCGCGTTATGTATCACGCGTACTGCAGGGGGATACTGTCGGACGTAAAATGCTCGTCCCGCGGGACGAGCATTTTTAAAATCGACGTTTTCTTGTACATAGAGGGGTGATTTTTCTTAATCCTTATAGGTGTAAGTTCATACATGTAATAAATTATAAAAATATACTAATCCCAGTTTTTATCATAATTGAGGGCGCATCCTCCAACACATCTCTTAGTGCCCCTTTTCAAGTAAAAGCGAAACTTATGAAACCGCAATGTTTGGTCTCAACACTTCGGGAGTGTTCATAAATGCCTTGGTGGGTAATTGAACAAAATGGAGGGGGGATCATATCTGGTTTGTTACGACCATGATACTGCGCCCCCTATAAAACCTTCACCCGTGAATTTGGTTTTAGTAGGCGAAATTTTGTATGAGGAGTGACCTATCCCATAATAATATAATCCCTGGTTTCACTTCCGAAGAAGTGATAATGTAACATAGGCAAAAAACAGCAGTTGTTTGGTCAAGAAAAGGTAAGTAGTTTGGATAATGACTCTTTATTCATGTGAATGTGATTAAAGGTATATTATGTGATCTTTCCAGGGAACGCCCTCAACATCGAAAAAAAAATAGAAAGCAGATTTTCTTGCAGATAGTACATTTCTGATCATAAATCATGCATACATTCCAAGTTACAGGGCGATACGATTCTTAATTACTTCAAAATCATGGTTTTAGAGTGAAAATAAACTGTCGGGATTCCGACAGTTTATATTTTTCACTCTAAATTTACTCTAAAACCATGATTTTGAGGTAATTAGGAATCGTATCGCTCTGTAACTTGGAATGTATGTATGATTTATGATCGGAAATGTAAATCTGCAAGAAGATCTACTTTCTAAAAAAAATCATGAATAGAGGGCGCTCTCTGGAAAAGATCACATAATATGCCTTTAAGTAATTAAAATGTTTCATTATTGTTCACTCTCAATGAGGGTGAAGTTCACTCTAAATTAGTGACATTCACTCCTTATATACACTGCAAAAACTGTGGTGTTAAATTTAACACCACGGGTGTTAAATTTAACACCAGTACGGATTCACTATAGGACCACACCACCTGGTGTTAAAATGACACCATCACTAGTGTTACAACGTTGGTGTTAAATATAACACCAATGGGTGTTACAATATGACAACACCAGTAACAATTGTACACCTTCTGGTGTTAAAACATTAAAAACTTTACACCTTCTGGTGTTAAAATATTATTATTTTTGACACCTTCTGGCGTTAAAATATTAATGTTAGATAAGTTGAAGTACTTTAACAATAAAATACTTGCTAAGAGTAAAAGCAAGATATACCAACAGGGTGTGGGGAAACAGGTAATAACAAGGGAGAATAACGCGATAAAACAGATAAATAACAAAAACAATAACACACGGAAATGCACTGGGACAAGCAATAAAAATTGCTGTGCAATGAAACAACAAAGATATATGGTAACAATAAAGACCGACGTTTCAAGTGGATATACCACCCTTCATCAGGGACAAAATATAAAAACAAAAGTGTTAAGAACTATAAAGATAATGAACTAGACAAGTCCACCACTGTAATTATAGCACAATGTCAGTAATAGATGTTGCCTACTAGACATCCAGGTTAACACATAATAAAATACTTGCAAATAAAATACTTGCAAATAACATATTTCACTGTTCGACAGTTCAAATTTATTAAAACTTGAAAGTTTTTGTGAATTAATGTTCTTACTTGCCATTTAATTATGGAATGGTGCATGTTGCAGATCGAATCACTAGATCAAATGTATAAATATACAATCCAAAGTGTTAAAAAACCAATATAACCTACCCCCGTGCGCATGTGTGGAATAGTGACACCCATGGGAGTTATTCTTACACCAAGTTTAACACAAGAAATTTAACACCATGAGAAGTGTTACATCAGTTATTCCTATGGTGTTGACCTAACACCAACATTAACACCAGGAGCGTAACACCGGCTCAGTGTTGCAGTTTAACACCGGAGTTTTTGCAGTGTATTCACTCTTTTTTCACTCCAATGGAGTGATCACTGTAGGCACTCTTCGAAGAGTGAAAATTCACTCTTTCCTGGAGTGAACAAAATTCACTCTTTTTTTGGCGTGAAAATGGTTCCACTCTTTCAAGGAGTGTCTTTCACCCTATTTCTTATTAGAGTGATCACTGTAGGCAATCCTTTGAGAGTGAATATTCACTCCATTCGAGTGGAATTTCACTCGTTTACATTTAGAGAGTATAGGACTAACAATTAGGCCTTTTATATTGGTAAACGAATAAACTAACAAATTAAAGTGAGTTACCCAAATAATGTATTATTAGGCTGCACGCAATTATTATTATGATGTCGTCATTTGTCGTTGGTTTTGTAGCATTAACTTGAACTTGACCCTCGCCTCGTCAGTCATGGGGGTCCGGTCATACCTAGCCTGAAGCACGCCATCAACCATGCAGGTGTGTGATATTATGATAACCCGCGTTTTTGAAACCTTGGAGCTAACATGTATAGTATGTCATAGGCCCTATATGCATAGCTAATTAATTACGTCTGTAAATTAGTTTGAAAGTCTATAATGCATATTGAATTAATGTCATCCTTAAACGTCTATATCAGGTTAATCATAGGGCCTGTAAAATGCTTGATAATAAATACATTTATAATAGGCCTAAACTTTATTTTTAAGGATTATTAACATAGGCCTCACGAGAGCATTCTGGTCTGGTTTTGTACAAAGCAATACACAATCTTATAAATAACTTGTTCATAGGCCAAAGTAAAAAATAAAGTATGAGTTTCTCGTCTCCTCGCGCATGTTCTTTTTTAAAATCTATTTCTTCCATAGGGCCTACTTTGTTTGTTAAAATATTTTAAAAAGCTGACATCTTGGTAACTTTTTTTCCAAATAAATAGGAAAAGAAACTAGTTTTTATTTATATTAGGCCTAATGGATAAAAGCAATCATAGTGTATTGTTTCATCTACAAACATGAAAATAAAGAAAATAACAAAATAATAATTAATTTAATAGAAGTGCCCTTATCCATTTTTCAAAACCTGCAATAAAACAGGAAACTCAAAATCAATTTACATTGTGAGGGCCTTGAGTGTGTCAATGATGGATTTTGAGTAAATAGACGCATCTCATTTGCCTCGTTCAATCAGTGCTCACTACATGCATAAGGTTACGCAATTGCAAGGTCTTATCACTGTTTAACTATTGACAACATTTGACATTATGTGGACACCATGCATCTACGACTCATTCTCATGAGCCCGGTTAGCTCAGCCGGTAGAGCATCAGACTTTTAATCTGAGGGCCAAGGGTTCGAGTCCCTTACCGGGCGCATTACTGTTTTAATTTATTGCTTTTAAAATCCTAAAATGGCATAGCTATTAATAAAAAATGTTGATTTTTGTTTTAAATATATTTTTTTAATTACATTTTTATTTATTTTTAAATAATGAGGGCGTCGAGTGATGATTAAAGTACTGCACTATATAACGGGACTGTAACGATTGATCCGGGTCCTGGATTGTGGGTTAATAAAACTGTTTTTTATTTACTTCAGAATTCAAGATGAACATTGAAAATTACCATTATTGTTGTTTCTACATGTACTCACAAAAACACAGCAAAACTTGATTAAACAATATTAACATTGCTATTCATTCATATAACTTTATCTTAAAAACGCCGATTATGTAAATATGGTTCGCGTTATTTATCGCGCGTGCTACAGGGGGGACACTTTCTAAACGGTAAAATGCTGACCCGGGAATGCTGATCACGGTTGTTCTACCAGCACTTTGCAATCGACGTTTTGTTGTACAAAGAGGGCTGGTTTTCTCCCGGGGTTTTCTTAATTCTTAAAGTTATACTAGGTGTAAGTTCATACATGTAATACAATTGTAAAAATATACAAATCCCATTTTTATCTTAATTGAGGGCGCATCCTCCAACATATAGGCCTATATCTCTTCATGCCCCTCTCGTTTAGACCCATTATTATCAATCGAGTCATGTGTCAGGAATATGATAGGCTATAGGACTATGGGTAGTTTCGATGTGATCATCGAAACTCAAAACGCTATCAAATCCATGAATTTCACATGAAATACTGCAAATAATTTTAGTTGGTAGTTTATAGTTATTTACGTAGGCTAGGCCTATTATAAGCATTACCACGCGTCATAATATGTGTAAAACTCAACTTCTGAAAAAAATTGAGGGCTCCCTCCACGAAGGATCTCTTACTCTTAGTGCCCCTTTTGTGCTATGGAGCGTTACGCAATTGCAAGGTCTTATCACTGTTTAACTATTGACAATATTTGACATTATATTAGCACCATGCACCAATGTCACATCCTCATGAGCCCGGTTAGCTCAGCCGGTAGAGCATCAGACTTTTAATCTGAGGGCCAAGGGTTCGAGTCCCTTACCGGGCGGATTTTCGTTTTAATTTGTTGTCTTTAAAATCCTAAAATGTCATAGCTATTTATCAAAAATGTTGATTTTTGTTTTAAATATATTTTTTAATTAAGTATATATTTTTAAGTAATATATAGACTCGGACAAACTGGCGAGAATTAAATTAACAAAGACCTTAAAAATACACAGCCTCGAACCCGGTCCCTCTCGCTATCGCGGCGATCGGTTACTCCACTAGGCTACAGGGACTGTGCTTACATGGATACCAGACGAACGAGCTATTATGTATACAAAGTCTTTATTGAAAAGTATATATTTTTATTCATTTTTATTTGATGATGAAAGTACTGCACTGTATAGACGGGACTGTAGAGCACTGCGAAAACGATTGATCCGGGTCCTGGATTGTGGGTTACATAAACTTAAATCGTTATAGACCCCCGGATAAGATGGTGTGACCGGTGACGTAGTGCCCGGCGGTTTGCGTGCGCACCTACAGGGAATGTGCTTTAATTCACACTTGATTGATCATTACTTACCATGCTTACGGTGTAATAGTGCAGTGCAGTAGTCATGGTATGCATCCCTAAGCACAATGAGAGACCAGGTACTAAATCTGGTTGCCCGGTGCAGTGGTTTGCGTGCGCACCATAAGGGCATGTGCTTTTAAAATTGGCGCTCAGTGATGTGTGTTTTGCTTTCATAGTATGATGTATGCAGTAGTCATGGACTACATGTAGTACCTCTAAAGCATGTCTTTAGACCAGGCGCTAATCAATTTGTAAACACTTCTGATGTAAACAACGGTCACCTCATCTATAGACCCTTTATTATCAATCGAGTCATTCAGTATAATGTGTCAGAGTATGATATACACCTAGCACAAAAAAAACTCTGATCAGGTGCTTTGAGGTTGGCTAATTCAAAATAGATAATCGGTACCAAAAATCTGAGATATATATCAAATGAGCTAATTTCTTCTCCGCAGTTTGATACCTCATTCAAAAAATCGAATGGATACTTTTAAAGTTTATGGCGATTTCAATGACCGCGCATAACAACAGCAAAGTTGCACTAGAACTGGTTTTCTATGGGATATCATTGATTCATTGATTTGTGTGTGATTACCGTCAAAAGCAAGGACGCTCTATGAGGTTTTAACCTTTGTTCTGAGAGTGTACGGTGGTCTCTGGTTAAAGAGCATGATCATCTTGGTGTAACGATTTGCAGATGATCTCCGTTGGAACAGCCATCCATTGCCAATTGACCACCATTAAAAGGCAAACCGGGCTCTGGGCCTGGTCCGCAGGACTCTAGCTCCCTGTTCCAAAAAAAGTAAAGATCAGGGCTTACGGATCACTAGTTCGGCGACGGCTAGAATACGCTTTCATCAGAAGTCTGGAACCCTTTCACAACATTGGTAAACCAGCTCGAGCAAGTCCAGCGTGCACAGCTGCGAGGTTTGTCTGAGGCTGACTACAGGACATCTGTGTCATCCCTCATTATCACCCTGGGATGGAACCCACTCCATGTACGCCGGCTTCTGAACCAAATGTCATGTTCACTCAGTACAATATCCACTACAATTTAGTCTACAATTTCCACCATGTGTCATCCCATCTATACTTTGACCGCCAGGACCACACACTTAAATACCAAATACTGGAACAATTTACCACCACCCATCATCCAGGGGCGTACCGACCGGGGGGCAGGGGGGGGGGGGGGGGCAAGTTTCCCCCCCCCCCCCTCCCCCATGGCTCCAAATACCGGGACGCTAAATTCGCATAAGAAAAAAAAATAGGGCCTAGGCCCGAAAACACTGATGATTGGGCATTATTTGTTGACTGTTGTGCTATTTGCCCGGCTATTTGGACTGCGAAATTTTGTGACCGTGCGAAATTTTTTGACCGTGCAAATGCAACATTTTGTGACAGTGCGAAATTTGTTGACCGTGCGATTTAATTTGACCCTACCGCCCCCCCCCCCCCCCCCCCCCCCCCATGAGGTGACTGACTGGGGAAAAATGTGGGGCAACCTTTTACGAAAATTTACGCCACTGTTGGGACGACATATATAGGGCCTACTTGCTGATCATGTATATTTATCGAAATGACCAAAATATGAGGGTCTAATTTTCGCTAGTAGGAACAAAATTCGGAGAAAAACTTTTTTTTTATAAATATCAAAAATATAATTTTAAACGTATTACGCTCTAATGAGAACAAAAAAAAGATTTTGAATGTAAGTTTTGCATACTTCCGTAAACCCCCTCTCCGAACGGCCTCGTTCACTCGTTCACCGCCGCGTGGAATTTACTGAAATAATCTTTTTAAAAGATTTTGAATTTAAGTTCTGCTAACTTCTGTACCCCATGCCCGTTCCACTTCACCATTATTGAAGTCATTGATTCTCATATTTAACGGCCGTTTATATTGACAGATCTCCAAAAAACTACTCCGCCCATTTCCTTTGTAAGGATTTATGTCAATAAAACCAACGAGGGAAAAGTAAATACACCGAAATGACCCGGAATATGGTGAAGTGGTTTAGGCATGATGCTACCTCCACCCAGCTCCAAAATGCTGTAAAACTGAGCATCCCCGTGTAGGCCTACTTGTTTTCGTTCCCACCTTCTTTTTTTACTTGCACCTATTGGCTATGACGTCAAACCAGCACCACATGTCATCCTAGTTTAGCTCCCACTAGAGCTGTATAAGGATTATTCACTTCAAGCTTCAAGCTCAAGTGGCCAAAGCCATGAGAGTTGTTGCCAGCGGCCTGGTTGTTGCATCATGGCTCCAACCCTACTTGTCCTCCTGAAGTTGTTAAGGGTAACTGGCAGTTCTCTTTTGTATTTTCTCCAATTTGTTGGACAGCACAGCTAATCGAGGATCCCTAACAGGGCTGTACTCCAGGATGGGTCTGACAAGTGATGGGTCTGGCATGGACCGAGTGAGTTGGTGATTTTGATGGCGACGGAGGAAGTTGAGAACTAGTATTATTTGCCTTGCGATCTTGTCTAGTTGTTCCATCTGAGGTCGCTGATGATATTTACTCCGAGGTACTTTGCTTGATCTACATGTTTGAGTTGATTACCATGCAGCGTATTCGGTGTGATGTTTCTTTTGCGAGATGTTGATTATTTCGCACTTATCCGGGTAAAATTCCATCAGCGAAGTTTTCTCCCATTTTGTGAGGGTATCAAGATCTTGTGATTGTGATGACGACTTTTTTAGATATTCTACACATTTTGTATGCCTAATTTTATACCAAAAGGCCATGAGTGGAAATTTTATAAAATTGATTGATTCGTAAAAGTGCGGAGCTGTAAGTTATTTCCTAGTCTGCTACTGTCTGGAAGCTCCAGGGAAGCTTTAAAAAATAAAACTACCCCATCTGTTGGGGTGTGGCGTAAAAGTACGTGTTTGTGGTTAAATAAAGAAAGTTGTTATCATTAATTGAACTTGATTCTTAAAACATATTAGATTATATTGTCTATGCATTTTTATGACAGTTAATACCCATTCAATGTACTTGAATTTAGCAAAATTTAGTATGTATTAACCAAAATCACTTGAAATTGGAAAATATTTTCTGAAATAATCTTCTCCGTGTTTCTATAAATAAACAGCTGGACGGCTGGAGAGGATCGATTTTGCTGGGATTTGCTGTGTAATAAGGAAGAATGAAGATCTGAATTTGAAGCAGTTTAGGCCAATACAAACTAATTTCAAAACGTCCATCATGATTAAGGCAATTTTAGTCTTCAATAATCATGGAAAGCCTAGGCTTACCAAGTTCTACGATTATTTTGTACGTATTATTAGCACAAGCTATGGCTGCAGAATTTTGCTCCTGTATATTTTTTTCCGAGATTTTATTTTTTATACATGATGATTATGTACTTGTTACAATCATGGACTTTTAATAAGCCCCGTAACTTAAGTGTGCATGCTCAAACTAATTAAAGGTAGATGACCCGATCACATTCCGATTTTGAACTTGAAGTTTTCTATTCTACATGAAAGGTCATCCTTAAAAAAGTCGTATTCCAAAGTTTGAGTTGCATAACTCTAATACTA
Organism: Ophiura sarsii; assembly: GCA_035610835.1. Taxonomy (NCBI): domain Eukaryota; kingdom Metazoa; phylum Echinodermata; class Ophiuroidea; order Amphilepidida; family Ophiuridae; genus Ophiura; species Ophiura sarsii. Next base: position 15,992,187 of record CM069448.1, on the reverse strand, counting down.
ATAGTTCTTATTTTAGACGCAAAAGATGCCGTGAAATGTACCCATTGAGTTGTACACAAACGATATTGGTGGTATACCACCTTTCGCGGTAATTCGACGTTATTTCATCGATTTCTCCGTAATTATACCGATTTAGGCCGTCAAATTTCAGTATGATGATGAGAAAAATACGAGCTTTCATATGATATGAAAATCTCCATATGTTTGAGAAAAATCTGTGCTATGAAAATGTGATCGGGTCATCTACCTTTAATGATGATACGTTTGTTTAGCTATACGGCGACAATACGGATCGGATACGGTTTATTCTGTACGGGACGTGTACTGTACTGTACGTCGTGAGACAATAGCCTCCATCCAGTCCATGATCATTATGTTTACATATTACTTACAATAACATAATTCCATGTTACAATCAAGCCCAAGGTGCCAAGCTATGGCAATATTTATATTATCCTCAGATATTACATACTATTAGGCCTGACCACTGAGCGCAAGCGTTGTTATTAGTTAACGCTACTACGCTTGTCACAAAATGTACCAACGGCGACGCTCTACTTTATCGGGAATCTACACTGACATGACTGAACGCTAGCGTCGGTCAACGCTCGACCATATCAGCAATTTATGCATCAACGCTGTGGGCGGGGCCTAGCCCTATGGTGTTCTGGAGAACAGATGACCAAACTACCTCATAAAACACCATAAATATGTATTTCTAGCACATCACAGGCATCAACATCGCAACAAACTTGCTTAGGCCTACTGTTTAAACATACCTTGACATACACAATATCATTCCATCAGCAAATAGCCTGATTTGCCTATTTCGCCTGTATTTTCATGGATGGGAGCTAAAGAAAAAATATGTGACGTCAAAAGTCCGGCAAAGTGTTCTGCTTGCTGATTGGTCCGTGGACAGCGGCAACGGTTGGCAACGCTACAAAGTTGACCTGAATTCAACTTCAGCGTTGGCCCGTGCGTTCGCCGCTCTCACCCAAAGCGTAGGCTGATCGAATTACCGGAAAACGCTTTCCTGATCGGGCGTTGTTTTTGTTTTGTAATGGGCACTAATACGCATGTGTCAGAGTGCAAGCGTTGTAGCGTTGGTGGAGTATGGTCAGGCCTTAAGACTATATGATTATAGTATATATTATGTATTAATCACAGGGCTCAAAATACACAGGGGCCGGCAAAGGGAGATTAGCCCCCAGTTTGCAGAAAATAGCCCCCTGAGAACATTTTGGCCTATGGTAAAATGTACTAAGGGGGCGATTTTTGGCAGAATTTGCTCAAAACAGCCCTCGGGCTCATAGCCCAAAATATATTTTAACCCCTGATTAATCATATAATAATCAAATTCAAAACAAATATTTATTTATCACACTCACACACACAGTGTCATGATCCGAGCGCTCGCGATCATTACAAAGGTTGAGACTGAGAGTGTCCTTGCATGCAGTGCATGGGGTCTTTGTGATTAGGGCTGCGATTGGTCAATTACTTTTTTTAATTTTTTTGTTTTTTATTATTATTTATTATCTTTACCCAGGGTTGCCCGAATCAGCTGGCCGCTGTTCTTACTCGGGGCCCTGCACATCAATATAATACATGCTTAAAAATAATTACTTAATATAAAATACACGAGACATAATAATAACAATATGATTATGTATAGAGTATAAAACCCAATGGACAGCACTCGTAAATCTATCACATAATGCATACAATAAAAAACATATTAAAATTATTTGATTACATATACATTTAGGAGATTTAAAAGATTGCACGTTCACAGAATTTCTGATTGCAGTTTCAATACAATTCCATACATTTACACCATTATAGCTAAAACAATACTTATAACACTCAATGTCATTGCCATTTGTCAATAGGGGTAGTGCCATTATTTGGGGACTCTTTTGTGCTTATTCTGTCTTTTTCTACTGTATTTCTTTAATTTTTTTCAGTCTTATTTCCTCACATGCATTGCATAAAGATTCGTCGGACTGGCGCAATTGCACATCTTTGCCTTTGGTTTTGCATTTCGCACAACAAAACATAGTGTTAATCACGATTTTGGTAGAAACGATTTTGTTGAAGTAGAAATAGATGATAGTGTCTTTGGTAATGTGTTTCGTTGAATCCGGTTTGTTTACAAGTTGATAGTGAAACGATCTCACCTTTATTATCTAGTGATTACGTGCTTTTGTGTTTGTGTACAACGGCTTTGTACGGATGATCGACGATTAGGTAATAAGTAGCTCTGGGTGTCCACCGTATCACGCTATGCATGCTATGGGTATACACATATGAACATCCCGCTGTAAATTTTGGTAGACCAGATCACTGTACTTTCATCCAAATTTCTTCGAAACTAATGCAGAAACTCCACAGATAATGATATCGGAGTGTTCCAGAAACTATAGTATAGCAAGTGTTGTAGAAATAGATATCTTTATCGATAATTTGGTGATAATATTCGGAGGACGATGCACCAATGTCCTCATTAAATCGACGCCATTTTTTTTTACAAGTACGTCACATCTTCCAGTTTTACTGCGCCTGTGCCATCGCGGTTACACACTAGTCTCATGGGACGCTGGGGAATCGTATACGCTGTGATCGACAATTTTTTGTTTTGATTATAGGTCTCAGTCACATACGGAATAAATCACAAAAGGCAGCAATTGTTGTTTTGATGTTGATTGATTTACATTGTAAAAATGTCTATGATCCAGGCTCTAGTCTAGCTGCCTGGTTGTGCTTTATTCTGTAACTTGTAAGACCTATTTGAGGATATTGCCGCTATGTATCACTTACAATATAAGTCAACTGTAAAACAATGGCCCAATAATATTGTGCTGCCGACTTATCATTAGGCATCTTTTTTTTTTTACCATAGCCAGCCCATATTATTATATTAATCAATGAGAGTGGTTACGTAGCCTGGTGTTCCGTAGCTGTAGGAACCGATATCGGCTCTTTGGTTAAATGTTATACTGTAGTACAGTACTACTACAGGGTCAGAAGTTCATCAAATCATGCAAGAGTCCACTTATATTCTTGCTAAGGATTTGGCGAGAATCTATGGAATCTCCACCATTCAAATAGTGTGTTTTAGACAGATTATCCACAAGAATAAACTTGGATACTTGCAATTTTACCGGCGGGAATCTTTGTGAGAATGGATTCTTGGATTCTCCTTGAACTTCTGACGCTGCAGTACAAAAAGTTAGTGCTTGCCTGTGATAAATGACCATGTACTCATTGTACTACAAACAAAACAAAGTGGCATATCAGTATAGCATCAATGTGCAACATTCAAATTACAGAGTATAGAGGTGTTAATAAAACTATCTACAGTTTCTAACCTTTCTAGACAATGTCAAAGATATACAACATTTTTCAGAAGCCAAAATAAAAGCTTTTCGCATAATTTTTTGTATCATTTTAATGATATGGCTTTAAAGCCAACATAAATAGACCGGGAAGCAGCTTTAAAAAGGACAATTCACTATGTGACTTTGCGTAAGTTATGAAAAATTGCACATTGTGTGTTGTTCAGCAATCAGCGTTGTCACTGTGTGTTGTTCAGCAATCAGCATTGTATGTTGTCCAGCAATCGGCATTCAGATGATAGCGAGACGCTAGTATCAAGATGTTATTGAACTGAATGAATGATTATATAATTTTGAGGGTGTTACTATTAGTTATCCCCTGTTTGTTCATGCAATACGAAAAGATATTAATGTTTTGATTTCGTATCACATGAGGCGTACTACTCTATGAGACCTACCAATTGGCAGGAAATCTAGGCATTGTTTAGTTTTAAAATTGATGACATTGACCTATGAACTAATGTTCAAATCATTTTCAATTTGCTTCTGTACAGAATGAAGATTTACAACAACAGATAATACGTGAGACATTCCATCTGGTGTCCAAGAGAGATGACAATGTGTGCAATTTCTTAGAAGGGGGAAGGTACAAGTATGGAATCGCATGAATGTTTCATTGTTGTATTGTAGGCCCGTTTGTCTGGCTTTGTCTTAAGTGTCTTTCCAAGCAATAATCGCAATATTGAAAATATGCCCCATAAGGTCTCTCCCATTTCAATTTGACATGGTACCGTATTCATAAACAAATAAAAGTTTTTAAAAGAAAAGAAAATATATACGTTTTGCTCATTTTGAATGTTGCATTTTGCAAAAGGTTGAATTTATAAACCCATATTAAGGATATAGACAATGAGAATGGCAAAACGGGATAGCCTTCACATTGTACCATTCACAATCACAGTTCACAATCAACGTTTTACGGAATAAAATGTATTATGATTTAGGGTGTAGAGGGTATTCCAGTATGCCTGCAAACCAACCATCACAAGAAGTTATGGTCAGGCTGACATCAAGGTGTCATGCTTAGAAAACATGTGTGAATATTGGAGGATTTGACAACACAGATGGAAGTTAAATCTATACAATTTTGTGACAGGTTGCAAGAATCCAAAATGGAGATGCTTGCGCAACTGAATAGTTTTATTTCCAAGCACATGAGGCCATCGGCCCAAAGACACAAAATATTGTCACGATTGGCATGATTTACAAAATTATAGTAATTATAGTAACATACATGTAATATAAATACCGTATTATCCCTATTAAGCGCCCAGGACCTTATAAGCGCCCACCCCTGTTTTTCTCAATGACTACCAACAAACAATCCCTTATAAGCGCCCACCTTTTCAAATGGTCAGCATCCTCAAATGACCACTTGTAAATTTAGTACATGAAATGGTCAGCCTCCTCAAATGACCATCAAATGGTCAGCATCTTCAAATGACATCAAATGGTCAGCATCTTCAAATGGCCACTTGTACATTTTATTTTTAGTTCGATAATGAGTTTTAAAAGGTAACATAATAAGCGCCCACCCATAATGACTTTGCTAACTTCCCTGGGCGCTTAATAGGGATAATACGGTATACAGTATTAAACATTGATAATATAATGATCAGTATAATTATAAGTGCCTACTGATTCTTGCCAAACTAATTGAATTGGCATCAATAACTTTTTGTTTACAAAATTCCAAGTTATTTTGTTCACAAGACTCTTAACTAGTATGGATACTAAGATTCTTGCTATATCTCTAATTCTTTAATCCAGCATGATTGGCGGTTCTGATTTCAAGCTGGTATATAGACATTACGCCACTCTATACTTTGTCTTCTGTGTAGATTCCTCAGAAAGTGAATTGGGTATACTGGATTTAATACAGGTGAGAACTGAAAAGTGGACACAGATCAAAAAGTGTTATTGTTGGGAGTTGGGTTAAGGCTCTTTCATATTAGGCGTTATACCATATATTGCGATACATTACTAAGTTAAAAACTATTCAACTGCCATTGGGGTTACAGGCTGTGATGCATCGCATCGACTCTGACGTTCTCCTATTTTGCCACATACCACTGACTGCCATGCGGTGACCCTGACCTGCGATGAATTGCCGTACATTGCTGGGCTACTGCACTGCATTGTACAGTAAATACTTTATAAGTAGGGTCTGCATTAAGGATTTTATTTTGTATAGCAAAAACTGCTTGATGAGTTTGCATATTGAAATATGTTCCAAATGTTGTATTTAAACATATGGCATAAAATTGCTACACATTTCCCAAATTTGGTGGAAAAATGGAAATTGAGGAGCATTTTGCTTATGCTATAGACTTATTGCGGACACTGAATAGCCCCTAATATGAACAAGCCTCACATTCCAAATTCTTTTCTAGTGATAAATGCCGCAAAAGAGCATTTTTAACTACCTGCTACCTGCCGTTTGCAGATGAGACTGTCATGACAGCTATATCCAAAACTTAATTGAACCTTGTGCTCCTTATCCTAGTTGAGCAGGCTGGCAATTTTAATCTTTGAGAGTTTTCAATTTTGTAAACCGGAGCAAATTCCAAAAACAGAGATGTTAGTTTTACTTTTACTTTTGGATAACAGACATGTACTATGATTTCTGTCATTTTCAGACAAAATTCTTAAACAGTATAATTTACAGGTAATTTTAAATATTTAAGGCAATTTGCAGATTTGTCTCATATTGCCTGCTTTTCCATCCCTGTATTTAAAATATTGTGAATTGTGTTTTCCTATACAGGTGTTTGTTGAAACTTTAGACAAGTTGTTTGAAAATGTTTGCGAGTTAGATCTTATATTCCATGTGGACAAGGTGAGTGTTTATCTTCATCACAAACAGTTAAAATACTAATTAGAGACAAATTTTGTGTGTAATTGTATTTTTGTATATCCAGGTGTTTGTAGAAACATTAGACAAGTGCTTTGAAAATGTATGCGAGTTAGATCTTATATTCCATTTGGACAAGGTGAGTGTTACAGGTCTTTTTAAGGTAGGAATGTTTGTGCCTTGAGGATTGTTTTCACTGCAAATAGTTCCTTTTCTGTTTCTTGGATTCTCCCGCTGAAATTGTGTAGTTTGCGCTTTAGCAATAATGATTTGATAGATAGGTGTTTACATATTTTCTTTGTTTTTCTCGTAAAATTATGCGTAAGTATATTGTTTGGTTTGTCTCAAAGTTGTATGATTTGAAAATATTTGTTTTATGGAGGGAAATGTTCATGGTAGATGTAAATCCTTAAAAATCAATTGAAGCTGATTTTCAGAGGAGTTTTTCTGTTGAGCTATAAAGTTGACCTCTTCAATTTTGAGATATTTAAAAATAGCTTCAAAGTCCATTTGATGTGGATGATCACAAATGGTTTCTTTCACTCCCCATCTAAATTATGAAAACTTTTTACTATTCATAATGGAGAAACAATTTTTATACCAACCTTTTATACACAGTATCCCATGATACATTGATGGGAATTTTTCCCTTTATGTCGGCACATGGCAAGAGTGAAATCCAAATAACTAACAACTGCATTAACCTTAAGTGTGGTGTACAATAGACACACACCCACTTGCATGGTGGCTAATTAACTGATTCTATACTCAGTGTTATCTCAAGTTGGAAGTGACGGCAACACATATTTTATATTTTGATTAAACTAACAAATTGGAATAACACATTACACATGGCATCAGCATGGCATAAGGGTGCTCAGCCACAATTGTAAGCATGGGATGGAATCATATGCGTGTTGTACGTGCAGCGGTAGGTGAATCAGATAATAGTGATCGATTCATTCATGTGATGGCCTTTAGTTCCCACCAATCAAATAACAATATCAGCCTTGGTGTTGTAATGCTGCACCTCATGAATAGGTAAGCCCAGAGATCCCCTTTATTAGCTGTTGATAACAAAGCAAAACGTTTAACAAATCAGTGTGTACGCTCTACTCAACCCTACAGTAGATCAATCCAAAGCGACTTTTGTTTACATTTACAAAATTTGTAAAGCGAAACGGCAGATTACATTACATCTAAAAATATATGTGAAAATCAGACTTTTGTGCAAAGCTGATTAGATGAGCATGTAGAGGAAACCATTTTTGGCAAATGTTGTAAGCGATGTCCCCTGTCGAGGATTCGGAAAAACTCCCTTAAATACTACGAAAAACCCTCCCACTTTGACATTGATTTGAATGACATCATCAATCAAGCTCATATGTGGGCACCAAATTGCTGTCCAGGGCAGCACTCGCGTGTTAGCTCAATTGGCGTGCGGAAGGTCCGCAGATAGAATCTGGGTCGGACCACGATTTTTACCCCTCCCCCGATCCACACCAAAATCACTCCACCAGGGTTAGGGTTAAGAAACCAATTTTTTCATTTCGTTCGATTAACCCCAACTCCTCTAAATACTACGAATTACTACACATCCTCCCATGCATGCTTTGACATTGATTGAATGACGTCATCGACCAAGCTCATATGTGAATTTATTTTTAAATTTCTGATTAAAAAAATCTTGTCTTAAGCTCGGCTGATTTTACATGATTTGAGAAATGAAATTCTAACACAATTCTTGAAAAACGCAAAAAGTGGGTTGGTCGGGCCTGTAAAACAGGGGGGGGGGGGGGTCCTCGCCTTATTGCGCTATAATATTGGAGAATTTTGATAACACCTTCTCTCAAACATAAGATTGGCATTGCACCTCCTCTTGGCTGTTTGCTGCTTGAAGTTGAAATAACACTAACATTCAACCAGTTTGCATGAGTTATGTCAAATTGTGTCAGATGAAAACAACTATTTACCCACAACACAAGAAGTGATGGCTAAAGTGGATTTTAGGTGCAGGAAAGTGTTTGCAAGTCTTTGACAGAATATAAAGTGACCAGATGTGACATGAGAAATTGGATTGACTTGACTTGGGACTTGAGGAGAAACGAAAAGGATTTAATTTGATTCAATTTATATTGTTTGTGATTTGAATGGACTTGTGACTTAGTCACAACAATGCATATTGGCATTTAAAATTTGTCCTCCAGCGAGCGCTACAGTCTCTTCATGGATTTCTCATGCCATATTTTTTGGTATATATCTATAAAAAAAGACTATCTCTCTTTTTGTGTTAACCTACACGCACGCACAGGATTTAAAAATAAAATCATTTTTCATGAAAACCATGAATGTTTATGTTCACATTATTTACAATCTACAATGCAAACACTCAAAAACCCAGAAATGGACTTCGTGTAAATTGTGCTACTTTTTGCTAACAAGATATAATTAAGCAGTTCAGTGTTGGTTTACTTAAAGCGTCATATCTTTTTATTAAAATTATCATATAATTCATTAAGTTGTGTCATGTTTGGTCCCAAACAAATTCCCAAATCTAATCTAATCAAGTATTAGTGTGTCTAAAATGATTTCGCTACCCACTTTATAACACTAAACATTGATATCCATACTTTTGGGACACCCTGTACAAAAACAATAACTGTACATGGTATTATACAAATACTACATGGTTAGAGGGGAAATAGTGCAATCTTTTTTCCTGAGGTACTGGCTACAGGCCTATCACCCCGAACCCGGAGGGTGAAAGGTGGTAGGCCTGTAGCCAGTACCGAGGGAAAATAGTGTGCACTATTGCCCCGATCATACCATGTAGTGTTTGCTTTATTACACCTCACTGTGAGTCTGGGGATGAGGTTGTAGGGAAGTAGCCAAAACTACCACACAGGAAATAGCTCAATTTCTTCAATAGCTCAATTTATTATCACTGTGGCCAGCTCAATTGACCAATGAAATTGCAGTATTTATGCCTATTATCTCATGAATATTTATGAGGTGTAATAATAATTATTATCTCTTTCAGCGGCTTAACATATATCCTACATGAGAATTTGCTATTAACCAAATCCTACATTTGACATCTTACAGGTTCACTATATCCTGCAAGAATTAGTGATGGGTGGTATGGTATTAGAGACAAACATGACAGAAATACTCACAAGGATAGAAGAGCAAAGTAAACTAGAAAAATCAGAGGTAAGTTGTCAAAATAAAAAGTAGACTATATTTAGCTCGTACCAAAAGCATAGATAAAGTTATGATTATTTTGGTAGTGGGTTATCTAATAGTAACACCAAATGTACATGGTCCAACATAGGAAGACTCCAAGAACAAAGGCCTAAACATAAGACTCTAAACCACATGAAAGCAGGAATAGGAAGTGGGGAATGTGATCCAACGGGTCTCATCTCAGAAGAGCCAATCTGCCTTACTAGAGTAATTTAGTGAACCAGTTATTGGTTTGAACCTGCTGTCAAATAACACCCAGGCCATCAAGGCCATTGCTGTGTCCTTTTGAGGTTTTGCCTTGGTGCCCTACGTATTCTTAACCATTAGTTGGCCTTAGTGCCCCCTCATAAATTTGTTCAGTGGCCTTGAAATTGGGTGCCCTAATAACTTTGGCTTGAGAGCTGGGTGACCTCTGACTAATTGAACTACTCTACAGCGCACTAATACCCATAGATTTCTATGAGTGTCTGCCACTATTTTAATGTAATATGCCATTGAGCTTCAATCTGTTTTATGGCAAAGATTCCGAGGGACACCTGTACCTAGGGCTTATGTCAAGCGCTGCAAATGAACATGGTTAAACAAATTATCGAAATGGCCAGACAGTTAAGGCTTAGCACTGCTCCATGAACACCACACATATCAATAAACATAAAACAAAAATGTATTTTGTTGTTGTATATTTTTATCAGAAAACTTTTTTACCCAACTGAATTGATGTGATGAAACTTGGTAAGTGCGTGGTGAATGCACAATTAGCCGCTAATACCATTGATATTTGCTACGCCTATGCTGCCACCTTTGTTTGGTAAAAATAGGAAAATCACTTCGTATAGGATCATGTCAGGCACTAATATTCACAGCATCAGAAGGATTGCCATGAGACCACTACAAAAATGTAGAATTGTATTCAATTCAGGTTTTAAGGTCCCAATTTTGTCATTAATCTTCACTCCTTTAATTGGGTAGGTGCACCTGGGGCTCTTTCATGGCTGGATTATTTGATAATTTGCATCGGGAAATTTGGGGATGGCCTTGGGCTTACACACATCTTTTGCTGTTTGGTTGATATAAGTACCGCTCTGTAGTTTGAACATCAATTATTTAGGTCAATATTCATTCTTCAATTTTAGTTTCATAGCCTGATGCCTCACATCCATACAAATTTGCTCTATGAGTATGACATTGCATCATGATAGCTGGTGCATCAAACTTGGTCAGTGAATTCAATTGATGTTGCAGCCAGGCCCTGTGCCACTACACGCTTGCTTATCATTGCAGGGAATAAAGCTTCCCGTGTGCTAGCATCCTCAAATTAGCAATTTGTGAGAATCATCACGTGGAGCTGTCCATCATGTTGCATGGTGATGCGTTTGCCAAGAATAGCGCCACTCTCGACTTACACTCAGAGGCACATTACGTGTGTATGCCCATATATGGGGAGCGCTTGTTTTGCAATGCAAATTTCCTCTCCCAGTATTAAAGACTTCTTGGTGCAACAAAGAACAAAAATACTCACCACATATGCTGCTTGGGGTCAAATGGGATGGAGATATGACCTTTAATAACTGATATTAACAGGGTTTTGTGTACTAATCTGACTTATCAATGTGAGCTGCAGCCCTTGGTTTGCATTTTTTCATTGACAAAATGCTGGAATGAACTTTATGAATGCTTCAGCTTCTCATACACTTATCATACAATGCCTCTCTCTTTCATATCTCATCCGCAGGCCGGTTTCTCCGCAGCACCAGCCAGAGCGGCAGCTGCCGTCAAGAGTATCAACCTTCCAAACATTCCCACGCCAAATATTCAATTACCAAACTTACCGTCATTCAAATGAGAAGAAGAAAGAAGAGGGAGCATACATCATCAAAATCCAAGCTATGAATATTGTCTCTGTATCTGTCTGTCTATGTGTTTGCTGAGGTTCAGTTGAGATTGTCTCACTGCATTGTATGTTATCCAATATCCTTGTTATGTATACTGTACAACTATTTAATTTTGTGGAAGTGTTTAATTTGCTTAATTTCATGATGAGTTTAAGATTTGAAAACAACCTCAAAAAAAAAAATGCTATAGTTTAATCAATTCAAAATTGGCGAGAAATATTTGGTTTTTATTTCTCTGTGAGCAAAAGTAATATAAGTGTACGCGCGATTATGGCCACAGGCGCGCGATTTTGGTCGCACACAGGCGTCATGCATATGATGCACAGTGTGCTTGTTGCCTTCATGGAGCCCGCGTCCTTCTGTATTCATACGCTACTGTAAGAAGGCTTCGCCAATTTGGATATGATCAAACTATAGTTAGATTGCATTTTGGACTTTTCGAAATTAACATCTGCAAATTTGGAGCAAGTTGTGAACATGTTAATAAAACCCTGCCTAAGTAAGTAGTTGTACAGTACTGTACTCACCCATCAATCATGAAAACTATTAGGATTTACCAGTAAGCCATGTCATTATTCCAACAGCATACGCTCAGAAGCATGACGACAAAAGGTTGAAGAATACTGATTACAGCCTCGTCCATAGATGGTTGTGTGATAAACAGCACATGTTAGGAATTCTCTGCAATTCTTCTTGACAATATCAATTCTTGTTGATTGCATCATTATTGATGCACCAATGGTGCAATTACAATGATTGATCAGCCTCCGATTGGTCTTTGTAAGTGCCCCTTAATCAATTATGAACTACAACTTGTTGGAAATGCTCTGTCATTCTTCTTGTCATTAATCCTAATTTCAATTCTTTTCAGTTGCATTATATACATTATCGAAGTTGCAATTAAAATAATTGATCAACCACAGATCGGTATCGCCTCTTAACTCTTTCCCTGACAAATTAATTTTTGAAGAAATTGTGAATTTGCACATGCATGTAAATATCAACTTATAATTTGAATATGAGACTCTGTAAGGTAGTAAAACTATATATATTCTGAAAGCTTATGAATGGCCAGACACTTCTGTGAACATTTTAACGATACCGGACGATCGTGGCGGTTGCCATGGTAACCGTTACCCAGCATGCAATTTTTGTAACATCTTTTTTTACAAATATTTAGTAGTCCTGTATGAAAACTATACTACTTGAGCCCTTCAAAATGCTTTCAAGAGATGGGCATTATAATTTTGAACATTTTGATACAAAATTTGCTGTAGTGGGTTATTCGGTTATGGCGCAACGACCAGAATCGTGTACGATCAGCACGACAAATATAACGTAAGCCCAAAATCCAAAATGGCCGCCATACAGGGGCACAAAAATTCAAATGCCTTCAATTACACTAAAAGGCTGAGCACAAGGATTCCAAAAAGGTATAGTTTGCTATACTTCCGATGTTTGGTTAACGAGTTATAGGGTAAAACGTAAAAAGGTCGTTTTGACGCATTAATGCGTCTATGTTAGGTAAAGAGTTAATCAACTGCCTTGCTTCCGTTGAGGTATCAGGTGGCATCAGAATCATGTAAGCAGTGAACCAGAATTATATTGTTGATGGAACCAGGTGAACACAAAGTCTCTCCTGCTTCAAATTTTAGTTAAAAGGACTTTGTGTTGTGAGGCTTTATATATATCATAACATAAAATATAGCTTGGGACTTGAAAAACATTTTGTGTTAATGGAGACCTTAAATGAACAAGGTTTGTGTCATTGAGAAAACATAGTGTGTATTTCAGATGTATGATATTCGACATTTTAATAAGATTTACAAATTTAATAAGATGAAATACTTCACGTATCTATTCTCTGTGTCAGCTCAAGTTGGGATATGATGTCAGCGTTTTATATTGTGATAGGCACAGCACTTTCTGCGCCTTGGCAGATATTGATCTGTTATCGCGCTGATGCAAACATTGTCGCATTGGATTTACGTTTGCAATATATAATGCGTTCTCGAGAATACACGCTGATGTCACCTTCCAATTTAAAGGGGCACAGGGAGATTGTCGATAAAAGTGAAATTTGAAATAAATCACAGTTTCAATAGATAAGGTATAATAGAACCCGGAATCGTAATATTTCATGGGAGAGGGTTGAAGTGATGGCGCTAGATAGACATTCCGGTGAAGCCATAACTGCTGAATTCTGCAGATAATTTCGATGTGATCTACATCGAAATAACCAAATTGTGAAACATTATATGATATACTGTGAATTAAGGTAAACGGTTTCAGATGGTAGTTAGTATATGCCTAAGTATCACTTTGTTGCAAAAAACCCAAGGTCCTGGAAGGTTAGGGATAAGGTGTTACAAAGTATCTATACATTCTGTCATTTGCCTGAAAAGAAGTTAAAATGGAAAAATTATAGATAGCACTATAATATAGTTATTTCATTATTAATCAGGCAAGCCTCTTGACATTGCAAGTTTGTATTTGAACCAAGAGTAGATATAGTCAAATTCAACAAAGGGGCAAAGTGTGTGTGCATGTCATAAGACTGATGCTTGGATATAGTCATCAGTAACATACGAGCCAATTTTGTGGATAATCAAACACTGTACAATTTTCATCGATTTGTAACTGGAAAAACTGTTTGTAAGTTGCTATGCTCAAAAATATTTACTGAACTAAGATGTATATGATCTTGCACAGTCTTTCTGTGAATGTCAGTCGTTTAGTAAGATACATCCTTGTTGTGAGTCAAACTCATGTAATATGTTTGTACAATTAACTGGGTCAACTTTTAAGTTTTTTTAATTGATAATTTATTGGAAAATATGAATTCAGCCTTTAGTGATGCTTGTTTGTCTAGTGGGACCATCGTTACGTCAAAAGAAGAAGAAAAAACACCATTTGAATCTTAGTATGAGGTTGAGGTAGTGTGAGTGATACGTTGATTGTTTATGTTTGGCATGTTTTTGAAATGAAATTAAAAAGACATTTGAAAAAGCCGTATTTTACAACTCTAGCGACTTTCACATATTTGAAGAGGTATTTTGCAAAAGGGCCTACATCCACTTTGGCGCTTATTGAGAAAAAGTCCAAAAACTGTTTCTAAATATTCAAGATGAGCAATTGAAAAACTGAATGGATTATGAAAGAGGTACACTACATACTAATTGAAATTGAAATAAATTTTAAATGTGCTAGTTTTAATTTTTTTTTAAATCATGTTTACATTTTTTGAAAATTTGGATGTAGGCCCTTTTGCAACAAAACTCCATCTGTTTGTACATAAAGAAAAAATACCACACACAAAAAATCATTTATTTTAATCATTTCAAATAAATAAGTTTGATATTGAAATGTATAGGTCACAATCATATGTTTCAAGGAAATAAAGTCATTTTTTTCAAAAATACCTACATCTCATTGTAAACAGCCATTGAAGTCGTTGTTTTGTTGCAAAAGGGCCTGTATCCCGATTTAATTCTGGATACAGGCCCTTTTGCAACAAAACAACAATTTCAATGGCTGTTTTCAATGAGATGTAGGTCTTTTTGAAAAAAATGACTTTGTTTCCTTGAAACATATGATTTTTCCCTATACATTTCTATATCAAACTCATTTTTTGAAAAAATGCACCATAGCCCTTTTGCAAAATACCTCTTCATTTGTTTAAAGTCGACAACACTCAGATGGGACCAAAATGAATAGGGTTTTTTTTGTATAGAGTGGAACCATCAACCATGTGACCACAAAGTTGCCTTGGCCTTGTATTTTGAGTTTGTATTCTTGCATGAATCTACTAGCTTCATAGTTCTTGGAAGTAGAAACCTACTCAGTGGTTTAAGAAATGTTGCATTTAATATCAGAGTTTGGGTTAAAAGTCCCTCTGAAATATGGAAATGAAAAAGCAGCCTGAAAATGTGATATTGAAATTCATTATATCAATGAGAGAAGTACATAAATATTCTTTTTTGTAACATTATTAAGTATCAATGTGACATCTACTCAGCGTTATGAGATCTTTGACGTTAATGTGCCATCAGAATGCAGTAGACTAGGTGCAAACCTTGCTTAAACAGTATTGTTATGCTTTATTCCATTGTGGACTTGTCTAAAGTCTAGTATCGTTTCCATCAGGGCTGGAAGAAATGTTTATTTCCCAGAAAGAAAGCTAGATTTCCCTATTTTTCTTATGTATCTTTATTTGGAAAAGCAAAATTTCCCTCCAAATACTCAAATTTCCCAGGAATAAGATTCCTCAATTCCCATTTTTACAGGCCTGGTTTCCATGAATGTATTGGATTCAACACTCGCCCCAATAGACGTTATTTGTAATTGGCGATGTCAGGCTAAAGAAGAAGACATACTCCATGTGACGTCACTAATCATAACGAAAGCGAGGCCAATCGTAGTAAATTACGTCACTTGTAATGTAAATTACGTCACAAGTAATTTCCTACGATTGCCATGATTAGTGACGTAACATCAAGTTTGTCTCCCTCTTTAGCCTGACATCAACACTTACGAATAACGTCTATAGCTATCTAACAATTAACTCAATATTGTACTTGTTTTGGAAGTTCAAGTAGCAGCAGTATTTCTGAACCCAACATCATGTGAGTAGCAACATATTTTGTCTTCAATTTTATTTGTTTTATATCCTAATCGTGACGTAACAATATAATTTAGTAAATATGTCAAATTTGTGCTTATATTACTTGTGAAATATATTCATTGTAATGCCACTGAAACTCACAGACCATTTTAGTTTATGAGTCTTATGTGTTCCTCATATGTTATTAACTAAGACTTTTGTATCCATTATATATAATTAAGGCCTTCCAACTCACAACCCATCAATAATATATACATTTACAAAATACATATTGTGGCAGGATGTAAATGTCCAGAAAAACCAGTTGCAGGAAATGTCTTGTTTTAAGAGGAATATTGTCAACGATTGCTGGGTTTTATTTACTCTCAGCCTTCTAAGGTGTTTTTGCCAAAAAGTTCACATTTTTTTCAGGAATTTTACACCATTTCAAGATTTATCACTGGTACTAATTAACTGGCATATCTCTGCAAGTTGGACTGTCTTTCGTATTGATACCTTTTCAGAACAGTAGTTATAACAGGACATAGGTTGGCATAATGAAATGATGGGTAAGTCGAGCAAAAAAAGGTCTGTCTCACATACCTTTGGGGAAATAGCTATGTGATATGCGGGGGGGGGGGGGGGGATTTTCTTAGGAAAAATAGCTATGCTAAATGCCTAAATCCTTTTTTTATTGTGTGTATGGCCCACTTTTTTGTTGCCCTTTCGGAGGCATTTTATTTCCTTTTTTTTGACAACTAAAAAACACCAACCAAAATTGGGCTCATCGCGTAGGGTTATGCGGCAAAAGGGACTCCACATACTTATGCATGTGGGCCGTGGAATATGTGAGACAGATTTCTTTGTCTTGGCCTTAGTAGTGTCCATTTACAATGCTGAATAAAGCAGTTATAACCAGGCTCACAGACTGTCTTGCGTCCGAACTCTGAAAATGTATCTACATTTGTCCAATTCCTTATCTGAAGGGTTTTTCGCCAGTCAACCGGCGGTCTAATTGGTTTATTGAGCCCTCAACAAATGTTTAGTAAGTCTGTAAAACATGTTAGAATTTAATTTTATGCTGCCATATGGTGCGCTATACATCTAATAACACAAATAGTCATTGTGTTGTGTATCGACAGTAATACATTTCTTTAATGTTTTTAATTTGTAAATGCAAGGAGCAAGAAAGAGTGTAAATAGTAACAATTAACTTGTTAACAAAAATTATAATGATTTCAATAATATGATGACATACCTGTTCCAGCTGGTTATAAGGCAATAACATCTCAATTACAGAACTGTTAGTCACCCCACTTCTCCAGACATTCCTCAGACTGGACTGATTTCTGGGGCCAGGGCACATTGTTCTCCCTTTGGGTCAGGTGACTCAGGTTAGGGTGCAAAACCCTCGCCCACAGATCTTTAAACAGCAACATTAAAAAAAAACCTGTTGTTTGGGCTCAGCTGACCCACTCTCTTCACATTTTGATCACACACACACAAATTGGTACACATTGTTTGAAAATGTTTTGACATTTTTTAAAAAAGAAATAAAATTGTTGAAAATTGTTGAAAATTCCCCAACATTTTTACAATTTTATGAAGAAAAAACACTATTAGAAATGCCTGACTCACTGACCATACCTGAGAGGTCCGTTTGCCCGTAGAACAGGGCGCTGATTTTGTTGTTGCCTTATGTCTATACTCCCTGTCATAGTCCCTTGGGCAGAATTCGCGTTATTTTACGCGAGCTTATTCTGTTGTTGTTTGCGGGGCGCGGCGTCAAAATGTGTGACAGGCGCGAACAATGTCACGCGCCGTCAATTAAGGTGTGTGACGATTTCACGATTGACCAATTAGGATGCGTGATTATTTGTTTAAAGGAACCGGTACGCACTTCCGTATTTACGCACACTCGCACCTACGTATTGCAATGCGCACATACGCACATACGTACGCAACTCGAACGTACGCATGATTTGATGGAATTATGTCCAAGGCATTATGACAGGGAGTATATAAATTAGCAGGAGTTTTTGTGATTTCAGTAATACATGTTTTATTAATAGAAACATTTTGATCAGATTGATTTTTAGACCTCTCAAAATATTTTTCAAATGGGACACCTGGGAAATTTATATATATGGGAAATTTATACAATTTCCCATGTAAATAAAATAATAATTCAGAGGTATAGACCTTCCAGAATATTATCGCTACTGTGAGTTTCATGGACAATCCCATACGGTCATTTTTGTCCAATCTTCAGTTCCGGAAGGTCTATACCTCTGAATTTGTATAAGCTCTACCATTTACGGTATTGAGCACTCTATTCAAATGTCTAGTCTAACCAGAAATGGTTGTCAATAATAATAAATATAATAATATACAGTTTATATGGAAAATTCCGGTGCAAGATGCAACAAATGCCAATCTCATTTCGCACTGAACGGAAGATGAGTTTTAAGATTTACAAATGATAATGTTACCATTACAAATGTCAGGTATTATACCATTGATATTGATGGACATACCGACTTTAGAAATGCCTCAAATTATGTTCTCCTTATTTGCATATCTCATTAATTCTATAAGCAGCAAAATGCAACTGCATTTATTGCATTATGCATCTGAACTCTTCCTATGATTATGATGCTAAGTTACAATTATTTTTGCAATTTTTTGGCAATAAGCCTTATCACGAATAGGTAGAAATCAATTGAATATCCTTTTTTGATGCATTGTGGGATAGAAAAGGGGGGAAATTTTGCCCCGTTTCAATCCCACAATGCAACAGAAAAGGATAATCAATTGATTTTTACCTATTCGCAATGAGGCTTATCAAAAAATTACACTTAATTATTATAAGGTATTAATATTGTTCTCAGATACCCAGTCTGAATTGAGTTAGGGGAATTATGGGTAGTGTGTGTATTATGTATTACATATGTTACCAGTCACATCAAAAGAGAGCCTTAGTCAGCAGAATACATTAAGATATTAAAGAAGTAAAGTATGAAGAAAAAAACTTCCGCTAAATATTACACATAAAATTGATGCATTGACCAAATGTATCAAGCGAGGTGTCATTTTAAAGCTTACAAAATACACTTTTGCATAAAAACAAATCTCAATTTTCATTTTGAACGGCAGAAGCCCCACCCTTTTGGTGTGACTGGTCACATATAACAGACACAAAGTGATCTGGTTAGTCACTTCATAGTTGTGCATGACAGATATGAAAAAATAGACAGATATTAACTCAGCATCTGTTTGGTTAGTTATATTTCATAACAGAGAGTTAAACTGGCCATTTTTTCACACATTTTAGGTGAACATAATGATAATGTGTTGTAATACTGTGTTATCTATTGTATTATTTATATGAAAATATTACTATAAAATGTAGAATGTATATTTATACCCACCCACAGTTAGAGTACTTCAATGTAGAGATGTAGCACAACTAGTGTGTTATAACCATCAAATTGGACAATGTATGAACTTACTTAGATCCAAGGCAGGGATTCTTAACAGGTGGTGCATGCGTCACTTGTGGCGCATTGGCACATGACAAGTGGTGCATGGCTTCAAGTCTGAAAAAAAACCACTATCTAATCATGCAAGTTTATATACATCCGTAATTATAAATGAGTGCCAGGAAAGCCCTTCTACACCTTTAAAAATGGCCCTTTTTTGTCAGGACTATATTAGGATAGTGGCACTTGGTGGTCTGATATCTTACAAATTGTGGTGCGTCACCAGATTTAGTTGAGAAAGCCTGCCATAAGTGTTTTCCTATAACACAGCAGCATGATGCCTGGGGAAAGGTTCCAAATTCCAGACCTAAACATACATTTTGCACATTGCACGAAAAGGGACAATGACCTACTTCGCGGCAAATTGCATACAAAAGTGGAACCCTGGACACAAGTCTCCTTTCTCTCATCACTACTATCTCAGTTGATTTGTTTTACTTGCATGTCGTATAATTAACTGCTATTTTCCTCGCCTGCAATAATGTCAATGATGCCTACATGGAATAGGGTGGGACAAGGGATGGATAAGTAGTAGCAAAACAGACTGGTTTTTGTTTGTGGAGGGACATTTAATGTTGCAAGGTCAACCCGCCTCATGATAGTGTCATACTCATCTAGTGTAAATGCTGCCATTTGTGTTCTGTTAGATTTGATGTAGATTTGATGTAGATTTTACTATAATCAAAACAAAGAATTCTCGATCAAATCATATACCATTCCTCAGTGTCCCATGCGACTGGGCGTATCGTGCGTGACCACGTCAATCGCGATGGCAAGGGCAGAGTAAAACCGGAAGATGTGATGTACTTGTAAACAAATAGGTAATTAACCAATCGCGGCCTTAATCAACAAGACCCCACGCTGCGTGATTGGACAATTATGTAAGTTCATGTTTATTCATGCCACGTACGATCGCGTTGTGGTGTGGTTGTCAAGGGCTCATCACGCTGCATTCAAAATTTGGATGAACGCTGGCGTGACTGGAATAAACGTTTTTGAATCGAGAATTCTTTGTTTTGATTATAGTGTAGAGCCCGTATTTAAATCATACAAAGTACCTAAAGGGCAGCTATTATAGGTCATGTGATAAGGAGGCCCATGTGCTTGCATTTAACTTTATCATATTTATTTGAAGCCTACTATTATATGTACATCAACAATTTGGTAGATGTCGTAGGATGAGAAAACCCTGTGTATAAAGTACTATGTTTGTGAAAATAAATATATAGAAGATCCAATAACTATATATACCTATCAGTACAAATTTGTTTTTGTTTTGTTGTTGCTGGTTTTGTTATAGTATCATACCCATCATTAAAACAATAAACAATACAATGGGTAATACTACTTCTATTTTGGATGTATATAATTATTTTGGGTATAATGGTAGTAACTTTTGTTAGACACTGTAGTATCATCACTGCTACAGGTAAATCTTGTCACTTCATATCTATAGTCTATTTATCCATCACAAGACTGACGTAACTGCGTATTCTACTGATTGCAGCACACAAATGTGCGCGCCTCGAGAAGGCACAAGCGTATACACACGAGCATAGAAAGACGGAATAGGCATTATGCGTGTGTGATTGCTGCGCCTGTAAAGTTACGTCACTGTCCAGAGGAAGACAAATAGTGTATGGTAAGAAATAGAGGGTGGTTAAAAAATAGTTAACCCATTTATGGCAGACATTTTCGCCAACCTGGTAAAATGGGTAAATACTACTATAGTTTCATCAGTTCCAAATTAGCGAAGCCTCATTACAGCAGCGAATGAATAAAGAAGGACGCAGGAGCACATGAAGCGCACTGTGCATCATGTGTTAGGGGCCAAAACCGTGTACGTATGGTCATAATCTTGCGTGTAAGCTTGGATTACTTAAGCGTGCGGAGAGATCGAATACACCTATTTCTCGCCAAATTGGAACTGATTAAATTCCTGGGGGTACTCAGATTTGGTGTGGGGGGGGGTGGCCCCTACCCATTTCTAAGGGTGATTTTGGAAAAAACGGTACCCATTTCTAAGGATTTTGCTCCATTATAGACCAAGTGTTCGTGAAAATATCCACAATTTTCGCGAAAATGACCCATTTGTAAAAAGTGACACCATTATTAGGGATCTTCAAGCACAAATCATACCCCATGTTAAGGGATTTTTTGCAAAAAAAGCAACCCATTAGAGCAGCACATCCCCGTATACTGATTTAGGCGAGTCCACCCTTCCCCTCCCCCCCCCCCCCCCACAGGCTGAAAAAGTAGGCAATACAGAAAGCTCCTTGCAGGGAAATTTGGGGGGATATTTTGGCATTTGGAGGGAAATGTTACTCTTTCATTAAGAAATGCATTCCATTTTGGAGGGAAATTTGGAATCGCTTGCCGGGAAAAAACATTTTTTTCAGGCCATGCCCCCCCCCCCCCCCCCCCCCCGGATTAACCTATACTATAGTATTTTGGATGAAGTATACAGGGTGGTTCAAAAAAAGGTAACCCATTTTTATTTTTGGCAAGCATTTCAGTGTCTGTCGTGATAAAGTTTCGTAAAGTCTTTGCATTTTATAAAAGCAGGTGAGGGAGGATAAGGCTGATCATGAGACAGCAACTTGCATCTAGGAGTCATTCAGTGAGAGGTTTTATGCACAAAAATGGTGGTAATGAGAATCGGACAAAATGTCAATCAATGAGAATCCAACAGATTATCAAAAAAAGGGGTGGCAAGGGTTTGTTCAGTAATGATCCCTCACTTGCCACCCAGCCTTTTCATTGGGCATAAAGGATCCATACAGAAACAGGGTATTAATAAGGGGGGTGTGAACCCTCGGGTATAGCCTCCGTAAAACTGCCGTAACTTCTTTGTTATTCATTTAATCTATATTAAAAGTATACATTTTCTTGAAGAAAAGGGTTCAATGAATCCAACCATGAACATGAAGTTGACCATTTATGTCCATTTTGGAGAAAATTATAAAAACACGTTTTTTGACCCATTTTAGGTTTGTAAAGATAACTAAAAAAAGGATTTTGTCAAATGTTATCGTTCTAGTTTTATTATTATTCCCTAGGAAGCTATTTGTTTTGTTTTGAATAACTGATTTATTTTTTGAATTATTGACCAAACAAAAGTAAAACGAACAGGGTAAGTTAGACGGTTAGGACAACAAAACAACAACAAATTGTTGTGTTGCCCTCAAGTCACCAAAATCTTGAAGTTGGGTCAGTCGGCCCATTTTCCTTTTTTTTCGCTGACAAAAATTACTGACAGACTGTGGTTCATGACAAGACAAAATTGTTAAATGTCAATTTGACTAATGTTTCTAGTGTGATAATAGTTAAAAAGCAATATATTCAAACAAATAAATATTCATTTCAAGTAGAAAATAGTAATATTTTAACAAATTTGGTAAAATTAAAATCTTAAAAAATGATTTTTTAGATTTTAGGGTCTGTCTCTGAGATGAGGGCAACACAACAAAACATAAAAAAAGTTAGCGTTTACTGAATGACTTGTTCCTAAATCTCAATTCAAAATAAGTTTGTTCCTGTATCCGGGTATCCCTGATGAGGTTAACGACAATCTGTATGGGGAGCCCTCTTTGGGTTGACACCTCTACCTGCCTGAAAAGTTTGTTCACCTCAATCAATTAAAGTTATCTAAAAGTTTGTTGACCTTATAGTAATATATGAAAATGACGTCATTCTTTTGAAGCCAGTCGGTCAGAGGTCGTTGCTGTTTTATTCTACATAACATATTTTCCTACATTTATACCTTGATTTGGTCATTTTCTCATCAGAATAGTATATTTTAAATAAATAATAGTCAGTTCAATATCAACAACAATGACACCAAACCATTTAATTTATCGGTGTTAAATCAAATATATTTTTATGATGAAAATAGGTAATTCCATGGTGATTTACTAAATAGTTGAATCTAGAAACACAGAAATGTGCGAAAAAAAGAAAACATTGTAATTTTCACATTATCGATTCGGCGATCAGCTGCTTGAGTCTGAAGACATACGGTAAAGGGCGATAACGATTACTACACCGTTATGTGAAATGGAATTCCATATATTGGACTGATCTGACCACGAATTGCTAAATGTGAGTATTGGCTAGCGTTTGCCTAGAATAAGAATTGTAATCTTTGAATTTGATGATGAAGTCTTCACTTTTTCAACAGTCACTGCAGTGCAGAAATTGTCAACTTATGTCAGCTGTCTGAGTACAGACACAGACAATAGACATTATTTTATCAGATTCAGACAACAAAGGGACAATGTTCATGATGATAAAAGCTAGAGTATCTGAGGGGGATTAGGATTATAATAACTAATCGTGGTTCGGAAGTCACGGACCACGGTGGTTCGGAATTGAAGTCACGTGCCGTAGAAATGTCGGTCCCGTGTATCAGAATAGCTATCCCCGAGCAAGTCCATGCCCCGAGCACGTTAAAAACTTCTTCTACGTCTACATCTACGTTGATACACGGCAAAGTCCCAATTCCTGGATATATAACGCCAAGGCCCCAGTTTCCTTGTACAGCCACAGACCTTCGTAAAGAGTAGTGGATCATCCCGGTCTGTATCGGTACGCATAATTCCATAAGTATTCCTAGGTTCCTACGCAGTGCGACTATACAGGGTGAATCCAAAAATATTGTGCACGATTTGAAACGGCCATTTGACCTTGATGCGTGCATTGAACCATGAGTTCTCACATTGATATGGTATACGTATGTGCCTACCTTTTGGGGTGCCTTTTCGCAAAAATTGGTATAGCGATGGGGTAGTTTTCATCACAGACCAAAGCGCCCAATTGGCATAAATTGGGTGTATTTTGAGGCATTTTTGAAAAAAGCGCCCAATTTGTGCACAATTGGGTGCTTTTCTTACAGAATTGGTATATTGATGGGTGGGAAATTAGCCAAATAGGCAGGCCTATAATAGGGAAAGTCACATTTTCGAAGTCCGGTAGGCACATCCACGTACGATTTTGGCGAAAGTACCCCCCCCCCCCCCCCCCCCCCGGCTTGGTATATTAAATGAGCCAAAGATGGTGAAACATTGTAGAAATAAATAATACTTCACAAACTAAAACTATTGCACAAATAAAATGTTCTGAATGTTCTGAAGACACCCTGTTTCTTGATAATTTGCACTGAAAAGTCATTCACATTTGCCTTTAGGTTCAAAAATGATACGGTATGAGTTACGGTCTTCTGCTAAAGGCGTTTTTTAAGACATACAATAAAATGTTAGCTTCCTTGCAATTTAAAATAGAAATCATTTAGTTGTTTGCTGATATTAAGTTATTTTAATAAAGCCTTCCCGACATGGCCACCATTTTGCTGAAGACATGTGTGTGACCTGCCCAACATTTTGCGAACAGCTGTGCTGTCTATAAACCATGTCCATAACAACAGGTGATGCTTGTATTCAGATTTGCCTTTTTTCGTTTGACAACTCGGTACTCAGACTATTAATTACTTATTCCAGAGTGAAAGAATGATTTTTCAGGAACATTTTGACAATTAATGTGATGCTAATTACCATTTTAGCAAAACCAATTTTACTGTGTGTAAATCCCATTGGAATGGCGAAAAACGCGATCAGTTTACGAAACTTGACACAGTTTGCTTATTTTTCAGTTGATTACTTTCATTTTTTGGGAGGATAAACTAGATTAACAACGCCTTACACATACATGTACAACAGGAATTCTATGGTTCAATGCACGCATCAAGGTCAAATGGCCGTTTCAAATCGTGCCCAATTTTTTTTGATTCACCCTGTATTCATTTAATGAATTCTGCACTTTATCGGAAGAAGAAGAAGAAGAAAAGAAAAATAAGCAGCGGTGGAACTTCAGATTTTTTCCAACTAGCCAGTCGGGCAGGTAACTCACAGAATTTACCTGCCCGACAAAAATTCCACCAGCCCAAGGTTTTTTCATAATCGTCGTCGTCGTCGTCGTCGTTCTATGGATCATGGCTGATTCTTTGTGACCTATTGATGATGGAGCGCCACAGTTGTCTATTTTGTGACATGCGATGCGCAGAGATAAGAGATAGATCAGTTGTTTCTTTAATGCCATCAGTCCAACGAAGCTTTGGTCTGCCACGTTTACAGGGGCGGAGCCAGAGATTGAGTTTACCGGGGGGCTGAAAAGAAGATAAAAAATCTTGAATTTTGTGGTGCTGGACTATCCAATGCGGTGCACAGCACCGCCCTCCGAGCTCCGCTCGGACAGGGGGGAGTCTGAGGGGGGATGTGGCCCCCTCATAAGTAGAAAAATTTCCAATTTTCGAACTCATTTGGTGTGATCTGGTGTATACTTTTGACAAAAAAATTATTGAAAAGCCACCTCTCCCTTCTCCCTTTCCTCTCCCTCTCTCTTTTCCCTTTTTTTTTTTTTTTTGTCGATTTTTTACCGGGGGGCGCGCGCCCCCTCCGCCCCCCCCCCCCTGGATCCGCGCCTGGTTTACGTCTTCCTTCGATAGCTCCTTGTATTATCACCTTTTCTAGATTGTCACCCTCTCGTCTAGCAATATGTCCAAAGTATTGTAGCTTGTTGCGCATGATCTTTGTATACAGAGAAGTTTGGTTCCCAATCTGGCTTCTGACAAATTCATTTGTCTTATGCTCTTTCCATGATATTCCTAGCATCTTGCGCCAACACCACATTTCAAAAGCTGATATTTTCTTTGAATCTGCTATTCCGACTGACCATGTTTCAGCTCCATATGTTGCGACTGGAAAGATTAGTGCCTTCATAACATATTGCAGCAAACAATTAAGAGCAAGAATACTTTTAAACTACAATTACATTTTTGTCTTTATTGTATGATGTTCCACTGTAACCCTAGACCGTATTCATCATGTTCTTCAATCCAATATTCTTTAATCTCCTATCAACCTGATCTCCTCTATCATCATGACACACGGTCTGATGATGAAATGATCCTGATCTTACTGTTATTTATATACACTTTGAGCTTCAAAAATGTTACCCGCCAGTCGGACGGGTACCTTTGCATCTTCACCCGCCCGACACGAAAGTTACCCGCTATGGGCGGGCGGGCGGGTCTTATTTCCATCGCTGAAAATAAGAAGAACTTGAAGGTCGTACAGCCGTAGCTCGTCCTCGGTAAGGTTGTAATCAAGACCGTATTTACAATATAATTTATAAAGCCACGATTTACGTTCGTTAACTTAAAGTTAACGAACGTAAATCGTAAGGTCGAAGCTGTCCTTGGTAAATTTGTAGGGCTTAAGCTCGTAGCTTGTATTACGCCGTTGGTTCCGACTATATAATACCGAGGATAAGCTTCGACCTTATTCTCTTGATTACGATTTACCGAGGACAAGCTACGAGCGGAGTGAGGTTTCTTTGCGCAAATAGTTATTCTACCGTGTAAGCAGTTATGTGATGTGTCAATCAAACACCGTCGGCATCATGACACACGATTAGCTCTGACTAATTCTATTGACAACAACATTTAAAGATAGCAATTGATATCGATGACGTCTCCCAATATATCATGACATCATTATGATTGTCGACCAATCAGCATGCGCAATTTTTTCCGGGATAAATCTTCTGTAAAACAATACAAAACATAACACAAAGATTGTTTGCGGAAAGGCATTGTATTATATTATACTATTTTTGCAGAGGGCAATGCATGTTATTACGTATTAAAAAATATAGTGTGAGAAATATTAAAATATTGTTTTGTTGAATATGTTTTCCAAAATGTTGAACAACAACAGCATTATTATTAATTTGAAACACTGTATAAAACAATTTTTGCTGCATTAAGCATGAAAAATTAAGTTATATTAATACTTTCAGGTAAGTATTTCTTACAAAATTCACCTTCAACGCAACATTTAAAAAAAAAAAATTGCTGCACTTGCAATGAATGAATTTACTTAAAAAACGTGATGAGAAAATATTTTTAAAAATGTGGGGTATATCGTATATTTGTACAAAAAGATTTGCAAAACAGCTTTATTTTTAATTTCAACATTGTATAAAAAAAAAATTCTGCATTTGGTACGAAAAATATAGGTTTTATTAATACTTCTAAAACTTGCACATCAATGCAACGTCATTTTAGGCAAAACAAGACAAGCAATGCAATGGCGACCTACACTGTGTCTGCCCATCGCAACGCTCGGTTTAAAAATGTTACTTGACCGAGTTTGCAGTGTTGCAACTCATTCAACAATATTGTAGGTTAACATAACCATTGAGAACGTGGGGAACTATACAGAGCTTTATCATAAAAAGCGTTATAGTAGCTGATGAAAATATGAAGGCCGGGTAGTGACCACGCCGTAGATGAAACTATCACAACACTACAAGACCTTGGACTTCAGAGTTCCCATTGAATTTGTAAAAAAAAAGGTCCGCCTGCCCCGTACCTCATCTCTCAGCTGTGTGGAGGATAACCAAACAATTATTATTTGTTTGGCCTAAGTAACAATATGATACTGGGAAACAGTAGGTATGATTTTTTGTTTTACAAAACAATATGCACCATTTACATCATTTTTTGATTGCATGAAAATTGTATACATGTACACAAAGCATAGACGGTGAAAAGTCCCTTTTCATCGTCTACAATGTATGCACAAAGAGACAACTTTGAGTTGACCCCAAAATTGTAATTACTCAAAATTTAAATTCTTTAAGTGTTTTTCAGACAAATTTGGTCAAAATTTGCATTGAAAATGGTATCACAGAAAAACTTGACACATTTAAATAGTTCTATACTTATTTGATATGTTCTGTTTTACTTGCTTAATAATACTGTATTTATAATGTTCTCCATTATGTGACTTTATTATAATTATAATATGCATGAAGAAAAGAAATCCCATCACCATGGAAAAAGATCGAAGCAAAAAAAATAAATGTTTGTTACATTTGGTGTCATGCATAGCTGGCTAACTATTAATACATGTACCACATACTGCATGCAGTGGTTAACTGCGTTGGCGGAGCTTGAGGCCAGACCACATGGTCTGTTGCACTCCCTCAAACACCCTATCTAGACTATCACTATGTTACTTGCATATGTATAGTTCAGTCAGTTCCAAATGGGCGAAACCTGTTTACACTTTACAGCAGCAAATGAATTCAGAAGAGCCCATTTGTAACTGATTGAACTATACATTTGTAGCTTGTAATGATTGTGCAAAATGGACAAGCAGGTACTGTATGTACAATATACCATTTTATAAATTATAGTGTTTGAATATTTTTGGAATCACACTTAAGCAACTGTAGAGCTTTCCCCAGGCAGGAGTGTTTTAATCTCAGCATCGTGAAGTTGAAGTGTTGCGAATGAACTATGAACCTGGTAGTGGTATGCACTGTGAGCATCATTTTTTTTAAACTCTCATATATTCACACTAATGTCACAATGGTCATGTTCTAGGATCTGTGATTTAGTTATTAACCCTAACCCCGGTTTAGGGTTTTTGACCGGGATCACAATTTTCGAGGAAAAAACACCTTAATCTCCGGGAACCTGCCGGGATTCGATCCAGGGACCCTCCGTTCTCAAGCCCCAAGTCCCAACCACTAAGCACGGCCCTCAGCTACACATTCGCGCAGTATATCGCGCTCACTATATAGGCTTGGTTGACTACGTCATCGAAAACCGACGGCGCATGCGTTTGGAGAGGGACTTCGGATTAGCATTTTTTAGCACTCAGGGGGTTAGGATTAATAGAACACACAAAACAAAAAACAAAAAATTACCATATAACCCTAACCCCGGTTTAGGGTTTTTGACCGGGATCACAATTTTCGAGGAAAAAACACCAACTAAATCTCCGGAAACCTGCCGGGATTCGATCCGGAGACCCTCCGTTGTCAAGCCCCAAGTCCCAACCACTAAGCCGTGGCCCTCAGCTACACATTCGCGCAGTATACCGCGCTCACTATATAGGCTCGGTTGACTACGTCATCGAAAACCGACGGCGCATGCGTTTGGAGAGGGACTTTGGATTAGCATTTTTAGCACTCAGGGGGGTTAGGGTTAACAACAAAAGTTTTAACTCAGATAGATAGATAGATATAATAGATAGACAGATGAGTTATGACATAAATGTATGGATAAATAAAAAAGTAATTTCTAGACAGGTGAAACTGGTTACTGTAAAACCACTTAATTTTGCGAGGGATATGGATTCGCGAAATTAAATACCCGCGAAACTGAAAATGTTAACAATTTGGCATTGAAAGTAACACTAACAGTGAAATTTTGAGATTCGCGAAATTAAATGCACGCTAAAATAGCAGTAAATTCAAATGAAAAATAAGTCATTTTGAAATTTGATTGAAGTTCTAGTCTTGATCAAGTCTCACTAGGATGACAAAACTAAATTAATTCCTACTTGATTTGGAACTCAAAAAACCCAATTCAAAATGAAAATGAACTGACATGACATTCATTTGAATATGATCAAATAAAATTGCCTCTTCAAGGAAGCTTAAAAAATCAGATTAATAATATAACGTATTTATAAAGCGCAACATGTATAAAAACCTCAGAGCGCTGTACACAAATTGAAGTGGGTTGGTTCGTAAAACTTTTCATATGATGAGAAAAACATTCCCTACAAATTGTTGTAAATTTGTGCAATGGTGAACCTGTAAACTCTTTACCTATAAGATCTCTACACAGTTTTCATAAAAAATATAGTAACAAACTGGAAATCTTTAAATAATTTAGTATTTATTTGGTTAAAAAGTGATATTGACATCAATTGAGTATTAATTTTTGTATCCTCTTTTTATAATTCAGCGAAGTTCTCACCAACCAGTTCAACTACACATACTTTTAAATCCACATTATAGGAGCATAGGAGCCAGAAATAATGGTGACTTTTTCAGAGAAAAGTCAGAAAACTAGATAATTTAAACAGAGGATGACCCCATTTTCCTCAATTGAAAATGTAGTAAATGTTCAGACCCTGACATAAAAGGCGGCCTGTCATACATGAAGGTTTGCATGATTGTATCTACAAGATCTCCCCTGAATGTGGGTTAGGACCCTGAGGAAAACATGAACTGTATTATTTGGTAAGCCTGTAGAAAGAGATAATAGACTCCCATCACAAGCATCCTAGTATAGTAGTATTTAGCAAGATAATGTTAAAAAAGACTATAAAGAAGCATGTTCTTAAATTTGGTGTTGTTTAAAGGGGCGCTTTTGAATAGCTCTATAACATTACAACTTATGGTCATGCCAACCATTCAGGTGCAAGAACATGTACTCATTTGTGACATCATGCTGACCTTGAGAATACTCTTCAATGTGCATTACATGTTATAGATGTCACCCATAGTTTAATAACCCTAACCCTGGTTTAGGTTTTTGGCGCATGGAGATGGACTTAGGATTAGCATTTTTGGAGGCAGGGCTCGATTAGGGGTAGGAAATGACCAAATGGGAAAACGACATCTTACGTACAGTTTACATGTGACAATAAATCCCTTACGTTTTACCATGTCACAATACATAATAACAGATCCTCTCTGTTGTAGTGAACACCTATCAACAACGAGAGTCGCTGACCTTTTTCGATTAAAACCTGTTTAGCGAGTTTCATAAACGGGGTTTGTACCATATTCTTGGAATTGGGCTACATTTTGGCTTTGGATGAGGTGTTTTAGGCTACATTTGTGATGTGATGTGGCAACACTGCATATCTGATTAAATATCAAGTAATACAATTATTCAAGTATTTCTCTGCTTCTGCTTATTTTTGTTCTTTAAATGCAATAAATTTAGTATGTTTTCTGCAAATCAGTCTCATCAGGTGTCCACAAGTTCCGTCTTTATTCAGCCACTTCATAGACTATACAATTGGATATTTGAATAGTGGATTTCCCAGAAGGGCCAGATTGCAATTCAAAAGAACTGTAATCAAAAACACATCAGTCAATGAATAAAACAAACAAGTCAATAGACATGGAGGAAGGACAGACTTCAAAAGTATAGCTAGATGAGTGTTTCTTGCCCTTCCCTTTCACAAGTACCATATAAAACTGTAAACATGGTAAAGAGAAACTCTTTAGCCAATATATACAAACAGACAATCAACAGACAGACAAAGAAACAGAGTATCAAACGATCCCATAAAGTGTTATGAACAATATTACATTTATAGCCAGGTCAGTGTAATGCATTATTTTAACAGTAACAATAAGTACATTACAGTTGTTCATATAACTTTGCCTTAATTAACTTTACTGAAAAAGGTGTTTTTTTTGTTAACTTGGTTGTAGACAATCTTTAACAAAGGCACTTCATTTGATGTTCAGAGTTAAAAACCATAAAAACACACATTTTTCAAGTATAATGCTCATATATATAATTTGTCTAGAATATATTCACGCTTTTTGATCGGCAATGTAAATCGGCAAGACAATCCACTTCCTTTAAAAACAAAATATGCTTATAAGATCACATACTAATACCTTTAAGCAAATTAAAAAAAGTACCTTTTAAAGGCAAGCTACCACTTTGGGTTTCTAGCCACACCCAGTTCTCTTGGGGAATTGACAAAGTTACAATTTCTCCATTAGACTGTCGGTCAGTCACCAAGTAACAGGTTATGACCAATTTATCTGTGGTAAAATACCAACGTGATCAACCAGCTCTAAGATGTAACATACTTGATTCCAAAAGCCTTTAATGTTTTTACTCATCACATTGTCCTGACTTTTTATAGTATTATTAACATTAGCTAGAGATTTCCATTCATGTTATATTGATAAATAAAACTTATGACATAACCATTTTTTGTGTTACTACCTATATCACACTCTGCTGTCTGTTTCTTTAAATTTATATGACTGCCTCATTTCCTTTTTAAAGGAATTTTTATTTAGCATTCAGTGGGGTTAGGATTAACATTTCTGTGGACCCAGTACCCACTGCACTGTACATAATATTGAAACAAAATAGAAAGTGAGTACTCCCCCTCTACCCTAGAAGGACTGCCAACAAGGATGTTGTTGCTAAACTGGTACTATTGCCAATTCGTCCTTTATTTACTCATTTCCATTTCCAATCTCTTGCCAATATCCACCTTTCATACAATTTGTTCACCTTGGTCATCTGGTCGTAGATAGTTTATTCACCTTTAAATTGTGGCTTCATTGCAGATAAATGTAGTACTGCTACATGTAGATCCTTCTGTATTTTATATGATTCAGGTCAACAAACTTTCAGTTAAATTCCCTGAGCCAATGCTATGCAAATGTCTGATTTTGTTGGAACTTGGCAATTAGAAATGTGAGGTATCAGTAGTGTTCAAATTAAGAAAAAAATAAGCCTGTGCTATAGGGTATCAAAATCGCCGATTTCAGAGGATAAGGGTGTCTTTTTTCAACCTGAATCCACGCTAAGGGTTGCTTGGGCCATTAGTCACGTGTCATCTTTGTTAAAATAGCCGAATGGTTAGGCCTAGCCGCCTATATAAGGACAAATTTACTAACAATACTGAATTATTTCATATACATATTTCCAGTCTAAGCTCTGTCTTGAGGATCCTTTACTATGAGTATGATTCGTGGAGCTATAATCCTTGTTAAGGGTCACCTTTTCCTTCTTTTAGAATCTGTGTTAAGGGTACATGTAGTTGTGAGAGAGAATTCACACGGATGATTACAACTTTTGTACATGAGTGTCCCCCCGGGCTCACAAGTAATTTTACCTGCTGCGTGGGATGAGCAGCAAATAACATATTGTGTAGGATGTTCCATCAGGTAAACATCTTCAGGGATTTTTACTTATGGATGGTTTTATTCTCTCTCCATCTCACCGTCATATACGCGTCATCTGTGTAATGAAACAAGATGGTGAGTTGAAGAGTGTGTAAAAATAGTGCATAAATTGTAGTATAAAGTGGTTTATTAAAACTAAGCCTACATTTATTGGCAATGAGACAGTTAAAATGTCTATGCAAAAGCCAGTTGCACAATTTGCTGACTCAAACTGATACATTGTGGTGACAGGTTAAAGGGAAGCTGTCATGGTGAGGATTCTAACGAAAATTGAACAGCGTGCGACGACTATTTGAATCTAAACAAGTTGGACATTGGCGCAGTCTGTAATTGTTCTACGTATGTTTACATGCAAGCGGTATTGTGTGCGACTCTACAACAATCTCTTAACCCAATGTGATCGGCGCGCTCAATCATCCATCCTTCATTTGATTGAACGCATTTTCTATCGTGTGATATAAGTGATGTATTAGTTATTAGCTAAGGTTTAGCTGGACCATCAATCGCCGTCAGCGGTTCTTTTCCTCACCATGACCGCTTTCCTTTAATATCTTGTCCAAACTTGAAACAAACAGGTAGTGGGAGCAGCTTAAAATCTAAACATGTTTTTGTATATAACCTGAGACTATGGTATTTTAGTCTCAGATATAACAATGTATTCTAAATTCTATGACATGATTGAATCACAATGGTCAAACAATGCAATTAATTATTAGTGTATTGGGAATGAGTTCTTTGCTCAGCTTTAATTTGTGCGTCTGCGTGTTAATTAGATTCGGATGTTGCCCTCGTGAAAACAACCATGCAGACAACGCGAACGCCGTTGTAGATTGGTGATTGTAGATTGCTGAAACATCATTTAGTCCCTAAACCAGAGCCTAAAAAGGACATAAACTAAATAAATGATTAGAATATAAAATAAATTGCATAAATAAATATTACAAACCTTTTTCTACAATGGTGCTTGAAATTTTAAATGATATTTTTGGTGCGAATTCTTGAAACCAGTGACTACTGTAAAACATGAACATTTTGCATTTTAAATTTCGTGAATTTC
This sequence comes from Ophiura sarsii, assembly GCA_035610835.1. NCBI lineage: Eukaryota > Metazoa > Echinodermata > Ophiuroidea > Amphilepidida > Ophiuridae > Ophiura > Ophiura sarsii. The sequence continues at coordinate 15,957,780 of CM069448.1, read as the reverse complement.
CTGAGGGCATCCATTTTGGAAATGTTCATGCTAGCGAAAAATTTGTTCCACAACTGCAAGCCAGTAAAGAACTTTGCAATTGCGAAATTTTCATGCCGCAAATTTTTCATGCCGGGAAAATGACTATATTGGTAATTTGCGAAATTTTAATGTTGCGAAATGTTCATGCTTTACAGTAATTTTGTGAATGTCACTTTTGAAACTAATATTGTTTTTAATTTGGATTTTTCATTCAAATTTTGTTTCTTTCCCCACTCTTACTACCTAAAAACAAAGTATGCACATTCTTCATACAAGGGTATGTCAGCAATGCATACAGGTTTTAACGTTTTAGGAGTTGAATGAATTGACTTACTTACATGCGTATAAGATGATGCAGGAACATATATATGTAAGTCAATTGCGTTGGTAGATGAGATGTTGAAAACACATCCGCAGTTTTAATCAAGACTTGATGACAAAATGAAAAGACTATATATGTTGGTATTATTTATATATTTTGTCACAAAAGCTGGTATAAAGTTAAAAATAATGTACCAGCTGTATAGCAAATAATACAAATAATTGATCACAAGCATCTTCAAATTGGTCGTTTGGCTCATCATCTGCATCAATGTTCATTGGTAAAATCAATAATATACAAAGAAGAAATACAGTAAATCCTTGACGTCTCTATGCCTAATGTTGTAATGTAAGTAATTTTTCAACAAGGAAGTTAACATGGCCCTCTTACACATTATACAATGGTACCACGGTGCTTTACAAAATAAAAACATAACATTATAATGAAGGTGGAATAGTTGAGTTTTTAACATCTTCTTAAATTGAGTCAGTGATGAGGCATGCCTAATATGACAATGGGCCGGAGGCATAAAATCATTTCTTGGTGGTAGTGAGACGAGTTTTAGTTTTATTGAGACTGAATTTGAGTGTCACAAGGCAGAACGAAGACCAATTCTTTTGGGCACATTACATGTAATCCATGGTCCTTAAGCGCGCCATCATTGAAACATTTATATGTACAATAGTCAAGATGTTTTTTTAAATTAGTGAAAGTTTCTGTTTCTCTTCCTCTTTTGAACCATGTTCTTGATTCAATTTCGATAAGACAATAAGTTTAAAAAGATTGACATTGGCACCAGTAACATCCGATGATCAGAACAAAATAGATAAGTGTACCCTTAGAAATTTTGATTTGAAATTGAATGCCTTGAAAAATATATTTGAAAATATTGTTTATAGAATGAGTGAGTCAGATTCATAATCACATAATGCAGCATGGCCACATAACATGTTTATTTTATTTGATATGTTTATTCACTAAATTTCATTTTTACATGAGGCATACTTTTTTTTTTAATCTGTAAAAGTTTTGCCGTAGTTTGATTTAAAAAAAACCACACAAAATTGGTCGATTTCATTTGCATGCGAACATTTTGTTCACCAATTTCTAAAAAAATGGATCAGTCGGGCCCGTACAACAGGGTTTCTTTTTACATTTTTTTAAAGTTGAATTGAATGAAATTGTAATCCACTTTAATTTTAATTTCACCATTTTACATATCGCGTCTGTTGTCTGGCATAAATTTATGTGACAGACTAGCCACTCCTGACCATCCATGGATGATATACACAACTTATTATTTCAAAATGGCCAAGTGCCCCGCAAGTAGAAACCAGTGGCCAAGTGCCCGCAAGTAGTAACCAGTCACTGAACTTTCATTCAGTAGTGCGGTTTGGGTATTTTCAGACTTGAATGAGTTTCATTGAGCTTTGTGATGAATATGATGACATAAGGAACTAAAATATGATCAGGGGAAATTTGGAAACTTTTTTGTTTGGTCATATTTGTGAAAGTATCATTCAGAAAGGTGAGTTTGATGTGAGTAGATGATGTCTGAGTCTACAATGTATGGACACATTTTTGTGATTTTTATGCTGACGATTTTAAATATAATTCTAAATGCGTATTGATAATTTGTAGATAATTCATGTTTTGTCTAATAGATTTGTATGATGTGTTCAGCATGGCACTTCATTAATGTGACAACTGCTTATCTGTTGTGGAGAGTACAATGTGTTGTATCAAATTAGATTTGTGCATGTAGACTATTGTGAAATTTCAAATGAAATTCAATGATAAGAACTTTCTATATCTTTCTTTTTCTAATGTACAGATTATCTGATAATCTCGTTGACGTCATCATCGACACCGCCATGAGTAGTTCACAACTGTAATGTAATACAACTTACCATACAAGATCAAAACACTGCTGACAAAATTGAGTTTTGTCTGAAAAATGTGGAATATAACTGTGATGGATTTAATGAGGCTGTTTCATCACGCATCTAATACCAATATGTTCTGCCCTGCTAACTGTTCGGGGCATGGTGATTGTCTTAATGGCTCATGTATCTGTGAAGTAAGTTACTTATATTTACTTTTACTTTTTCATTGTTTTTGTCAAACATTTGTGATGCGATCTGTGAAAACCCGTCGGATGTCGCAAAATGTGAACTAGGGATAATGATAAAATGAAGAAGAAAAAAATGAAGATTTTTTTAATTTCTTTTTTTTTAAAGATTTGTTTAGAGAATTAATGTCCAATACTTTGTGTCATCATCTTTTATGACATTTTACCTTCAAAAACTTACTTAAGTCACTTTCCTTATTAACTTTATAATGTAATATTCTATTGAAATATGTATCTTTTTTGGCCTGTTTTCATGATTTCTTGTTTTGTAGCTTTTTATGACATCACAATCATCATTCACTCATAACTTTTTTTGTAGTGGTCGTAGAAAAATGATCGAAACAGTTCTGTTATCAGCACAGTTTCAGCTTTCTTATGATATAAATATCTCCAATATAAAAAATCCCACCATGTGGCGGGTTTTCACAGATCGCATCACAAATATTAGGCCTTTAAAAAAATGGTTGACTTGCCCTTTGGGACCGACCCTAAAAATTGAAAATCTAGGGTCGCCATATCCCTGGAGCTACCTTATCCCACTTTGATCCCACATCCCCCTGAAATGTCCAATTTGTTCTACAGCCCCTTATTTTAAAGCTTATGTTATCATCAGTTGTAACTTTATAAAGAAAGTAAGTTGTCAGTTGAGTCCATGGAAAAAATGTTGGTCTCTGACTCCAGCTTACATACATGTATGTTACCGTACATGTACATTTGGTACATGGTTAACAGAAAAAAATGAAAAAGAGGACAAATAATGGACTTTCTTTATCAACGTGAATGTCTGAAACTATGGAATCCGGTTATTTTATTGTATTTCAGGTGCAATATAAAGGTGGGGAGTGCTCAGATTTTAACAACGCCTATTTCATCGCTTTTGGCATCATATTCTATCTGCTCAGCATATGCTGTACAGTACAGTTGGTAAGTAGGCCTACCAATTTGAACTTCTTCTGTCAGACCGCACAGAAAAGGCCATACTGTAAAAGTGGACATTTTCGCGCTTCTTGTTTTTATTTTCACGATTTTGAGCTTCCTTACGTAGACATACAAAAGGAATATATTCGCGTGTTTTTATTTTCGCGCTTGCTGATCTTAGCGTGAAAATAAATGTAGCGCGAAAATAAATGTAGCGCGAAAATGTTCACTTTTACAGTAGTAGTTTCTGCCCCAAGGGTAAACCCTACCGCCCAATGGTGGTTTGTGGGAATTAAATTACCAGGGGGTGAAAATGGGACACACTATTACCAAAAGAAAGGGGGACCTGCCACCCTAAGGGCCAAGGCATTGAACCTAGGCCATGGACATGAGAATCTAAGACACATACTGCTAGACCACACTGGTTATTAGTTCCGATCCAAAAAAAACTTGTTTATCGCCCCAAAACATTGATTTGGTCACAATTACATCATAGCTTTCCACAATTGTGCAATGAGAGACTGAAAAGGCTAAAACCATATAATAGTTAATAGTAATGTAGTGCTTTGGAAGGTTAGGGGTTGGTATAAAACCTCTTATCACTGTGTTGAGACATTCTAAACATTTGAACATAGGCTATCCAAAGTCTAAAGGTCATGTAAGCTACCTAGAAACCCCTTAATCCCAATGCCCATATGGGACTTTGTGTATCAATCAATAAGGAGTTTTAAATGCAGCAAATTATGACACCCTCCCCAGTCATCGTGACCCTTGCCCCATCACTTGGCCAGTCAGCTCAAGCCTCGCCCCTTTTTGTTCCCCATACAATTGAAAATGTAAAATTTGACTTTTAATGTGATAATTACATAGTTTTGCCAAGTGTTTTGTTGTGCTTGGGAATGTAAGGGTTAATACAGACTTTACTGTAAATGTAATAATTTTCTCCCGATTAATGTTTTTGCGCTTTGCCATTTTTAAACTATTTTACTGTTTTTAATTCACAATTTCGATTTGTAGCTTTATCACATAGACCTATAAATGCAAAATAAATACATTTGTATGTTATTATCTTTGCGGTTTCCAATCAAGCGTGAACAATATATGTAGTGCAAAAATGCCCACTTGCACTCCCTGTGTGACATTCTAACATTTGAACATAAGGCTACTAAAACAAGGTATAAAGGTCATGTGGGCTAAATTATTAAAAAGATATTATATCTTACATAATTGGATTACACAGCGGATATTGTACCTTTAATCCCTCACATAATAAACAAGCCAATGCAATCATCCAGTAGTCTTGAACTTATTGGTATATATCCACATAGATTATCAAATTTACCGGATGAGTAATATCTCCACTATAATGTCGTATCAAGAAATAATCTTACTTTTATGTACTATGTTATTGTATGTACAAAAAAATGTATGTCCTGGTCTCACCTGTATTGACTTGAAAACAACACGGTAATCAATATATGGACTTTAGTAGCCTGTTACAACAACAACATACCGCTTACACCTATATTGGCTGTTGTGAAATTTATACTCTAACAAAATTCAAACATTCAGAACATGCCTTCAATTTAATACATGAATGATGTTACAACATTTATTATAGAGTACAAAAAATGTTTTACATACTACCCGTTTGAAACAGGGAGCAGGGACTTTTTCATTTACCCAGGAATTTATAAGCTTGTTTACCCTGTTCTGATATTTGAATACTCCTTAAAAGGCCAATCCAATGTATAAATGTCATGTGGGCTGAAATTAAATGGAGTCCGGGGTGCGTATGACATTATAAATGGATTATACAGCTAATGCCCGTCTCGGGGGGGTCACTCAAATTAATTTTGGGTAGGGTGCGATCCAGGGTCACAAATATGGAGGCTTCAGAGCGGACTTTTTACGAAAATCAGGGTCTTAAGAACTGATTTTCTCCCAAAAAATAGGGTCATTAAGAACTAACTTTTTCCCAAATTTGTTAATTAAGAACATCAATTTTTTAAAAAATTAGTTTTAGAACACAGTCTTTTAAAAACAATTGGGGCTTTGGAATGCAAACATCATGATTTTTGAATTCGTAATAAAATGGAGGTCTTATAAGAACTGATTTTCTCAAAAAAAGTAGGGTCATTAAGAACTAACTTTTTCCCAAATTTGTTAATTAAGAACATCAATTTTTCACAATATTGGTTTTAGAACACAGTCTTTTAAAAAAAAAGGGGGCTTTGGAATGCAAAAATCATGATTTTTGAATTCGTAATAAAATGGGGGTCTTAAAGGCTGATGCAGGCTTAAGAGCAAGCAGAAGATGGTGAAAAAGTGGGTCTTCAGGGCTGCACATACCTTTCCAATGTTAGTGCCCCCTCCCCGGATGCATGTAGATCAGACATAAACATGACGTCTGCTACTGAGCTTATTTTGGGAGAAAATTAAACCAGTGATATGATGACGATCCAAATAAAAAGATGCTTGATAAAAGGTGCACTCTGAGTAGAAGACAAACATCAATTTGCTGGTTACTACCTGAGCAACACGGACCAGTCTATAACAACCACCACCTGCTGTACTTGCTCTCATCTCCTAAAGGTGGCATACCAAACTATTGCAAATGACTTGAGACCTGATGAATTTGGTTTTTCAGCAGCGCATGCCGCATGATGATTAAAGCAGAAACTTCCTATCAACTATTCCCCTATTCCGCTTCTAGTAAAGCAGATGACAATAATAGTATACCCAGATGTGAAATGCATATCCCCGGATATAATACATGCTAACACGATCAATTCGCAATTGATATGCTTGTATAATATCACCTGTCTGAATCTAGATGTAGCATAGACACGTTAGAAATGTTAATTAAAGGTGCAAGTATGAGTTCTAAGGGGGGGGGGGGCAATTTTGTGTACCCAGGTACCCAATATATTTTTGGGAGTGTACCTGTGTACCCCCCCCCCCCCCCCCCCCCCAAATAAAAAAAAATTAAAAAATTGTTTTTGTTTTTATTGTTTTGGATTAATGTTCACTTTCAATTCCCTGGGTGCACACCTAAGGGACAAACGGTATGTAATGTACACTATCAACTTCCTGCATTCCCAATAAGAATCTTTAATCAAGATGTTGTTGCTTTTGGAATCAATCATATTTTTACATTGAAAACAGTGTTGAAAAAATCATACTTTTGATATAGAATTAATTAAATTATTTTGTATAACATCTTAGGTTAGGAGTTACTATCCCAAATGGTGTGGGTCAAGAGGTATTATGTGTGTTATTAAGGGTCAAATACGAGTCATCTAAGGTCCTGTTTTGGAGTTAGAAAAGATAAAATGTTTATTTTTTATTTTTTTAAATTTCGGTTATCCATTTGGTACCCGGGACTCGACACTTGATAATAATAATAATAGCATTTTGAAATGCTTACTATTTAATAGAACCTACTCGTGTTATATTGTCCGACATAAATATAAATTCTAGAATAGCGCATGTTGTTGTAATACCTGCGCATTTGCGACAGTGTCTGTAATGCAACACTAGATCAAATTACCTGTCAAGTCAATAATAGAATGGCTAGCTAGTCATCGCAGACAATTTTACACCCTGAGTGAAATCATCATCGATTTTGTCATAACTTTGGAGGCCTGAAAATAGAATAAAGATAAATTAAATCACAAAGTGATGTAGCTTTTATACAAAGCGAACGGAGTCGGATAAGGCTAATTTGCATTCCACAAGACAAAAAATATATGACATGAATGTATTGGATCCATGGAATTTCTCTTAAATTAAATCACAAAGTAATATTGATATTATACCAAACAAACCGATTCTCGTGGAACTGCATTCCACGAGGTTGAACAAAAACCAGCAGTAAAATAAGAATTATACATACATATTACATGATAAAATACACAAAAACAGCACTGAGAGAAACACACAGCCCGACGCCACACCCCCCCCCCCTCAAACACACCCACCCCAACTCACCCCCCACATACACCACATACACACTACCCCCTCTCCCTCCCCCAAAAGATATTGCACATAAAACATGATGAACCAAGTCTGATAAGGCCAATGTGCATTCCGCTAGACAAAAATAAATGAATACCTGAATAAATTGTATACATAATGTATGGAAGCTGTATACTTGCCATGAATATGAACTTTTGAATGCTATTTATAAAAGATTGTTTGTCTTGAAAATATGATATGAGTTTACTGTAGTGTAATTACTTTGTATCAAGTTGACCGCAGTGATGTCAGCCTGATGAGCATGATGACGTCTATTTTCACCGTAATTTCCAACGATAGAAAACTTAAGCATCACTGAAAAAATATTTAGGGGTTTGGGATTAAGTGTTATTTAGGTCCCAGATGAGAGAAACTTTGGTAGTTTTTCTATTGATACATGTGTTTTGGAAGAGGAATATCTTGATACATTTGGTAAATTGGAAATGAACTGGGAAACATTTTCAAAAGTTTGGATTTTGATCATATCAATTTTGGGCTCAGTGTGATTGTAAATGTTATGCTTTGTGCCAGAATCGGTATTGAAAAGATAGTTGAATTTATTGGCAGCAAGGAAAAATGAATTAGCATGGTCAAAATCTCCCAGGAAAATACCTTCTTTCTAAATGGAGAGGGATGAGATGGTTTATAGCTATAAAATGGCATTGACAATTGACAATTAGCATTCATTTGTCTTTGATTAATGAAATTCAAAAAGGTTTTTTTCTCCATTTTAAGCGTTACTGAACTTAATTGATTAAATATGAAACTTTATTTTTTTAAATCATTGTTCAACTATTTCTCTTACAGGTACTATGTATTCGCTCAGAGTTTCAGAGGGCCAAGAATCCATCATGGGCTAAAGCTATGAGGCGGGTCACGACTCAGAAACTGATCTATGTGTTCATCATACTTGCAGCTCTCAGTAGAGGCCTCTACTTTTCATTACAAGTAAGTTGGTGAAACCTGTGTTACTGTTTATCCAACAAGGGAGGGGAGAAGGAGGGAGCTCAATTTGACAGGCTCGTATCAGGGATGCAAAATTTCCTGACATTTCTGGAACTCCGGAAATGAAGCCATAAAAAAAATCCGTAAAGGGATTGTTTGGTTTTTATTTTTTATTTTTTAAATTTGTCATTTTGTTTGCATTTGAGAATCGGACCGGTTGATGATATTTCAGCATAAAAAGAGGCAAACATTTTTGGGGGGGAGTGAGACCTGTACCCTGTTACGAGCCCCCATAAATGTTTGATGCCGCGCGCAAACGCTTGGGCCGTCTGGCCACAAGCTCGCGTAAAAAAATGTCAGGAAATGGATCAATCACCCACTTGCATTCCTGTCTTACATAGGTTAGCACGTTCAGTAATGCAAGTTGTCAGGAAATGGAATCACTTTTTCTTAATATCAGTTTTCATTGGTAATCAATAGCAAAATTATTCATAATATATCATTTTGAGTGATTTTGGCCATTTTCAGGAAATTTATTTGGATGCCGTTAAAAACCAGGAGTGCACAGAGTGACTCATCTTCTTCAGGAATATAAGCTTTTCTTGAATCAAAAAGTCCCCATTGCTTGTTCCTGCAGTACACTTGGTGCTTAAACTTATGAGGTGTGGTTTTGGACAGCGTCTACTCAACTTGCAAGTACTATTGGGTGTACTTTTTAGCTCCTCCTACACTGTGTCAAATGCCTTTCGGTTAATTCCATGATTTCCAGAAAGGGGATAGTATTGGTTTATTTTTGATGTATACATATGGTTTTGACAGAATTGCAATTTAAAAAAACAAATACAAAGTATATGGTTGCTAATTTTAGGTTTGGTTGGGTTAAAACAATTTTATATTCAATATTCTTGACACTCAAATTGTGACAATGGTACAAACTTTTTGAGACACCTTATAGCAGCCTCGCAGGCAGACGAACAAGCATGTCTTTTTGCAGCGTCTGAAGTACTTTTCAATTTCCTTGAGAGGGTGTTAAGGTTGCTGGTTATCTTGTACATATCTTGTTATCGGTAGGCAGGATTTGTTTTTGCAAGCCAAAATGCAAAAAAAACCTGGAAAGACTCTCACATGTTGTTAGCAATCAATAGCAGTACTGTGTATGGCATACACATACATGTACATGTATGGCATACATATTGGATGTCTTTATTGAGGAGTATGACATGACATTGAGAGTTGCTAAAGGGATGGGTGATGCTTACAAGAAACCATCCCCTTTGACACCTCATCTTCATGTACAGTTTCACACCTCGGCTGCTCCCAGATGAGCTTCAAATCCAAGAGGTTTTTAAGTAGCAAAAACTGTCAATCCATTTTTTTCTCAATAATAATACATTTCAGAATCAGAACAATATAAAAAATAGCATAATAAATGTAAAGCAATTTAAAAAAAATTAATATCAAATCCTAAAATCAGGTTCAGATGGGCTGCAAACCCTGGTCCCATATAAGTATTTTCCCTTTCTTAACAAATTCCATGTGATAATGGTGCTTTGAAACCACTATATCACGTGAAACATGCTCTCATGATCATGTGTAATTGTCTACCTTACTTCCTTATCTTTTTTATTTGTTCCAAGCAAATAAAGAAATTATTCACTCTGTAAATTGTACAATATGAAAGTGTGATTACACAAAGGACAAAAGAACTGCAAATAAAGGTACGCCTTATTACAATGCCATATCATTTTCAAGTATGACACATTATCGTATTGTATGGGTCAACCAACTTTTGGGTTGACTTTGATTGGAAACAATTTGTACTCAATTTTGGCTATGACATTATTAGATGTAATTAGTTTACAAAGTCGTAAATATGTTAAAGGTTAGATTAAGTTTTTGGAGTTTTTGGTTTCTCTTGAAAAGTTAGAAGTCTAATTGAAACAATTATTATGTTCTTATAATCTTCCATGCCACACATTGTATGCAGATTAATTTACAAATAAAATCCTGTATCGGTATGTGGGATGTGTTTTCTTATATTCGACAATATGGAAATGATAGCTTTTGATTGGTTCAGCTTACATATTCCCCAAAATAAGGGCTTGTTGGATAGACCGACACCATGCCTACCATGCACAAAAGAACCTGGTCTATGAAATGTATTGATATGTGAAACATAATAAATTCACCGTATTCAATAAAAGTCTGTCTTGTTTTTTATTTATCAAAGAATGTCTATGCCAAAAAACATCAGCATTCATGGGCTTTCTGGCAGTTAGTAAATACATTGGAAAGGATTAAAGGTATATGACCCGATCACATTTTCATAACAGATATTTTTCTCAAACATATATATATGGAGATTTTCATATCATTTGAAAAATCATATTTTTCTGATTAACATACTGAAATTTGACGGTCCAAATCAGTATGATTACGAAGAAATCGGTGAAATAACATCGAATTACCGCGAAAGGTGGTTATAACCACCAATATAGTTTGTGTACAACTCAATGGGCACATTTCACGGCATCTTGTGCGTCTAAAATAAGAACCATTAGAGTTATGCAACTCAAACTTTGGAATACAACTCTTTTAAGGATGACCTTTCATGTAGAATAGAAAACTTCAAGTTGAAAATCGGAACATCTACCTTTAAATGCAACAAATCTTTAGCTTACCTTCATATTCATGATTGAAAGTATGTTGTCCATTTCCAATCGCCTACAGTTTTAAATACTAAAGCGGCCTTAATTTTCTTGAAGACTATGTATTTATGGTGTTTTTTAATCATTTCCTATTAGTAACTCCTTTCCAGAAAGGCCATGAATGTTGAGTATTTTGCATAGACATTCTTTGGTAAATAAAAAGCAAGACAAACTTTTATTATTATTATGCAAAACTTGTAGCCTTCAAACTTTAGTGTTAGAAAATACTGTTGGACACTTTGTAGGTCTAATGTGAGTTGTTCCCCCTTCTCCACCTGATCAATGTTGGATCCCACAATTTGTCCACATTCAACACATGACCTCGCAACATTGATAGGTGTGGACATTTTATAAAAGATGCATTATGATACAGCTTGCCAACCGCCTTGGGGGGGGGGGGGGCAACTATTATGCTGTAATTATGCAGGACCAAGAATTGTCCAGACAACCCCCTAAATGCCTTTTTCCTCTGAAACCCAAAAACTCATTTTTTGAGTGTTTTTCTTCCTAATTTGAACCCTTAAATTAGTAAAATATTGATAAAAGGGGTGCTTCCACAAAAAGGGCTGATTTTGTACCCTTAAAGATTAAGAAGGGCATGCAGGCCTGGGGTCATTGAGTTATGACGTACATGTAGCGCTTATCACTAAAACAATCACAGGTTGTCAATATTATGATGCAAAATTACAAAAGAATGGACTTTAACTTATAGTTAATGTCCATATCTTAGATAAATACCTTGTCTGTGAAGTGTTAGTCTGAATAAAGGTTACAAACACACTTTGTCAACTTGTAAACTATTACACTTTAAGTAAGCATGCGTGATGCCCCCCTCTCCCCCCCCCCCCCCCAAAAAAAATATCGTTTTTGAGAACGTGTTAAGGGGTCTCAAACGTACCATTTTCAAGAAAAAGGGTATTTTTATCAAGAAAAGGGCTATTATTTACAAGAAAAGGGTACTTATGTCAAAATCCTATCGATGTGTTTAGGGTCATTTCGGGGAGAAAACACTCACAATCATTTGATCTCGAAATATGGCTTCAGAGGCAGCACTCGTTGGTCACGAATTAATGATATTTACTTTTCTGATGTTAGTGCCATCACTGATTTATGGCAATCCTATGGGAATCTTGTGGACCTGATCAGGCAGGCAATCATATGCTAAAGAAAATCTTAAGATTCATGAAGCTGACTCCATGGCGCGATCAGGTATGGGCGGGACTCCCATGCAAGGTGACCCAGGTTCTAGCATAGCCAGACTTTCATCCCCTAATTTGACTCATTTTTTGCACCGATAGTTTAATTTTCAAAAACACGCCTTGGGGTTAGAGTTAAAGGCATAATTACTTTATCCTAATTATTTCAAAATCATGGTTTAAAGATTGAAAATAAACGTGACAACTTATTTTTCACTCTAAATTCACTCTAAAACCATGATTTTGAAGTAATTAGGAATCGTATCACTCTGTAACTCGGAATATATTTATGATTTATGATCAGAATGTAAATCTGCAAGAGAATCTACTTTCTAAAAAAAATCACTCACATGAATAGAGGGCGCTCCCTGGAAAAGATCACATAATATGCCTTTAATACATGCATCCCTTGAAACATAGCGACTGGCAATCTCATTAACTAATGTGCAATGTATAATGCTGCAGCATGCTATGAGAGCACAGCCTCAACATCTAAAAGTGCGTTCACCTACTAATACTAATTCAATCTATAGCGTATTTCACCACCACACGTCATCTTCATCGCAATCCAGCGTGGCTGATAAACCGCTTTGATCTGAGATGGCATTGTTCGTCTACGATTATATGGCGAGCACTCGTTATAAGTTTGACGAACTCCACTTTATAACGCTGTTTATTTGCATAAGATGGCTTGATATTCCTCAAGTGGAGCTTTACTATTGCATAGCAATTTAGTTTTATTGATTAGAAGCCAGTATTGGCGGCAATATAGGGCATGAGATCGTTCCAGGGCCCACATGCTATATAATGTAATCTAATGTGCCAAAGTCCATGGTTATTTCTTTGGAAAACATATGTGACGCGATCAAGAGAAATGAGTCGGATGTTGACCCTGGTCGAAAATGAGTTTGTGTACAGTTTTAAAGAAGACACCTTGAGCTTTCAGAAACTGAAAACCCCATGTCGATACGACGTTTTGTTCCAAAGTTATGTCAAATTGTATACATGAATTTCCATCAAAACTTATGTAAGCCGCCATTTTGAATTGGCCATATCTCAATTTGGGATTCCCCGACATCCGACTCATTCCTCTTGATCGCGTCACATATGGGTAAATATTTTGTAGCGCACACATAATGGATGGTTGGTCGCTGTCCAATATTTGAATGATGGTGGACAAATGTTTAAAGTAGTATAATACACTTGAAATTTAATTAAAGCTCTGGCGACAAAAAAAGAAAAGAAACCCTGTTGTGTACGGGCCCGACTGCCCCTTTTTTTAGAAATTGGTAAACAAGATTTTCATGTGCAATTGAATTAAATGACCCATAATTTTGTTTTTCCTTATTAAAATATGGCAACATATTTACAGATTAACAAAATAATTAGTCATTTTCAAAGAAAAGAAGTAAAAAAACAAAAACAAACAACAACACAGACCAACAACAGGTTTTTTCCCCGTCATCGCCTCACAGACATTTTTTATAATACCACACTTTCAACATTATAATACTCACTGTGGCTTATTCTGAGAACACTGAAAGTTTATTGAACCCTGTTAGTAGTATTGTATAAAGGCAGTTCACATTCATGATTGATATGGGCCTTTTTTTTGGTTCAGACTGTTTTGTAATTTTTATGAGTAGAAAAATACTTGGGTGTAAGTTGTGCCATATATCTCATGGGCTTATGCTGCAACAAGAAAGGTGCAACGTTGTCTTCTACATATTTCAGTTACAGTTTTCCACTGAGGGGAATTAAATAAATGATTTTCTAAGAAAATTGCAATTTGAGATTTTCTCTGATCATCATCAAATGTGTTATAGAAAATGTAATAATTGAATACAAACATTATAAGAAGAACAAATTCTGTAAGTTGTGAAATATGGTATTTTTGTGGTATTTTTAAGTAAAAATTAATCCCGATTCGTAAATAAAGAGCGGGTAGATGGAGAAGGCCAGTGGAAACACATATTGGTATATTCACTAGGGTAGCACAAATTGTTCAACCTTTTATAGTTAGCTTGAGATATTTCATTCAATGCTGAAAATTTACTTGTAGTAATCAATGCATGTACAAATGTAATACATCCAGGAGTATACATGTACTTTCCCCTTATGGCCTCTATCTCAGATAAAGTGATCATGATTTAGAACTGCATTTATATACTTGAAAATATGAATAAATGGTATTATATTCTTTTCTTTTTTTACCATCTTATCTTCCCTGCAGCAATACATGTCTACATCATGGGCCAGCAATTTGCTTAGCATCTATTACCCGCTTCTCTTATCGTGCTGTTCTCTCATAGTGTGCTTCTGGGCAGAGGTAAGTTTAAATCATTGAATATGAGCTTTCAAAACAAGGGGTGTTCTAAGGGTACATCTACGGTACGGGCCAGCAATTTGCTTAGCATCTATTACTCACTTCTCATATCGTGCCGTTCTCTCATATTGTGCTTCTGGGCGGAGGTACATGTAAGTTTAAATCATGGAATATGGGCTTTTAAAACAAGGGGTGTTTTAATGGTACATCTACGGTATCAGCCAGCAATTTTCTTTGCGTCTATTTACTTACTGCTTTTATCATGTTTTTCTCTAATTGGGTGCTTCTGGGCGGAGGTAAGCGTAAACAACATTCAACGTTCTTAGGGTACATATACGTCATGGACCATGAATTTGCTTAGCATCAATTAACCTTTTCTCTTGTCTTCATGGAATTTGTTTTAAAACAAGGAATGTTCTTAGAAAACATCTCTATGCTCTTATCGACTTGTTCTCTAATTGTGTGTTTCTGGGCTGAATCATCATTCAACTTTCAAAACAAGGGGTGTTCTTAGGGTACATATCTATGTCTTGGGCCAGGAAGTTGCTTAGCATCAATTAACTTCTTCTCTTGTCTTGTCATGGAATCAACTTTAAAACAAGGGATTATCATAGAAAACATGTTATAATCTATTGCTCTTATCGACTTGTCTGGGCGGAGGTATAACTATAAACAATATTCAACATTCAAATCAAGGGGTGTTCTTTGGGAACTATCTACGTCATGGGCCTGCAATTTGCTTAGCATCTATTATCCTCTTCTCTCATTGTGCCATTCTCTAATTGTGTGCTTCTGGGCAGAGGTAAGTGTGTATCAGATATCAGCATTCAAAATAAGGGGAAGTTTGGTGTGTATGTCTATTTCATGGCCAAGCTATGTGCTCAGTGAGATGGTGGCCAAGGGCTCCTACATTTCTAAATCATATGCCAGCAATTTGTTCACCCCTTATTACCATTGCTCTTTGTACTATGATTGTGTGCTTCTGGGCTGAGATAAGTTAGGGGAACAGCAGGAGGGTGTAAATGTGTTAAAGTCATGGTTAGAAATAGCACCATCCATGTTTAAACCTAAATTATCGCTCGCACAGATAGGTATGGAAAAGCCCAAAATGCAGCATTTCAAAGGTTTAGGGGTATTTGTATTATATAAAAACAAGGGTAGCACAGTAGTGGTGATCGCCTAAAATTTGGGGTTCAGAAAAAGCTATTTGAACAGCAATGAACAACAAACTGTTGATCTGAATACAGCTATCAATGCACTTAATTAATCTCACATTATCCAATTTGTATTTGATCTCAATTGAAGATATATGGAGTCGACGGCCCTGGCACTACCCTGGTATATACAATATATACCAGGAATACTACCCTGGTGTACAAATAAAATGTATATACCCTGGCTACAATGTGATGTCAATCAATCAATCGATCAATCAACTAATCAATCAATCAATCAATCAATCCTGTTTTCTTCCTTCTATCTTCAGGCCTTCCATCTGACAGAGAAGCAGCATGACAACCCTGGTTTCCTGAGCAAGTCATTCCTCTCATTCATCCTCTTCAACATCCTTCTCTACATCCTTCTGGCAGCACAGTTCATAGCGACGGAGGTGGCATCGGATAACCTCAACTATCTGATGCAATTCTTCAATGGCTGCTTCGCTACGCTTATGATCGTTGTGCTGGTGTTCTTTCTGGCATACGGAGTGGAAGTATTTTTCAAGGTAAGTTAGCATGGGCACTATCAGCAGTTTTGATTAGTTAGATCGTGTTTATATATCATTCAGTGAACCAATCAGAGATACTGTTAGTTAGTCAGTGGTTACATTAACCCTATACCAAAGGGTGTTGTCATAAAACTATCAGGAGGAAAAAATTGGGAATATTACGGCACGGAAACAAGAGGAGACCCGCTGGCCTATATATTGACCTGCAGCATGATAGTCCAAGTTACACACAGCTATATCATGCCAATCTTACTCCCACAAGCCACTTTTTGTCACCATATATCGCCATCTATGCGAGCAGAATAAGGTGGACTGAATAAGTTAGGCTACAAGCATAGGTTTACCATTGTGTTTTGTAGTGCTTAAAAAAGCGAGGGATAACCCTAACAGCCAAATCCAATCAATTCCAACAGTAATGCTGTGCCAGTGATTTCTTCTCCATCCATCTATCTCATTGCGCAATTCATGGAAAGCCATATGTAGATTTGTTAAAGTATTTTTAGGCGCGACCCCTGTTGCAGGATGCGTGGTTGCCATGACTCTCACTGCCCGCATTAAAAAATGCAAGGGCAGCGAACCCTCTTTTTTTGTCATTTTTGGTCCATGTTTCCCCCTGATAATAGTTGTGTTCTTCCTACAAATGACCCTAAGGGGTTAGGGTTAATATAAATGGTACATTATTATACGATATATATTGACTGATTTTTATTACATTTGCAATCTATATTTCCCTCCGGATTTAGGATATAGATTTGATCAACTCACTGCATCTAATTAGACTCTTGAGGTATGCATACATACAACAAGTATTTGGAATGGGTCTGTACCCAGAGGCTCAAAGTGCTTACAAGATAGTAAATAATATAACAAATAATAAAATGTAGAAAGTAACAATATAAGAAACGAAATTAGTTGGGGAAACAATTATGCCTTAAACCCTTAGGTCCACTCTTACCAGCCAGATCTTTTTGTGGTTATCTCAAGGTTGAGATTCTTCTATCTCAACTCTATTCCATATGTCATCAAATGAACAGGCGTAAGCTAGTTCACTCTGGGTGAACTAACCAAAGTGGACCTGTTCCTTTAAGTGCATTCTGTAAGACATTAACAGAAACAAACTGTCTAATGTATAGTTCAATCAGTTCAAAATTTGCGAGCCTCCTAACAGCAGCGAATAAATACAGAGGAGCGTTGGCACTCCTTTCGCATTGGGCGCACATTGCATCATGTGCGTGTGCCAAAATCATGCACTTTTGCATGAGGAGACATAAAACATGCATTTTTCTTGCCATTCTTGGATTTGACTATACACTATAGGAAGTTCATTCCATAACTTAGATGCAAACCAAAGAGATGTTATTACTAGCAACAACATCTCTCTGCACGAACAGTAAAAGTCCTATCCCTAGCTTTAACTCTAGCTTGTCTTGTTAGTGATTATCAAAGCCACCACATACATGCCCATGTGTTAATACTTAGTATTTGGTTTCTTCTATAGGTCAAAGGTGCTTTTGCAGATGCCAGCATGTCCATTGACATGCGTAACCTTCACTTATCAAGATTTGGTCTGGTGTTTCAAGGAGCGTTACAGATTCTTACAGCTTTCTTCCTTATGCTTAGTGTTACTGCACCCAAGTGGAAAGATGAGTGAGTAAGGGGGGTATGTGGGTAGGATGCAGGGTGGAGTGTTTGAAATATTAAAACGGTTAGGGGATATATTCCCATTGCCCAATAATGTTACAGAGAGTCCCCTAGTTTCTTCTGATGACCCTCAACTTGAATACACAACAATGTCTATCAGTATTAAATGAAAGGTTCTTGACATTGTCTCAGGCCCTTTGAATATGTTGGTTTTTTTAAGCACCGTGGTAGGGTAGGGTTATAGGGTTAGGGGTATATGCCCATTGCCCAATAATGTTACAGAGAGTCCCCTAGTTTCTACTGATGACCCTCAGCTTGAATACACAACAATGCCTATCAGTATTCAATGAAAGGTTCTTGACATTGTCTCAGGCCCTTGGAAAATATTGGCTTATTTAAGTACTGGGGTAGGGTAGGGTTATATGCCCATTGCCCAATAATGTTACTGAGAGTCCCCTAGTTTCTTCTGATGACCTCAGCTTGAATACACAACAATATCTATCAGTGTTAAATGAAACGTTCTTGACATTGTCTTAGGCCCTTGGAAAATATTGGCTTATTTAAGCTCTGGGGTAGGGAAGGGTTATATAGGTGTTAGGGGATATGCCCTTTGCCCAATAATGTTACTGAGACTCAAGAGAGTCCCCTAGTTTCTACTGATGACCCTCAGCTTGAATACACAGCAATGCCTATCAGCATTCAATGAAAGGTTCTTGACATTGTCTCAGGCCTTAGAAAATGTTGGCTTATTTTAAAGCACTGTGGTAGGGTAGGGTTATATAGGTGATACGATTATATAGGTGGTATGGGAGAAATGTTCCAGTTTATCAGGATATAAGTCGCTAATCATAGTACTTAAGTTGATTTTGTGACAGCTGTGTAAATGTGACACCATATAACACGCAATTGAAACTAATTGTTGAGATAATTAATGATTAATTATTATTAATTGAACTTTGAAACTGGGTTTGGTCTTTTGATGAGTGGATGAATAGAGTTATTAAAACCAACTTACAAATAAGAGAGTCGGTTGTGAAAGCTCAAATACTATGTTTGATTTTTGATATGATAATTGATCATTAAAATCTTGAGTGTGTTTGTGTAAGTCCTAATTATTTACTCAAAAGTTACTTTCCTTTCAATTAAGTTCTTATTAAATACTCAAAAGTTACTTTCAATTGGTGGAACTTAATTGCAGCCCAATTTTTGTAAAATGTGAGGAACGACGTTATCTTAAGGGATGTGTCATGTCCAAAGTGAAACCAATCTCTTACATGTAGCTTGCTTAAATTCTATTTGTCCACACTTTAGTAATGTGTAATTCAAAATATTGTTTCAGTAAAACATCTGTAGCGTAACTAGGGTCTTCAATTGGGAGGGGGTGTGAGGAGGGACAGGCCTGTCATCAGGGGAGGGGCATAACCAACTACTTTTTGTTAATATACATATAGTTTAACAACTTATCAATGAATGGTAGGCATTGTAAACTGAAATTGTTATAATACAAAATTACCAACACACAGTGTTCAGTTTATTCAGTTTTTTCTCTTTTATCACTTTATGCAATCCCTACCGTGTTTGGCCAAATGTGTCATGTTATTTTGTGATGTGTATTGTAAATCCCTGTCGCCTATATAATACA
The DNA here is from genome assembly GCA_035610835.1 of Ophiura sarsii. Lineage (NCBI taxonomy): Eukaryota > Metazoa > Echinodermata > Ophiuroidea > Amphilepidida > Ophiuridae > Ophiura > Ophiura sarsii. Next base: position 15,938,184 of record CM069448.1, on the reverse strand, counting down.
CTTACCCCTGTTTCAAATTGCAGTATTAACAGCAAGTTACTGGTGTCCGAGAGTTCATGAGATCGGTTAAGTTAAAGTCCCCGTCGGTGAACGTCCTTGCATATTTTATGTTTGGACATTCATCGGTGTTTGTTAATATTTGTTGTTATATTGTCTATTTGTAAACACCATGGGTTGGTACACTGCTTTATATAATATAAACTGAGATCTGACTATCTTATACCTCCAACCCACAGCATTCCCATCTTTAAGAGAAATGTTTACGACGTCCTGTTTAGAATCGTGGAGCTGGGTGTGGCTGTATGGTTTCCCTGTGTCCTGTGGAAATCACAAAGGTAAGGAATGTCATTGTCTTTTTTTGTAAATATCTGATCCTCATTACATTGGAAAGTACAGGGTGTCCCAAAAGTTTTGAAACCATTTTAAAGATTTGTATCCCTCTTAAAGTAAAGCGCAGTACCAAATTGAAAATATATTTGGAAAGAGAAAACTTGCAGAATAATTTCGGTACCAAACATGACTTCTTTTTGAGGCCCCAAAAGCTCTATTAATTGTATTTATGTAGAGTGAACGGTTATTGGCACAGTGATTGGAACTCAAATGCGTGCGATGTATTGGAATAATATTGGGGTTTTTTTGTATACCAAAATATTGTGGCTTCACAAATCGTTATTGCGACAATAAAAAATATCGCGATTAACATTTTTTACGATTATCGTAAACAAGTCTATTCTGGAGAAAATGTTTAGGTTTAAGGTTTTACTCCGCTTCCCAACTTGTAAGCGTTCTTTTCTTTTTTCGCAGTTGAAAAAGCTATTGCATGTTTAGATCACTTTTTCATCCACTTTGGTACTCTGATGATTGAAATTGGAAAAAACCCAACAAAAAGCAAATCCCCATCCTCACCCACAAGAGAATATACCGGAAGCTTCCTAGAAACCTTTGTGACTGGTCGTATAACCCTGTCTAATCAAACTTGCACTCCCATTACTTGTGTACATGGTTCCCTTTTGTGGTCCAGAAAAAAACTAGGTAAAAAGGAATCAATAGTAAAACAAATCACACTATTGGTAAGTTCTGGTTTTGCTCTATTTATTGATGTTATTTTATCACTATATAGATGTTATTATAGAGAGAAATATTACTTTTGAAAGTTCTAAAACATAAAAATCTAATGCATTGTGGGAAGGTTCTGATTTCTGTCCAGTCCAAAATCTGCTAGCTTTGAGATGAGAGCACCCGTGTGTGAAATTCACTCTTGAATTGCTCACTTTGAATTGTTAAGGCCTATCATTTTAGCATGTTACATACGGCCATGGATCGATATAAGCTTTTGTAAGTATTTATGTTGATGTGGATACATTCAGGTTCAGCTATCTGACTCTATTCAAATTATAATATGGCCACACACACACACACACGGTTTTGGCAGTACGCAGACACATCACGCGTATGATACACAGTGCTCTGATTGCCTTCATGCGCGCCAGCGTCCTTCTGTATTTATTTCCTGCTGTAATTAGGAGGCTTTGCCAATTCGGAACTGATCAAACTATTACCTTGTGATTGATCCAACCTTTCTTTTTGCCCATACAGTCCAGAAACACTGTGGATCCTGAATCCCACCAATTTATTGAAACAAAGCACTGATGAGGAACAGACGGGCAAGTTGGAGAAGGACTCGTTATTGGGATGTAGGAAGCGACAACCACCATCATATCAATCCACCGATGATAAATCAAAGAAAGGAAATGGTAAATGCTTTATTGCTTTAACTCTATCTTGATGCAGATATATACCATTCATGTCAGGAAGGAGACAAATCAGATTACTGGTAGTCCTTCTGACCATGCTGTTGTAGTGGTATTATGATTGTGAGCTTAAAATTGATATGTGTTGAAGGCATCCACTATCGACTGTTTAAAACATTTTGCTTCAGTTTTTATGAAAAAGGTTCCTTAGATTGAGGAGTTTAGCTCTCAGAATGGCTAAAAACCACCAGGTTCAGTTTGTTTTGTTTGCCCCTGGACCTGTGCCAAGGGGATTTTTCAACTGATCCCCATCACTGTGACCAGAGCTATTGTTTAAGTTGTTATTCTTCCTCAATAAAAATGATTTTGTAGTTATAACTATACTTACGTGACTACTAACAAAATTACTGCATTGAAAGATGTGCGTAGTTAGTATTATTATAACAGGGCTGGTACAAGCCATTTTGGCAGGTAGCTTCTAAAAGTTAACAATCCAATAAGAAATTTACCTGCTCCAATTTGTTTTCTAGTTCACATGTAGATTAAGGAATCTTCTTGTATCAAAACTAACACTTTTGAGTTTTGAAAAAAGTTACCTGTCAGTCGGGCAATCAATAAACCAAATGAACAGGGTTGAAATTTGATCTAATAAATCATAATAATCTTGTTTTACTTGCAGAACTTGAATGTTGGATATGCTACGATATGGATCGTAAAGATGCCGGTCCTATCATAGAACCATGCCATTGTAAGGGAGATGTAGGCGGAGTACATCATGAATGTTTACGTAGATGGTTACTTGAGGTAAAGCATAGAAGAAGAATCTTTACCCGTTAGGCGAGGAAAAAACAACAACCCTGTTTTACGGGCTCAACCGACCCTAAAAAATATCCTCTTTTTTTCTCAAATCATGTAAAATCAGCCATTTTTTGTCCGAAAATCTGTTGAAAATATTTTTTCACAATTTTCACAAAAGTCCTGTTTTTTGCAGATTTTGGTGACATTTTAGGTTAAAATAAACATGACAAACTGACCCTACTTGACAGGTCCGTCCGCCCATAAAACAGGGTTGTTGTTTTTCGACGCCATATACAGGTTTTTTCACCTTGGGGAAATATAGTGTCTGCACTTTAATAATTCCTATATGCAAAAACTAGAGTTTTAAATTAATAGGATAATGTCCATACTCGTAATTGTCAACTGTCATTTGTGCTGAATACCTTAAGAAAGTTATGTGTTAAATGATGTCTGTTATTTTATATTTCAGTCGATGGACAACCCTGAGGCTATGAAATGTAAAGTGTGTAAATCAAAGGTAAGCGATTGATGTAATGCAAATTTACCACTAAGAATAGACAAGGGACAGTAGGTTCTACTGAGTTCACCGTCATATCCAAATTATAAACTCTCAATATCTAGGTACTTATATTGGACCCTATCAATATTTATACTAATCAGGTGTCTCCGTAAGTATCCCATCATAGATAACAAAAAACCTTGCTCTAAGGCTGGTCGTTTGGGGTTTTCCAGAGGGTCATGAAGGGGTTATAAATATAGCTTTTTGGTAACCATTTTTATATTTTGCTCTAAAAAGGCTTAGAAAACCCAAAAAGAAAATTTCAAATATAAAAAATGTCCTGCTCATGTCCAATTTCTTTTGGGGGGTCACGCACGGTACTGACCAAGAATGTCAGAAGGGGTTGTGGGCCAAAAAGGTTGAGAACCACTGCTCTATGGGATAGAAGGACCTTTCAAGTAGGGTCAGGTGGTCTTCCAGGTTGTGGTTGTTTATTTGTTTTGTTTTTAATTTTTTGTTTTTTAAATAATTGATGAGAATCACACACTTTAAAAACAAATTTAGAGAAATAAATGAATAAGTAAATAAAAAATAAAAAAATGTTAAAAATCTGATTTTTGTTGTTGTTGGTCCAGTCTGAAGAACAAGATCGGGTATTTTTTATATTTGTTGTTGCCTTTCTATTATTTGGTTGAATTGCTCTCATCCACATTGCAGTACCAACTCAAAGAAGGTCGCCTGCTCATCTGTAAAGGCTTTCAACTACAGCAGGTATTCCTTACTCTATTCTGTCTTGGCATGATGGGCGCAGGTCCTGCGGTGGCATACTTCGTCTACCAGGAGTTTCCATCAAACACGGCAAATATCATCAGTATTGGTGGCTGTGTATTACTGGAAATGGCATGTATTAAGTAAGTTGTTATGGTATAACCTAAAATGTGGTTTCTACCTATGCGTAAGCTATCACAAATGAGTCTAGTGCAAAGACTTCTATTGTATGAGTTATATAGATTTATTTTGTAATACACATAGTCTATGGGCTCCCCTACCTCTTTTTTGTAGAATTAAATTGCTACCTCGGCAGTGGTTATGTCATTCGCTTTGGGACCAAAGGTCCTGAGTTCGAATCACAGTATCGTCAGACCCATCTTTTTTTAAAACCTTTTGATTTCAATTCATTCTTTTTTCAAAATGGGGACAAAGTTTCTCAGTTGGAATTCTAAGTTAATTTGTGATAGGCAAGAAGAAAAACAAACCGTGAAGAATGCAAGGTGAAATAAGTGTATTGTTTTTGTCAAATATTATACTTCAATAAATTGACACATAAAAGTAACTACTCCTAACTTGTAATTGTCGGGGACTTTGGCTGTTCAAGTATCCCAAATTAGCGATGTCTTCATAGACATGTAGTTACTGAGGTCGTTTCTTAACATTTTTGTTATACACAAGTGTGTATACTTCATTCATCTTACTTTGCAGTGATGTAAGAGTGTATTCTAGTGATCAATGCAGCATTTATGAACTAGTGCTGTGATTTGTCTTTGATTTATTTACTTTTATATTTTTTATATAAAGAGCAAATGTTAAACAAAAATTAGCATTATTTGTTAGAAAAATAATTATTGAGCCCAAATTACGTAATTATATAGAACAAAACACCATACTAGTCACAAAAATGAATAAAAACTGCCATCACTCAACATGCATTTTCAAAATTTGCGGCGATCGATAGTCCCAGTGTCGATGACGTCATGGGTATCGGTGCTCAAATTTGTGCATGTGCATTGTATCACTTTTATGCTTGCGGAGACCTCCTTTTACAATAGCCCAACAGACTTAACAAGGTTAATGAACTAAGTGATAAGAAATCCAACTGTTAACTCTCTACAAAGAGCTCTGATGGGCCAATCAATTGTGTTGGTACTTACACCAGTGCATTACAATGGCTCTTATGATATTATGAGGTGCATGCTATTATTGAAATACACCTAAAGTCACTTCACAGAGGTAGAGAAATGAAGTATGAAAGTCAAAAAGTGAGTAACATGATTTTGATTTTGATTTTGATCAAATAAAACATGACTATGATCTTACAGGCGAGTCGATCCTGGAGTCGATCATCCATGCCATTATGGCAAAATCGTACGAGGCAGGGCATTTTTGTTTGTATACCATTCTATGGGCAAATTCTAAGTGCTTCTATCCTAAGAATCATGAGAGCATTTTAACACAAATTTTGGGATATGACTGAATTAAGGATGTGCCTCCATACAAGATAGCAAATACCAAATGATAACAAGTTTAGCTGAATCAGGGTCACCCACCTTTTAAATAAAATAGGAAGTTGAGGAAAATTACTACTTTTGCCTTTAATTTCTCACCCTGATTGTAATTATAATGTAGTTTGTAATTTGTAACTATTTCCTTTTTTATATTTTTCTCCCTAGGTACTTAGGAATGAGCATTGTTCAGGCATATCAGCGAGCCAAAATCTCCTCAATACGAATAGTTGACAGAAAAGTCCACCCGTCAGCATCGAGTAGAAAAAAGAAAAGCCGTAAAACTGACCCATTCACCGTCAGCGGTAATAACTGTACAGAATCAATGGATTCAATTGCTGGCTACTCCGGAAGCCATGAACACACGATAAAAGCTGTTGTAGAGACGCCTCCGAGAACACTGGAAGTAGGCGTTGTAGCACCAGAGGTTTCAGTGTCAGACTTACAAGAGACGTTATAGCAGCGGGTCAAGTACAAGACTTGTTTGTGCTATAAATGTTTGCATTTGGGCATTAGAAGTGGGTTATGTGCTGTCGCAATCTTCTGTTGTTGATGAATATGAGACTGCGTAAGGTTGGACTAAGATTGTGACATATTTTGTAATAAAATTGTACTTTGCATTGGAATTAGGAAATATACCATACGACTGTTAGGTTAGAAGCTTAAAGTGTGGATATATATGAGACACTGGATCTTTGACAAAGCTTTGGACAATGTTATGATATCAAGTTTGAATTGGAATCATCCAGTGTAGAATAATATATTAGCAATGATATAACAGGGGTAGAACAAGAATGTGACGTAACAGTTTGCATCAGCGGCCTCCATTTAAAGGTAAATTATAAGAGACAATGGGTTGCATTATAATTGTGCATTGATCTGCTCAATTTTCTTGCTTATATGGATATGCTGTGGGCAAAATATGTGGAATCAGCTTGACTGACTCATGGTTTGAACTGTTGCGGGCAAGTAGGTGTTGCGTTAGATACCTCATGAACATAGCATGAGTTGGTAATTGATCAGTGTGTAACGATAAACTACAGAATCACTTGGCACTGTTGAGTGTCAGGTATAACTAACTCTATAGTTTACTCCTGTAAAGAATAAATCAGAGCCATGGAAAAAAGGATTTTGGCATTAACAATATTTCAAATAGCATTATGCCGATATACTTTCAGTCACAAGTTGGGGCGATGAGACGCTCCAGTGGACTATGAAATACAAATTGTTCTCAGATACTTGCCAGATTGAACGACCAGTCATGTAGGAGTTGGATGGAAGTCACCTGCAGCGATTCAGGTAGTTTGGGGCCTTGCGACATGTAGCAACCTGTCTCAACTTTTGGCAAATCGCTGTCTATGATTTGCAGTACAGTGGGTGCAATAATGACATAAAACATGTAATCGGGAACGACCTGGATTGCTCAGCGACCGTAGTATGTTATCAGATGTCAGTCTGGTAATATCGGCTATTCATTGACACTATCCAGTGATGAAAGCCTGAAACACATGTTGTATATAGTATGGGGCATGGAGAGATTGCATGTCCGGCTCGCAACAGGTGTTATTGTAATGGCATATGAAATGATACAACAAGTTTATGCATAGTGTCTATTCCAGAGGAATGACAATTTACCTTTTTCATTCAAGAATTGCTTTCTGCATTCAAAAATATTCATGTTCTTATATCTCTTGCAGGCCTAAGTACACCTCATTCTGAATTTAAGGAATAATTCTGGTAATACCCTTCACAGGTAATGTTAGTAAATGGTCTTTTATGGAATAAAATGCAACAGTTTGAAATTGGTACAAAGGTTATAACAGAATTTATGCCAAATGTTAACCTGTAATTTTAAAATTTTACATCCCTTGATTATTTTTTGAATTACGTTAAGTAAAAAGAAACTTCTAGATTTTTCTGGAATGCGGATGAGCATTGTACACTGTGCAATAATAATGTAAGCAGCTGTAAATGAAGCTGGTCTTTCAGCTGACATCTATCTATATGCACCTTTCCAACCAGTGTGTACATGAGACACCTAGAAACAGTAACTTCATATTGCGCTTATTTAAGGTGCAATTGTTAAAGGTAGATGACCCGATCACATTCCGATTTTCAACTTGAAGTTTTCTATTCTACATGAAAGGTCATCCTTAAAAAAGTCGTGTTCCAAAGTTTGAGTTGCATAGCTCTAATGGTTCTTATTTTAGACGCACAAGATGCTGTGAACTGTACCCATTGAGTAGTACACAAACTATATCGGTGGTTACCACCATTCGCGGTAATTCGACGTTATTTCATCGATTTCTCCGTAATTATACCGATTTAGGCCGTCACATTTCAGTATGATGATGAGAAAAATACGAGCTTTCATATGATATGAAAATCTCCGTATGTTTGAAATAATTCTGTGTTACGAAAATGTGATCGGGTCATCTACCTTTAACTCATGCAATGCAATGCGTACATGCATCATAAAATACTGTACTAAAAAGTCATTACTTAATATTGTACTGTAACACATTGACATGAACAGTGGATTAATTAACTCAATTTAAACTCAAATAAATATTGCTATAAAGTACACCAAGATGCAATGTATTATATAAAGAAAAGCTAAGCTACCTGACCATGCAAGTATACATTGAATCAGCACTGCTAAAAGTTCATTAAGTTATGCTAAATAGAATAGAATGTAACTTAGCTACCATAAAGCAGGATCACTTTGGACAAAACTTGAAAGAAGTGTTGATTCATATCCATAAATCAATATATTTTTCTAATATACCGTAGTCCACAACTCTTATACACTGTGCAAAGATGATTGATGATCTTGTTTTAAAATATACATGTCAAATGGTTGAGATAACTGCTATAACATTCACCATATAGTAGATAATCTTATTAATATAAATAGGCATTGAGTTTACACAGCAAAAGGTTCATGGTCATGTTCCAATTTATACTGAGTGGACTATAATCATACACAGGCCAATACAATGACTACATGTACAAAAATGTGTGTGCTAATTATGAATTTTCAGTTGCTATACTCCCTCCGTTGATCTGCTTCAGTGCAGTGATGTCAGAGTATTCTCTAGTGATTGCCTATTGCAGAACTGCCAACACTACTTGAGACTGTGTGAGACCAGGGATACTATTAATTTTGGGATAGGAAAGTCGTATACTAACATACGTATAACGAAAACGGTCCTTTTGAATATTTGAATAAATTATGATAATCGTCTGGAATGCGTCGGTGACCGGCGTGTTAGTCAGCATAGAATTGGTGGCGCTGTGCACGCGGTAGATTTACACACAGCTTGCTGTCAAAAAATGATACTGACACTGGAGTTTGTTATCCAACTCCAGTGGTTTTTGGATGAAATAATTTAGTTCCAACGTGTGATGAATTTTATGGGGTCATATAATCAAAATCCCGGGCAAAATCCATTGTTACATTGAAAGTAATGGAAATTCAAAATTAACGACCGTTCGTGTCTACCATCGTCTGCTACAATCACGCCTTATCAGTATAGCGCCATCAATTCTATGCTGACTGAACTTTAATTTAAAAGTGGACCCGATCGGCAAGCTGAGAGGCACACCCTTGGTGAGACTCCCTGACAACAAACCAATATAATATACATTGTAGGTGTAGCAATTTGACAATCTTCCCAACTGGGGAAATTTTTTATCTATTATATTACATGTAATCGTTAAAATCTTCCTGATTGGTGAAGAGAATCTCCCTAATTGCTTATGCAAATGTTGGCAGCTCTGCTATACTCTATTTGGCTTCCTCAGGACAGTGATGTAACTTAACGGGTGCAGCATTTACGCACACGTATGTATCTTCCGCCTTTCAACGCTCGTGTGTATACACCAGCGCCTCAAGTAGGCGCACACGTTATGTGCAGCAATTAGTAGAATACGCAGTTACTTCAGTGTCTCGTGATGGCCAAATAGACTGTAGTCATGAGCATGATTCGTATATGTACCCAAGTGATCAAAGCCAAACACCAGCTAATGAGGTATCGATCACTGAAATGTGCCCTGACCTCTCTGCCCAGAGGTAGATCAATGGAGTGTTATTATGTAGACAGTAATACTTGTGATTTAAACGTTTTGTAGTAAAGGAAATGCTTAACAACATATGATTTTCAAATGCTTGAGAGCAAGGATTTTCAATACTACTTTTGTATCATCTTTGATTTTCTGATTTGTTTATGACTTCCAAGAGGGCTCAAATACTCTTTAATTACAAAAGCTACTTTTTCATCAGATTTTACTTAAAAGGGCCCTCGTGTGTACATTTTGCCATTGATAAATATGTTGCCACAGGGTTTATTTTGATGATTAAGGGCTAAATCGCGATAAAGCCCCCATTTATTTTGAGCCCTGACTTCCAAGTGGAGGGTTTCTTTGTAAATGCGATAAATCTCCATTTGCTAACTTTATGACACTTTAAAGGGAAGCGGTCATGGTGAGGATTCTAATGAAAATTTAACAGTGTGCGGCGACTATTTGAATCTAAACAAGTTGGACATTGGCGCAGTCTGTAATTGTTCTACGAATGTTAACATGCAAACGGTATTGTGTGCGACTCTACAACAATCTCTTAACCCAATGTGAACGGCGCGCTCAATCAACCATCGTTCATTTGATTGAACGCATTTTCTATCGTGTGATATAAGTGATGTATTAGTTATTAGCTAAGGTTTAGCTGGACCAACAATCGCCGTCAGCGGTTCTTTTCCTCACCATGACCGCTTTCCTTTAAAGCACATGTGTGTGTGTTTAAGCTATTTAGGATGAAAGCAATTCATTCTAGAATACTTATATGATTTCCTTTTCTTTGAGTCAAACAGTTACGGTGTTTGTCCTAGGACTTGCTGATGTTTGTAATTAATAAGGACAATCTGTATTGTAACATATTTATATAAATATAGCTGTATCGTTTGTAATAAGTGTAAATGTAAAAAGCTCTACCTAAAAGTATTGATCAATGCAATTCCAACAAGTCGTGTACTTAATGACAAAAATACTATTTTCTATTGATTATTAAAATTATTAATATAAAAATATTTAATTAATAATTGTAGAACAACTGCTCAAAAAGAAGTACTTATATTATGCAACTGCCATTATATTATTAAGAGGAATATTAACATTCTCTAGAAGAGTCTTTATTGGGGAAATGTAGACAAGGTTTATCCCTAGAGGAACCTATATTGATGGTTTTAGCACTAGCAATTTTCTCCACCATAATTGAACAACTATTCTTTCATTAAAAATAAATTCTGATGTAATTAGTAGTATCTTGGGTCCAAATGAAAAACAGATCCAAGGTCACTGGCCAAAGGTGATAAATTTATGTTTTCTATACAAATCTGGTAGACTTTACAAGAGTCTTGTGTATTATTTCTATACAAATCTGGTAGACTTTACAAGAGTCTACTCTAGTGTATTATTTCATTAACCATGTCACATACAGTAGCCTCACATTTCAACATTTTGTATTGATATGTACTCCAAATACACCACATTTCAAACTAAATATGTGACCTGGCACCACAAAATGAGCGTAAAGTTGCGGCGAAGTTGTTGCTGAATTGAGCTAGGATAGCATGTTATCGATTTTTGCCATTTGTTGTTAGTATGGACCAAGCCCTTCTATTTATAGTGGGATTATAAAATAAATAGCCTGTCATGGCTGGTAATACTCGTAAAATAAGTATGCATACTGTTATTTTAGAATTCCCCTATAATAGAAGGGACCTTGGGTCCATACCAACAACAATTTAAATGGCAAATCAATAACATGCTATGCTGCCTCAATTCAGCAACATCTTAGCCGCGACTTTACGCTCGTTTTGTGGTGCCAGGTCACATATGGTCTAATTATTGAAATACCAATTAGGTCATTAGGTAATATGTTGGATATTTAAGGTGGTTTTTTTACATGTTTAAAGGTAAATTTTCCTATTTTTAACTTGGAAGTTTTCTATTCGACATGAAAGGTCATCCTCAAAAAAGTCGTATTCCAAAGTTTGAGTTGCATAACTCTAATGGTTCTTATTTTAGACGCACAAGATGCCGTGAATGTGCCCATTGAGTTGTACACAAACTATATTGGTGGTTTACCACTTTTTGCGGTAATTCGATGTTATTTCACTGATTTCTTCGTAATCATACTGATTTGGACCGTCAAATTTCAGTATGTTAATCAGAAAAATATGATCTTTCATATGATATGAAAATCTCCATATGTTTGAGAAAAATCTGTGTTATGAAAATGTGATCGGGTCATATACCTTTAAGTCATATCTAACATTGTCTAATTCGATCGCTGTATTATCATATCAACTGTTTCACATAGTGCCGTATCTGCGTCATATCAGCAAAAGGGGGAAATCGGCTCACCCACACCTTAATTTCACATACTGTCTTATCTCTAATGCAAATTTCAAATGCTGTTGTATCTGTAATGCAATACATACTCTGTCATGAAATTCGAGAGGAAAAAATGGAAATAGCATGTTTCACTTAGAGATATATGACTTTGAAATACAGATACAAAGCAACATACACAATACAAATATATTCCGATATAATAATTTAAATCACAATTGTCTCTGAAACTGTGTTTTGTGATATACAACATGAATCTTTTAAAAGCTAGTATGTAAGTCTATTATTGTTATGTTTAATTTCTTTCTTTCCATAAATTGTTGTTTGTTGATCAGAAAAAGGAAGCAAATTTCAAACAGTATTTCATTCATATTCCTAGACTACCTGTATTACAGTGAGCGTAACCCACCATTATTCTTGACATTTTTTTACATTTAAATCATTGATTATGTTGTTTATTATTTTGCTGAACTAGAATTTGAAAAATAGTGTATGGTACTGTAAATACAAAAAGTGATCTTCGTTTATGATACTTTAACGATATTATCATGGTAATGATGATTTTTTTTTTAATAATTTTAATTTACCTATAAATTTGAGTTGCTTTCATTTATTTATTTTATTTGGTGCTAGTTTACCAATGTTGTTGTTTTATTTGAAAAGAAAAAGAAATCCAAAATGAAATTTGTTTGATTTCCTAAAGGTTCGATAACTGTCTTACCACTCGTATAAACCATTTATATACACTGAGCCAAAAAAGAAACTTATAAAAAAAAGAAACTTATAAAATTTTAACAGATCACCAAATAAAATTCTGTGCATGAAAATGTACCAAATTTGGATACAATATTACTGCAATGTATTGCTTCAAATGGCAGCCAATAACCAATTGTTTGCTTCAATGACACAAGAGAAATGCGCACTGACCCTATGGTGATCTGTTAAAATTTTATAAGTTTCTTTTTTGGCTCAGTGTAGTTCTTTGATTAGGCCGAGGAAGAAATACACTGTTCTATGGACGACCAACCCATATTTGAAAGTTGGGGAGGGAATTATATCGAATTTGTTTGAACAATTTGGATTTGATTTTACAAAATCTGAAATGTTTGAAAACAATTTGGAAGATTTTGACAAATTGGGGGGTGGGGGGGGGGGGGGGGTTGACCGACCTATTGCCAGATTCTACCTGAGAGGAAATCCATAGAACATGGTGTTTTTTCCTTCACCTTATACTCTTTTTTGATAAATTGTTTGATTAATTACTATTATGTTATGTAAAACATTCCATCTCATTATCATTACTTAAATATTATGCATTCAGAGTATAATAAAACATACAAAAGCTAGTATGTAAGCCTATTGTTGTTTTGTTTCATTTTTTTCTTTCCATAATTTGTTGCAGCTCAATGATATTCAATATTACAAAAGCATAATATCTTAATATTTAAGTATAACTTTTTGATTAATATTTATTAAAATAATTATCAAATTGGCAGCTCAATTCTATTCTATTCTTTCTATTCATTACAATTAATGATTATGCAATGCAGCTGATATATTTTAACCATTAATATACCAGTACTGCAAGCATGCGTGACCACAAAAACGGTGTTTGTAAAACACGTAAACGCGTACGTACAATTGTAAAGTCACGTACGGCCTCTGTGCATGTACTTCACAATGGTAAAAGACACCGCCTATACATTTGTGTGCAGTCAAGCTTATACCCGGTGTTTTATCTTATCTGACCAATTTCAATTCTCCGTAATATCACGTGGCGAAGGCGGCTTTGTAGCCCTGCAGGGCTCAATCTAAATTGAACCCTCAACCGACCAGCAGTGGTTAACGATGGGAGCCCCACTCCACTTTGGTGCTCCGCACGACGGTTCTGTCCCTTGTTCCCTACGGGTTTAACGCCATGGACCTTGAGCACAGCAAACGATAGGTTGCATAATAAAATGGTACAATCGTACGTACGCGAGTATGCACATAAAGGGTAATAAGTTATTTTGGGGGGTGTTTTTGAGATTTTTCAAAGGGGACTAAAATTGACTATTTTCAAGATAAAGGGTATTTTTTCATAATCCAGTTGATAATTTAATTGCAGTGGATCAAATTGGGGAGAACAAGCAAAAACCTTATATTATGGTGAATTTTGGCTGCAGAGAAAATATGTGGTGGTGTGTTGGATTTTTTTGGAGGGGGGAGGCCTGTCTGGAAAATGTTTGGTCACACATGTTTACAACATGATATTTTACTGCAACCCCCCCCCCCCCCCCCCCCCCCCCCCTCAGAAAACGTTCCTGAAGCCATCTTGTTATGCTTGAATAATTAAACGTTGAAACAAACAAACTGAAATGGTCCAGAAAATTTCCTGAAGCCATCTTGTTATGCTTGGATAATTAACATTAAAACCGATATAGCGCGCAAAAATCTCCATTTTCTTAAACTGCAAATGGTTCAGAAAACGTTCCTGAAAACATTATGTTATGCTTGAATAATTAACATTGAAACTAATACGCGCGCAAAAAAAGGGTTTTAACCTTAAAACTAATATTGGACTGACACTGTATATTTTTTCAAACATCTTAAAATCTTAGGGGGTCTTACGAATTACTGCCCCCCCCCCCCCCCCCCCCCCCACACACACACACCCTCTCACTTTGAGAGGTGAGAAATACATGACTTTGGTATTAAATTGTTGTGCAGTGTAAAACTCGTTTTATACCAGTAAACCTACCCCTTCCCTCCAGGCTTCAGCTCTTGAATTATTAGATCAAAAGTCTTAGGGGGTGCTATGCACCCACTTAAAAAACCATGGGGGTGTTGCAGTTGCAGCACCCCGGGGTGTTGCAGTTGCAGCACCCCGGGGTGTTGCAGTTGCAGCACCCCACCTCCCCCACTTCCAAGGGGCTTGCCTCCAGCTTCGAAGACCTACATATGTGGCACACCAGGAGGGGTGGACTATTTAGGTTGTGCCAACCAACAAACCCATACCCTTGCCTAAAACTGTCATCCTGTCCTGTTGTGCTGTCATGATCCATTATCTTTACCAGTGCAAACATTCTAACATGTGATAAATGTTGCATCACCTTGATCACATCTTTGGCCAGCGGCTTGATAGAGATTTTTTAATATTGTATTAAACTTAAAGGGGCATTGAGAGATACGTATCCCATTCATGGTTTTAAAAGGTCTTAACATTCCAATGTGATGTTTTGTTTTATGTATTAGACTTAATTGAAGTGTATACATGGAATTTTTGGGAAAATGCCCCCAAAATTGTGCGGTTTTGAAAGCTATGATAAAACGTACGTGCTGCACTGTTTTTACAAGCCTGAAATATATGATACTTCACGTTTCATTGTTTATTTTATGTAATGTATTTGAATTCATTCCCTCACTTTACACCATACCAGGGATTAGGCCAAATAAAAAATAAACATGTTTAGCGTCCTGACTTTTCAAAAAAAAAGGAAGGAGGAGGCCCTATTTATTTTTTATTTTTTTGGCACTTTTTGGAGCAAAATCGTCCTGATTAGTGACAAATTTTGTGAACCTGAAAGAGGCCTCTTTAAATTGTTTTTATTTCATGGTTCTAAGGTTGGTCACCACAAAACTTGTTTAAAATGCTTATAAGAAAGAAACAAAGCTGTTACAAACATCTTTAACTCTGAAACACCTGAACAAAAAAGTTATGACTGAAATAATGAAAAAAGAAAAGAAATTTGAAGCAGAACCCAAAAAAGGAAGCGTGAGGGGACGCTAAACATGTAATTATTTTATTTTGCCTTATATTAAATTTGGGATAGGAAAGTCCTGTACGTAGCAAACAGGTCCTGTTTGCATAAATTAAAAAAGGCAACAGCGCCATTTTATGATGTCAATTTGCAGCAAGTCCGTAGGACACAAACAAATATGACGGTATGCATGGTGTAAAGTGGGATGTATTCAAATACCTAAAATAAATAATGAAACGTGAAGTATCATATATTTTAGGCTTGTAAAACCGTCCAGCACGTAAACGTGTTATCATAACTTTCAAAACCGGACAATTTTTGGGGAATTTTCAAACTTCAATTTAGTCTAGTAATACTAAAAGCAGACGACACAAACAGCGCCACCAACAATGTAATTGTATTTTATTTGACATTCACCAAACATAGGTACCGGTATGGTACGTAAAAAGATAAGCAAACAAACAAACAAACATAAGTACGAAAAAGAAATACAAATTGTATATACAATTTAAACTCCTGAAGATGTACGCAAACAAATGCAGAGTTTACCAAATTACTATAACTAGACGAATGCAATCAAATTCACTAACCCTCATTATAGTCAAGAAGAGGTCATTGTCATCTAAGTTATCAAAATCAAATATTTCACCGATTTCAGATATCATTTTAGTACGCATATCATTATAGAGCGGGCATTTCATAATGAAGTGAAATTCATCTTCGATGACATTTAGATTGCATGACTTGCATATCCTTTCATTGGGGGTTGGGGGGGGGGGGGGTTGGGGGTGGGGGTTATCTGGTGTATGGCGCCTTTTTTCAATCATGATCGAGTGAGCGCTTACCCTTAATTTACAAAATGGGGATCTACGAGACTGTAATTTTAGTATTTTACAAATCAAAAGATTCTTTGAACGTGCAGTAACATCGAAGTTTAGACTGGAAGTTGTTAATTACATTAGACCAGTATCACCGCACTGTATAATGACAATGTGACAAGCTCACCAAAGTTAAACAAAAGTAGCTTCAGATCGGCAAGTTGAGTGGCACACCCCGGACCATTGTGTCTGACGGACTTGATGCAAGTCTCAAATTTAATAAAATCCCTGGTATCAGTGGCATTTCCCTATTGTTTCAACAATTGGTTCAATTTCCTCATGTTTGCCACATGTCACATAATGACCCGAGGGCGGCAGAAACACCATGCTGGTAGCATGCCGCTTGACCAAGATTTTCCAGACATTAACATCTCGATCAACATTTATAGTTAATAAAACACTTTCTTTACCTGTTCTAACCCGCGCCCAGTACCAAAACTTACAGCTTATTCAACGCCTTTGCTATCTACCGTAGATAGCAAAATCATATTCTGAGGGCGTAATTGCAATTTGGAACCTGTACAGACGACGGTAGCCACGCGTCTCGGACGACCCAATATGGCAACGAGATTGCACCATTTTGAAATATTTTTAACAGTCCGATCGATGCAAATAATTTAAAAGATAGCATTTACAAACAATGGAGTTGGTTAGCCAACTCCAACGGTTTTGGATTGGAAAACAAATCTTCTAACCTATGATGAATTTTTCAAAATGATAAGATTAACATTCGCTATTACGTGTTATTCCAATACGAATTCAAAATTTAGGTTTCGCGTGGCCTCCGTCGTCTGAGCCTGTATAAAATGTTAGCAATTGGAAAATTCCTTGAGGTTTTATTCTAAGGCGACGATCGACCCTGTTCTACATGCAAACGGACCTTTCAGGTAGAGTAAGGTAGGTAAAACGAGTGGTGTTATATTTCGGGAAATTTTCGAAATTTTCAACAATTTTTAACAATTATAAAAATATTTCAAAACTTGTCAACACATACCCCCAATAAATTGGCATAAAATTCGCAAAAATATTCCAAAAACCTTCTAAAAATGAAGAAGAATTTGGCTTTTAACATCATCGAAAAAAATTGGTCGGTCGGGCTTGTAGAACAGGTTTTGTTTTCGTCGCCTAATTGTGAGGTTTCACTTTTTAGTTTCTTTTTAAAACATTTCTTTTAAATATAAAAACTTATCTAACGTTATCTAAATTTTACCCTACAAGTTTAGCCATCTAAACTATGCTATTCTTATGTCTTATGCCATCTTCAAACGGGTAATTCTTGCATTTTCAATAAGACATCACATTATTTTTCAATCCGGTTAATTTTCTGCTATCTACTGAAGATAGCAATTAGCCAGATTGGATAGGGTGTTTAGGGTCTATGGTTTTAACGAAACGTCTCTTATTTATGGTTATAACGAAGTGACACACATAGGCCTTAAAAAAGAGGGGAAAAATGTCTGTCTCATATACATTTGGGAAAATAGCTATGATATGTTTTTTTCTTATTTTTGATAAGAAAAAATAGCTATGTGATTATAAAAAAAAAATATGGCGCATTTGTTTGTGTTTTGAAACACTTTTATTTTATTTTGCCGCTTTTCTGACAAATAAAGCCCCCCAAACGCCCCCCCCCCCCCTAATTATAAAAAGAAAACCGGGCAAGGAAACAAGCAAAAAAAGCGGCATGTTTAGATTGTAATTACTTCAGAAGCAGCTGCTGCTGCCTGTCCCGCTGCACCTGATCACAGACTGCCCAGGCTGTCTATCCAGACTTGCACAGCGACACCTGTCGTCCAGTCAAATCTTCATCAATATATCCCATGTTTCCGTCAGGCTTCTTTACATCTAATAGCATCTGAATGTAGCAAGTTTAACTTGAAGCCAACTAAATTACTTTACCCAATCAATTATAAATTTCTCATTTGCAATACAAATTATTCAAAACAAATACAAAAATAAAATTGTATTGATTAATATGGAAGAAAATATTAATTAATATTAATTAATCGTTGAAGATTAGCATAAGACATTATAGAAAGTAAATAACGGCTAATTTTATGATTTATTTTGACATATAGAAACACCATCGCTCATTTGCACTTCTGTGTGGGAAGTGTGAAGTCTTGTTTTGGGACGTTTCAAGGAACTCAACACCTGGCGAATACCCAACAATTTGAACGGTTGTCAACCAAGGAAAGTTATCTTGGGTTGGAGGATGAACACTTTGATGAGAGCCTTGTTATAGTGTGATAATTTCGGAAGTGGAGTACAAAATCAAGCACTATGTCTGGGAAGTCGGGATGTAAGTAGCAGAATTCTCTTGTCAATTCCGTCTGTGTGTCTTGTGTCATGGTGTGTTTTGATTTGGATGCCGGTACTTCCGGTGTCGCGTCTTCCGTCTTTACTCATCATTAGTCGTGTCATCCCCATCACTCACTGCACCCACACATCACATTGCCACAGAGATACGGCATAGCTGGCAAATATGTTAAACTTTAGTGTCTCCCTGATTTCCACATATTCACAACAAAAACGTATTAATTAATAACCCTAAAAAAAAAACCAGAGTGCTAAAAATTGCCATCTAAAGTCCCTCTCCAAACGCATGCGCCGTCGGTTTTTGATGACGTAGTCAACCGAGCCTATTATATAGTTAGCGCGGTATAGCGCGGTATACTGCGCAAATGTGTAGCTGAGGGCGGTGGCTTAGTTTTTGGGACTTGGAGCTTGAGAACGGAGGGTCCCCGGATCGAATCCTGGCAGGTTCCCGGAGATTTAGTTGGTGTTTTTTCCTTGAAAATTGTGATCCCGGTCAAAAACCCTAAACCGGGATTAGGGTTATGATAATGTTAAAGTGCTGATACACAAAACAGATAAACACTATATCATGATATGGGCTGTATTCTCGTACTAAACATAAACACGGTTTAAGCTTAAAATCGTGTTGAACTAAATGTGTGTCTTACTTAAACGTTAGTTTATCCTTTAAACGACGTGTTTAACAAAACACGATTTTAAACTCTGCCAATCTCGTTCCCAGAGTGGTCCTGCGTTGATTGTATACAGGTATTTAATTAATTGTGTCCCTAATGGGTTACAATAGATATCGACCGGAGGCCTTAAATACACGGTACTTTCAAAGACTACACGATCCGAAAGTCGGCTTGCACCGGGCATGGTTGAGTGATCATTCAAGGCATACAGTTAGTGCGTGAGTTTAGTTAAATGCGCATTAAACTACCCCCATACCCATGTTTAAAGTTAGTCACATTTCGGCGAGTTAGACGCGTGTTTAAGTAAAACACACGTGTACAAGAATCGTGATTACTTAAACGCTGTGTCTAAAGTCAAAGTTGGACACATGTTTAGCTTAAAACCGTGTTTAACAACGTACTGTACGAGAATACAGCCCACTATGACCTGGGCTTCACTGACACTTGATATAATGATAGTGATTACATCAGATGATCAACTCAGTAATATGAAATACTGTCAATCACATGAACAGTCATAGACAGGAAAAATGACATAATCAAATATACCCCACTGTGGCCAAGTTGTTTTAAGGTCCTTGACTCCTTGGACAAGAATACATAGTCTCAATTTAGCTATGAAAACAAGCATATAGACAGTCGGCGTCATTTCTTTACTGTAGCGGGAATAGGGCGATGGAAATTCAAGCCAAAATAAAACAGGTTGAGATATTTAACCAGGGCATACATATTATTTGAACATCAAACATGATATCTGAAGCAAAAGTTTGACTAATTTTATTCAGAAAAATTGAAAAATGTTGATAGAAATATCTGATGCCGACTTGTATGCTTTTATTTCATAGCTCTCAGCTTATTTCATAGTTCAGAGAGCTACGATCCAGAGCTAGTCTCAATTGCCTCGTTGACCCAAGCGAGATTAGGTAGCTGGACAGTAATATAAGGGTGACAACTGACATAACAATATAAAGTGCTGGTATAGTTGTGCTGTTGTGCACCGGGATCTGGATCTGGATTGGTTACTCCAGCAAAATGGTATATTCCGCATCATGCTAGAGTTGAATGACATGACCTAATGTTTGATGTGGCTAGGTAAACGGTTTCCATTTGTTGATGCTGTGCTTTTTTCTTTCTTTTTTCAAGATTTTTTTTCAAGATTTTTTTCCCTCAAGATCTTCCAATCTGTGAAAATTGCACAGAGATGGGCAAGAAACCAAAATATTCACCATTGGGTTGAAAGTACATCCAGTAAGCGTTTTCCTTAGTATCTTCACACATGTTGACTGAAATAATAGGTATAAAATCGTTGATTTGGTAAAATTAAAAAAAAAAGGCTTGTGAGGGCATCACAACTTTTTTTTTTTTTGCCTAATGGCACGACCCCGCAGTGTGAGTATTTCAACATTTGCGCAAGTCCATTGATTTGTCTAATTTTTCGAGAAACAAAACATAGACATAATTTATATACGACACAATGGAAGTAACTTACAATGTACTTCCATGGACTATACAAATCAAAATTCACATTTTTGAGCATGCTTTTAATCCCTTTTACGGTATCAAGTGAGGTGTCACTTACACAACTGACAAAATACACTTTTGCAGGATAACCCCCCCCCCCACCCCCCCTTTGGTGTGATTGGTCACAAGTATGTGTCACAGAAAATAGATGCAGTTTGAGATATTGATGGAATTAGGCATGGAAAAGCAAAAGAAAATAAATACAATTTCACAGTAAATTCTCTTCATAAAATCAGAAAGCAGAATCCAACCTTAACCCTACATGTAAGGTCTGAAGTTTACCACTTTGTAACTGTCGAATTCCGCGTTTTTCCGCTTTGTAAATGTTGCATTTTTCTGTGATGTAATTTTCCCTAAGAAAGCTTAAAATTTACGATAAATCTAAAATAAACACACTTTACAGAAAAACACATAATTTTTGATTTTTAGGCTTACCTTATTACTGTAGCCGACATTGTATTTGAGCATTTATATTATTTTATTCAAGACAATTTATAAATTGTATGTTTTGGACGTTTTTTCACTTTTTTGTACATTTTTTCCCCTTCTTTTCATCAAAATGTCGTTTTCCGCGTTTAACCTCAATTCCGCGATTTTCCGTGGTAAACTTCGGACCTTACCTCAACCACAATGGTGTCATTTTGAAGCATTCGAGAAGCACCTTTTGTTGGAATTACGATCTTAATGATGATAATTTATACAAATATGACCTTGCTGTATACAATACCATTTTACGTAATAGAATAAAATTATATAGAAGTAAGACCTTTTGGAACGATATTGAGTTGTTACATCAGAGATTCACAAGTTAGGTAAATAAAAATATTATTAAAAATTGTTTGTGCCCTCTGTATACAACTATCATGCCTCTGTTTTCATAATAATCCATTTATAACTTTTATAACCATGTTGGCATACTTTATACTGAAGCGTAATCAAGAAAATAATATTAGTGTCAAAATGTGTGTATCAATTCTGTCACATGTGTTGATTATGGATGATTGAGATCTCAATAAGCCATGTGACCCAGTTCACAAATGGTTCATTATAAAGGTGGGAATGAACAGACTCACTCTATAAATGGCACTTCCAGTCCATCAGCCTAGTATGTATAACACTAACAGAATGAAATCAGATACTCTGTAAAAGCACAAGGTTTATAAGCCAAAGACAGTAAAGAACTGTCTTTGGTTATTAAGCTCTCTTTATATTTTGCACCAACCTAGCGTTTAGGTGAGAACCCCCGAACCAGTTTTACAGGCCTGACCGACCCACTTTTTGGATTTTTTTTTTTAGATAGTTATCTCAAATCATGTAAAATCAGCCGTTTTTTGGCCGAAAATCTGCAGTACAGGATGAACTGTATGAACGTTGACCTTTGACCTGATTGAGAAGCAGAGGGTTTTGACTAGGATTTTGTTTAACCCTAACCATGAAAGTAACAGACCCTAACTCTACCCCCCACTTTTTTCAGATTTTTTTCTTCAACATGGAAAATCAACCAAAATATCCCTCCGATCCCCCGTGATTTGATCCAGGGACCTCTCGCAGCAGAGGCAAAGAATTCCCCACTACACCACGGCTGTCAAGGTTAGTTTGTGCAGTGTATTGCGCAAAACTATATAGGCTGGGTCCATTTTTTCATCCAAAAACTTCCACGCCGGATGGTACCAATGTGCCCAGCTGTGGTATATTGTGGTATATGGTAGGGTTAGGGTTAATGGTCAAATAAAAATAAACACAGCATAAAAGGGTGTGGGAATTAGTGTTATGAATCTAAACTTTTTGTATAAACTATCTTATAATGCCACTCATTGTCCCTAGTTTTACCTGTCCCAATTGTATAAAATTTTAAGTTGGAAGGAAATCAATTTTGGTATAGAATTAAATCGATTGAGCCCATATCGTTGTTGAAATACATGAACATCGTAAATGTGACTTTTTTGGCCAAATTGAGTTATATTAATAGTTATTAGTTATTTATGAAAATATAGGCAAATCCATACATTTTAAGCTATTTTGAAATTGGAATTAATTAATTTCTTATCAAATAATTAAAGTTAACAAATTTGAACACAAAAATGCTTCTCCTGCAAAATGACAAAAAATGTCAATAACGATGTTGTTGTATTCCCATGACGATGTATATATTGGTCTCGTAAGAGTTTTACCAATATTTTGAATTTTGAATTCATAACGAGACCAATACTTATTATGTTTTGGATACAATATTTTCCCACAACCTTGGATTCATAAAAACATAATAAATGTGAGAAGTTGATCATTCATAAAATAGGTCACCTACATGTATCATGAACAGTTGGCCATTCTTCACCTATTAGTTTATCTAAATAATATTTTCTGCCACTTTTAAGCAGTTAAAATATTTGGGAGATTTGTTTCTATGGTTCTAATAAATACTTTGTGTGTGCACCTTTATTTAAATGATGACAACAATCCACAATGATGGGCAGTGAATGCATACTGTTACATATTGTGACCCTGAATTGAATTGTCCATTCCTACTACGTGGGTTTTTTATTCAACCCTTGAAATATTTACATGTAACATGGTGATTCAGGGCCCGGGGGGGGGGGGGGT
The DNA here is from genome assembly GCA_035610835.1 of Ophiura sarsii. NCBI lineage: Eukaryota > Metazoa > Echinodermata > Ophiuroidea > Amphilepidida > Ophiuridae > Ophiura > Ophiura sarsii. Next base: position 15,914,710 of record CM069448.1, on the reverse strand, counting down.
ACTCACCATGTAAGGCATACGGGGACGTGCCGCTCCAGTGGGTCGTTTTTTCATGAGACATCCTTAGCCATGGGTAGGCTTTTCAGTGAAAAATCCTTAGACATGGGTCCTGTTTTCGCGATTTTTGCGAAAATTTGCCAAAATTAGGTTTATTTTCGCGAAAAATCACCCTTAGAAATGGGTATGGGTTTTGAATCTACAGCGGCACACCCCCGAACAAACCAAATCCGAGTACCCCCCCCCCCCCGGATTCAGGGTTAGTCAGAAAGAATGGGCATTTTTTTCTCGTAAAGACGCTGTGAAAATTATAGGCCTGCATATTTGAAACCAATGATATTGCTTAAAAGGCCACATATTTTAATTTTTGAATTCGACCATTGCGTCATATTGTATACATCAATTTTATCGAACATGGTACTTGAAAGTCAAACCACTGGATGACAATAACGCACAGAATTACTGGCTAGCTGATTCAGAGATGGCAATCAATGAAACAGGTTAAAAACCTTTAAAGGCACAATGAATATTGAATATAAAATCTTAAAATGACTGAATATAAATTGAAATAACTAATTATGAGTGAGAACAAGCCTAAATTCCAGGCAAACACCTGAAAAGAGGCATCGCAGGTGAAAACCAAGCTCTATTAGAATACATACTGGATGATTCGACCATCCCGTGGATTGGCTTTAACATTTCAGGTTTTACTCAAATTAGTGTAACATGAGAACGCAATGGTCGATTTTGAATATTATTGTTTTGAGTGAAAACCAAATACTGGGTCTCTTTCCAACGGCATTGGTTTTGAATATATGCAATCCTGAAATTGTTGTGACTCCTTTGCAAAAAAAGTGCCCATTCTTTCTGACTCACCCTGTATCATTCCAGTATTTATCGTTTATGAATACAGTCCAAGTGAATTAAAAGCTGTTCTGATATCAATTCACAATCACACACAGCAACAAATCCACCTGATGTAAGTTTTGCTGAAATATCTGGTATTTTTACATAAGTATTGATGAGTTATTGTATTCCTTGCACCATTTCAAATCATTTTTTACAATTTTCAAGTAAAGTAAAAAGATCAACCTACTTAAAAGTATGACACATTCAATGCATTCTGCACCATTAAGTCTTATTAGTCACAATCAAATGCAAAATCAAGTTGTCTCAAAAAGTGTTTTTTTGAAAACAAAATATATGCTGCACTTGGTTGAAGTTTGTTTGTTAATGGCACATGTCATTCATTGGTCGCTATAGCAACATTAAGGCATGACATTCAATAGCTCATGACCTTGTTGAAATATTCAGCACATTCATAAGGAGTTATCTAGCATACTGTAAAACCACTTAATTTTGTGAGGGATTTATTTTGTGGATTCTCGAAATGAAATACCCTCAAAACTGACAATTTTGCATTGAAAGTAACAGTAAAATGTCCAGATTCGCAACATCAAAAGGCTGCTAAAATAGCAGAAATTCAACATTCACAAAATAAACTATCAGCAAAATAAATTATCCGAAAAATTATAGTGTTTATAGTAATTGGTTCTATTGTTGAACTTCGGAGTTGTGCCAAAACGTGGTAGGTTTGGTTGTAACTCCACGACGCCCTAACTCAGGTGCAGTGGGCGAAGTCATCATAATAGGCATTTCAAAGGAACATACTTTTTCATTTATACACAGTTTTTGAGTTGGAGAGCTTAACTACTGCTGACTGCTCAGACAATTGTTTTAATTTTTTTCTCAGATAATTAACATCATTGACAATCATAATTTGTCTTTTCATCAGGGATCATTTCATACAGAAATAATCATGTAAAGTATGTTCTTGTTTAGTGGTAAGCATAGTAAAAATGACAAGCTGAGGGTAGGGGCACTTATGAGGTCACAGGGATATGCTGCCAAATGGAGTCCCATTTTTCACCCGTCTTGTAAATGAATGACCCCTTTTCATAGCCACTTTTGGTAAATTGATGGATCTAATATCCTAAATTTGTAATTTTTCACAGAAATTTTAGCAAAATCTATTGAATATGTATGAAAATTATGGGTCTCTGGTAAACATATGGGTCCATTTTCCACAGAAAATTGGTAAATGGTTTGGGTAGATTTTCATTTTGCTGGCGGCACAAAAATGTATCTGAGTGACCCCAGGGATTTAACATGTGTTTATGCAACTTACACAAGTTATGACATTAAATGTACTTAATAACATTGTTTTCTCCTGCTGCCTTATTTGAATAGAGTAGTGAATGAGAAAAACTCTTGCAACAATCTTCATTTTCAAACATCATGAAGGGGAGAGATACTAAATAAACCTTGATGTACTCATTTAATCTATTTACAGGGTGAGTCAAAAAAACTGCAATAGTGGAAAGAAGCCATCTTGTTTTAAAAACTAAGTTGAAGTTTGAATTGTTTTAAACGTTATACATATATCTTATTTGTTACTAAATTTGTGTGAAAAAATGAAGTCAATATCATTTTCTGTTTGCCTTTGGTGAACCTTTTGACCAGTGCACCCATTTCACACGTTTGTCCACGAGATACCCAAAATATGCATCAGATCACAAATTGTGTCTCTCATTCAAATTTGGAAACTTGAGTTCATTTGTGATGTTATTGGAATTTGATGCATCCTTTTTTGTTAACATGTGAGTTATCATAATCAATTACCCATGCTATCATAATCATGCTATCATAATCATACCCATGCTATGAAAGCGTATAATGTTCTAAATTTGATAAAAAACTGAAATTTTCCATATTTTTGTTGTCGGGATATTTAAATATGTAAATGCAATGTGTGCCATTTCAAATGAAAATCACTGTGCTCGTGGACAAACAGGTAAATTTGGTTGTGCAGCAAAGAGGGTCACCAATGACAAACGAAAAATGTGATCGACTTCATTTTTTCACACAAAGTTAGGATTAAATACATCATTCTTGCAACGTTTAAAAAGTTTTTAGATTCATTTTGGTTTTGAAAACAAAATGGCTTCTTTCCACTTTTGCAGTCCTTTTGACTCACCATGTACTTAGCCCAATCAGGCATTACATTATTGGACAACAAAGGAACAAACTCCCCCTCAACATTACAGACATTTAAAGCCCCACGCAATTCAAAAACACAGTATCAAAAATCATCAATAAGCAAAGCACACCAATAGACTAACTACATAGCATCGCACAACCACCTACTCGCTTGGTCCCTTAATGTGACGTTGAGTAGTAGTAACACCAAGAAGAAGAATAAGAAGAAGGTAAGTTGTTCAATGAAACAACAATTTTCAGGCAAAAATGAATGTCCCACATGAAGCGTGGAGCAGGCTTCTCGTTAGGTAAAAATATTATGGGGTCCACTGGACTCCATAATCTACCAATTCTCAAAATTATGGGGTCCGAGAAGAAATTATGGGGTCCAAGTCTAAAACGTAATTTGCGAATTGTGACTTCGGAATCGGATACGGAGTGGTTAAACGGGGACTACAGCGCTGAAATGTCCAAAAATTGTCTTCTCTATTTATTTTGCTGTTTGTAAAGAGAAAGGTAAGTAAATAAATGACTTTCAAATATTTGTAAGCTTTAACACGTGCAAAGTTATCTTGACTCACGATTAGAAATTATTGCGTCCAGATGGACACAATAAAGAGTCCAGTTTAAAATGTACTGCATTTTTAGCAAAAATATTGCGTCCCCAGACGCGAAAACGCAATGTAACGAGAAGCCTGGCGTGGAGGTGACCAACACACACTTTGTAATTTTTTTCTTCAAAAATTCAGCATTATATGACTATCATAGGCCTACAGAGGCCTTCTTTACATGCTCGTTTGATGAAAGGTCCGCTTGCCCATATAGCAGTTTTTGTATTATGGATGGAAAGCCGTCAACATTCATTTCAATGTTTTAGTTATTCCGCATTTAGCTGCTCTTTTTGTATTTTGTCATTGATGTTCTTAAAGTAATAGCTGCCATATAAGATTTCAAGCAGCATATTATGTGGATCCCTTTATGAAATATATCATTCACTTTATACAAGCTACTAAAGGCAGCAATTGCAGATGAGAGTTTCCGGCAATGACACTGTGATGTACACCTTGTTTCCTTTTCAAATTATCTACAGAGTTGTTGTATCATTAATGTGTGATAGGAATGCTGGAGGCCTGGATTGGAGTATTGCAGAAAGAAGAATGAAATTAGCCCAAATTGGACAATTTCTAGAAAGCCAGCCCAATTCAATCAAAAGTATCCCATTTTAGTATTTGGTGTAAACATAAAAGTTGCCCAATTGGGCTATTAGATTATAAACTTGGCAACTTTTGCAGGGACTAGTTAGTACACAGAGATGGGACCCATTTGCTTTACAATGACGCCTTGGGCAGCTTACCTTTTATCAGTGAATGTACTACAGCGTTTAGCATTCTTGGTTATCTTAGCTTGGATGATTATCACCGGAGGTAATATGGTGTTACTAAAGAGAAATGTTACAATTTTCTCTTGCCGCTTTCAATTCAAATGTGTTTTCAGCGTTTGCGTGCATTCCTTTTAGAGCAGGTAGTTTTGGCTAAGTGTTTCCTAAATTATGTCAGTTTGTTTTAGTATGTTTGTGATTGTGCCAGTTGAATATTTAAGATTAACTCATTAACAAGCATGAATTTAAATGTCTTGATATGAAGAACAGCATTGTAAATTGTGAAATTTTAGACTCTTGTCATTTAAAAGGATGGGTCTTTCTTTATCCCTAACCCTAGAAACGTGTGGTGGGATGGAACGAAGAACAGGGGGAGGGGGTTAAACAAAATTCCTGCATTTGGCAACCCTACATGTACATAACACCATACAGTTGTATACTATGAGCATTCACAATAGTGTAATTATAATACAAACAGCCCAATAATCCATTTATACAATTTGCATTGTATAGCTGTATGTTTAATTAGGCATAAAATCTTGTTTATTTTCTGCATGCAACTGTCAACAGTTAGGTGATTAGCAATGTAAACAATAGTGGTCAAGTTAGTGTTTAGGTCATTTCTGCCCTATCATGTCTCCCTCTAAATAAGCTCATGCTCCCAACATTAATTTACCAGCTCACTGAAGGTGCAAATTAAAGGTATATTATGTGATCTTTCCAGGGAACGCCCTCAACATCGAAAAAAAAATTGAAAGCAGATTTTCTTGCAGATTTACATTTCTGATCATAAATCGTACATACATTCCAAGTTACAGGCGATACGATTCTTAATTACTTCAAAATCATGGTTTTAGAGTGAAAATAAACTGTCGGGTTAACACGACAGTTACACTTACACAGTGAGGTCTACAAATGGTAGGGTATTCTAAAGCTTACCCACGACGGTTTATATTTTCACTCTAAATTCACTTTAAAACCATGATTTTGAGGTAATTAGGAATCGTATCGCTCTGTAACTTGGAATGTATGTACGATTTATGGTCAGAAATGTAAATCTGCAAGAAAATCTACTTTAAAAAAAAAATCATGAATAGAGGGCGCTCTCTGGAAAAGATCACATAATATGCCTTTAACCCTAACCAGCCTAGACACTACAAATCCCTACGCCGCTTCAAGCTGGTACTGCCCTGTCGCCCAGTCTATCTCGTGCCACGCTCCATTGGGTTTTCAAATTGTGAGAAAATCTTAAAGTTTTTTGAAGCTGATCCGTATAGCTAGCAGTTGGTAGAGTTCTGACTTGCACGCACATGGCCCAGATTCGATCCCTGATGCATGAGGCGCACTTGGGGCGTTAGGGTTAAAGGGGTATGAAGAGATGTTTTGTCAGTGGAAAAAGTGTTATGACACATATACAAACAAATTATTTGCCTGTGAAAAAAATCTATATATCGGTAGAAAAATGCAAATTTTAAGAGCTTCAAATATTACATTATTATTATATTTTGCTCATTTAACTGTATAGCGCCGCCAACATTGCAAATGATATCATTCCACACTGAACATGCTGATTAGTGACTTAGACTAAGCCCTGGCTAAGATGAGCTAGAAAGTGACTGTTAAAAATACTTCAATGTCCATAGGAAAGAACTTTTGACCAAGCTCGATAAATAATCCCTAACCCCCCAACCAAGTTTTTAACAGAGATCGTAATTTTGGAAGAAAAAATGACAAATAAATTGCAGCAACCCGACGAACCAGGGACCCTCCAGACCACAAACCGCGGACCCCATAGACAAGCCACCCATGGCTCTCAGCTACACATTCGCGCAGTATACTGCGCTCACTGTAGGCTTGGTTGATTACATCATCAAAAACTGTCCACACATGCACTTGGAGATAGGCTTGGCCGTAGTAATTTGTAGTAATCAAGTTACATGTAGGTTAGGGTTAATGAAATGTGAAAAAAATGAGAACAAAGTTGCTGAACTAACCCTAACCCCCAAACCAGGTTTTTAACCAATATCGCAATTTTGGAAGAAAAATTACGTCATCGAAAACCGTCGGCACAAGCGCTTGGAGATAGGCTTGGCCATAGTAATTAGTAGTACTTCAGTGACTTTCATCAAGGTTAAGTGCTCAAAATATGTACAGAGTGAATACAGATGAGATTATACTTAAAATAGCTGCTGCAATTAAAAATTAAGATTTTCACGCTTTTTCACTATTTTTGTTGTTGTTGGTCTATGTGTTATTAACCCTAACCCTACCCCCCCACTTTTTTCAGAATTTTTTTCTTCAACGTGGAAAATCGACCAAAATATCCCCCCGATCCCCTGGGATTTGATCCAGGGACCTCTAGCACCAGAGGCGAACAATTTCCCACTACACCACGGCTGTCAAGGCTAGTTTGCGCAGTATATTGCGCAAACTATATGGGCTGGGTCCATTTTTTCATCAAAAAACTTCCACGCCGGGTGGTACCAACGTGCCCAGTCGTGGTATTTTGGGGTATATGGTAGGGTTAGGGTTAAGAAACACAAAATCACAATTTTAAAAACATGAATTGGTTAAAATTTACATTGTGTTTGCAGCTCGTAGTTCCCCGTTTCCTGTGTTTACGAGTCACCCCCTGGGAGCTAGATATATGTCTTAGATAGATCTTTTTTCTATTGTAGCTAGAAGATGGAGGAAAAAATGTTCCTGTGCTATTTTCTCCGCTTGAGTTAAAGTCGGGCTAGACACCCAGACAATTAAGTGTTTTCAGCACATACATGCATGTAATGACCAAGTTCATTAATTATTTATAATTCAAAGAGGACTGTTCATGCGTGTGTGGGTTTTCTTTTCAAATATGAATGCTATGCTTTTAAAGTGGAAACAATTTGACATTTTAACACTTTTTTTACAATATCTGTCTTGCATCGTTTGTCTATACCCCAGAATGCTTAGCACAGCACCAATATATTAAATGTCTTTTTTGATGTATGCAATGGCTGCTAGCAAATTTTCACTTCATGACATATAGGCCTAATTGGATGATCATTCACTATACCAGACAGGTTTTTTTTAATTTTTAAATAACCACACCCTGTGGAGGCTAGGGGTAGTAGCGTCTGAAATCTGGGGGTCCAAATGCTGCTAACTCATTTGCTCTATTGTTTGCTATAATCAATGCATTTTGGACCCATTCATCACAGCGTGTTTATCCCAATTTTGGGAGGGCTAACTATCAAATTTCTAAGCCCCATGACCCTAAAGATGATACCCCTCCCTTAGGCGACGAAAAAACAACCCAACACCTGTTTTACGGGCAGGCGGACCTGTCAGGTAGGGTCGGTCGGTCGGCTATATATTTTGTTTCCACCTAAAATGTCACAAAAATCTGCAAAAAACAGGATTTTTATTTAAAATTTGTGAACAAAAATTAAATGGATGATCATTCACTATACTAGACAGTGTTTTTTTTAAAATCTCCACACCTTGTGGAGGCTAGGGGACATATTTTCGACCAAAAAGCTGCTGATCTTACATGATTTGAGAAAAAAGTATCTAACATTTTTGTTTACAAAATTCTTGAAAAATGCAAAAAGGGGGTCGGTCAGGCCTGTAAAACAGTTTTTTTCTTCCTCGCCTCAGTTAGTTGCTCATGTACATAGCTTTTAAAATGATCATTGCTTCAATTGTGTTTCTTTAAAATAATATTTGTATTGTGCGAAAAAAGTGCAAAATTATATTTAATTTTGCTTTTGAAATAACTCCAATATTTTGCACTACTTCCACGCCTAACTCCACTATCTTTTTATTTGTGTAATCACTATTCAAGTCACATGTCTTCAGGTTTTTTAAGTGTTTTGAAGTTAAAAATTGACTCTATCTGTGTATAGAACTGAGTGCCATACTTACATGTGTAATGGCCCTTCTCCATAACTGTCATAAAGCGCATGTTTACCCTCTTATCTAGCCATTAGAAATGCACTTAAAATAGGTGTAGTACTTAAAAGGAGCTATTTGTGTGGATATTGTATATCAAGATTGTCTAGGCGGATTGTTTAGAAATAGCTGCCTTACATTTTAAAGTAATAATAAAAATGAATAGTTAAAAGTTATTATTCATGGTTGCCTTTTAGTGAATAGAAGATACCACATTTAAAGGAACTTGTAGAAAACATTTGATTCAAATCTCTATGTACTGTTGATAGTCATTACATTTTCTCCAATTGTCAAAACACTATTGAAAATAGACATAAAATATACTTGAAATAACAACTGTTTTCTACACTGAACATAACCAAAACATTTATCTGAGTTAAAATGCTATCTACTGAAGATAGCTATTCTTATGCTATCTACTGAAGATAGCTATTCTTATGCTATCTACTGAAGATAGCTATTCTTATGCTATCTACTGAAGATAGCTATTCTTATGCTATCTACTGAAGATAGCTATTCTTATGCTATCTACTGAAGATAGCTATTCTTATGCTATCTACTGAAGATAGCTATTCTTATGCTATCTACTGAAGATAGATATTCTTATGCTATCTACTGAAGATAGCTATTCTTATGCTATCTACTGAAGATAGCTATTCTTATGCTATCTACTGAAGATAGCTATTCTTATGCTATCTACTGAAGATAGCTATTCTTATGGTATCCACTGAAGATAGCTATTCTTATGCTATCCACTGAAGATAGCTATTCTTATGCTATCTACTGAAGATAGCTATTCTATGCTATCTACTGAAGAAAGCTATTCTTATGCTATCTACTGAAGATAGCTATTCTTATGCTATCTACTGAAGATAGCTATTCTTATGCTATCTACTGAAGATAGCTATTCTTATGCTATCCACTGTGAAAGTAGATCCACGGGCATGTGTGGTCCAGTGGAATGAGCACCGCACTCATAATCGGAAGGTTGTGCATGTGAGTTTGAGTCCCAGACTCCCACTATGGCCACCAACGTGTTGTGTCCTTGGGCAAGACACTTGACTCTCTCCACCCAGGTGTCAAAATGGGTAGCTGTTTGGGGATAATCATAATCTAAGTGTCTGATAGGAATATGCACAATAATCAGTATTTGTATGATATGCAGCAAAACAAGTGAACTAATGTGACATATCCTATACATGTAGTAGTGGCAGCGGATTAAATGTATGCGCTTTGAGCATAATTGAAAAAGCTCTATATAAAAACTGACATTTAATTTAAAGAATTTAATTTCTTGATGAAATGTTATTGTGCGAATATAATAATAGTCATAGGCCAAGTATAGAAATACAAGTATGTCATCCTGACTTCCTTTAAAAATTGGCGAGGGAGGCCTTTATTATTTGTAAATATTATGTTATTTTCCCCAAGATGGCCACCATGTATAATTGCCCTACAAAATAAATATAGATGGATGTATAGCAGTTTAAAAGCTTACAATTGCAAATAGGAATGATATTTCCAAGGAGACAGACGATATAATTGTTTCGTTTTTTTACTTGGCCTTATATATTCCTTTTATAATATTTTGTCTAAAATGCAAAATGCTATGTACTGAAGATGGCCAAATATGTTCCTTGCCTCAGACACTCTTACATTGCAAGCAAGTTCATGCTAATACAATGCTGTCTACTGAAGATAGGAGTAAGCATTATTTTCTAATTGCAATCTTGATCTTGTCTTTCTCTCTTCCACTATACTTTGAAATCTTCAATAATGATGTCTCTTATACGCCAAGGGGACATGGACAATCAAACCAACTAAACACACTTGTGGCAATCTAATTTAAACACCTTTAAGTGAGTGGCAGCTTTTAAACACATTGTTCCCTTTTCTAAATTAAGTCTGTTTAAAGTACAACAATAGAAGATAATACTGATATTTACATCATAATAATACAAACAATTATAGTTGACTATACAATATCATCCTCAAGTGTGATCACAGAACAATATTTTTGTTTGATTATATCAGTGAGATTGATGTTCGTTGTCAGAATCAACTTGTCAATTAACTGATACACCTGTAATATAGTTTACTCAGTTCAAAATCGCTGGAACTTGTTAGTGTCAAAGTTGAATATTATTTTAACTCTTCCTGTGCAGAGTGTGGAATGTTCTTCACTTTTGAGTTTCATATCTTTAAAAACCTCTTCTTTTGAGCTATTGTTTGGTTTTACACCCAACTAAATTGTACCCAGTAAAATTACTGGTACGGTACTTGCAAATTACAATCAATACACAATGTGATGTGGCTAGCTGATTCTGTACAGAACAAACTAGGGACTCTGTGTATTTGTGATCTGCCCTTTGAATGTCACAAGTCAAGTGTTTACAATCTCACTGGAAAGTAATGAAAGGATCTGAACTTATTTGATTCATGCAAGGCCAAGCAAAACAAGAGTTTTAGACCCCTTGTCAAATAAAATTAACCATTTTTGATAGGTTTCTTGAAATATTTCACCAGAAAATGTTGATTTTTTATATACACAATTTTACACTGATTTGTATCCGAAGGTCAAGATATATTCTGTTAAATTATTGACTACTTGAACACAGAGAGAGATATAATTGAAATATTAAGGTTGCAATTATGTAATAATTCATTTGTACTTGCATTTGTAATTAGCTATTAACTGACTCAATGAGTCCAAAAGTGTATTATAGGGAGCTCTACATTTTTCTGATCGTTTTTGTTTGCATAATTTGTAGCAGTTTGCTAATCAATTGCCATGTTGATAAATCATGATTTTTGTTCCTTTATTTGACCATTGAGAAATAGATTTTTATTTTTGCATAAAGTTTGTTACAAATGGTGTGCAAAAATGTGAGAAACTTACCACTTTTTGTTTTGCAGAATATGGGTTTTCCCTTTTGTATTGCTCTTGGGTGAGGTGAGCTTGGGGGTTTGTGGGGTTTGGATTGGGGAGGGGGGATCCTTTTGAATTTCCACTATTGATGTCATGATACCCATCTATTAAATTGAGATCCTACTACTAATACACTACATACTCAGTAGTTTTTTATCTGAGACTTTGATGTGTAAAAATAGTAAGTAAACTTAATGTAGTGCAAAAATGTGCAAGTCTGTACTGCGGCTAAATGGTCCACCACTTAGCAGCACAATTCAATAAATCATTGTAAATTAGCCATGGGCTGCGGCGACATGGCACGGTATGTAAATAGTGAGTGGCGGCACTGAAAGATGAACAGAGGCAGCGTGGACTGGATCATGGAAACTCTGGATTTAAAAAATGAAAAAGATAAATAACAAGTAAATAAATTTTAAAAATAAGTAAATAATATATAAATAAATAGATAAATAAAGTTAAATGAAAGTAATTTTTAAAAATGATGAAAAAGGTGGAATTTTCTAAACTTTGTTAAAAAATCACTAATTTATGGACAGATATTTCTAAGACAGCTTCGCACGAATGATTGGCATATAAGGTTACAAACGTGAAAAGCTGAGACAAAATTTGGATACTGTGTGCATAAAGTCCTAATCATGCATTAATTAACGGTAGAATAATCGTTACCCCTTTTAATGCATGGCGAGTGTACATTTTCGCACTTTGCACATTTTGAACAATTTTGCCTGTTTTTACTTTGATACTTTTTAAGCTTCCTTACATAGACCTACATACAAAATGAATGTATTCGCGCATTTTAATTTTAACGCAAAAATAAATGTAGCGCGGAAATGTCCACTTTTATAGTATTTCACATTTCTTTTATTGGCCTCAGTAAATCAAACCTAATCTGATATCTGGTATTGATTTTCTGGCATTGATTTTATGATACGGACTAGACGTGAACTCGCAGTGGGAGCATCGCCATAAGGCAACAAAAAAATGTTTGGTTGCCCTCCAGAGAGAAAACAATTGTGGGTCGGTCGGTAGGGCAGGTTTTTCTTCTTTTTTTCTTCTTCTTCTTCCTATACGGGCTTCGACAAAAAGTGCAATTTATACATGGAATGTATTTATAAACGCAATATTTTTTACTTACATTTGATAAATTGGACTTCAAAACATTTCATAGAATTTATTTCTACATCTTTGGATCAAAATATGTCCAAAATTATGAAATTTTTGAAGTTAACAAATATTAAAAAAAAAAACATAAAAAAACCATGACCTGTCTTTTTGGTGTTTTTTCGGTCGGTCGCGGAGGGCAACCAAACATTTTTTTTGTTGGCCTGATATGGATGGCCTGAATGATATACTGTAAAAGTCAACATTTTCGCGCTACATTCATTTTCGCGTTTACATTTATTTTCCAGTTCGAACCAGCTAACGCGAAAATAATAACACATGAATATATTTCTTTTGCATATAGGTCTATGTGATGAAAATCTGCATAATGCAAAAAATGAATTGTGTGAAAATTACCACTTTTACCGTATAATATTACTCTCATCTCCAGAGGCTGAGTTTAATTACTTGGTATAGAATATGTAGTCGGGTATATTCTGAGCTGTATATTGTAACATGATAACATGGTGATCACTGCAATTTTTTAGTAAAGTTGAATATTGGATTAAAATTGAATCGTTTGTCACAGGAATCTCATCAAAATGTCCCTTACATTTTTTAAGGACAAAAGTCTGTCTATGGCAAAATTATTCAGAGGCATGCTCCCAAACGTCCACATTTTTTAAGCATTAGCCACTGCAAGTCCAACTAAAATCATCAGTACTAATGTACACATGGGGTCTTGGGGATCAGCAAAGTCAGTCTTTGGGATTTTCCTGATTATAGTATTAAATTTGTTGAGATTTCTACAAAATTAAGTGATTTCCCAAATTTCCATTCTTTTCCAACACTGAATGATATTTCTTGTGTAATCATAAATACTGGAATTGTTTCAAGCAAATGAACTGTCTACCCTGAAAACAGACATTTTGACATCACTAGCTTAGCTAAAACATTGTGGCTACACGGTTCCTATATTAAATTCCTTAGAATAATAATTGTGACACATAACATCCTGGTCCATTTGAAATCCAGCCCAGTGGCCTGATCATGTCCTCAATATTCTAACCCTGTACATTATAAATAAAGAATTACTTCAGATTAAATATTCAATACAATACAAGAAATATAAATGTATTATATACAATGCAATGGGATTACGGGTAATACTTGGGTTGTATAATAGAATGTATTATTCATAGTGACTGGAAAATTAACTGAAGGGTTACATGTGGCTTTCGTTTGTGTACCGTTTCCAATCTCCATCCAACTATTTGGGTGTGTTTGTTTGTTTGTTTGTTTGTTGGGGTGTTTACATGGTAAGGGTGTACTGACACACACTTCAGACTGTATGGGATACTCAGGCAAAATGCCAGGCTAAAAATGAACCCAAGTAAGCATGCTGACTGTATGAGTTACATATACTGTCACTTTTTCTTAAACCACTAAAATATAGGTCTATCATTTTTACAAATAAATAATATATAGACTCAGACAAACTGGCGAGAATTAAATTAACAAAGACCTTAAAAATACACAGCCTCGAACCCGGTCCCTCTCGCTATCGCGGCGATGGTTACTCCACTAGGCTACAGGGACTGTGCTTACATGGATACCAGACGAACGAGCTATTATGTATACAAAATCTTTATTGAAAGCCTCTAGCAGCCGAAATACATAAGTAAATAATAACAATTGACAAATATATAGAAATATAAGTCTATCTTTCTAATTTCAAATTTAGCAATATTTATTGTTTTGCTATTTCTCCCAAGATTCAGATAATTTTCATAAGTTGAAAGAAATCTACACATATACTTCTATTTAATTTTCACTATATGTGACCCAATGCAGGTAAATGAGGCATAATGAGGAATATATGAAAATTGAGTTATTCATGTCATGATAATATGTATAAGTTACGTATTATTGAAAATCACTTTGTCGCAAAACATCAAATACAAATTGTCTAGTTATGTACATTTATTAAGTTTTGGTTTTGTTAACAAATCGATGGAGTAAATGAAAATTAATACTTTAAAATGTAGATTAAATCTTTATTTTCATAAATTTGAGTCTTTTGTTGGATACAAAACTTCTATGAATTTTAAAACAAGTTAATTTTGCGGCATCTTTTTTCGCGAATTGCTAATCATCACTATAGTATCGCGGTAACTTAATTTCTACCACTAGTGTCATCTTTACACACATTAATTTGCGGCAATATAATTTCGCGAATTTGAGCCTCTCGCAAAATTCGCGAAATTAAATTGCTCGCGAAATTAAATTGTTTTACAGTATTATGACCTTGTCCCACATCTGTGCGCTTAAATCAAATTAGCTACAACACTGTCTGCGCATTGTGCCTCATTTACTCATGTTGGGTCACATATAATTAAATATGTGCTTTGATTTTGTGGGTTTCTAAAGAGACCTTTATTATTTGTTCATTGATGAAAGGTTCTTTAAGAACCTTTCATTGATGAAAGGTTCTTAAAGAGTATGTCTTAAAGAGTATGGCTACATGTTTATCTTTGTTTATTTAATTTAAAAGCAGTTAGTCTAAGTTTAAATTTGTTTAAATAAAATGTCAGATTTTATTTTTATGGCTGGATGATATCCACTGTCATCAACTAGCGATGCAAAACTACTGCCAAGCAGAGATGAAATATAGACGGTATAAACGGTGTTTGTAAACGTTGGGACTTGCAGGGGTTTAATTGTAAATAATATTCATGCTTTGACATTTTGAAATGTATGTCTTGGATGTTGAATTCAAATATTGGCACAGTAGCAGCATTCATTTTACGTTTGATTCACATTAGTGAATTGGATGTAATGAAACTACTGCCCGGGGGGGGGGGGGCAGTCAGGTATGATGTTGTAATCATCCGCATGAGCGAAAATGCGGAATATGAGTGCTTTATTCGACCACAACGCGGACCCATGCTAAGGGTATCAAAATCGCCAATTTCAGAAAATAAGGGTGTCTTTTTCAACATGAATCCGCGATAAGGGTTGCTTGGGGAGATAGTCATGTGTCATCAATAAGATAGCCCCCAAAATGGTTGGCCCGTAGGGATAAATTTACAAACAAAACTGAATAATGAACTTACTTCATATATTCATGTCAATCTAAACTCTGTCTTGAAGGCCTATATCCAGGGATGTACTTTCGCGACATCCTGCGAGAATCCAAATGGATTCTCGCAGAGGAATTTTGCGAGAATCCATGGATTCTCGCAAACTGAATTTAAATTCTGCATTTTAAACATTTATTGTTCTATTGTATACTTAGAAAATAATAGTACACAAATTGAATCAAACACTTCTTAAGTTTACACACAAGTTAACATGTCATCTTTAATGTGTATCTTTTTCTTTTCTTTCAGGTAACTAACAAATCTGCACAGCAGATTTCAAAAACCAACTAAGAACAATCATCATTTTAATTTCAACTTGAACAGTTTAGAGTCAAATACCAGTCATCTAAGGTCCTGTTTTGAACTTAGAAAAAAGAAGAAAAAAAAGGATTTTGTTGTTGTTGTTGTTGTTGTTGCGAGAATCCACCTGGATTCAAGCGGAAGTGATTTTACGCGAATCGATTCGCGGATTCGCGCCGAAAGTACATCCCTGATATCCTACAAGTATGAGTATGATTCTTCGAGTTGTAATCTTGGTTAAGGGTCACTTTTTCCTTCTTTGGGAATCCGTGTTTAGGGTGGTTTTCGAGAGTGGATTCACACGGATGATTACAACTTTTATACATGAGTGCCCCCCCCCCCCGGAACTACTGTAAATGTGGATAATTTTGCGCTACATTGATTTTCGTGCTCTTCGCATATAAAGCAGCTCCCCTGAACCTCCCAAGAAAACAGGCTTATAAGTCTATTTGATTAACTCTCATATTGCTAATGTTAAACAAGTAAAATGTTTCAATATCAGCAAAGTGAGATTAATTTATTTTTCAATATATTATAGTATTTGAGTGGAAGTAGCATTTAACTTTCTGTTGTTGTAGTAGTTGTCATGTGGGTATTGATATAGTATTTCAGAGGGTATTTACTGTAAAATGTCATTGCGTGCTGTAATACAAACGGAGCTTAATGAATTCCCTCTCCGCTGAATTGAATTTGGTTGAATATACCATGGTTGAAGGTATTAGGCTATATTAAAAAAATAATTTGTCTCAAAGCTCCCGCGCGCATTAGTTAATTGATGCGCGTTAGAAAAATGCCAACATTTCACAGATTTTTCAGATTTTCATTGATCACATCATTTTAAATACAAAAGTTCACTTTTACAAGGATTTCAATATTTTATATTTATAAAAATAAAAAAAAGTGACTTTCGGGGTCACTTTTCTCTGTGGAAAAAAAAATCTAAAAAAAGTGGCTACCTTGAGTTAGGGTTATGCAGCCATTTTTTTCTTCCAAAATGTTATAATTTTCATTTCTATAACCCTAACCCTACTTCACCACACGGCAACCGTGTGGTTGGCCTCTTTGCTTAACTTTGCATTGAAGTTTTTCGGCGAAAAAATGGATCCGGACTATTTGGCTACCCCGAGTTAGGGTTAACTTAGACTATAGGTCACCTTCAAGTTGTGCATGTGCACATTGTATATTTTACAATTCAGAGGTCACCTTTTCTTGATCACGCATGAAGATCGAGAGATAAAATATCAATTTATATGATCCATTTAGACCACTTTGAAAGATCAGACTCATCTATTCAAAACCAGCCATCCATCCCCCAGGGGCTGTGTATATAATAGAAAAAAGAGGGGTGTTCTTATTGCAAAAGAAGGCATCACCCTTTAAATTAGATGAATGAAGTACTACAATACAGCCCAAAACCCTGTAGGGTTAACATTTCAGTATATCTTCTATTGGATTGCATTGAAATGAAATTCATTTTCCCCAATGGGAGACAGAATGCATTATAGAATAGTTCCTATTGCATTTATGTGCATATTTTTACAACGATAAAGAGGTCACGCTGTCTAGATCAAATATTGAGATCTTCAATTTGATTTGGTAGTCTGTCCATCACCTGTAAAAAGAAACCGTAATATGAATAGCCGCATGTGAATGTGTATGAGGGGCCATACGGGAGTTGGATAAATATCGAGCATGCGAGGCTTTCCCCCCAATTTTAGAATTCGGCAAATATAATCAGCCCAATCATAAATAAAATAATAAATAAGAATACTTCTTTGAAATTTGACATGGTGTCAATTTCAAGCTAAAGTATCATTTTAACTTACATAATATTTGGTGACCTAATCTCTAATAGTGTAATAATAACTGTGTATTTTGAATCATGTATCATGCTCTTCATGTGAAAATCTGAAGTCTGTAATAATAAACCATTTTGAGTTTTTTACCTGATATAAGATTTATCATTTTCAATACTTCGTTCAGGTGCAAATGCCATTACAATACAGGGTGTATCAAAAAAATTAGGACACTTTTTCATGACGGTGTAATACTTGTTATAATCATTGGACCATGACCAATTTAGTCTCAATGTAAAGCCCAATTAATTATTATGATGTCCTGAAGATATGAGCTCAATCCGATTCAAAATAAGAAAACTAGCGTACTTTGCGTAAACCATGTCATTTACTGGTTTGTACAATGGGATTTACATGTATAGACCAGTAAATAACATGGTTTACGTTTCAATACGTTTCAATAATTATAAACATAGAAAATAACATATCAGTCAATAGCAAAGATTAGTTTGGTAATCCATTTAATTCTGGCACAAATCAATACTGGCTAAATAGGCCTAATCCACAAATCAGATGCATGCATATTCTGTGCAAATTAAAAAAAGTTCTCGAACCCACTGTAGATGGTTCATTAGCATGATAAGAAGTAGAATTGGCATTAATAGTGTGCGCGTTAATGTTACTATTACTGTGTGAATGACCATTGTACATTCTACAAAATAGATTGCCTTGCCTAATAGGTCACAATTTCCTTAATTTATAATGGATTGTTCTCATCTTTTCAGGATTTTATCTTTATTGGTTGTTCTTTACATTAAAATTTGGTCATGCTTCAGTGATTTAACAAGGATTTGAACCGTCATCAAAAAGTGTCCTAATTTTTTTGATACACCCTGTAGAGTAATTAGTTCCGTTAACATTGGAATGTTTCGAAAAAACGAAAGAAAACAAAGGATAATTTTCGTTTTTTCATCGCGATATATATGAAACATGATTATGTCATGAATAACAAGCAGATAGATACCATGCATTAGGCCCTATACGCACATGAATGCCTGTAAGGTACCAATAGTCACGGCAATATACGATGATACAGACACAAACTTTGGCAGTGACCGTGATTTCAATTAACTTCATTGCACGATAGTACATAGCCTAGAGTGATGTTAGAGAAGATAGAAATCATAGACGTCCTTTATATGTGCGTGAATATTTTAGGATAGGAAAGAGGTCATCAAAATGTTGAGAGCTGGATGACCGGAGGGGGGGGCGGGGGTTGATAGGGATGTGCCGCCAGCAAAATGAAATTCGGACCCAAACATTTACCAATTTTCGGGGGGAAATGGACCCCTATGGTGCTAAAATGTTGGTGAAAACAGCCAAATTAAGGATTTTAGACCCATAAATTTACCAAAAATGACTTTGAAAAGGGTCATCCATTTACCCGAATGTGAAAAATGGGACCCTATTTGGCAGCACATCCCCGTAACCTCATATCCACTGGGGCTGGATGTTGATTTGATATAAAGATCAATATTGTATAATGTAATGCATGCGACGCATCTTTTTAAAACTAGAACTTAATAAGGTGGTGCAATCTGTTTAAAAAACTAAGTGGGAGAATGGGTAGTCTTTTGTTAAATTCTTGTAGTTGGGTGCATATGGAAACGTTGTCTCATCTGCTCACCCTACAAAAATAGTCTCGTT
This sequence comes from Ophiura sarsii, assembly GCA_035610835.1. Lineage (NCBI taxonomy): Eukaryota > Metazoa > Echinodermata > Ophiuroidea > Amphilepidida > Ophiuridae > Ophiura > Ophiura sarsii. The sequence continues at coordinate 15,895,384 of CM069448.1, read as the reverse complement.
TTAACACGGGATAGTGAGACCGCAGTTAGGCAAAGACAAAAATTGTAATGTTGTCCTCGATCGCCCGTTCTTCAGATTTACGGCCGCTCCGATTTTTTCTTCTTTGTTTTCCCCAGATTTTTTCCAGATTTTGTTTTTTTCCAGATTCTTTTTTTCCAATTTTTTTCTTCTCCAGTTTAAATGACATTGAACATTAAATTAGGTGTTTATAACATATATGTGCGACTCTAAGAGTGATTACAACTTCTTGTTGGCTGAACTTTGAGCTTCCGCTGGTATAAGAAAATAAAAAAAATTAAAAATCTGCCCGCCCCTCATCTCTGAAAGCTGTGGAGGACAACATAACTTTTTTGTTTGTTTGGCCTTACGGAAAGTACATGTACATGTATATGCCATCAGACTATGAATAATATGTGACCAGTCGCGTCAAAAAGGACATGTTGTCGGCAAACACAGTTTTGAGATAGATGCCAATAAATTTGGTGAAATATTAAGAAAGTAATTGAAAAAAATATGCTTCTTTAACTCATATCTTGTGATTAAAAAGTCCGATCACCTTCAACATGGTATCATTTTCAAGCTTAAAATGTTTTCTTTCAAGTCATGACAATAACTCAGAATTGACTCATGCCACCAACATGTCCATTTTGATGTGACGGGTCACATATGGGAGACTCCCACATAACCAACAATTATGCAATGCAGGCATTATCATTTTCAATAAAACCCAGTTCACTGATGAGCATGTTTCTATTGAGGCACTGGAAAATTAATGATATTTGAAATACTGTATTATCCCTATTAAGCACCCAGGCCAGGGCGGTTAGCAAAGTCATTTAGGGTGGGCGCTTATTATGTTACCTTTTTAAAACTCATTTATCGTACTAAATAAAATGTACAAGTGGTCATTTGAAGATGCTGACCATTTGATGTACTAAATACAATGTACAAGTGGTAATTTGAGAAGGCTGATCACTTGACGTACTAATGAAAATGTATACTGTAAAAGCTGAAATTTTCGCGGTGGTTTTATTTTCGCGCTTTTCGCGCAAAATATTTTTCCAAAATATTGTTTTCAACATTCATGCAATGCATCGAGAAGGTCGCCCGCGAAAAAAACAATTCGCGAAATGTCTATGATATCAAAATATCTTTACGCGAAAATATTGGCTTTTACAGTAATTGGTCATTTGAGGAGGATGACAATTTCATGTACTAAATGAAATATATGTACAAGTAGTCATTTGAGGATGCTCACCATTTGAAAAGGTGGGCGCTTATATGGGATTGTTTGTTGGTAGTCATTGAGAAAAACAGGGGTGGGCGCTTATAAGGTCCTGGGCGCGTAATAGGGATAATACGGTAACTGTATTTAATTTACCGTTAAATAAAGGTCTTCAAATTGAATTGTCATCAAATGGTATTTCCCAGGTATTGACCAGTATTTCCTGGTATTTCCATATACATTCATACATAATCTTTTTTTATTCACGATACACAGGTCAACATAAAATAATTGATTTTCACAGAGGCTGTGATAAAGTTGATACAACATGTTACATAATATTAATACACCTAAAATTACATAATAAAAACATATTTCTTGAATCTAATCTAATACAGCATAAAACAAAATTACAAAAATTGAATATTTTGGATATGGATAATTATAACTCTGTATTCCCAGTATTTCGTGGTATTTCCCGGGAAATTGCCAACCTGATTAAGTTGAATTCAAGTTTGGGAAGTAGGTCTCACATTGCATTTGAATACGACGATGACGGCAATGACATGTGGAGAGGTCAGACCAGTTTCCTTTACATTAAATGTTAGAAAGTACAGGGTGTCCCAAAAGTTTCAAAACCTTTTCAAAACTCTATATCTAAGAACTATCTGTTTTGCCAAAATACAGATGAAAGTTTCCCGTACTGTAAAACTGCAGTTTCATACAAAAGTACAGTACAATGAGCTGAATAAATTCAAGGATGCGACAAACGGAAATTCCGGGTCATGAGAACGTGGCCATAAGATTTATCGGGTGGCTGTTTCTACTAGGCAAGATAACGGTAATTACTGTTCCCAAACCTGCTTTTTACAGGTTTTTGCTGTTAGAAAACTTAGCTTTTATTAGCGTTATTTGACCGTTTCTGCTAGGCGAAAAGGCCGGTTGGTACCGTTAATTAATGGTGAGTTGCCCAATAGAAATTTGCTCTGATATTTTAATAAGTTTGAAATGATTTGTGGGTAGCTTGGTGTGGCAAGCCTTATTTGAAGGTATACAATATCACCAATCCTGAATTAGGTGGGCCTTGATAAAAAGCCACCAAGTAAACATTGAACTTACACTTTGATATCATATTATTGCTACATATTAAACTATTATTTCTATATAATATACACAACAATATTATTAAATACATATCCTGTGGTATGGACAGATAAGAATTACGTGTTCAATTACAATTGGCAATACAAATTTATATGTCCTTTGTTACACAATTAATAAAGCATAATAGCTGGGGGTGGATTGCGTCAAAAGTAGATTTCATATCAAAATATTGTTCAAAGATGTAGAATTATGAGTATGAGTGAGTGTCTAAAAAAGTTGATGTCCTTTGTTACATAATTAATAAAGCATAATAGCTGGGGGTGGATTGCGTCAAAAGTAGATTTCATTTCAAAATATTGTTCAAAGATTAAGAATAATGAGTATGAGTGAGTGAGTGTCTGAAGAAAGTTGAATGAAGTGGGTGGGCATGATGATAATGGATGTGTGGGGGAAGTGGCTTGGTGTCATTTGTTACAAAAGCCTTGATAGTATTGATGTCATTCATTACCACTTGTATCTTCTTTAAGTGCCAAGTCTAATTTTAGAAAGGAGGTGGGCCAATTTACTACATCTTTAGAAAATTGAAAGGTCACTCTCATTTTATAATGGCAGTATACAGAAGACAATACCTTACTGGGTATCTGTTGGGTGGGTAATATCTCAATCTCTTACTTCCGTAAGGTTTATTGCGAATTGGAAACAAATCCATTGATTATCCTTTTCTGTTGCATTGTGGGATTGAAAAGGAACAAAATATGCCCTTTTCTATCACACAATGCATCAGAAAAGGATAATCAATTGATTTTTTCCGATTGGCGATAAACCTTATTGTCATGAGAATTATTCAGGGCAAGAAAATTTCACATTTTTTTGACAATACCGGCCATATTCACAGCATGAATAAGGCAAATTAAAAAACCCAACATGTTAAGCGCCTGTCCCGACTTTTTCAACAACAAAAAAATCCTCTTGTTAAGCGATAATCTTTGTGAACCTTTTATTTCATGGTTCTGAGAGGTTGGTCAGCACAAAACATGTGTAAAATGCTTTAAGAAGAAGCAAAAGCTGTTACATACGTCTCAAAACCTGAAACACCTGAAAAAAAGTTATGACTGAAATAGAAGAGAAAAAAAAGGATAATTGAAGTGGACCAAAAAAGTAAGGACGCTAAACATGTGAATGTTTTTAATTGGCTTTTGCTAATGACAAATCTAGGCAGAGGGGGCATGTTGAATTCTTTATTCTTAAGGTTTTAAAGAAAAGAAAATTCAACTCACCATCGAATTGCCAAATAAAAACTACACAAATATTCAATGTTTTACATGAAAAAATGGGCGCAATATATACAAATATCATCAATGAAGTACCTAATTCAAGTGTTTCCAATAGCTTTGTATACATTTAGGAAGATTATTTGCTCATCGTGTGACAAATATGTTAGTTGGTTCTAAATTGTTATTTAAGGTGGCTAACTCGGCTACGGTGACCAGCAATGATTTGCTTCAAAATAACAGAGGATATGTATATTGATAAGAAAAGATGATACGCAAAGTTTGAATTTTTTCCAACAAGCCGTTTTTGATTTACAGAATTTTTTGTTATTTGAAAACCCATTGACTTAATACACGAGGCGTAGCCGAATTCCCAAATACTGCCAAATTTCAGAAAACACATAGTTTTGTAAATATTTTTTTCTCTTCTTTAAAGTCAATGTGTGCTAAAGACTTTTATTTTATTTTGATGCCAAAACACCAAGGTATAACACATTTTTTCCCCTTCACAACTGAGTGGTGATGGATGGTTCATTCACTGGGAATGTTAGTACTTTTTCACTATTTTCTAGAACACTATATTGCCAAATTTTGTGAATTTCTACAGAAAAAACTACATGTTCAATTTGCACAAACAAGGTGTCATATTAAAGGTAATTAAGTTTAGAAAGTTATCTCGTGAGTTTTTACTAATTAAGTGTTTCTAGACCTTTTTACAGCCTTTTGAAAATTTCCCTAAAATCAAAATTGAAAAAAATATTTTTTTCAAAAAGTAAACACTCTATTTGCAAAAACTCACTAAAGAATTTAGGTAATATGCTTATAAATTTATTCCCAAAGTTTCATGGTCATAGCACTTTCCGTTTAGTCTACAGAAATTCCAGAAGGTGAACATTTAGGGAATTTTCAAAAAATAAAGAAAAACATAAGAAATTTCAAAAATGATCCGAAAGTCCTGAATTAGGTAGAGGAAAGACTTATCTTTACTGTGGTCCCAGTATAAAAAGTATAGATATAATTGATTTGGTATTACAGCAGTTTTTCTGTAGTGGTGTAGGAGCCGAGTTAGCTACCTTAAATGAAATATTATCGTTTGAGTCACGCACAATAATTTATCAAAATAGGAATCAACTCAACACCGTCAATGAGGTACCTCAAAATCTTTTTGTCACCATGGCGATATATTGTTCAAAACCCATTTGATTAATAATGCATGTTATGGTAGAGGTTGAGTGTGGAAAATCATTCTGACTAAGGGGCAGCTGTCAAAACCAATTTTCAAACTTTCAAAACAAGATGCTCTAAATTTAGAACTTTTATCTAAAATTAAACTTCTTTGAAATTTTCTTTGTTGAACACTAAAAGAATAATAACACAAGTCTCTCCGGGGTTCAGTAAGTATGCACATATCCAACGTCTTCAAGTATTTCCCACCCTTGAAGTTCTTCCCACCCTCTCGTCTGTGAACATCTTCAAGTTCCTTGGTTTGCGATGTTCCTCCCGCGAAGCGATGGTTGGTCGTCGTGGTATACAGTTACAAACCCCATAGCGATACAGTGAAATCAAACCATGCTCTCTAACATGTAGAATGCCTTTTCGTTGGTTAAAAAGCGCCCAAATCTGACAGGTTGCGGCTTTCTGGGAGTGACATGGTATAATTGTATTTTAAAGATGAGCCAAAATTTGTGTTTTAAATTAAGTGGTTCGAAATAGCCTTAATCATTGATTTTAATGTTGCAATGTAGTAATAGCATTTTACATATTAAAAATTGTTCGACAGATGTGCAGGCTACATTTTGAGAGAAAAATCCCATAAATCCAGGATGGATTCCTCTCCATGGTAAGATGGTCCTTACAAATGGGCAAAAGTTTACAGCACTGAAGATCACACCCATCAAAAATTGTCCCATTTGCTATCCTGATGTAGGTGTCTGTGTATTATATGAAGCCTTGTTAGTATCGTTCCAAAATTTAGCCTCAAAATCTCCGACCTCTATTATGGAATTTGGTGTCACATATTTTGTGTTGGGACCCTGAAATTTCACCCTCGATATTTTGTATGACAATCTCGTATCCCATATTTTATGTCGCGAACACAAATTCTTTTTACATTCGTGATTTGAATGTTCATTTACATACTTATACACAAAATAAATATGTTTGTGTGTTTTTGTTTTTCGCGGTAGCTGCTTGGAGCGCGAAAATTAATGTAGCATGAAAATGTCCACGTTTACAGTTTCTATAACTTGCCCTTGGTGGTCTCTGACATGTCTAAGAACTTTTTCGGTTTGCAGAATACTGTAAAACAGCTTAATTTCACGGCAACGTAATTTAGCGAAGAAGCATTTAGTCGACTTTTTGCGATAATTTTATTTCACTTATTTGTATCATCCTCCTCTATGTAACCATTATAAATAATACAATTGGAGGATTTCCTAGCGAAATTAGCGAAATTAAATTGCTAGCGAAAATAAATTGTTTTACAGTACTGTAAAATACTTTAAATTTCTTAGCAACTTAATTGAGCAAATTAGCAGTCAGTTAATTTTGTTGGCAATTTAATTTCACAGATTTTGTATCATCTTCTTCTATATAACCAATAACATGATTGGCAGCAAATTTAATTTTGTGAATTGGACCTTCTAGTGAAATTATCGAAATTAAATTGCTTTTAAGTTGTTTTACAGTAACCACATTTTTGGGCTAACAAATTGTGCATCTAGCAATACTGTTATTTAAGTGTGCAAGTGAGTGTGTGCTCTCATGCATTTCCCACATATTTAAGGGAACCTTTGGCCTATTGTGACAAATAACTTTGGTATGTGCTTAAACACAATAGGAAGGTCTTGCCTGCCTCTCTACCAGCATGGACCTGTGTAAGCTAGGGGTACTTTACCATAAGTTGCAATATTGACAAATTGAATTGAAAAAGAATAATTTGTTGGTTGTGGTCAGTATTGGTAAATGGGACTTCACCACAGGGGTATAATTATGGTAATATTATTGACAATATTATTAAAATTGAATAAGTTGTTGGCATTTCCACGTTTGGGAATTTATTTGGCAGTGGTGTTTTTTTCTTTTTCAAATTTGGAGTGGGTATCTTGATGTACAAGTATACTGCTAATTCTGCTGATTTTGTTAGGAGTTCCAGTTTGCTCTATCCAGAAAAGTTTCTCAACTCTACTGCTCTATTTCAAAGTTTAAAAATAAGAATCAAGATAATGATATTTTTCACATATTACCATCAAGCAAGTATAGATTGGCTTGGCCTAGCGGAATCAGCGCTAGATTCATAATCATAAGGTTGGGAGTTCGAGCCCCGCTAGGATCAATGTGTTTATATCCTTGGGCAAGGTATTTAGTCTCAATTGCCTCGGTCCACCCAAGCGAAAATTGGGTAGCTGCTACATATCATCTAAAAGTGCGTCTAGCCAGTTACCAGATAAATGATGTAATGGGCAGCGATAATAATTAGCCAATGTAAAGCACTTTGAGACGGTGTTCCACATGGTGTAAAGCGCTATATAAAAACCGACTATTATTATTATTATTATATCAAATTTGAGGTTTTGTTAGTTAATTAATTATATAAAATGGAGAAAGATGAATCCAACGGAACCACCAGGATCAAAACAATGATCAGAAAACTGATACAATAGGATTTCTCGAAAAATGTAAAATGCAAAGAATAAAAGCAAGATAAACCAACTGGATGTGGTGAAACAATAAATAACAAGGGAGAATAACGCGATAAAACGGAAATATACTAGGGCAAGCAATGATATTAATTGCTGTACATTTTTAATTATAACTTACATTCAACAAGGCCTATAGACTCTGTAGCAATATCTTGTTCTTGTTTATCATCCTGCAAATTAAGCACATGATTCATAACTAGTGCGAAAAACCCTGTGAAATGAGTTATAGTACATGGTTTATTCCATATACAGGACGATATTAAGATGCCGACTTTGTATACCCTACGACAGCTGTTCACTGTGTGCTATCATTATTGGAAGTCCTCGTTGAAAACAGGTTATACAAAACTGACAAGTCCCATCAAAAGGCTTTTCTTTCATTCAAAATGACCTTGCTTGATACATTTGGTCAATGCATTCAGATTTTATGTGAAATATAGGTGATTTTGTGATTTTTTTTAATTTTTAATTTTTTTAAAACAAATTACTTACTTGTTATCTTAAAATGCATAGTGTCGACAATTGATCTTTTATGAAAAGGAAATCCGAAAAATTAAAAACCCAGATGTTCATGACCTGTTCAATTTTAATGAATGGGATATCTCTTTCTTTTGACACTTTAGACAGACATAAATATTTTTATATTTTATATTTTGGCAGTCAAAAAGTTATTAAATTGAGTCATAATACACAGGAAATCCCCCGTAAGTAATTGCTAGATTTCAAGTTGTAATTGCATTTATTATTGATCTTATGCTCAATTGAATAACCCATTTTCTGGACAAAATCCAAGGGGATGTCAAAACTGTGATAACATCTTGTGACTGTACCATGACAGAAGTGAAACAAGTCATTAAAATGTTCTTTATTTACTTTAATAAAATACAAATATTTTGATTATTTATTTATATTTATACACACACTGAAATACTTGATCAGTATTTATAAGCACACCTTGTTAATTTTTAAAATCTTTTTTTTCTTGAAAACAAAGGATACTGTCTGTCAGTCCATGGAATTACATGTATATTAGAAAGAGATGTCATGTCTGTATTTGAAAAAAACACATAAGTAACTTTGTTTTATTTTTTACTCTGTTTGACAACATGAAACAAAACTTTCTTTATTGAAGGACAAATTGCCATACACATAGCCAACCACAGTCCGTACAGCTGATTGGACCTGGCTCTTTGCTTGACTAAACTTAGGAATGCCCTTGTCAACAATTCATACCAGTCACTTACGTCTACTACTGATGTCACAATGCCCCCGCAGGCCATCAGGGTTTATTATCAACAAGTTTTGGTGGTGGTACAGTACAGTTTATAGTTCAGTTCACTTTGCCATTTCAGTGGCCTTACATGTACGCTCTGTGTTGTTGATCACTGTATAATAATAATGGACTTTGTATCATGGAGTATATGGTGCAGTTAAGCATGATTCCTCTCCGTACACCATTGCTTGCTGTGGATTTATACTACGTTTTACTTTGGAATTGTTGCTGAAAACTTTCAAACAAGTGTTGGGTGTTGACACCATTTTGGAATATATTATTAATATATAAAGGAATTTTACTTATCGAGACAGGAGAATGCCTGCCCGACGAGCAAGATCAATCTCCCTGTCAGCGGCGCTGGAGAGCACTGGTATGTGTTTGTTTTTTCATGTTGTGAAATAGGTTATAGAGATTATTGCTACATTTTGGCATACATACATCATGTAATTGGTATGTAAGAATGTAGCACTAAATGTTACACAGCAATTGGTGATACATGTGGGATACATTGTTTACATGCAGGGCTGAATGCTACATGTGACTGTTTCGACTAACTATATATGTATGTTTTATAAAATATGAAGTTATAATCTGCACATTGTAGCATCATGTATTCATTATGTAGCTATGAACATGTAGATCCTACCAATTTTGTGTTGATAACATAGGTATGTTTTTATTTGTTTCATTGGGGATATAAACATGTACAAGGAAGAAAAGCATTTTATTTGCTATACTAATGCACTGTGTACAAAGCAGCTATTGAAATACCCATATGAATGTCTACCCGGGCTTTTCTGAATAGACTGACCTGGCGTTCATTGACTACAGTTTCTACGAACTACATGCATACACATCTCCATAAAGATTATAAACATCTTTCTAATTCAAAATGATTATAATCTTTTGAAACCATTCATTGTAAGATTATGGAACCTACATTGATTATGCACACAGTACACAGGAAGAAAGTTGTTCGTTTTTAAATTATGCATGCATTAATTGAAGAAAAAAACCATATACAAGTATGTAGTGTCAGTTGATTCCATTTAGTGTATTACTATTACCATTGTGTACCTGTCTTCTTATAGGTCTGTTGGTAAATCATCATAACAAAGATTAGAAATGAAGAAGCATTTCAGTTAACTCTTTGAGATGTAAATTTTACATGTTTTGTGTGAATATTCACAAAATAGAGGAATTGATGACAATGTAGTTGTAGATCAAAATGTCAAACTATTTTGAGTATTGTGCACTTGTTTTGTTACCTTTGTAATATCAGTAAATTGCAAATTTAGGAACAACATTACATAGCTCTCATGGGCCTGGTCTACATGGTCTAGACATTTTTCAAAACCTTGTAGTATGTATATCCACTGACTAATCTGTGATCCACTACATGTCGAACAGCACAAAATGATTTAATTTTCAATGATCTTATTTCATTCCTGTTAATCAATCTCCTTGAAAGTCTTAAATATTCTAGCTGCGAAAAGCAGTGAAATGCAATATTTTCCCTAAAGTCCAGAAATTCAAAAACATTTATAATTTACATCCTCTTTTTCGCTGTGCCAGAGGCATCCTAAATTGGGGTTAAGTCATGGTCAAAATGATGTCAAACATAATAATCTTAACGAAAGATTTTGGTTTTTGAACAAGATCCAAAAGATGAACATTTGGCATTAACAACCCCTTTCCATAGCTGTACATGTACGTCATGTCTGGATAAGTTGATTAATTGAGTAATTAATTTAATCATGGGCCAAGGTAACATTTAACAACATAACATCCCACTTTTTTGCTTGTAACGTCATATCAACTTCTATTAATTGAAAAAAAACTTGTATGTTAGCCAAAACTAGACAAGGGTTACAGGTGATTCGCCCCCACCACCCCAGATCCGAAGAAAAATTGTTGTGAGTAAACCCTTTTTTTGGGGTGGGAGGGGGGGGGGGGGGGGGTGTGAGGGGAGTGGGGTGATAACATAAAACCTTACTCAACTGAATCGGGAAGTAATACAATTATAATTTTTTCCTTTAGATCTTAATATTTTTATTTAGTTTTATTCCGGTTTCAACATATGAAGTTGTTTCCTGATGATTGCTTTTTGTTGTTGTAATTACTAATAGCTTGCGCTATCATCTGGGCCCTTAAAAGGTTTGAAATATAGGGAGAATTGATCCCTCTATTCTCTTCACTTGATACGTAATGTAGCTATACCTGAATCTCAATTTGCAAGACACATTTACTAGAGCCTAGACATGACAATCCTACCAGTGACGTTGATAACTTCGCTGTATCAGCTGTGTTATTATGCACAGTGTTATTTATTCCCTTTGAGTCAGTACTGCTTTGAGTTCATAAAAATGGGTCACATTTACATTAATAATGATTTTACATAAACAACATTGATCAAAGCAACAGCGTTGTGTATACGTTAGACCACTTTAACTTTTACCCAATTCAATATAGGCCATCAGAATGATCAGATGCATGTGTTTAACATTGGAATTCCGATAATTATGTGGATTTGTAGATTTTTATAGAAATCTGTACATTACAAAAGTTTAATTTATTTGACATTTTGTCAGAATGACTTAGCTGAGCCTTGATAAGCAAAACATTTCACCTACATATACAATGTAGATCCGGATGTTGTCAGTGAAAGGGTTCAACTATAGCCAAAGTAATCAATGTGACTGATGTGTGGCTTAACATTTTTGTGATCAGCCCAATGGCGTTGCTAGGTGCACTTTAGTCAAATTCTACAATTGAAATTGCATGGGTTTCAGTGTACTACTACCACACATATTCTAACCCATTGATGATAAATACATTGACTTTGTGTGAATGGTTCTCATGGCCAGAAGCACTGTAGTGTCAACTTGATTTGAATGGGATATACACTGAGCCAAAAAAGAAACTTATAAAAAAAAAGAAACTTATAAAATTTTAACAGATCACCAAATAAAATTCTGTGCATGAAAATGTACCAAATTTGGATACAATATTACTAATATTAGTATTAATATTGTATCTAAATTTGGTACATTTTCATGCACAGAATTTTATTTGGTGATCTGTTAAAATTTTATAAGTTTCTTTTTTTTTATAAGTTTCTTTTTTGGCTCAGTGTATATGGACAATATTGTGACTGATTTAGTTAGTTTTGATATGTGTCCAAACCAGGAAATTATCTGTGCTTGACTGATGGATTGATAATTGATATCAACTACAGAGTGTGTCAAATAAAGTGTCCCATGATTTTTTTTTTAGCTGTGGAAATATCAAAATTGGACGTGAAGTACTAATAATCATGTTCAGCAATCTTTCATGTGTCATAAGAATTTTTTCCTATCCATTTTGGATCTTTCGTTATCAAATTATAGCAAATCTCCTCAGGCATGTCAAATTCAGCTTTGGCCACTTTTCATGCGCAGACAACTCTTTTATTACAATCATCATTTATTGTTTAATTCAGCATAATAAATAAAAGTCAATGATAATCTACCTACTAAATGTTAATAGTTAGTTGAATTTGAGCAGAAAAATCTTATTATTATCCATGGTAAATTACATAATATTAAATGTTAGTGTATTTTAAACAATTTACATGATTGACATCCTATATTTATTTATTCATCATTGGAATCACAAATGCATTTTTTTCAATTGAAAGTCCAATTCTTGTTCAGAAGTGGCCAAAAATGGGATTCGCACTCTTGTTACTGAATTGATCATATCTCAGCAGTGAGGTCTTGAAATTTAATGGGATAAAAATTGTATTTGAATATTGATAGAAGACTAATGGCTTACCAAAGGTCTATTTTATTTCAATAAAAAAAACATGGGATGTATTTTTAATTAATTTTGTTCCCCATGGGATACTTTGTTTGACACACCCTGTATATTATTACTATTATTAAACGCAGACAGTAATGACAACTGAAATTGTGCAATGGTGCGGGTTCAAGTGCAAAGGTGCAGGTCCAAGTACATTGATCAGTTCAACCAATGCTTCAAAATGTAACTGGGTGATATTTATCTACACAGAATTAACAAACAAAAAAAACCAACCCCCCCCCAAAAAACCCCCAACAACAACACCCAACTGGGTAAAAAAAAAGGATTGATTCTTATACTTTAGATCAGAGCAGTTGCATCTCCCCTGCCTAGATATGCTTAGAATATTTAATTGTAAGTAAAAATGTGGAAAAATATTGATGAAAAGATATGATGCAGTTGGTCAATATCACATTACAGTCCTATGTACTTGTATGGGTATGAGGACCTGCCCTCACATGAACTGAAGGGGATTTTGTATCTGACAGTTGAGTGACACCTAAGTACGTTAAAATGCGATTGGTCAACTTAATAGATTTTGTATAATGCACACTTCAAAATACACCTGGGACAATTCTCATTTTTCACCCAAATAATATTTATTGATATATCTGAATAATTGCTTAACTCTGCATTATTTGTCACCAGAATGTTAAAAGGCTGTGGGAAACACACACTTGAATGATCTGTGAAAATAGAGATCAACCATAATATTAAGTGGAAATTAATACCATGGCCACAGTAGCTGATAAAGTAGCCCAATATTTGGCTATTGGAATACATTCATGGCACAAGTTCATTGTAGCCCCATTTTGATTTTGGAAACTGTGTTCATACTCATATACTCATAGGGGCACTTGGATTTATATGTTCACCTGGCTAATGGTTTGGCCAGGCAAGGGCACTGATATATGGGTCAGTAAAGGTCATGATCTAGCTCTACTACTGCTTTCTTTTCATGATGAATGCAATTCAATAGTTCTGTTCATTGAACAAAGTAAGTGTTTAGAAATGGCATTTCTGTTTAGGTCAGCACAGTTCACTGTCATTGTTATTAGCAGTTTTTACAAGTTTACTAAACCAGTGTGAATAGTACCAGGATTTTGTGAGAGGTCCAATAACGATATTTTCAGAAACCATTGTATGAATTCTTGTTCCATTTAAACCAGTGGTTTGATGTAAATTTATATTTAGCTACTTCTCTTGGTGAATGAGTGGTGGGGGGGGGGGGGGGGGGGGGGGGGGGGTCCAAGCCAACATTCTGGCAACATTTAAAAATTAAAAAAACAGCTGTTATTTTTCTTTTCTAATAAATATCAATACTTTAAATTCTACCTTCAATTTGATTGATGTATGCTGCACTTTGCAGTTGTCTGGTTTGAATTACATTCACATTTTTAAGACAGGTTAATTATTTGTTGCGAAGTCTTTTTCTTATATGGATATTCAAAATATGGATAACAAGTTTCCATGATGGACAATCACCTGTATACATGTACATGTATGCAATTTTGTTTTCCCGGTATTCTTTGTAATCTGGAACTTCATCGGCAAGCCTGGAAATTCCAGAAATTGAATTGTCGTAAGTCCCTTGTCACAGCGGTTACCTGCACTGAACTACAAATGTACAACACTGTATAATTTGTATTGTAGTATCAGTGAGTGATGTATTTGACCTTTCAAATTCAGAAGAAGAAATGGCAACCAGTCACAACTTGTGTACTGTACAATTGCTATATTTCACTAGATGCATAATTTTGCTAATTCCCTTGTTAAGTAAATTTTGTGAAATGCCCAGTAAAAGATTTGAATTCATTTTGCTAATCGCAAATATAAAACATGTATTACTACTGTCTCTAATAAACGCTCCAAGGCTTGGGAGGCTTTTACAAGAGAATGAATGTTTAATTAGGGGTTCAATAAGGTTTTGGAATTGTTTATCTTGAATCGGAAAGCTGCCCGAGCAAAATAAACCTGTCTTACTGTTATCGATTCAAGATAAACAAGGACGAAGACCTTGTTGAACCTTGTTGAACCCCGTTCAACAACGACCAAACATATTTTACATCATTCATGGATTTGATGAAAACAAGTAAAAAACGTGTTTTAATAGGCTTAATTTGACATAAAAAAATAGCTGCTCTTTAAAAAACGGGAAAAAAGGTTTACGTTTTATTATAATTAGGCCCTTATTTGGACATCGTCAGTTCCCTGTAAATGGGCGAGGGAACTTCTGAATGGGCTGGGTTACAAAAGGTAAACATTAGAGAAGACAAATTATTTTGCAAGTAATTGTGAAATTTAAAATATTTTGTGAATAGCATTTTATTCACACACCACCTTTAACATTCAGAGAAAAATTAAATCAAGAATGCGTTTAATTTACATTTTGATACATGTTTATAGAATATTTGTATCAAATCAAAACACACCCCTCCATTTCAATAGTGGTACGGTCCATACTAGATAAAAGAGATCTCATTTTACCGCGCGATGATGCAAAATAGCGATTCTCTTGTGCTTGGTGGCGATCGTTCGGTCTAAAATTGTGTTTTTAGGAGTGTGCCGTGACATGGCCCTCGCCAAAAATATTTTCCTCAGGGATTTAGCTACATTTTGATATATAAAGCTGTTTGCTAACTTTAAGGATTGCATGGTAAAATGCATTTATACGGCGAAAAAACGGGCGAAAAAATAACACATTTTGCGAACATTTTTTGTTTGTTTACAATTTTGCATCTATGCAATGCATTAGTGGCTTCCAAATAAGGTTCGCTATCCTAGTAATTTGCATATGAACAGTGGGTTTATCTCAAATTGACAACGCTTTGTTACTGTACATTATGTACTTAAGGTATGGGGGAGTTGTTGAACAGTAAATACTACAATGTAAGGCAAGGTCTTGATGAACATTTGTGAGTAGTACAAAAGTGCAAATTCAGTGGCAAAATATTGATGTTTTGTGTGATATTTTATTTTTGTGGGAAACTGAAATTGATGTGAAAATTGTGAGGAAGGCTTTTATTAAAACGGTGCTATAAGTGCTACAAAGAAGAAGAATCCCAGGAAATACTTCATGGTATACAGAACCTGCAGACCTAAGTGTATACAAACAATTACATTACATTTGTTCAAATAGACATGAAGGACATTCTTTTCAAATAATCCTGATTAAATACAAAGCTTTAAAATTGTATTCATCAGGTTAACAGTACAGCAGGAATGCATGGAATGTAGTTCTATTGTTTTGGTTGACTGCTGGGATAGACGACTAGAGTATTGAAGCAATTATTTTATTTATTCCATTAAATTCTGCTTTCATTCATTCTAGGCCACTCATCAGTAGTCATGTATGTCTAGTAATGTTAGTGGATTTTCAGAAATTCCATTCCTTTTCGTTAGTTTTGCGGTAATCAAACCCGGGGGGGGGGAGGGTACTCGGATTTGGTTTGGTCGGGGGTGTGCCGCTGGAGATTCAAAACCCATACCCATTTTTAGGGGTGATTTTAGAAAAATCGGTACCCATTTTTAGGGGTTTTGCTTCATTTTAGACCAATTTTTCGCAAATTATCGGGAAAATATACCTATTTTTTGCAAATTTTTGCGAAAATATACCTAATTTTTGCAAATTTTGCAAAAATAGACCCATTTGTAAAAAGTGACCCCATTATTAGGGATTTCCAGCACAAAATCATACCCCATGTTTAGGGATTTTTTGCCCAAAAAGCTACCCATTAGAGCGGCACACCCCCGTATACCGTCTTGGGTGAGTCCCCCCCCCCCCCCAATCAAACGCATTGGAGTAGCCAGGTTATTATTTGTTTAGAATTTGTATCAATGCACTAGCATACCAAAGTTGCAAAGGAAATGATGACTGATCTATGCACAGTAGTTGTAATCTCCATTTAATGCGCTATCAATCATCACTATCATATGATTATTATCATTGTTTATCTTTATTACATAAGTTGTTGCCAGTAAATGCTATCGAGGATTCATTGCATTTCTATGATGTTAAGTTTGTGTAATATTTAAGAACTATGTTTATATGCAAGAGAATATTTCACTTTAATATATAAATATAAAGCCATTTTATGAGTATATTTACCATGATTCATTATTCATTAAAATGTTGTCAAAATCAACAAACTATTGAGTTGATCTTGCCCCTACTTCTAAAGGCTGGTTCATCGCTGAACTTCCAGGCATTTTGGCTTTGTCTTGAATGGGAAAGATGCTATTATGTTTGTGTACTATTATCATTTTATAACATTATTATCTTTTACGAAAGACACTGATCAACATTAAATATTGCATTCCATGATTGTCTCATCTCCCAATTCAGAAAGCCTGCCATGAATTAAATTCCAAAATAAATATTCAACGACATACAAGTTGGTACCCCAATAGACCAAAGTTTATACAAGTTTACACACTGCATGTCTGGTCAATGAACTGCAGCCTTGGGGACTGTGATGTATTTGATAATACAGGGTCATTGATGCCCGGGGGGGGGGGGTACTCGGATTTGGTTTGGTCGGGGGTGTGCCGCTGGAGATTCAAAACCCATACCCATTTTTAGGGGTGATTTTGGGAAAATCGGTACCCATTTTTAGGGGTTTTGCTTCATTTTAGACCAAATTTTCGCGAAAATAGACAAATTTTTGGCAAATTTTCGCGAAAATAGACCTAAATTTTGCAAATTTTCGCGAAAATAGACAAAAATTTCGCGAAAATAGACCCATTTGTAAAAAGTGACCCCATTATTAGGGATTTCCAGCACAAAAACATACCCCATGTTTAGGGATTTTGTGCCCAAAAAGCTACCCATTAGAGCGGCACACCCCCGTTTACCGTCTTGGGTGAGTACCCCCCCGGGCATTGATGTAGTCTTACACCACCACCATGTTTCAAATATCCACCTCCCGCATGGGATATTATTGCGGGCCAGAATTCCACAGATAGAGTAAGCGGCAGGGTGCCCTTTGATATTGCGTTTTGTCGTTTTGTCGGTACGGTGCATGCGTGCATCTATCTATATTGGCTATAAAGTGGTTATTTTAGTGTGCATGTTTTTTTTGCATTCTTCCAAATTCAAACAATTTTGTGTTTTTGTAGAGTTGCTACTATGCTGTCCTTTTGGTAGACCTACTTAATTGAATTACTAGGGCAAAAAAGTCACATAGATCAATGTTCAAGCAACTATTATGGTGACGAAAAGTTCAAAAATAAGTGCGGTGCAAAATTGTCCACTTTAAAACAGGACTTTTAAAACACTACCTAAGGGCATGGTTGGTGGTAGGATAATAATGCAGAGGTCAAACAAATCCATGACCTATACCCACACCCTCAAGCATTCACCTTTAGTTGACACTTTCATCAATCCATTATTTACATCAATATACCTTGATGGACACAAAGGTTGGTCAAAATGTGTATGTACTAGAGCAGGAAAGCTCTCTTCTTCTCACCTTTCCTTACTAGAGTTATATTCATCGGGGGGGGGGGGGGGGGGGTACTCAGATTTGGTTTGGTCGGGGGTGTGTCACTGGAGATTCAAAACCCATACCCATTTTTAAGGGTGATTTTGGAAAAATTGGTACCCATTTTTAGGGGTTTTGCTTCATTTTAGACCAAATTTTCGCAAATTATCGGGAAAATAGACCTAATTTTTGCAAATTTTCGCGAAGATAGACACAAATTTCGTGAAAATAGACACATTTGTAAAAAGTGACCCCATTACCTTTTATTTTCAACAGAATAAAATGAAAAGGTCTACATGAAATAAGAGAGTGTCCAACAGTCCTTATCTCTGCCAAAAAAACAACAAAACAGATTTATATCTTTTACAGAGGGAGTAAAACAACTGCAAGAGTAGAAAGATATCACCTTGTTTTCGGGCTCTATGGACGGACAGCCCTCTGAGGCGCTCCTTTTATTCTTTTTTTTTAAACTTCAAAATGACACAAAAATATGTATAAACTATTTTTTTTTGACAAACTGAAAAAAAAATACATAAACAAATATATGACCCCCCCCCCCCCCCCCCCCCAATGCTGGCTGGCCTGCTGTAGAACATGTTCTTTTTTGCCTTGTAGGTCTTGGTTTAGAGGAACTAAAGATGTAAAATGAATGACAAATAATCTGGTGGATTTTCATCCCTAGGCCCATGATGGTACTTTCACCATTTAAGTTGTAATTGTTTCGCTTGATAATTTAATTACAATCTAGTTTTGGTTTCAGGTTTATGTTTACAAATGACAAGTATTTTTGTGTTTTGATGCATAATAATAATTGTTTGTCTTTCATGGATCTTTGTAAACTAAGCTTGAACTTTTATCTTGTAATTGACCTGAGTGGCAAGTGATGATTTCCTTTTCACATGCGGGTGCACTTTGAACCATGTTAAAGTACAGGTGTACGTACATGTAGGTACATTGTAGTTATGTAAAAAGGTTTATCAATCATGATACATTGGCATTGTGTAGTATTGTAAGGTCAGTTATTTTGATAATTCAATCTATATACTGTAGGATAATCTGAGATTAACTAACTATATATAGTTTCATTAATACAAAGATGGGTACATTTCCTTGGCAAGTCTTTTAAGACTTACAATTTAAAAATTGTAAGTTGGTTTCGTTTGAAAATGTTCATTTCCTTTTTGGCCCACTTGATATTGTATTTTCCTTGCCAAATCTTCTGAGTTGTGTCTGCCTTGCATTTAATATTACACAATTTACACTTAGGCAAAATAAAAAAACATGTTTAGCATCCTGCCTTTTTGAAAAAAAGGAAGGAGGAGGCCCCCTTTTTTTCTTATTTCCAAAATGGCCGCCCGACACATTTTGTCAAGATAGCTGGCCGGGCTATTTTTCAAGATGGTCGCCTGCTTTTTTCAAAATGACCGCCACTTGGACTCAAGAAATTACATATTGGCTTCTTAGACTTATGGGCAAGATGAAACAGAAAATGAGACCAAAATTATGTTTCGTAGAGAACCAGTTTATTTCACGGAGCGAACAGCTTTTTACAAGGTGTGCTAAAGTAAAAAAATAAGGTTTTGTTTTGATTTTGTTTTGGTCAGAAATCTTTTAAAAATGTGTTTTTTTGTTGTTGTTTTTCAAAAATGAAAAAAGGAGGCGGCCCCTAAAAAGGAAGCGGACGGGGACGCTAAACATGAATTTTAATTTTAGTTGGCCTTACATGTATGTACTATCAGCAGGGCCGTCAACAAAAGCTGTTTATATAAATACATGATTATTGAGGTATGCTGTAGTGTGTAGTGTGGTACACATATTACATGGTGCGACCTGATGGAATCCCTACAAATGCTCCCCAAATTCAAAACCAGACTGATCCCGTTGGCTGTCACCGAGGAATCGTTTAAATTAGACATGCTTCCAGTCATTACACTCGCGTATTCGGTTTCGTTTCCTTTCAATATACAAGTGAAAGAAAAGAACGACGGCACTTCCAGTCACTATAGACATTGCGGTGTAACTGTTATTTATCAACTCTATTGAGATATGTTAGTTGGGACTTACATTAATCAACCGAACAAATTGCAATACTGCGTGTAGTAAAAACGAAAGGAGATGTTTATACTAATTCCAATGTTTCAGAAAATTTAGGTTGTTTTATAGTGTAGGATAGCACTTGGTACATGTATGCGAGTACTTTTGCCTGGTGATAGTAGTAGTGAACCGGTACCCAATACTCAGCATGCCTGCAAAGATTAAATACAGATATACTAGTATCCAAGCAATTAATGTCCATAATTATTACAAATTTTAGTAAAGCATGTGCTGTAAGAATAGCTGAGCCATTGGTACTTTGAGTTTGACCTCTCACAATTATTGTTGAATTTTATTTGACTATGGTTTAAGTAAAGTGTACTGGTACCCAATACTCAGCATGCCTGCAAGATAAAATACAGATAATAGTATCCAAGCGATTTATGTCCATAATTATTACAAATTTTAGTAAGCATGTGCTGTAAGAATAGCTGAGCCATTCATTGGTACTACAAGTTTGACATCTCACAATTATTGTTGAATTTTATTTGACTACGGTTTAAGTAATTTAAGAGTCGTCTTTATTCAAAAGGCTTTAGTTAATAGAATGACCATTAATGTTGTCCGTCCATCGCACAGCGAAGATACCATGACATCAGATGGTGGTTATTTAAGTTGATTTAGATCTATGATTCGATGTGTCCGAAGATGACTATAACACTACCAATACGGGCAAGGAAGCCCTTCCCACTTGTTTGGCATTTGTGTTCAGTTTCTGCTGTTGTGACACTTGCTGACCTCGTCTTACGGACCTCACATTTACTCCTACACTCTTTCAATCAAGTGGATTAGGCGTCTTTGATCATTAATACATGAGAATGGATGATTCTGTTAGATGGATGTGGGTGGGTGGTAGGGGGGCGGGGGGGGGGGGGGGGGGGGGTTGACACTCTTGACTTATGTGTAGGCCTTACAAATGCAGGCTTCAAGCTTTTTAAAGGTCATGATACATGTAGGTGCTTCCAATCATCAAATGAAAATAATATCCAATTTGAGATATTTTTATCATTGATCATTATAATTCTACCCAGAGCTGGAATGAGTGGGAGGAGGCTGAGCAGTATTTGCTTGTGTAGCACTTGTTTCATGTCAGCACATCTTGAGTGTGGGGCCTTTGTAAGCCAAGTCTCTATAAAGCTGCTCATTACTGCTCAGACTTGGGGCTCAGACTATGGAAATATTCTATGCAATGACCAGAGCTGGATTTTTTAAAATTTCCCTGGAAGCAAACAAAAAAACTAGATTTCCCCCAGTTCTTATGTATTTCTGTATTTGGAAAAGCAACAATTCCCCACCAGATATCCCTAAATCCCCATTTGTTTCCAGGCCTGGCAATGACCTATGGCTCTGACACCTCCCTATCATCTATCTGCTGGGTGGATGGCGAGTGGACACAAAACCAGTGCTAAAGTGGGTAGAATTCTGAGGATACACTCTCTGTTCAATGCTAGGGTTCTCATAAGGCCAAACAAAGAAGATAGTCCGTCTCAGAAGCCTGCCCGCATTGGTATGTGAAACGAGTAGGTCTATGCGCTGAGGCCTAATTTTTTTTTCTTTCGATTTTTAGAAAAAAAGTTTAAAAAAAAGTTCTCTGAAGCTTGGATTAGCAAAAAAAGAAAGAACAATTGCATACCTCATAGCCTATTTTCTAAAAAAATAAAATAAAATCGCACAGCACTTAGCTTATTTGCAAAATGTTTTAGAGACACACTTTCTTCTTTGTTTGGCCTAAGTGCATTTTAGTTTCAGAGGTTGAAGGTGTTAAATATGTCTGGGGATTTCCCCTCAGGATAAAAAGCAAGGTCTGTTAGGCCTTTAAAGAATATAACCCTCTTTGCTTCAATCTGGAAAATTGCCACATGTTGAAAATTATTGAAGGAGAATTTATAGAAAGGAGAATAAAATCATTGCATTTTGAATACCAAGAAAAAATAAGATGAATTCTTTTTCATGCTTAATTTATTTTCGTAATGGAAGTTTCTCATTTAACAGTATGAATAACTACCATAAATACAGAAACATTTAAAACTATACTTTGCAAATATATCTACCATATTGAAGAAAAGAGAAACAAGAAAAGATTGGGATGATTTTCAAGTTGAGGTAGCAATCGAACAAAATGAAAATTGCTTTAGTCCCTACATGTACATTATCCTTATAAAACCAGACATGACACCCATATCATGGATGCTAGCAAACAACGCAACGCAAAGCATGTAACTATCAAGGCCAAGACATTAAATTATCACATACTAGTACTACCCTAAAGTACTGAACCATACAATGGTAGGTTGACACTGGGGAGGGGAGAACACTCACATTGTGAAGGGGTATACCTGGAAATCCTTCCCCATTTTTCAGGGCTGGAAAAATGTTTTATTTCCAGGGAATCAAGTCCAATTTACCACAATAGTTTACATATTTGTAAGAACAAAACCGCTATACATCCCTCCCAATTGCCAACATTTCCCTCCAGATCTCCAAATTTCCCTGGAATAAGTTTCCCATATTCCCTGTTTTTTCCCTCCATGCCAAATTTCACCTTTCTCTGCTATAGGTCTTATGACCCTCCCCCACTTTTCAGCCTGCTTCTGTTCTTAGGTCCAATGATTTTATGTGTATCTGATATAAAACCCTCTCATCTATGGACGTACGTCCCCTTCCTCTCCCCGGAGCTTGCAGCATACTTCTGTATTACACACACCTGGTCAAACACACCTCATGGAACATCATTATGTTCACCATTTACACATGCTGCTGTACACAATCTACCCTGATGGACCCCATGGACCTGCCCTACAAAATTCAATACACTGGCAATTAATGCACATTGAGTTGAAACTTAATATACATGTTGTAGAACTGCAAAAGTGGTTATGTTGGAGCATACAAATGTTCATGCTCACAGTCAATGTTAGTAAACAAAATGCAATATTAATCTAAAGGTGCTTTTTAGTGTTCCTTAATGTATTTGGAGACCATATGCTCGGACCATATTTGCACAATTTTAATTTCACTTAACTTTTATGGTGTAAGAAAATAGCATGAAAATTATTGTAGCATAAAGATTTTCACATTCACAGTATCATATCTCTACTGGAGTCTGGGGGAACAAGCCACTGGACTTTTACATGTGAATATAGTGTTTTGCAAATGGTGTAAAGGGAAATGGGCTAGTTTAATGTTTAGTTTGGAGAGATTATTGATGTGTAAATTTATACTATCGGCTTAACTATAAATGTCGATGATTTTGGAAATGTCTTTTCCCTCTATAAGGTTTATCGCGAATCGGTAAAAAGCCATTGATTATCCTATTCTGTTGCATTGTGGGATTGAAAATGGGCAAAATATGCCCCTTATCTATCCCACAATGCATCAGAAAAGGATAATCAATGGAATTTTTTTCCAATTGGCGATAAGGCTTAAAAATGGAGTCTCAAAGCAAATTTAAATATTAATTTCTCATACTAATTATTAATTTGTTTGTTTGTTCTCTTTCATATTTGCTGCCGTGGGTTGCATCACTTAACAAATCAGGTAAGTGTAATGTTACTATAAAATAGTTTTACCTCAAATTTTGTTTGTTGAGTAAGATACAAAATGCTTGAAAATTCATGACAAGCAATGTGTTTATGTCTATGGCATTTAATACTTTGTGGTGAGTTGTTTTGGAAATTTTGCCATAATTTCAAATTTCAAATTTTCACAGTTCATCTGTTGTTGATTACTATCTACCGAACATAGCAGATTGGACATTAAGACATTGGAAACTGGTAAGAGTCATCTGTTCTGTAACTGCTATCTACCCAAGATAGCATGATAAGAGGATATTAGAAACAGGTAAATGTCATCAGTTGTTAATTGCTATCTACTGAAGATAGCAAATTGGACATTAAAACATTGGAAACTGGTAAGAGTCATTTGTTCTGTAACTGCTATCTACCCAAGATAGCATGATAAGAGGCTATTAGAAACAGGTAAATGTCATCAGTTGTTAATTGCTATCTACTGAAGATAGCACATTGGACAATAAAACATTGGAAACCAGTAAGAGTCATCTGTTCTGTAACTGCTATCTACCCAAGATAGCATGATAAGAGGATATTAGAAACTGGTAAATGTCATCGGTTGTTGATTGCTATCTACTGAAGATAACACATTGGACATTAAAACATTGGAAACTGGTGAGAGTCATCTGTTCTGTAACTGCTATCTACCCAAGATAGCATGATAAGAGGATATAGGATACTGGTAAATGTCATTGGTTGTTGGTTGCTATCTACTGAACATAGCAAATTGGTCATTAAAACATTGGAAACTGGTAAGAGTCATCTGTTATGTAACTGATGATAAGAGGATATTAGAAACAGGTAAATGTCATCAGTTGTTAATTGCTATCTACTGAAGATAGCAAATTGGACATTAAAACATTGGAAACTGGTAAGAGTCATTTGTTCTGTAACTGCTATCTACCCAAGATAGCATGATAAGAGGATATTAGAAACAGGTAAATGTCATCAGTTGTTAAATTGCTATCTACTGAAGATAGCACATTGGACAATAAAACATTGGAAACCAGTAAGAGTCATCTGTTCTGTAACTGCTATCTACCCAAGATAGCATGATAAGAGGATATTAGAAACTGGTAAATGTCATCGGTTGTTGATTGCTATCTACTGAAGATAACACATTGGACATTAAAACATTGGAAACTGGTGAGAGTCATCTGTTCTGTAACTGCTATCTACCCAAGATAGCATAATAAGAGGATATTAGAAACTGGTAAATGTCATTGGTTGTTAATTGCTATCTACTGAAGATAGCACATTGGACATTAAGACATTGGAAACTGTTTTAACTGTCTTAAAATAGTCATCTGTTCTGTAACGGCTATCTACCCAATATAGTATGATAAGAGGATATTAGAAACAGGTAAATGTCATCTGTTGTTAATTGCTATCTACTGAAGATAGCACATCGGACATTAAGACATTGGAAACTGGTAGGAGTCATCTGTTCTGTAACTGCTATCTACCCAAGATAGCATAATAGCTAAATAACATCCTGGTTAGGCTTTAGGCCCATAGTTTGGCATTGACATTCTTAATCATATACATGAGATAGGAAACTGTATTATGAAGGCATGTCACACTCTTTCATAATTTAAATATTGTATATATAATCACTGAAGCAAAACAGTTCCAAAATTGTCACAAAATTTCTCTAGGATAAACAAGGTAACACATCATCGATCTCGTACACTCTAAGCATCTGTGAAAACAGCCACGTCCCTCATAATGAAGTCCCATAGGTGCAAATTCCTGAAAGGTGGGTTGTCATGGAAACATGACAAGTGTGTGTTATTTCAGCATTGTAGCGCATGTTTCTGTCTAAAGAAAAAAAGAAGAATATCTGTGAATAAATGTATGATACGGCATACGAAATAAAGTAGGAACTGAAGGTAAGTTGAGTAGCAATTTTGTAGGAATTTGGCCTCTCCGAGTCGTCTTCAAATTCTAACAATAGTATGATGTAATTTGTAGAGGTTGACGGATGTACAGAAGGGAAATCAAAGGCGCAATGAGGAACATGAGCTGTACATTTCCATTGCTAGACAAGAGACAAGATGTAATAGAGCTTTATAGCAGGTGAAAGAGTCAGACTGTAGCACCTATTAGGATATGTAGCTCTTTTCACCTCTTACTGCTGTAAAGTTGTCATTTATGCAGGATTAAACTTTGTGCTCTATCAAGTAAAATCGATTTGGCATGCTGATATTAAACTCATACTTGCATTTTAAATTTCTTCTATTACACATAGACCTATAGAAACAAATAATTTAAAAAAGAATGGTATATGGACAGTGAAAAGTAAAGCCAAACAAAATATTCTGCTTAAATTACTCTTCCTCTTTCGGTAGGACTCATATTACCCATTGCCAGAAGTGTTATGTAATGCACATCACAACAAAATAGGATTCCACAGTATATAAAAAAGGTCTATGTAAAGGTTGCACACAATGGAAAATGTAACATGTTTAGATAAAATTGTAAAATTCAGATAAATTAAGATATAAAAAAAAATCTTTAAAAAAAAAAAGTTATCCCAGGGGCCATTTGTATTTAAAGGTGAATATTATTCTTGAAACAAAAAGAGGTGTGTTTTTTTCACGGAATGATATGTGATTACGTAGTGTCACAAAGCAGCAAATATTAGGAAGATTTACAAAACTTGTGGGGAAAAAGGAAATAAATTGTTGAATTCCATGATGTCCATCTTGCCAACAGTGCCTTTGCCGTGCCTACATGTAGATAATATTAATAATACTTTGATACAGACTAAACGATTCCAAAGCATTGGATGAAAATATCCTTTAATCGGTTGTGTCTTAACAAGACGGTGAGCAATCACACGGCGGATGATACATTAGTGACAAATAGTTTCCTTTTCCTCGTTATCCAGAAAAATAAAGCTAGCGGCTCAGGGAGTAGTTCTGCGGCAATGTATACATAAAACGGACGGACGCTGTAATGCAAATTAACAAACTCAGACAAGCATTGCAAAGCGTCCCTACCAGAAATGGGTTCACAAACAGGGAGGTTTGATAACCATCAAAAATATGAAGTATCATTTATTTTTTGTAGCCAGAAATGGATTATATATGATATATTTGTCCTTTTATTGTGATGATTTCAATGAAATACGATCAGTTTTTTACCTGACTTGAAGCAAAGCTTGACAGAATTGTTTATCCTATCAGTGAAAAAGATTCATCAGGTTTGTTGAAATTCAAACAAGCAATGAAAAGGCAAGATGAAAACCTTACTTCTCCCAATTTTGAACCCCGTTTGCTTTTAACATTCTGTACAACCTTGCGTCTGCCACAAACGCAAGTGGGTCAGTGTGATATTTAACACTTTCCACGCGGCAGGCAGCTGCAGCCGACATTCCAAAATGTCACAAAATGTTTCAAAAATGTCAACATTATTGAATTTCATTACCATATTTGGAATCGCCATGAGAAATGCATTAAAATAAGTACAAACATGACTAGTATTGGTTCAGCAATCCTTCACATAGACCTTGACATTTCAGAAAGGTTTCTGAAAAATCTGTTTTGTATTTGGTAAAACCAACAGTCGTGTGGAAAGTGTTAAGGTTAGACGATTCAGCTATAGGGTATAACACTTGACATCGCCTGCATTCACACGTGCATGAAGCAAGTTATTTTGGTGTCAGATTTTCCTCTCTTTCTTGAGCTTAGATCTATAGAGGGAGTGCGCAGGATGAGGCCCATTGTTTCCTCATTCTTGAAAACGGAAATTGTGAATTTGACAGTGGAGGCTGACAGGTACTACGGTCTACCCTTATTTTATAATCCAAGTAACTGATTGAAAGAAGGGACATGTTTGGTGCCGTTGAAAGCTCGAACTGTGGCTATAGGGTTTAAAGTGCATATTTGTAGGGGATTCGGTATGGGGTGAGGGGGGGGGGGGGGGGGGGGGTGTTGAGGATAAAGAATATGTGCAAACCAAAATGTGTTACCTTGAAATGATATTCAAGTCAATACATTCCTGGGAAAAAATAATATGTGACAAATTATGACATTATTAAAGATACCAAATCAAGAAAAAAAACCTCAACAGTTTTTGAAGTAGAATTGACTTTTAAACACCCAAAGAGTAGCAATTGAAAAATGTGTTACACTTGCTATCTTTGCTATCTTCTGAAGATAGCGCATGTTTTGTGGACTTAAATTAGTAATTTGTGACATTATAAAGGTGAGTGAGCATTTTTAATCTCATATAAAAAAGACAATTGTTTTATTCAACTTTTATGTTTTAACGGAACCAGTTTGAAACATTTGAATTTGAGGAGATAAGATTTACATGTAAGATTAGATTTACATGTATAATCACATTTTATACAGTAACTGATGAATAAAGCATAAGCATCCACAAGTCAAGAGGATTACATGAAGACATATGCGGTTCTATATAAAGAGGCCAAATTAACAGGGGTTGTTCATGATTGTGGTGTGGGTCTGGCCGTGAGACACCACATTAGGCCAACAACTTGTGTTGCCCTCAGCGACCGACTCTAAAATCTCAAAAATCAGGGTTGCAATTTTTTTATATATTTTTCTTTAAAGATTTAAATTTTACCCAATTTGTCAAAATATTACCATTTTCTGTTTGGAATGAATAAGTTTCCTTGAATAGATTGCTTTTAAACTATTATCACACTAGAAACATTAGTCAAATTGACATTTACTAATTTTGTATTGTCATGAACCAAGGAAAATCAACTGACCGACCAGACTTTAAGATTTTTTTGCACTTGAGGGTAACAAAACAATTTTTTGTTGTTGGCCTCATATGAATGGGTTCAAGGTGTACAAATAAAATATGATTATAATCAATGTTTTTTTACCAGACCTTGTCCGAAGATATGAACTCTGAGCTCCAGTTGGCAACGTATCAATGTATTACTACTATCTCTATCAATGTAATAAGTAACGACATTGTATTGAAATCTAATGAGCCATATCATCATTTATTTATTTATTGTATATGAAATATTAATATTACAGTTATTCTGTGTCACGAAGCAGGGATTAATACATTCCATTTGATATATACTGCTCACAAAAAGTATCGAAACACTTAGAAATGATCCAATATATAACGGCTCGAAAGGGTATGCATTAATCGAAGCAAATAACCAAGTGTATAATTTTGTTCTGCGTATTTTGACACCTCGATCGATGAGATACGATGTAGCGGAGCGGAGTTATTATCATTTCAATGGTCGTGGGTCCAGGTTCAAAAGTGACACTCATTCCTATTGAAAAGCAAGAAACTGATCATTCTAAACAGTAATGCAAACCTCTTTCTATAGGATGATTGTCACTTTTGAAACTGGACCCACGATCATTAAAATGACAATAACTCCGCTCCGCAACATCGTATCTCATCGATCGAGGTGTCAAAATACGCAGAACAAAATTATACACTTGGTTATTTGCTTCGATTAATGCATACCCTTTCGAACCGTTATATATTGGATCATTTCTAAGTGTTTCGATACTTTTTGTGAGCAGTTTATATTATACATGGAGACCTAGGGGTATTTTGTGTGTTTGATTCCTAGCTCTGCTACAACAGAGTGTTCCTTTACATTGCCCAACAAATATATTTGTAAATGTTTATTTCAAGAAATCCTATAAATTTGCGTGGAAAGTGTGAAAATTAGTGATTTGAATTTTCTTCTTGTTCACATTTTTGAAAATTAAAGTTAAACATGAGGCTTGTCTCAAGTTCCTGGGTTTTCATTGCGTTCGTTCAAAGAAATGGAAGGAATCCCTTGGAAATATTTTATTAATGTCAGCAATATTTTTCAATAATAGAAAAATATAAGTGTGGAAATAAGCAAACAAATAAACAAATAATGAAACAAAATTAAATTAAAAAAACACCACAAAAACATACCAAACAAACAAAATAACAAACAAACATTGCACAAACAAAACAAGAGGAAGCAGAAGAAGAAAACAGACATTGTTGTCTGAACAACAATCACACAAAAACACATTGTTAATTTTAATTCACCTGGCTCACATGTGTTTTTTTCAAGTTCAATTTCTATGTGTGGGAAACCAGACACATGAAACGCAGCTGTAAATTGAGGCTTGTAAATTAATTTGATTTTGATTTGCCCGTGAAATGACAAATTGACTTACTGTGCGAGTGCAATACCATCACTAATTATTGGCGGTAATTGCTCCCAATATCAATTAAGGTAATTGTTGTATTGCGATGGTTTCTTTTGAATCGGGCAGTCAAAGGAGCAGCGATATCTGTTATCAGTGTGGGACTGATAACATATACATAGGGTTAAGAGTTTTTATAGAGCTATATTTCATTTGCTGTAGGGGTAGGACGATAGCCATATAGGTTGTTCAAGTCACTTTAATTGCATGAAGCATGCAAGGTTGTGGTCCAAATTGTAGCGATTAGACAATAATCGTCTGGTTTATTCGCTGAAAGATAAAATGATCGATCTGTGATTGTAGGCAATGTTAGTGTTCAGACGTGCCGCAATAAAAAGCAAGCAAGGTTGTTGTCCAACTTATAGTGATTGGACTATAATTATGTGGTTTATTCGCTGGAAGATGAAATCATAAATCTGTGATTGTAGGCAATGTTAGTGTTCAGATGTGCCACCATAGGAAGCAAGCAAGGTTGTGGTCATTTTGTTAATAGATTGTAATTGTACGTGTAATTGAGATCACTAATCATTAGCCATGATAAAGATTATATTGGCTTTTAAATGGTAGCGGGCTTGTTTATTATTGCAGTGAATAGATTATCAATAGTCATAAGTCCCTTGATTGTTGTCATGTCAAGTTATTACTGATTATTTTTTATCAGATTTATTTGAGCATTGACTACAAATCTATACCTTGTTTTTTTATTGCAATATGTATTTTTTAAAAGCTTGATTAACTTGTCCGATGGCGAAACCCGTATGAATACCCGTAGTAAAGTCAACATTACAATTTCATAATGATAAACATAAAACGATAATGTTTGTTTGTAATTTGATTATCAGGAAACATGACTATTCACATGCGAGGAATAACTTACATGTAGGTATCTTGAACTACTTTGCCTGATAAAAGTTTGGAAGTAACAATGAGAAACATGCAGATATGAAATCAGGGCAAATACATTTTCTCTGGATTTAATCTGTTTGACATTTGCATCCGCTTCTAAATGTTTGCTTGGGTTTGGCGAGGCGCCATGCTTTGGCAATGTGAGACTTGGTGCAGAATATTACATGCATGTTGAATGTGTTAAAGGGGCATTGAGAGATGTATCGATATATACTAAATGAGCAAATAACGTAAAGATAATCATCAACATAGCCCAAATCCAAAATTTCATGCAATTCCAACATCGCCTTCATGCCAAACTGAGCAAATAACGGCACTTCCGGGTTGAGATTTGCCGCGAAAGTCCGTGAGTAAACGATAGCATAACTTCCGAATTCAGCACCTTAGTTTCGATATGATCATATCGAAACTAAGAAAATCATGAAATTGTATATGATAAACGGCGAATGTTGGTAAACTGTTTCAGATGGTAGTTAGTATATGCCTAAGTATTACTTTGATGCAAAAAAACTGATTTCCAGGATAATTGAGGGCGCTCTCCCATACGTATCTCTCAATGCCCCTTTAATGTTAGAATGTTAAGCTGACCAAAGCAATTATGAACTAAGATTCGAGGGTTAGCTTAACACTTTGCACGCGGCTATTAGTTTTACCACTATATACAAAACAGATTTTTCAGAACCTTCCCCAATTTTCAAAGTCTATCTCAATGATTACTGAACCAATACTAGGCATGTTTGTACTTATTTCAATACATTACTCATGGAGATTCCAAAACTGAAATTCAATAATTTGACATTTTTGAAACATTTTGTGAAATTTTGGAATGTCGTCTGCAGATGCCTGCCGAGTGGAATATGTTGTTAAGACTGTTATTATCTACTGTTGCTGAATACAGCAATCCTCATCCATTCAATACGAGGGTACATGTAGGTGGGAGGGAGTTGCTCTTTAGGTCTGTTGGCAAAGAAGCGGTCTGTTGGGAAATCAGTTGCGTAAATGTAAGTACCAATGGAGAAGGGGTGCAAATTCAACAAATTGGTAGCAAATTGTAACTGTAACTTTTTTGGAAAATTGTAAAGTAAATCTGTCTGTTTTCTTTTTAGAGCATTCCATACATAATTTTTGTTGTTTACATTACAATGTTAAGTCCAATTAAGAAACAATATACTGGGTATGTGGTAGGAAATTGACACGAGGCTTCCAATCTGTCTTCACATTTCCATCTTCACATTTTTACCCCAGAGGAATTCTCATTATTTCTTTCTCCTCATACCGCAGATGAATGACTAATAATCAAGGGATGTGGGTCATATGTGTTTAATATAGAAAGCCAAAAAGTACATCATAGTAGTTGCACACATTTGATGACATAGTAGTTGCACCAAAGCTTGTAAAAGAAAGGTTGTAAACGGGGGAGGGGGAAGAAAGGTTGTAACCGGGGGGGGGGGGGGGGGGGGGGGGGGGGGGGGGATCCCAGTTTCTACCAATTGGGTCTTGGGTTCTGATAAAGTTATCAAGTTAATGCAGTATATTGAAGAAACTCTAATACTGTACTAGTATTTTGAAGATGGCAAATAGAACAGATACAGAATTTATAAATGAATTGTAAATCAAAATTCAATGCCAGTTTGACAACTCCCTGAATGTCAAGTCAACTAAGTTGCCACATGCAGCTCTTGAACATGACTAAGTGCACTCCTTGGTAATTACATCATAATAATAACACAAACAAATTTGGCAATCTGCCGCATCAGGTAAATGAAACCAGTACCTTCCAAGTTTAATCTAATGAGAATGTAATGAAGCAGGTATATTGAAGAATCTGTTCCCGAACCTTGGGGAAAAGTAAATATACTCTTGAGGGGAAAGCCTAATTTGCTAATTGTTTAGTAAGACTTTCATGGTAAGATAAACCATGGAAACTCATCATCATTACATGGAGGTGACTCAACAGAAACCACCGATGTCTGCTTCTCACTCATCGTCGTGGCGATGAATCAGTCCGCACACAAGATGCACTCAATACGGAATTCTGGACATTAGTTCACGCATCAATGAAGCGTGATTGAATATATACTCAGGGATTGGGAAGCATTTAAGTGTTAATATTAATCAAAATTATTATGCAGAGTTATGATTTATATTATTTGAAGGGCAAGGAGTGATGGAAGCGATTAGAGCTTGGGTATTGTAAACAGATGCTGGTTTTAATTAGCACAGATTTTCCCCCTGGGATTAAATGTTCGGCGGCAATTTTAGCAAAATAACGTTGCCATGGTAATGGAAATATTTAAACTATTATAGGTAGCATAGAATGAAAAATGTTGTTTATTTTTATGACTCATGTGTAATCTGTGTTGAGCTTGAAGTAATTTATTATCACCTGGCGAAAATTAAACAACGCAAAAAAGCGAGAGTGCCTAGATGTAGATGTGTGTACAATTCAGAGATGTTAATTGGTATGCCCTCTACATGGTAAAGTATTAAGCATGGCGATAGTGCGGGATTGCCTGTCATGATATATATGTTGTAATCCGTCTGCTGTTCAATACTAGGGCTTATAAAGGGACAATGACCTTTAGACAGCGAGGGGGGGGGGGGGTGTTAAGTACTGCTTGCTGTTACGATATATGGCTGAGTGTACAGCGGGGTGAAGGAAGGGGAATTGCCACTGTATGGACCTTCTTGCTAGTGTTTGCCTGGTTTTGTCTTATCACTAAAAGTTGTTTATTTTAGAGAGATCCTCCTATCTTTAGAAAATATAGCAAATGTTGAATCTAATAGTTGTCGGCGAAAAGGAAAAAGACCATCTGCAATGTCATTAGCTAAAGGGGTTGAGGAACTGTTGATTAGGTTATTCTAACTAATTGGGGGAGGGGGTTTGGTTGTATGTTAAGTATGTGAGCTTATAAGCAAGCATGGGCCTTTGAATTGGACAGGATACTGCAGAATAGAGAGTGATAGGAGACTTCTATAGGTTGCCTCATCTTGTCCAAGGGAGAGATCCTATCTTGTTGAACAAGAGATTGTTCAAATATTGAACTTTTTGATCCTCAGTAGCTAAAGGGACAAAATGTGAGAGTGTTGACCCTGTCCTAAGTATTACCTAAAGGGGAGATAACATGATGACGTTGTATGATAATTTAATAAGGGTAGGGGAGGGCAAATGGTGAAACATTTGACTGGTGCCTCCCTGTACTACCTAAAGGTAAAGACACAGAGCATTTCCCCTTGCATAATTTACAGAGGAAGTATATATGCTATCTACTGAAGATAGCAACATTGTTAGGATATGCACTGTCCAATAAGAGAAGAAAGCTATCTACTGAAGATAGCAACATTGTTAGGATATGCACTGTCCAATAAGAGAAGAAAGCTATCTATTGAAGATAGCAAGATATTAGAAGATGAATATTGAAGTTGATATGGTGAGCATCCCTATTAATTATTGCACATAAACTTAAACTTATAATACATCATACTTTTTCAAAAGATACACTCTTAAAAATATGTGGTCATTTTTGTGGTCAAAATTTGACCCTGTTTTTAGGTTGGTGCATAGTTGATGCCCAAAGGTTGATCCCTTGGTCAAAATGACCGCATCATTTTAAGAGTGTAGCTGATGATGTCTCAAAGCGGGGTTGGCTACCTTTTGAAGTTCAGACCGTGGTGCTACATTTTACTAATCTGCAAGGTATTCTTCACCCCTTGTTAGCCTTGATTCCCTTTTGCCTTGTCATCCTGACATTGAGTAAGTAAAGTCAGCTTGAAGAGGGGATAGATACTAGTATTTTTACTTTATTACATTTTTAACTAAGAGAGATGGGGCCGGTACGTCATAACCTAGAAATTATTGTGGGCCTCAGTTGCTGTAACTCTACTGGCCATTGCATTCCCAAGTGCTTGACACCTTTTAGAAGTATCTCTCGAGTTCTGAGTCCACACAACATTGTATTATTTGAATTACCATCTGAAAAGATTATGTTAGCCAGTACAATTAGGCCAAATTAAATTAATTGTTTGTCTCAAAGCTCCTCTCCTGTTGTAAAACTAATGCGGAATGCGGTTTTTTTTCAAGGTTTTTTTATTTATTTTTAAATATAAAATATTGAAATCCTTGTAAAAGTGAACTTTTGTATTTAAGATGATGTGATCAATGAAAATCTGAAAAATCTGTGAAATTTTGGATTTTTTTTTTTTTTTTTGAAAAAAGAAAAAAGAAAAAAGTTTTTTTCTGATTTTTGTTTTTCTAATGCACATCAATAAACTAACGCGCGCGGGAGCTTTGAGACAAACAATTAATTTAATTTGGCCTTAGGGGAATTAGAGATGACATGATTTGATTGACAGGTGAACGGATATAGGAGGTACAGCGAGGGGGCAGAGAGGGGAGGCTTTTCAATAATACAGTAACTATTTTACTTTGTAATCTTGCGTCATATCTGCTGATGGCACATATTACGTGATGTGTCGGGCTTGTAGTTTATTTACTCTATGTCACATCGTCATCATCATTGTATGTCAAGTAAGGTAGAGTTTGAGATGGGCCAGTCACAGGGGATTTTTGTGATGAGCACTTCTGTCGAAAGATAGGTTTCAATTGAGTCAAAGACGGTGACCGTGTTTGATTGAAGCATGTGGCAATTGGCCAGATTTTCTTTTTTTAAAGAATTAAAACAAAAAGGTCTAGCTGGTAGTTTTAAAGTTATTTAGATACACAAGAAATATCATGCATAAGGCTTAATAAAACATATTGTATTAAAACACTTATGGACATTTTCATATCCCCTGTCAATAAAATTTTGAAGTCATTTTTTTTAGATTCTTTTTATTTAACTCTATAATGTTGATCTAGGTTGATTGTTTTTGAAACAGGAAACATTTTCAGAACAGAAAAAGAACACGCTCTAATACATAATATGTCAGGGCCCCTACAGACGTCACGTTGCTTTTGTCTATGCAGGCGTCATACAAATCTAATGCCCCGGCCTGTTTTTGTCGAGAACAGCAACGGCTTTGGTGTGCAGATGTCGTATTGAAGGCCTGATTAAACGGGGGATTCGTGGAGTCATCGATATCAAACGACGAGGGAACTTCTAAGTGTCCTTGAGTTGCTTACTAGCGCACACACCTGACAAGTTTATTTGCATTTTGCAATTGGGGAATCGATGGGTTTGATAGACCCGTGTGTGTCGATAATATTTATGGTAAAATTGCTAATATCTGTGCTTTTAATTTTCACGTTCTGTAAATTGATAACAATTTTCAAATGGTAAGAATTTCACAATATGTGCTCAGAGTTGCTTCTATTTTATAATGGAATGTATGCACAGTGTGTAGGTTGGTTTCATCCCTGAAGTATGCTGAATATTGGCATTTGGGTAACATTGGGCTTACTATATATTTGATAAACTTGACTATCAAAAATAAATATTAGGTAAGACGCGAGATGGTGACAGTTAATTAAGATGAATCCATCTGATGCACATGCAGGAACCCTCATTATTTAGATTTAAAAAATGTATTTTGGTAGGGGATCATCCTGATTCTTTAAAAGTAGGCCCCATAAAACAAATTCCAACAACCTGATAAACATACATTTGATACCTCCCTGATGGTATTCAGTGAAACTGAAATTATCTCAAGACTTGATCAACGATGACTTAGCCAAGTATAACCAAATTACCTCCTGCATTTTTAGTGTAATCTTATGAATTGGTTGGAGTATCCTACCCCTTCAATATCAAGAAACTGTTTTTTTCTTTTTATTATATCTTATTTTGATCTATTTCTACCAAAGAAGATTTTAAAGACACCACCATGCATTGCGCTTTTGCAAAATGCCCTAATTCTGGTGTCCAATTGGTCTTGGTTCCCATAGACATACATGTATGCAAACAATCATGGCTTCATAGCGCGTTCATCGTTGGAGCTCTTTCATGTAGGTTATAGTTTACATCAATGAATAAATTACTTATCGATGTTCCTTGTTCTTATTTCTAAAATTTAAGAGCTCGACAAATGCATTGTGTGAATAAAGCTTTAGTTGGTTGGAGTTCGCGCAATGTATTGTGGGAAGACCTTATAATCTTCTTTGTATTTCCACTGAGTGGTACAGAGGTTATTTATATCCTGAAGATAATACTAAACCTCTCACATCACCCACAGTGGTTTGCATTTTATTCAAGCCAAAATATATTTGTGTGGGGGTGTATAATGTACCAGTGCAAACAAGCGATGCAGGGACTTTGATCACTGGAAAGTGTCAAAATTAAATGGAGCAGTGAAAATCTCAATTTGTGATGTTGTTATTCTATCAGTGATTATAACCCACACACTGGCTATAAGCATGATAAGGAGGCTGCCTCCAACCAACGATATCGTGTTGCCTCATTAAAACAGCACGGAAAGTAGATTTTCTTGCAGATTTACATTTCTGATCATAAATCATATATATATTCTGAGAAACAGAGCGATACGATCCCTAATTACTTCAAAATCATGGTTAAAAGAGTGAAAATAAACTGTCCTGCTAGCAGAACAGTTTATTTTTCACTCTAAATTCACTCTAAAACCATGATTTTGAAGTAATTAGGAATCGTATCGTCCTGTAACTCAGAATCTATTTATGATTTATGATCAGAACTGTTAATCTGCAAGAAAATCTACTTTCTAAAACTAATCGTGAATAGAGGGAGCCCCCTGGAAAAGATCACATAATATGCCTTTAACCCCTGATCCCCATGAAATCCTATTTGAAAACCATGCTGGTAGCACGTGCGCCTCAGTTTATCACCACAGGCGACCACGGCACTGGCGAGTCATGTTTTTTCTGCTAAATTTTGCCTATGTCCACCCAGAATAGTTTGTTCAACATTTCCATCCCATAAGTATTATGATTTAATGGAACCATCGAGGCCACTGCCTGCCATTTTGAGGTTTTAACCTTGGGTGCCCACTCCCTTGTATGCTAGCATTTGTAAACTTTTAATCTTCACCATATGTGTCCTCTACTGCTTCATGTGCTTTGGGAAATCCCCTAATCTATTTATAGCACTAATATTTCTGACTCATTGAAATGCATCCCTTTATAGCGCAGTACTTTAATAGTTTGATGGCATTCTGCCTTATATGGTTTGGTTATACCTAATTCAATCTGTTATGGATTCCCCAAAAGAGCCAATCATTTACTCATTGGTCGCTGATCTAAAACAGGATTTCCTAATGATCTAACCATTAAAAGTCCACACCTACTGGTTTATCAGATCCATTATCTTAATGAATCAATCATTAAATGCAAAGTGGCAAAGTGATGCTCAATGTTTCAGACAGATCATTTGTGCTGCTAATCACTTCTGACACCTTCTTCAGAATGTTTGCACTATCGTACATATTAGGGCTTGTCAATAGTGTCAGTTACAAAGCTGATCTTTGACTAGAATACATTGTGGATTCTGTGCTGATCAGGATGAAAGAAACAAGATTTTTTCACAGATGACCAGGCTCATCCAGGTTTCAAATGCAAAATGCCACTTTTTGCATTCATTTTGAGGAAATTCATTTTGAGGACATCTGCTAAGATTCTGTCCAAAAATAAACAAGAATCGGTAAATA
Source organism: Ophiura sarsii (assembly GCA_035610835.1). Taxonomy (NCBI): domain Eukaryota; kingdom Metazoa; phylum Echinodermata; class Ophiuroidea; order Amphilepidida; family Ophiuridae; genus Ophiura; species Ophiura sarsii. Next base: position 15,857,092 of record CM069448.1, on the reverse strand, counting down.
AACAACAACTTTTTAAGGAGAAGTATCGTCTGAAGAATTTGTACAGTAGAAATGCTAAGTTCTAATGTATCTCATTCAAATTTGAATGAATAATTTCATTGATTTTTGTTGTTGTTGGTAATATAAGAAAGAGAATAGGGCTGAGGAGTGTCTTAAACATATTAAAAGAACAGAAAGCTGGTTGAAGTGATAATTTCAGAAACAGCAAAGGAGGTTGAAATGAGGGGAATCTTTAAGTATATACAGGGTGGAACATACCTTAACAATTTTCATGCTAATGCCCCAAAAATATGTATCATGTATATTAATTTGAGTATTCCACACAACTATCCAAACAATTGCGTATGCCGTGAATATATCAATAGAGGGCACCCCCTGGAAAAGATCACATAATATGGCTTTAAATGGTTATGACCAGAATCACTGTAAACATTTGAATTTGTAACTTTGAAAATCTTTTATTTTGATGGTCACCTAATAAAAAGCAGATCACAGAAATATGCTTTATTGACCCTGTTATCATCATTTACTTTCAAAAAAATGCATCAAAACTACCAAAATGTATTGATGATTTCAATTACATAAATCAAAATACAGCGATCCTAAGTTCAAGGTTAGATTAAGATTGCGTAAAGCGTGTTATTTACTTGGACAAATTACTCTTACTAATGCTCCCCCTCCCCATTTGAAATGCAACACCCTCTGAGTTTTATCAAGTAGGAGAGAGGCTCGTTTTGTAGTCTTGAAAATGAATGACCTACATGCATCTCCAATCCAATTACCCTAAAAGCAATTGACCACAGATGCTATAGATTGCGTCTTTAAGTGGGTTAATGAAGTAAGGAGACACCTATCATCCTTTTGTATACAGTTTTGTGAGTGGGTTGTGGGGGTGTGTGTGGTGTGGGGTGGTGGGGGGGGGGGGGGGGGGTAGCAAACAAGAAATCAAGAAATGCATATTCATGTATTTTGATATGGGAAGTACAATACATGCAATCACATTTTAAGTTAAGTGATGGAGCATGAGAGACATGCAATTTGGTAACATATAAACACCTTTAGTCTGCAAAGATTGTGGAATGTTGCTACATGGTCAATTATTTAAACCTTACTTTGTGTAATGCACTTATCAATTGCCAAGAACGGCTCACGGGGACCTGGGACATGGCGGGGACTGTACGCGAATGTACTAAAAATACAGAAAATGTCACGATTGTAAAGTTCTTTACAGGCTGGCAGTCGTGAAGCAAATTTTCCCGTGCATGAAGATTTCGCGAAATTAGAAATGCATGTGAAATGTTCATGCTTTACAGGTTAGTGAACAGCTTTGCCTGTGTATGAGCTACTACATGAGTGGCATGTTACTTAAATCATTCTATGCTGTCTGTCAGGACTTCCTATTGGTGCTGCCTACTTTCGGATATTGCCTTTTTATGGAGAGGATTAGAGCCCTCTAGTGACCAATTGCAAAATTCAAGTTCTATATTAATGTAGACCTTTTCACATGACATGAATTTCTTTTGGACTACGATGGATGTGCTACCAGAGAAATGAAAATATGTTGACAGTTTCTCAAGTATGCACTTCCAAAGGACTGTTTTTAAAGATTTGTTTAATTTGAATTTTTTGAAAATGTTCGTAATAAAAATGTTTCTTGAATGTTTAAAATTCTTTGAGTCATTTATGCCGAATGCAAATTATTTCAAGCAGAGAGCGAAAAAAGAGCAAAAATAATGTCCTTTACTGTCTCTTCTGTGCATACTTCCAGGATTTCCTATTGTTGCAGAGTTTTGTGTTTCTCCCTGAAAGTTGGAGGGTATAAGAGCCCTCTAGTGACCAATTCACAAATCAAGTAGTTATAGAGGATGGCCCTTTAGAGACCCCATAGTCCCATGCTACATGATGTTCAAATCAATTCCAAAGGGGGCTTGCCTATTTGATGCTCAACAAATTATAATTAAAAGAAAAAAATATTTGTATTAACACTTGTAAGAGTAAGACAGAAAATTCAAAAGTTCAGTGTTCAATTCATCCATCATTTGGACCAAATCAGTGGCAATGAACGTACGGCATATATTCTTCTGGCCACAGTCCGACATACGCGGCGCACTTCGATCGGATGCGCACACATGCTTGAAAACTCACAAAATGCCGCTAACCAATCTAGAGCCGTGAGGTCGAGCTTACGTATTGCGCACCACGGATGTCCGTTGCACCGTATTTGGGATGAGGTCAACCTCATGTGACGTGCGTCCATTACAAGTAATCAATCAATCAATCAATCTTTATTTCCATATAAAAATACATTAAATCACATATAAAAAACCACAATATGGAGGAGTAGACTGGAAAGCCAATGAGGCCCGTTTATGGTCTACCCCTTAAAACCACCAATACCAGTAAATACCACCAAAGGTTGCATTAATATGAATGTATTGATTTTTCCTCGTAACACATGGAGTGGAAACATGAGCAGTTGGAATGGCAAACTCAAAGAAAAGATCAAATTTTGAGATGTGATGATTGGCAAAAATGTTTGGAATATCATGGAAAGAGCATTTATACTCAAGGAGTTTGACAGGAGCTAAATTTGAGACCAAATTGTTATGAAGTAGGCCTAACCTATAATTGTGTATAGTAAAAGTTATTGTTTACTTGATTTTTTTCTAGCTCTGTCATATCCATGAAATTGAAATTTCATGAGATGATGTTTCTTTATATGGGCACAGATACTTACAAAAAACATGATTTAAATGTTTTTATTTTTATCTAAGCATGAAAAGTGTGAACACAGACACATCTACATTTGTAAACAGCGTATGATCTGCACAGGAGATACTTAATCGAAAAACAATTATAGCAGTGCAGAAATTTGCATTTGTTTATTTACATTGTATTTGAAAGGACAATGCCAAATTGAAGAAAGCACTCATGCTTTCTACTACTGGATTGGGAAACCCAATGGAAGAAAGGATGCAGTATTTGCCATCTTTAATAAAGGTGCTAATACAATACCAACGCTTCCCACAGGAATATCCGAACGTCTCATACAATTCCTTTTACCTGTTGGAAAGGACCGTTTCTTAATTAAGTATTATCAATGTGTATGCACCAACCATGTCATATGCGGATGAAGAAAAGGAGTCCTTTTACCAAGAGCTGGCCAAAGTAGTTGATGATGTACCCAGGGCGGACAAACTGCTTATTCGGGGGGGGGGGGGGGGGGGGGGGGGGGGGGGGGGCTTTCATGCGAGGATTGGCAAGGATCATAGTACCTATGAAAGTGTAATTGGTAAATTTTGCAAAGGAATAAAGAACCCTAATGGTGACCTTCTTTTGAATTTCTGTTACACTTCACCAGCGCAATGTCACTTTGCACAGTCTTCCCTTTGGTCTGTAGTCGTTGATTTCCAGTCGGAACTTGTATAGTTCCGGTTATATTCTTCTACGCTTCCTGTGGTTGTTTCATTTAGCCCAGTAGTACATGGGATGTATTGGAATTGTTCTACATACAGGAAACAAACCAGTGGGATGTGGTGGGAAGAACTTAAGTTTTTATTTGGTATCGCAGGCAATGACATTCTAAAATCTTAAGCATTTTAAGTGTTAACAAACTCTGTTTCAGTCAGTCACTTTATAACATGCTGGGGGCAGTCAAACATCAGCGCTATAAATAGCCCCTCTGAAGACAAATTCACAATAAAATGAGTTTTTTGTGTGTTTTTCTCCCCAATTTGATCTTCTAAATGTCCAACAGGTTTTTGAAAAATACAATTTTTCTTGAAAAATGTGATCTCATAAAACACCCCTTACCCCTTAAGCGACGAAAAAACAAACCACCCCTGTTTTACGGGCAGACGAACCTGTGAAGTAGGGTCTGCTGGTCAATTTTTTTTGAATTTTTATTATTTTAATTTTTACCTAAAATGTCACCAAAATCTGCAAAAATCAGGATTTGTTAAAAAAAATGTGTGGAAAAAAATTTCAACAGATTTTTTTATTATTTATTTATTTATTTATTTAGAATCTGTAATTAGATAATAAGACAAAATTGCTCTTGATGAGTGTGGTAGACACTTTAATCTGTTCAACTATTAATTGCAAGGTGTTACTTACAGTGCATTAGTCTAATCAGCTACTGTATCAGAAATGCAACCTATCATAGCGCTTCCTCGCTTCGCTAACTTCCAATCGTTCATCTAATAAAAATAGCTCTAACCTCTATGCTACCTGTAATAAATGGTTGGGGATGGCATTTCAGCTTATTCCAATGGGGAATTGTCTTGTAGACAGTTTGATTACTTCAATACTATCTTGTGTCTGATTTGTGGCTGTGTTTGTGGCTATTGAGAGTGAGAAGGAGGAGTGGTGTGATGGCGTTGTACTTAGGGATTTGTTCAGAGCACTGAACAAGTGTTTTCTTTTCCTCAAAGCCTCTTGCAAAGGTTTGCGGAAACCATACATAGTTAAAGCTATGAATTAACCCGGGGAAGGGGGGGTACTCGGATTTGGTTTGGTCGGGGGGGGGGGGGGGGGGGGGTGCCGCGGGAGATTCAAAACCCATACCCATTTTTAGGGGTGATTTTGGAAAAATCGGTACCCATTTTTAGGGGTTTTGCTTCATTTTAGACCAAATTTTCACAAATTTTCGCGAAAATAGACTCACATTTCGCGAAAATAGACATAAATTTCGCGAAAATAGACACAAATTTCGCGAAAATAGACCCATTTGTAAAAAGTGACCCCATTATTAGGGATTTCCAGCACGAAATCATACCCCATTTTTAGGGATTCTGTGCCCAAAAAGCTACCCATTAGAGCGGCACACCCCCGTATACCGTCTCGGGTGAGTACCCCCCCCCCCCCGGGAATTAACAAACCGCATAGTGTAAAGTCATTGCAAAATGCTGTTTTCACATTTTAATCTCTTATTCATACAAACTATCAGTAAATTCCAAATGTTTTGCGAATTTTCCCATGAGCCTTTTCACCCAACAGGCCCCTTTAAATTTCCTTTCATGTCATACCAGACTTTTATAAAATATGATTCATCCAGGTCCCAATTGTCTTATTATAAGTAATTCCATGTTATAAATAAACAGTGAGTCACATTGCTGTATTAGTAATCATTGTAATACAATGTTGATCTCCAAAGTAAAAACATGACATTGTTGTAGGCCCTGTTTAAAGACGTCACCCCCTTCTACTGCCCCCTTCTGAGGTATGCGGTTATGCGGATGTGCCGCCAAATAGGATCCCATTTTTCACCCGTCTGGTAAATGAATGACCCCTTTTCATAGCCATTTTTGGTAAATTTATGGGTCTAAAATCCTTAAATTTGATATTTTTCACAGACTTCCTAGCAAGATCTGTCAAATCTGTAGGAAAATTATGGGTCTCCGGTAAACATGGGTCCATTTCCCCCGCAAATAGGTAATTCTTAGGGTCAATTTTCATTTTGCTGGCGGCACATCCCTACCAAAAAAGTATCCGAGTGACCCACCTCTTTAAATTGCTGTATTGTAGACAATCTGTAGGGTTATGTACCATTTGATATAACACAACCGCTGTCCATCGAAGCCCATGTCTCAAATAGTTTGGTTCTGAAAACTTCCAGTCGGAGTCCTAACAGATGTAACAATTTTGAACTTGACTTACATGTATCTCTTTGCACTGGTTTGAGTGGCTGCCACACCCATGTGAGGTATATCAGCTATGTATTACAACAAGTACAGGCCTCGAAATAAGAAAACAAATCAATGGGTCCTCTGGGCCCTTGCCTTTGAAATTCACTTTGGGTCCTCACTAATTTTTAAAGGTCCAAAAATAAATATGAAAATGTGCATGATTTTTAATTTCATAATACATATAACAACATAAAAGGCATGAGTATCAGGGATGGTGCTGATGTGTAACTTTAGGGGTCCAATCATTTTGACCCGAGGGCCCGCCTTATTGAGCTATAAGTCCCAGTCGTAACAGGCTCACTGCAAGTTGCTTTTTCCTCGTCTTTGGCTGTGATTCATCTCACTCATCAGCTCAGCAGATGACATGGCTCAAAATTATAGTATATTTCTCTTTCTCTGGACAGTGATGTCACTCTACAGGCGCAACATTTACGCACATGTATGCAGGGCTGGAAAAATGCAAAGTTCTCTGCAAGGGAAATTCTCTGCAAGGGAAATTCGACGAAGTTGGATTTCCCGCTGCTTTAGCGGCGGATTGGGTGTCTGGGGGGGGGGGGGGGCTGCCCCCTCAGAAGCTTAAGTTTTTTGGAAAATGAATGTCCAATTGATGCCATGGTGCATCATTTTCATAGTCCGGACGGCACGCTTTATACAGCGTGGGACTTCAGAAATCAAAATATCAACAAAAGCGTGGAGGTCAGAATATTTCTGATATAAAGGGTGTAGTTGTATAAAGCGTGGAGATAAAATTAAAAGGGTGGGGGTTTCTCAGCAATCATCAAAATAATCAAAATACCGAACGTTGTCGGCTCGCTAGCGCTAGTTATGTCATAAATATGTATCCGATATCGGGTCCGATACTTCGATTCGAAATTTAATTCGCCATCTTTAAATTGGTTTCAACAATATAGATGGCGCTATATAACAACAAACCAGGGAGCCCTGCCATAGCGCCATCTATTGTTGAAATCGTGACATTTTTTCAAAATGGAAACTCGACGGGACTACGAAAGTGTCGTACGCAGCGTAATATCACATTTTAGGGAGCATAAGAGTACCAAAAATGCACTGATTTGATGATATAAATCCATTTGAAATGAATCTCCTCTATAAATTTGCATTAAATAATCGTGATATAGCCGGCAAGGTGTTTTTTAAGTAAGCTTATTTTTTAAATATTTTTGTTCAATTATTTTTTTTGATGAATAATTTCGGGAATCCCGGGACCCGCCCGAAAAACATAACGGCTCCCGGGATGTTTCTGCCACTTTGTCCTTTCTTCCAATGAGTGCCTTTTCAAATTTGAATGCACAAAATGATCAAAATATCCCCTTTTCGGTATAAAGGGTGGGGGTTGAACATTCCCAAATAAAAAGGGTGGCTCTGTAAAAAGGGTGGGGCAAAAATAAAAAGGGTGGGGGTCTGACCCCTGTCCGGACAGTGATTTTATGTAATATTGGCTGTATAGTTGTTGTTGTTGTTGTTGTTGTTGTTGTTGTTGTTGTTGTTGTTTGGTTTTTTTGGGGGGGGATTTCCCGCGAGATGGCAACATTTCCCGGCAAGGAGCTTGTCGTTTTGCCCTCTTTTTCCTGCCCTGCACGTATGTAATGTATCTTCAGTCTTTCTACGGATATGTGTATATATGCCAGTGCTTTGGAGGGTGTGTGTGTTTATTCACTGTGATCAGTGAATGATGCAGTGATGTCACGGTCTTGTGGAAGTGAAATAGACTATGGTGCTACTTTTCACCATAAATCAGTTGTAAGGATATTTATACTTACAAAAAGGGCTACAGCAGGCTTCCATCTTCAAGAACTAGAATGGATGGTCTACCTACCCAACCGACCAAATAAAACCAACAAGAAGTTGAGTTTCCATCCACCAGGTGTTTAAAAGTAGCTCATAACCCTAATAACCTACCTTTAAACCTCCCGTGTAAATGTGTTAATTGCTGGTCTTAATATGTTAGGATCATAGCACAATGAAGTAACTAATTAGTGGCCGTGTAATTTAGACGTTAATGAGCTCCTGGTACAATTGGAGTTGGGAAGGGCTTCATTATTAGCATAACGCCCGTGTCTTTCAATCATGTGTCATGCATACCATTGATTTGCTAGAAGTTGGCGGAAATGGACCATAGCTGTAATATTAGAGTGTCTAAGTGGTGAGTTATGATTATGCGAGTTATGTTATCGAGAGAGTTACGGTTGCGTTATTAAGACAAAGTGGGTGAAGGCAAAGTTATTGAAACTCTACTGACATAATGTCTATTGGTGGTAGTAAGTAGTGTATTTAGTTGGCTCTAGTCTAAATTATGAGTTTCCTTCTCATGTGTGACATAAGGCTAGTTAGGCCAAACAAAGAAGGTCTCTCTCAGAAGCCTGCCCGCATTGGTATGTAAAATGAGCTACGGCGTGTAGGTCTATGCGCTGGGGGCTAAAAAACTGTTTTAAAATTATTCTTTTTTAGAATTTTTGTTTAGATTTTTGTTTTAGATTTTTTTTTAGATTTTTTAGTTTTTTTAAAAAAAATTTAAAAAAGTTCTCCGTAAGCTTGGAAAAGCAAAACAACAAAAAATGCAAAAACAATAAAAATCGCATACCTCATAGCCTATTTCTAAAAAAAAAACAAAAAAAAACAACACAGCACTTAGCTTTCTGAGACGGACCTTCTTCTTTGTTTGTCCTTATGTGTTAATTTTAGACCCTGCAAGCAATTATTACAATGTGAACTATGATTGGCAACCAATGAAACACATGAAAAAGCCTGAAAGCAACATCATCCCAGGTGAGAAAGGTTGTAGGAGCTTGTTGTAGTCACCAGCTAAACCGATTGACTGATTTGTAACTCACACTATAAAACCCCTCAAAAAAATTAACTCCCCTATGTCTGACTCACACAAATATTAGGCTTATTCATTTGGAGGCTGTATCTTAGGCAAGCCCTGGACAGCTATCTCAAACCAGTGCTCAAACTTACACATGTATGACAGGCAGACACACATGGAACAGAGCGGGCCGGAAAGCCACAACAGCCCAGGAAGTTGAGAAAGCGAGCTATATGTATCAGCTAAACTGTAAAACACTGGACTGTTTTACTCTTGTGTCATATACATGTACGCAGCTAAAATGAACAGGATTATTCATAAGATGGCAGAAGTTTAGCAATTTGCTCAGTTACATGTATCTTGTTTATGGAATAAAAGCGGAAACGTGGAGAAAGTTTTAGTTGAAAGATTGTTAAGGTATGTGAAAGATCTTCTTTGTGTTCTGCTGGTTGTGATATTATGTTCATTTGCAAGTTTGTGAGTAATTTTAGGAGTGTTGAGAGAATTGTGATGTATTTCTCTCTTTGGACATTTTGATTAAGCATTGGTGCAACTTGGATGATTTTGTGTCAAGGTTGTTTAAGGGTATGATTTGGTTTGATTTTATTGTTTTTAAAACAATTGCATTAAGGTTGGTGGTTGAATCATGCAAGTGGTTATTTATATATTGTGAATGCTCCACCTTAATGGTTGGAGTGAAACTGAAATTCATGATATTTGAATGTTTGTGTGGGTGTGTTCTAGATACCATGTCAAGGTAAACATACAATATGCCAATATACCAAAGAATGATTTGCTGCAATATTGTTTGTTTCTTTTGAAATTTGTGATATATTGTGAAAAGTCAACAACATTTTGTGACAGTGGTGTACTGTCGGTTTTTCAAGTTTCTGACTCGGCAGCACCCCTGCTCTGCTCTCAAAACTTACTTGAAAGGACTTCGTTTGCCTGTACAACAGGGTGTTTTTTCCTGTCGTCGAAGTGTAATTCCTATCATTGTTGATGTTTTGACGGATCCAAGGAAATGTTATTGGGTTTAACTGTGTGTTGTCTTATAATAGAAACAAGTTTATTTATGTAGCTACTGATATTCTCATAAAGGAAATGGTCACTAAAACAAGTCTGTTGCTGACAGGCAACACCTTGATAAACAACAATGCCTTTGATGATTATGCCAAATTGAATTGATAAACCCTATGGTTTTTGATTAATTTCTACTGGAGCTCTTTTTCCGGTACATAGTGGATCATTGTGGATCATAGTAGATCACAAGCCCAGTGGAAACAGAAATTGATCATCGGTTACTGGGTTCGTGGATGGCATCTGTGATCTACCTAAATAGGTAGGTAGATCATACCGCACCAAAGCCTGCATTCCGACGAATAGAAACGTGCTGTATTACTGGTCGCTGGATTTGGAAGTTCAAGTTTTGTTATTTTTGTGCTGTATGTAATGAATTGTGAATATAATTTATTTTATAAATATTTTTCAAGCAAAATTGTATTAATTTTCATCCTCCGAATTCAATAATTATCATAACATTTGCGGTCGACCGCGCTGGCATGCCTCAACTTGCTTGCTTCTCCTCTCTCTGTGCACATTTCCTTCGATTGGTAGATGATTTTGTCGGACCTTTCAAGTCTGCTTGTAATTATACTAACCCAAAACAGAACACTGAATGCTTTGCACAACGTGTGTGACGTCACATTTTGGTTCTGGTGGATCGGCGTTAAACGCGCAGAAAAAAGTATGAAGAAAAAATGTACATCCAGTAGTACACAGATCCCTGGGATTGAAAACGACCCATATTATTGTCAATGTTTGTAAAAGATGGAGTGATAAACATTACCATATGATGCACCATACCCCATCAAAAGACTTGAAAATGCTCATTTGGGGTACAATTTCTAATCGGATGTTTTTATAGAAATAACACACAAAAGAAATTCTTAAACAAATCTTAGAAGTTCTTAAAACTTTCTTAAAATCATTTCTTACAAAATGTGTGCAACAATTCGCAAACTTTGTAATCCCTGTACAATGTAGGCAAAAAGTGAAGAGGACCATATGAATGGGATTTGTTATAATGGGCAATTAGTGAAACCGTCTCAATTTGGAAATATTCTCCTAAAGTGGAAGTAACGTGTAATGTTGTGCCACATCTGTTACATTTTCAAATACCATGTCTCTAGGGTATTTGTTTTTAACAAAGACTTTTGAACATAGAGAGCATTTAGTGAACATTCTGATCTGAAATAAAATTATTTTAAAGGTGAAAGTAGTGAAAGACATTTTTTTGGGTAAAATAGATAGTACAAAATGGTTCATTTTGCAAAACAAACCGACAAAGTTCAATCATCTTTTCGCTATCTTTTTAAAATATCCTATAATTGTCGTTATCTGTGTGAGTGTGTACATGTAAAGGACATTACAATCAATGTAGTCCAGTGTTTTCACTCACCCTATACAAAGGGTGATACCTTACCTTCAGTTTTGATCCACCCCTTTGAAAATTCTACTCAAGAGTGAAAATCTTAGACATTACATCATTTTACTGCTTCTAAGCACACATTTTGGCATCATTAAGGTTTTTCAACCTCGAGAATGTTATCCAGTGAAATTGCTAAAACTCCCCTTTTTGACTATTCTTATAATTTCTCAAGTTCAGCCGCAATTCCCTTGGGTGAATTTTGCGGTTGTTTACCTGTCTGTAAATTTATCAAAAGGGATGCTACCAATTTGGGCAGTAGTCGCCCTTCCCAACTCCACAATGATAATGACCCTATTTAAGGTCATGTCCATCAGTAGGATGAAGACAAGATACATGTTGACATTTGATGAGTGGCCAATTAGAGGGGGAGTTGGATAATAATACCACTAATTATAATAGCTAAACTTGGCCTTCGTAGAATTCAGTCAAGTACAGGTTAGTATTGCCACTGATAAAATATGGTTAATTTTGCGTGATTATTTTTTGTGCTCTTAGGCTCTGATTTGCATCACTCATGTGTTGTTAAGAATACAATGTTGCAGCCCCTTTTAACATAGACTTTTGTATTAGGAAATGGGTATGTGTTTATAGTTGATCACTACAGGCTTATTTTCAACCAAAATTCTTGAAAAAGTGTTAAAAGATTACATACAGAATGGTCAAATATTTGATCATCATCTATTAAATTTTGCTGAAAGATTAATGTGAATGTATCCTTTAAATATTGAACCTCGTATGTAGTGGTCCCATACATTGATGCATACTTTTAATGTAATGTACACCTGTGAAGCAATTAGGCGGCATAGGCATATATTTTAGGTTTGAGTATGTGAGAATTGAAAAAGATAAACAAACAAATTATGATCAGTGTTTCCCTGGATCCTTATGCTGTGTATTGCAGAGGAATAACTTGCTCTGAATGACAGCGTAGCGTAAACTTTTACGCGAAGCAAATATTAAGAGTTTGCGTTGGGGTTAGGAGGCAATGAGGCAAGGCGTTATTTATTGCACAGATGTTGCGAGGGAGGATTATCAAACTATAAATAAAATGAGTACTTCTCAGAACTAGAAATAAAGTTTAATATTTCCAATAATTAATTAAAGTAATGTATATCAATATTCTTAACACATGTCTATTTCAGGCAGGGAGTTATTTACAGGATAGATGTTAAGTGGGAGGGATAAAATGAGGATTTCTCAGAAGTAAACAAAGTAAATATAATTCCCAATTATAAAGTAATTGATATTCATATTTTCAACGCATATATTTTAGGTTGGGAGTTATTTACTGCAGAGAGGCAAAGAAGGAGGCGTTTAAACAATCCTTTTATAAAATGAGAATTTCTAAGAAATCAACAAAAATTGTTTCCGATAATAATTATATAAGTGATATTTCTAACACATGTCTATTTCAAAAAGCAGTTTAACAATCTAATAATAGATAATTAGATCATTTTACAAAAAATTGTGATAAGATAATTTATATGAGCCAATCAAACTTATTATATTATAGGTTAAATATATAAGCTGCTAAAGAATTCAAATTTCCAGGCATGAGCAATTTTAGGCTTTTGCCTCAATGTTTTCAAATTTCTGCACTTTCTTTTATTTTCAGCACGTTTATGGCCTTTATAGCCCAATTTCACGCACCTTTTCAGGCTGTTCAGGTTTTTTGAGGCAAATTCATTCTTATGCCTGAATATCAGGTAATAAAACTATTTTTTAATTTTTTTTGGAAAAAAAAAAGCCAGTTTTCATATTTTAATTTTGCACTGTACATTTATGTACTGTAATGGGGCATGCATACTAAATGTTTTTTATGTGATGGGATAGTAAAATTATGGAGAAAAAGATTTGGGACATCCCCTATTAAACAATTGTGGGTTTCCACAATAACAATGACTACAAAAACAAGCTAAATGTATGTACCATATTTGTGCTACTTAAATGTTCACAGTTTCGCATGCAAAACGATTCAAGGAAAAACAAGTACTATCTAATTTTTTCTTAAAAGTGCATATATATATACTTATACGGTTATTTGAATTTCGCAAAGTGTGAAAATAGTGCATATGAATCTTTTTTAACAAAAATTAACAATATTATTATCAGAAGACCAGGAAGGAACTCCAACCACAGTGGTTTAATCTTAATTCCCATTCCACCATCCTATTTCTATTCCACTGTCCCGTTGACCCTGTTGACCTCAATATAACATGTGTGATGAGATATTGACATTTGATTTCTGGGTATCATGCATCATACCCAGAATGAAAAGAGATGAGTTATTAATGTGCAGACATGTATTTGGGTCAGTGAACACAGTCCTCGAGTATGAGATTAATTAGTGGTGTAGTAGAGCTGCATACTAGGGAAATGTAACATTAGATCCCGTACATCATTCGTAGGAGGACACCAGGATTAAGGATATACCGGAATTGTTACGATATGATATATTATAAAGGTGTACCATTTTTGTAATGATCGATGTTTGGATGCAGACGTACTTGCTTAATATTCCCCGCTAATGTTATGTAGATATCGTAAGATGAGCTAGTCAACAGTACATAATGAAGAAAACAGGATCGGATGTTTTGCCAAATCGGTTTCTCCATCCATCGAGGATCACATGCCCGTTGGTATTCATGTAGCGTATGGATGTTAGTTAATAATAGAGTCGCCGTCGTTATTCAAGCACCATCTGTGTGCAATGATGTACAGTAGAGTTCAGTGCAGAGAGACTCTCGATCTTGTTCTACTTTTTCCGGTGAAGCGTTTCATTATTAGAAGTGTGTTTTATTAGTTGACTGGTCGGGCCGGGCAAACAGGCGTCTCTGGGTACAGGAAGTTTGGCAATCAGTATGGACGTAGCCTCTGCTGTATCAGGTCTGTATCTGTGTGTTTGTATTTTGCTTGCGACTAATTGCATTGCAAAGTGGTGTGTGCAACGTAATAACTTAATAAGTGGGAAAGATTAATCCTTGTGATTCAATGTGAGTTGTAAGTGTGTGTGTGTGTTTCTATGATAAGGAATGGATATACGCTGTTAGGAATATTTTACCCAAGTTCTGACTCGCATAAATATATTGAGGATGGATCACACAGAATTGATGTCTCTACTTAGTACTTGGTAAGTTTTCTCCTATTGGGAGGTGTTCCGATTGCTGGCCCGATTTTCAACTTGATGTTTTCTATTCTACATGAAGGTCATCCTTAAAATAGTGGTATTCCAAAGTTTGGAAGGCATAACTCCAATAATGGTTCTTATTTTGGAAGCACAAGTTGACATGAAATTTACCCATTGAGTAGTTACACACAAACTGGCCGGGTGGTGAGCCACCTTTGGCAGTAATTCACTGCATTTTGGCCTATAACGTCTAAATGGAATGTAACTGGCAAACATTTTACAGAAATAATGAGAAAAATATGGGGTTTCTTCTGATATCAAATATGTTGATGTGCAAAAAAAAAGCTAAAGTGTTTGGAACATCCACAAGTGTTGGATGATATACTTGGTATTGAATAGTTTTTGAAAGTTTTTGCATTCAAGTTGTAAACATGATGTTACCTGCTTGGTAAGTTTTTACATGGAGGAATGTAGACAAGTTTGATCAATTGAGGTACCAGTATTTGTGTACATGTATATATATTTTCAAGCAGTGGATCAAGTGCTGAATAATAAACTTCATTGAATATTCTGTGTACATTTTGGCTTGCAATATACATGTATTGATTTTTAGTATAGAATACACAATATTGTGCCTGACTCTCATGTCTGATATTGCCCATCCAACGCAAAAGAAATATATATTCCTGTGTTATTAATTTTGCAGTAGCCGTGTCGAGTGCGAAAAGCGTGAAAATAAATGTATCACGAAAATGTCATTACAGGTTAAATGACTTGTCTGACTCCTCAACTGCTACATTTCATTATTTTATACAACTAATCATGTTGATAAACCTTAGGTGTCTATATGTGACAAGTGACAGGGGGGACGACCTTTGTTGTTCAAAATTGAAATTAATATTGTATTGTTATGCAAAGTGTATTTTGTAAGCATAAAATGAAATGTCGCTTTATATATCTGGTTTTAAAATGCATTCAGATGTTATGTGAAATATAAGGTGGGAATTCCTTTTTATTTTTATTTATTTAATGCTATACTTCCTTAATATTTTACAAAATGCATATTGCCAAAAAAAGCCCCTTTTTGATGTGACTGATCACATATTTCTGTGAGATTTGATCAAAATATATATGTCATCCCATCTCCGATTCATACTCCTCTTTTTTGGTTTTGATAGAAATTTGTCTTAATCCTGCATTACAATCATGGATGAAATAAACTGGTTTTAAACCATAATAAACTGGTTTAAGATAAATTGGTTTAACCATAATAACCTAGTGGAATCCCATTTTTAAAGCAATACTGTATCAGAATGTTTTGACTCTAAGCAGCTATGAGCTCGCCTTTTGAAAATAGTTGAAGCACATCAACAGAACCAGCCAGTCAGCTACCTGACTGGGCTGTATTCCCCCAACCGCAAGTCTTTGCTAATCGTGCGTCGTCCGCTAGTCCACGCTATCTGCTATCTTTCATAGAATTTTGAACGTGACTTGGATGGAAATGTTCAATGTGTGAATCACTAGGTAAAAAGATAATGTGACCCATTCGGTAGTGTTGAACTGCATTTTGTAAATGACGCATCCATAACTGAATTCATATCATTGTACTTTCAGAAGAAAAGATATCTGCTGAATGCTGATGTATATATCCTCTATACACTCGGTCATTTGGTAATACTAAATACCCCAATTTCTTTTACAAAATTGGTTTGTTTTGGTGTGTTTTGTAATGATTCCCTACAAAACAGGGCTCAAAATACTTGTTGATGACTGGGGCTATTTTAAACAGAATTGATAAAAAGTAGCCCCCATGTGTACTTTTTGGCATTGATTGATATTTTTGGGAAACCAGAACGAGCTTAGTGAGCAGCGAGCGTTAGTTGGTAACTTTAACTTATAGATAGCTCATACAGCGTAACTTGGACCATCGCAAGAACGTGTTTTTTTTGTATATAAAGAGCAAATGTGAACAATAGCCCAACAGACATTAACAACGTTAATGAACTGAGTGATTACAAATCAAACCGGTAACTCTCAACAGAGAGCTCTGATGGGCCAATCAATTGGTTCACTGCAACTCAGAAAATAATCAAAAATACATGCACTGGGGTCTACCCGCTAGTCAGGGTTAGGGTAAGGTTTAGGTTAGGGTACGGGTTAGGGTTAGGGCAGACTATGACTAGCGACCCTTATGACTAGCGAGTTTGACCTCATGCACTCAGTGCTAATTCATACCAGTTTTCAGCTCAATGGATAATGCAGGCACGAAACCAGTGCTAGTTAAATACATCAAATCCACATATTTATTAATGTAAAAGGCTTACTGTTAAAGCAATTCAATTGGATGTTTAATTTGTTGTTAGAAGTTGCAAGTTATACTTATCCAAATCTTTCCTCATAGTAATGTGCTATTTATAATTTTATAAATGTGATGTGTGATCAAGCAAAATGAGTCGGAACTCGCAAATATGGATTTTAAGATATAGCCAAACAAAGGAAATAGTATCTTTTTGTTCCCTTCAACTGTCCATATCTTTGAAGCCATTTGACCAATTTTAATGGAGTTTTCTGCAAAAAATATCTTTTTAAATAATGTTTGCGATCCACACAAGTAGAAAAATAGAAATTGAATCTTACCGACTTCAGACTCATTTTGCTTGATCATGTGTAATGTGGAATCCTTGAAAACAAGGCTAGTTGCTCGTCTGCATCCAACCAGTGACAGTTAACTGTCAGTGATCCAACCAAGGATTTCTAAATAGCTTTGTAAATTGCCAAATACAAATTGCATATAATGATGCGTATAGAGGTCTATGTAAATCATTAAAAATGGACAGTTGGGAAAGAGAAGTGTTTCAATTTCAAAGAGCGGAAAAAATAAAGTCGTCGAAAAAAACATCAGGGCCAAGTATTTTAGTAACAACTCCATTTGAGAGCCAGAATGAAAAGTGAAAGATATAACAAGACTTGACATTTGAGAGTTGCAGTAATGTATTCAGCATTGTAGTGTTGTGATAACCAATGGATTTGAGACAAGGCTTGAAAGCTTAGTATTTGTTTGGATTTTAGTTACGTCCTGCGTACCGAATTGAAGCATTTTTCTTGACAGTAAATATTCTCTCAATAAAGCTTGAAATAAATGCTTAGGCAAACAAAACGTGTTGTGTTGCCTTCAAGTGCCAAGTCGAGTTGGTCAGTCTAAAAAAAGACCAGTCAGTGGCTGTCGTGGTCAAAATTGGTAAATGTCAAGTTTACTTATTTTTCTAGTGTGATAAAAGTTAAAAAACTATTTATTCAAGTAAACCTATCCATTTTAAGCAGAATTTGCAGAAAATATTAAAATGTTGACAATTTTGGTAAATTTAAATCTTAAAAAAAAAGAGCGACCATAGTTTTTGAGATTATAGGGTCGGTCGCTGAGGGCAACACAACAGTTTTTATTTTGGCGTTATCATGGAGGTGAGACAATCTTTAAAAAACAACACAAGGTATTACACACTACGATGTCTAACGGTTCAGTGAATTTCAAGATGTAATTTTTTTTCTTCAAAAATCTGTTTCAAGGACTCCACCTCCCACACAGTTGATAGTTGCCATGGCAATGCAGCCGAGAACTTGATTTTCCTTGTGTTCATCCCTTCCCACTTCTCTTCCCAGTACAGCATTCAATTGTTGTAAATTCAAGAAACTGTTGAAAAGGTCGACACCACTCATCAAGTTGATATTTACAATAACATGAAAGTAATGTTTGCTTTTATGTTTTTCCCACCCATCGTCACTTCATTTAAGATAAATGCGATTGATCATCTGGACAAATTGGTAATTACCATGACGAACTTAAACTTTGAAATTTACATAATTTTGTCAAATTTACTTTTTCTTCACTTTACAGCTTACAAGTTTAATACTCTGCCTCGACTGGGAAAGAAGAAGAAGAAATCCCTGGTAAAAGAGTCCAAAGACGACATAGGCACTGACAGGCCCAAGCAGCACAGAAAGAGTGCCTTCGACATGACGCGGAGGAAGCTCAGCCGCGGATCAGCGTTTGGGTCCAGCCCCTCCGGGACGCAATCGTTTGACTCCACACCACACAAAGGAGCAGTTGATAAGGTTGGTGTCTGATTTTGTGTTAATTATAAATTTCAGTGAATTATGTTGCACTATGCCCCCCCCCCCCCACCATCTATCTCAGCCGTGGTGTAACCAAATATGGATCAGGGGGGCATATTTCCCCCGCCCCCTCTGCTGTCTGAAGGTTGTCCCTTGGAAGATTTTGACAAAATTAGCCAGTAATACCCTGCTGATCACATGTTTAGCTCCTTCTTCCCCCCCCCCCCCCCTTGCCCCCCCCCCCCCCCCTTTCCTGGGACCACAGTCTCATTAGCAGTCACAAGAAAAGTGTGACACACAGATGTTGTTTGGAGCTTTTCAAAATGGAGAGACTTGTGATAAGCATCACAACCCATGAAAACTCAATGGACGCACGTCAATAGGTTGCCTACACAAGGTTAAACTACTATGACGTGCGTCCATTGAGTGCTCATGGGTTGTGATTAAGTCAACAAAAATATTGATCAGACAAAATCAACTCAAGTCAGATTTTGTTTTTATTTTCGATATAATTATTGATTGTTTTCTTTTTCACTTTTCTTTTTTAACATTTTTGAAGGATGTGGATAAACTACAAGGATCAGAAAAAGCTGTTATGGTGGCGCTCAAATGGTTTCTAGGTAAGTGACAGTCTCATCATATCACAAGAGATGTGTGGGTTCTTCAATGAATTATCTTGGGCTTTTTCAATTGCAATCTTCATTTTTTCTTGAATGTGGAATGGGAGTATTTGCTGTAACCCAGTCTGAGTATGTGGAAAAGATAACAATATACATTTCAGCAAAATTGATATGGAATGCCATGAAAAACAGATGTAATCTTGTCCGTGAATTCTGACATTTATTATCTTTATAAATCAACAAACGCTGTTATCAAATATGTAACATTTCCTGGAAGCTTATTTTTGATTTGTGATTAAGCAAAGCGGTCTATTGTAGAAAGTGAACACAGTTTTCAGTTTGTTTGGTTTTAGTAAAATTATTGGTGATTGCTTGTTAATTGGAAAATTGGGAATACAAATGTCGCTGTTTATAAATTGAGGACCCTAGATCTAAAAGGGGGTTAAGTCACAATCTTGTGAAATTGTAGTTAGTATCAGTCTCTGCTACAAGGAGGATCTCTGCACCCTCTGTTCAAATGTTACAGTTAAGTCATGTGGTAAAGCATGTGTAAGAGTCCATGGGAGGTACTACCCGAGTGGGTCAAGTCCACACATGGACACAATGAAACCCAGTTTTTGCCATTTTTCTCAATGTGACTTAACCCCCTTTTAGATCTAGGGTCCTCAATTGATTACCAACATCAACAGATTCCTCATGTCTTGTTATAATCCTCATTAAACTCCAGATGTGGTCCAGAAAGACACACTGATAATGCTTCCCGGCAGCACTACGAAGGTCTTACAAGAAGTGATGGAATTAAACCAACAACTAAACACATGTCTCAACCATGAAGAAAGGTAGGTTCAATGATATGTCGAGTCCGATTCACTTTCTCTAGACTCTGACATCACAACTGGGTTGGTGCAGTATTTGATAACGCACAAGTGGTTGACCTCGCATATATGTACTCAAAATGTATGAGTAATTACAAGGTAACACCTACAGTCTTGACTTCATTCCACCTATAGTTTGAATGTGACAATGAAGAGTATTCCAGAGCATTTTGACACTCACACATAATCACAGAAGGTTCCAGTATTGGCACGTGATGCTGCGTCTACAACTGGAAATGTGCACTGATGTCATTTGATTGGATTTGACCTAAGGGAAAACCCTTAAAAGATTAAATGGAGTACCCAAAGAAATCCAATCCTAGAAAGTGCCCCAAGTGATATTTGTACTTTCAATGCATGCGCGTTGATGGTGAATAATGGCTCAATCCCACAGGTGGAGTGCTATTGTGAACATATCAACTTTTACGCAAGTGCATTGATTTTTCTAACTTTTTCGAGAAACAAAACATACGCATGTATTAACCTAATTCATACACGGCACTGTACACATCAAGATTCACAATTTTAAGCATACTTTGTGCTATGTATTAATCAATAAAAACAGGTTAAACACCCACAGTGAAAATTGGTGAACCTGTGCTGCCTGAATAACGAATCAAAACAAAGCGTGTGGTCCCGCGTGTGGTGCATGCATTGTATGGCACCCACGCGGAGTGCAATTAGACATTTTCAATGCATTTCGCATATTTTAGTTTCTTGCTTTCTGATTGGTTCGACACTACTAAGAGTGTATGAATGTTGGTCGTTACACCCAACATTGTCTGACAATTAAGACAACTCTTACCTTTGTTGTTCATGTCAGATTGACTACTGCTAGACCTTCCTTCTTTTATTCACAAAGTTTAGCATAAAGCTACTTTTTTGGATGATTCCCAATAATATGAAAAGGCGTTTATTTATAAGATACAGCCATTTGGAAGATGTCCAATCAAACTATTTCAGGTATTTGGGTGAATAGCATTGATGAATGAAAAACTCCAGTAGCAACAAAAACATGTACAGTTATCTGTAGGATGCAATGGTTGGACAATTCCCAATTTGTCGAGACTATTTTAGGTATTTGGACCCGTATCAAGATTGATCAGTTGACAAGGACTGGAAAATTGTTGTGTCTCAGGTTTCAATGGGCATTACTCCATGTCACTTTAACACTTTCCACATGGCAAGCGACATTTCCAAAATGTCATAAAATGTTTCAAAAAAGTCAAAATTATTTAATTACATTACCATATTTAGAATCACCATGTAAAATGCATTAAAATAATCACAAACATGCTTAGTCTTGGTTCAGTAAGTCTTGAGATAGACTTTGAGAGTTGGGAAAGGTTTCTGAATAATCTTTTGTATATGGTAAAACCAATAGCCGCGTGGAAAGTGGTAAGATGGAGTTGGGAGGGAGACATCAGCGCTTGTACGGAGTGTCCCAAAAGAAGTAAGGACACCCATATTTTTATAACACTAAACATTGGTGTCCTTATTTTGGGGCACCCTGTACTAGTCATTGGCCCAGCATATCTTTGATTGTGTGGGTGAAAATACCACTGTATTGAAGTTGTGCACATGATTGTGTAACTGTCACTAGAATGCCCCGTGACATAACCCCCTCCCCTCGCCCCCACCTCTTCCCACTCCTTACCCCCCCCCCATCCCCTTTGAGGTGATCACAGTATAATTACCCTCCTTTTTGAAGCAGACTCTTGCATCGATTCTTGGTATGAAAGAGGAAGAAGAGCAAATGATTTGATCTTTCCTGCAAATTGATGTCCAGACAGATAAATATAACTCCAAGAAGTATGTCATGATTCCGATTGTAGACATGTTATGTGAACTATGTTTTGATATACATTTAGCTCACAAGAGGTAAAATAAATTCATACTATACATCATCATTTCATCAAAATGTTTAGTTCCTTGAAATGTCTTGGTTAGATAAATCACTGACTGGATATGAATTAGTGGCAAGTAGCCAGGCAGATTCTTGGTTCATTTTGTATTCATACATGGAAATGCTCATGCTGGAATGTCTTGGTGAACTCTTTATATAAATGCATATATGCTTTAAATGGACTCAATGTGAAGAGATATTATTTTATTAGAATGCTAAATACCATTCACCAGCTTTGCTTGTTTAGATATTTGACTTCTTCATTCTGTTAAATTTCTCTATTATCTTAATCTGTAATCAGCGTATGGGTCTAAAAAATATGTTAAAATACTGGATTTCCCCCCTTTCCTAACTTGTTCAGACCCAAACAAGTTAAAAATCACAATTTTTAATGCTACATTCTCGTAGCGACAAAGCTTGTGAAATGTTAAATTTTCAGAATCTCTGTGACAAGATTTATAGAATATTATATTTTATGGATTCATGTGGTCCTGCACATACTACATGTAACAATATGTGTTAAATATGCACGTATTAGATCACGACCTAATTATAGAAAGTTAACCGTCAAATGCCCTTTTAGTCATCTCCTATGGGACGCAAAGAGTGCCACCTGACGGAATGACAGGATGATGTTAAATGTCAGAATAACATTCGGATTTATTCAATAATGACATTTGTCATTTTATTTTGACAAATCATGCATGTTTAACGACACCAAACGTGCCACTATGTGCTGTGTTGTATGACAGGATATTACTGTAAATGTTAGAATAACTACCGTTGAATGTTTTGATATGAAACACATGTTTGTTCATTATCGACAGGGAGCTATAGTTTCAGGTTGGGAGATAGGGGGCACTGATGATCAAAAGTTCTAGAGGTATTTGCTGCCCATTCCACGAAGACCCTTTATCATTGTGCTTATTTGGACAGATTGGGGGCACTGATGATCGGCAATCCATCTGAACAGCTCTTTTCAGAGCCACCAATTGTATCACGAGTAGGAGAGGGCACCTACTCTCAAATCATCATGCAAGGAGCACCCAAATGATGATAACAATAGAGAAGAGGCAATCTCTATGTTTGCTTAATATTATAATAATTTGGTCCTGAAGAAGTCAGAGTTAATCCTGACGAAAGCTTGACAGATTTAAACTTGTCTGACAGACGGCGAACCCGTTAAACTTTTAACTTATCTTATTTGGACAGTTGATTTTAGAATAATTTAGCCACGCAAAGGTGGACTGTGTTACAAAGATAGAATGGTATTCAAAAGAATGAGATGTCCTACAAGTCCTACAAGTAGCTGAAAGATAAAAACAAATCTGTTATCTCTGTATGTCACACTCTTGCAATATATCTTATTTGTGAATTGAACTTTTGTTTTGTTTCCAAAGGCAGTGCTATGAATAGTGAATAGATAAGTGTACCATAAGCACTCTCTTAATATATTTTATTTATTATGATTTTTCCCATTGCTTCTCTTCAATTGTTAAAGGACACATTTAAATGAATTTAAAAGTAGCCCGGCAATGAGATCGAGGTAAATAAATAAAACTACTCGCTATCATCAAAGCCATCATTGCTTTTAAAAATCTTAATTATGGTTGGTTGCGGGCAATTAAATTATTATTATTTATCACTATCAGGGTCTACTTTGAAAATGGGTAAAGATGATTGTACATATTTATTGCTTTGCACTAATGGTTTATAAAGGGTTATATTTCGCTATTATGCTTAAATAAGATCAAAATTTTTGTTTGTTTGATTTGCAAAACCGTACCAAGGACTGAACCTCACATTCTAATTAATTGTTGTTAAATTTGGTGAATTCCCACCCCCACCTCAAATTTGGTAAATATAAGAACCCTTAATTGACCTCATCCTCATCCATAACCCATCTTATCAAACTTGTAACAAACATGCCTACTGATCTTATTTTTCTTAAACAATTTTGTTGCTTTACTTCCACAAATTTTGCAAAATTGAGTTTTCCTCATAGTGTTTTGCCCCTGGATCAATTATTTCATGTACCTTTATATGCTGTCTTATAGATTTGAGTGATCCAGAAGCATATCATGATGACAAAATCTCCATTTTGTGTCTAATAAAATCTCCATTTTGAGGGGTTTGGTGGTTTGCATTAACAGATGGCAGGAATAAAAGCAACATATTTATCATAATATTATCAGGGGCTTGATGAATATAATATCAATATATTATCACAATTTAATATCATAAATCATAATGTTCTCCATAATAGTAATTCAAACGGTGCAAGTGGGCACTAGGCGTGCAACAAACAAACTGTTTAAACATAATACTTAAAATGAGACATCTCCAATGTAGAGTTCTTATATGCAGTGGCATAGCTAGGGTATGGCAGGGATGGCACATGCCACGGGCATCACTTGAAGGGGGCGCCACTGAGCTGTTTCTATCAAAGTCATTAAAGAGATGAGCTCGAAATATAATGTTAATATTTTCTAAAAGGTGTGTGTGAGAGGGTAGACGGAGCGCAATTTCAGTGCTGGCCATGGGTGCTATGCCACTGCTTACATGGTGAAGGTTTAAAAACATGCTCATTATGTTTTTATTGGTAGGGCTATTTCCATCCTTCCTATTATTATGGTGTGTTGAGTCACAACTAACCCTAATTTATTTTGTGCATATCCTGTGTGATTCTACACATTTGACAGACTATTCTAAACACCAAAAGAAAAGTGTGAAACCTACTGTGTTTATAGTGTAATTGCATTGGGTACCATGTAGCTGCAGGCCCCAGACACCACAGAGTTTTCCTGATTACAGTTGCCTAATACGGTGCCTGACCCCCATACGTTTTTTGTAGTACCATGATCTAATAACTATCTATCCTCCCTTTTCGGAAGAATTGGGGGGACCTGCCAGCTCCTGAACAGTTATACAATATAACCTTGAATCGTGAAACTGTTGGATATATGAAAGCAAAAGTAACACAACATATCTGTCACATGGATGCCTAAGCTTTTTTTTGCCAAGCCTGTCTTGGGTTTGGCTGTAGCTTTTTTGCTAGATTAAATTGATTTGGAACATTAATATGCATAGACCTTTAAAGATTATGGTGGTGAAGGATCCAATATATTTTGTTACATTTTTTTGCTTGGTGTGAGTATAAAACGCAAACATAGTTCATATTGCTTTCATGAGACACTGACATTACCTCCATTTTGACTGATATGGTAGTATGCCATATCTACTTCTACCAACATGTGAGGTCATGTCATTGTCTCAAGAAAGGGAAATGGACGATAACTATCATTTCGTTACCTGAAAAGATCTGTGTATAAATCCTGATCATTGTCAAATTATCGTGACCACTGCTCACTTTATTATGCAAGGTACTGTGCTAAATGGCACCATATAAGACTTTTAAATCTGTTGACTTTAGTTCAAATAATTTCATGAATCATGTGTACCTGCATAATAAACACTCACCTAAAATGACTTTATTTTAAGTAATGGGAATAATAGGGTACAACTTAATAGCACTATTTTAGTTGGAGGTTATTTGTGTTTAGAAATATTTACCCTCGCTTACATTTTTGCAATGTTATATGTTATTCCATATGGAGTTTGCATATTGTAATATTAACACGTCCTAAACACACTTATTAAAACACTAAATAAAACCTTTTTGTTTTCGTTCCCCTCTTCACCTTCAACAGCTCTGTTCTATCATCGAGGCACAATCAAGTCTACCAGGCTCTCGCCAAGCTAATACACTGGGCTGACAAAATAGTCCTCTATGGCAGCGACGCTATGGATAAAGGAGAAGGTTCTGTAGTTACAGAGGAAGTTAAGACAGGAATCAAGGAACTTGTAGAGATGTACATTGAGAAATTGAAAGCTCGGGAGAGGCGGATGAGCACCGATTTGTCGTCCTGTCACGATGTGGTGACGCCGCCCATTTCCAAATCGCTAGATGCCAAAGAGTAAGTGTATAGTGCATGCGTGATATTTCACCCCAGAATTGTCTCATGAAATATTTTGACTGTTTTAGAAATTGTGTTTCATTGGGTAAGTACATAATGTAAGAGTAACGAATCAAACAGAGCTTCTTGGTTAGTTAGCTCTTTAAACCTGCCAGCAAATATTTAAAGTGTCTCTCATTGACACGATAAATGAAGTAACCCTCTTTGTAACCAATCAGAGGTCGGCTTTTATATCTGTTAACTTCCCCAGTGATTGTTACAGTGCATCTGATTGGCTAGATAAATGATGTAACCCTCTTTCTCTAATTGTAAATTTCAAAATTTCAAAAAACTTCAGCTTCTACATCTGTTAACTCCCCCCCCCCCCCCCCCCCAGTGATTTTTACAGTGTGTCTTATTGGCTAGATAGTTGGCTAGATAAATGATGTAACTCTCTTTGGAATCCATCAGAATCAAGTCTCTAAATCAGATAATACTATAATGCTATAATTTTGATAGTTTCCAAGAGGACAACACCATTTATCTAGTCACTAAGCGACGCCGTAAGAATATTGGTTGGATACCCTTTAATCAAACCAATATTCTTACGGCGTCGCTTAGTGACTAGATAAATGGTGTTGTCCTCTTGGAAACTATCAAAATTGAGCTTCTAAAATTTGGTAGGATTTAAATGATAAAATGCCTTTCAACTCTTGCCAGCAATTATGATGTCTGTTTGGCTAAACAAATGCTGTAGCCCTATTGGTAACCAATCAAAATCGAGCGTCTATCTTTTATTTCTTTAATGCTAAATACCCTTTCAACCCTGCAAGAATTTCTCATAGTGCCTCCTATTGGCTGAATAAATGTAGCCCCATTGAATCCAATCAAAATTGAGCTTCTAAAGTGGTTATCACTTTTCTTTTATCATTAGTAACAACGTCTTTCAGCAATTATTTACACAATTTACAAATTACATTAAAAAGATGTTTATTGTACCCATTAGAAAATCTAATAGATCTATTGGCGTCAATAAGAGAAAGAATAGAGTTTACTGGAACATTTCCACTAACCAATAAAACATACCGATAAGCTATTATACCTATTACAGGCGACGACGATGTAATGGAGATGAGAGCATGGTTGTTAGATTGGTAATCCCAAACCGCAAAACTGCAATTGGTTATTGAATGTGTTTGATCTATCACCTGTTTTAAATGGATCTGCTATATGCCATGTCAACTTGCGGTCTACTTAATGCAATAATCATAGTCAAAACACTTGCAGTTGTTTTGAAAATATTGTAAAATGACTTCAATTTTACACAGATAGTTGTTTACGCTTTGGTTACATATGAATTGTTTACTAGGATTTAAATTCTCAATTTCAGGCGTAATTGCTTTTAGACTATATTATCCGGAACAAATACATTTACAGCCAATTTGGTTCTCCGCTATAAATCATGAATCAAATCAAGGCACAAAATATTAAATGTAGCATGAAAAATCTCTTTTTTTGACTGAAAACATGGTAATTTCTTTTCTTTCATTTTTCTATTCCCCCTTTTTCGCTCAAGATTGTTAAATGTGATAAATGGTATGTTTCTGCAGGTTTGCCCTAAGGTCGGAAGTGATTCAAATTAGAACTTGGCACATTGAGGCTTTTCCTGTGTCCCGGTATGACAGATTTGATCAATTTGTTAATGGTTAATGGATAATATATGAGTGAGCTTAGTTAAGCAGCTGTTAGGCAGGCAGCGTTAGTATCCCCCTACTTTGTACGATTCATTGTAAGATTAGATAAGGGCGCCAGAGAGCATGGTGCCACAATGCAGATACTGATGCCCTGTTGCTGTTGTTAGATTGTGACACTTAAATTATACTAAATCACATTGGTACAGGTTGTCCCAATAAAAATGTAAACCAATAAATGAAAAACCCAAACCCATCGCTATTGATGCCATTTCTTATATAATTATTACTAATGCCATAGTACCTTAGGTATGTCTTGGTCTCTTGCGAGCATTTTCAAAGGATACGATTTCCAGAAATTTCAGAGCTGATACCGGAAAATTTCTTAGCTAGGATCATAAATAGTTTGTTAGTTTATAAATATGCTTGTCTGTCTTTCAGTTTCAACCACTAATCCACCATCTAGTTTATCTACTTTCCAAAGAAATTTAGCAGTCAAAGGTTATGGGACTTCTCATTCTCAATATTATATAAAACACTCCTACAAAATGACTGGTCAATGGGCAGTTGCTATTAAAGGCACCTTTGCTGTGCATTGAGTTTTATTTTCTTATTAGATCCGATAGAAAAATTATGAATGGGAACAAATTGCATGCATATCTGAATGACATTTATGTGGCAATGCTAAGCAAAAACTGCCAACAGTTCTCAAGTCAATCAAAGGATGAAATGAAATTTTGTGTAGAGCTTTGAGTCTAATAAGGATGCATTGGCAATATGTTAAAATAAATCAAATTGCCCGTAGCAGTGTTATATTGACACATATATGACAGACAGTTTATATCGTGTTTACAGTTTTATGAATTGTCACACTACCGCCGCTGGGATGAAATGCACTTTTCACTTCAGTCCCATGCAGGTTAGACTCCCCCTCATACTTGATTGTTGTTATAAAAGGGTGTTCTAATTTGGTGACGATCCAATGAGTTTCAATCATGACTGCGAAAGAAACTAGGCATCATGTATCAGGTTTTAGATGTTCCCCTCCGTTTCTCTTCCTATACCGGATGACTCCCTGAATCCTTGGATCGCAATTGACATTGTCATATCTAACAATCCAAGCTATTTATAACCCTCTTAGGTTCCTGGTTTTGTAATCACTGTTTTTCTTTTAAACTGGGTTCTACACTCACAACCACAAATTTGGGACTGGCTTGATTACCTTATCGCACCGGCCACATAGGATTGAAGACAATTTATTTTGTCAGAATCAGGGTTTTTGGCGTTCTTATTGCAAGTACAAAAATAGAAATTTTCACTCAACATTTTTCAAACTTCTTATGTTTTGAAATTGCTATGCATCAAGCTTATTTAAATATCTTCATTTCTTAAGTATGCATCTACGAAAGGAATACAACATTGTAACTTAAAACATTAAGCAAATTTGTCATATTTTGAACAGAATGCAATAATTGATTATAATATTATTAGAAGAAAAAAATCAGAATAAGCATTGAGGAAGATATTCGATCTTTTGAGATTGACGGATGGCCCAAGGTTTTCAAAAGGTTTTTTTAATTTTTATGAATACTGTTATCTACGTAAGAGATCAAATTCACACTACACATGTAAAGCATATGTCACCTAAGCCTACAAGCCTGAAAATATGTGCAAGTGTGTTTGGTATGGAGTTTTGAAAGTATTGTTTTGGTACTGAGGCTTCAGGTTGCAGTGCTATCGATGCATCAACATGCTTGAGCGCGTATTGAATTTAAAAAAAAAAAAACTCATAAAATGAAGTAATGGCATATATTTCCAGATTTTGAATAAACTTGGTTTTTGCTATACATTTAAAGTATCCATGTAAGTGAACACAACAATGCATGACAGGCAAATGAAAAATGATCCAAAAATAATTGAAGAAATCTCAACTAATTTAAGAAAGGTGCAAACTGTTCGGTTTAAAATAGGCTATATCATTTGTTGAACCATTTTGAAATTTTGGTTAGTGTTTGTAATTGGATTTGTGAAAGCATCACAACTGATTTTAAGAAGCTCTTTTCTGATTGGTTACAATGGGGACAGTATCATGTTTTGAACCAATAAGAGATGTGGTAAGACTTTGACATTGGGCTTGTCAAGAGTAATTGATTTTAAGAAGCTGGAATTTGATTGGCTACTCATCAGAGGATTAACATATAAAACTAACAAAATGGATGCACTGTAAGAATACTATTATTATTAAAGTGAACATCTTCATACCCTTAATTTAATGCACTACATCTGTTGCATAAATATAAACTTGCGTCTACGGTCAAGTATTAACGAAATGTGTAAATGATACATCAAACAAAATGTTTAAGATTTGGCAGAAGGTGTGAAATTAGGGCGCAACCACTTTTACAGTACTAGTGTGTTAACAAAGTAATCCTCCCTTAATCTGGGCAGCTGTCTAGCCTTTCCTATTGAGGGATACAGGCTTTAAGACCGTGGTCGAGCCTGGTCAATACATTGACCAATTTGGACAGGTCTATACTCCATTTACCATTTTCTGCGCAG
The DNA here is from genome assembly GCA_035610835.1 of Ophiura sarsii. Taxonomy (NCBI): domain Eukaryota; kingdom Metazoa; phylum Echinodermata; class Ophiuroidea; order Amphilepidida; family Ophiuridae; genus Ophiura; species Ophiura sarsii. The sequence continues at coordinate 15,827,243 of CM069448.1, read as the reverse complement.
TGATGTCAGAGCATTGTATTCCAATGATTGCCGCTTGTGATTCTCATGGGCTACTGATATGTATGTGTGTTAAAAAAAGAATCTCGTTTCCAGCAGCCTAGTGCTAAGCATAGATGAAAGGAACTGACAATTTGGAACCCGGTAGTATATTTTAACGGAATAAATCGTATTGGAAACTGGAAACCAATGCTTAGCACCAGGCTGCCGGAAACGGGATTCGTTAAAAAACCACCAAAAACATTCCAGTGACCTGAAAATGCTCTCTCAATCTTTGAAATACTCCCCAAGTGACATCTTGTACAGATGCAGATAACATGGAGTATGCATGATCTTCTATAATAAACTTTATAAAATAGACAATATTAATGGATTAACTGCATGTTGAGGTGCATGCAGGTTTGTGCAACCTGTTACGTTGGTGCATCTTGATGGTTTGACACAATTATATAGTACGTGTTACTAACATATAGCTGTTACCTTAATTGGGTAATAGTGAACAGTAGGCCCCAATGGATCAAGTCTTTGACAAAATAGAAGAGTTTTATATGGTTATTGTATGAGACTTTTTCATTTTTTCAAACCCAAATCTGGGACCTTGCATACACTTGACCCCTGAATTAACCATCGTCAACCCACATTATAATATAATTAACACGTTAGACATAGTTTGTAACACCATCCACATTTTTATGTTGATTTCTGTTTCTTTTCCCATAATTTTCTTTCTCAAAACATATAAAGTCACTGTCATGATTCTTTTTAACACAATCTGACCAAACGTGCTTGGATTTCCATTGTTGACCTGTGGTGTCCAATCACAGGTGTCTGTGCTGTTGCTTGATTTCAATTGTGTCTATAAAGGATTATGATGGCAACTGTGAACTGTAACTACATAATGTTCTGTAATCATTATTGTTTTATTTTATGTAGTTTCATACCATTTATTAACCAATTATGATTATATTATGATTTTCTTTCCGTAAATTAAAAGGACAATCTCGATGTACAATCTCTATAGTGACTTACAAGTTTTACAAGTGTTAGGTTCAAATGCCAACTCAGGATAGTAATTTAATTAGCAATTTGTGTGGAATGATTGATTATACAATTAGGAATTTTCCCTAATTGTATGATTTTTTGGGACTATCAGTATCATTAAATGTCTTAAAAATTGAGAACAAAAGATTATCTTAGGAAATCTGAAATCATAGGACAGAAAAGGGGACATCTAGGAAAATAAGTGAACCCCTCATCTTCCAGTCAAAACAGATAACAAATCATAAATGTCACATATGCTCTCCGCGAAATACACAGCAAAGGTATTATGACTCATTGAAAATGTCAAATATTTGATAACCTATATAACATTGTGAACGTGCTCAACGCACGGATAAAACTAAGAACATTACTGTGCATATAAAATGATCGTGATATTGTCATGTCACATACATTGATGCATGACTTGAGTTGAGTCTCGAGATCGGACCTTTGGCTCAATAAATAAATACTTTAACATACGGTTATTTTTAAGTGCATAATTGTTTAGCGTTCTTCCAAAATTAAAATGACTTTCATTCCTTCTTTATTTATACCTATTCCATAAGTTAACCAAGAGTCACATTCTATGTCTGTTTCTCAAAATATATGATATAAAAAAATCCACCTGTCAAAAAGTATAGTGTTACTGTATTGCGCACTCAAGTAACACTAACCAATCGTTCAAGAGGATGGATAAAACTCTTCTCTAAAAGCTTATTAAACAAACAGCGCAAATGAACCGCTCTAGGTCAATTATTGTGAAAACAACTGATTATGCCAGTTGTCTAAAAGATAGGATGATATTCCATGTTTTACTGCACCATCAAACAGTTGAAAATGAAGGGATTATACTAATGATTACTTATAATAAAATTTGAGTTCTTATCAAGGATACTAGTATTGAAAATGGACAGTAAGTAGATTTGAAATATCAAAATTGAGTGTCATTTGTAAAGAACAACTATTTTTTCTCCAGTTTTCAGTTGATAATTCATTTAATTTATTTACTGTAAAAGTGGTAATTTGTGCGCTCTTTGCTGATTTTCAGCCATTTCGCTTATTTTTAAATTCATGATTTGAAAGCTCATTACATATACTTATACACAAAATAAATATATTTCCATGTTTTTATTTTCGGGGTAGCTGCTTGGAGGGCAAAAAGCACGAAAAATTAATGTAGCTTGAACATTTCCACGTTTACAGGACTTAAATGTACTTTGAGATATTGTACTCGAGATTGTCTACAGTCTTGTTCAAAAGTAGTTGCTCAACCAGATATGCTGATTACATGTTTTATTTCTAGATAGGATTAATCAATAAAATCAACTTTATTATGTCTTTTTTCTCTCTTTTTTTTTAATCAGACATTTATTTGAAGCCTGAAATTAGTTTCCCATTATAAAATCAAACCTTATTATTGATAAAATTTGCTTGGTAATACCTATTTGATATATTTTAAGAAGGATTTTGATACAAAAGGGGAAATGAAACAATGGGTTTTGACTTTACTGATAATGTAGCTGAAACTGAAATACTTATAGGAAAAAAGGTACTAGTATTTGTGGCATTGATTAGAGGGGTGGGTTTTTTTTAGGGAATACGGTGTAATAACATCAGTTCATATCTGCATCTGTCTTGATACAGCAATCTGGGTAAGCAATTACTTTTGAGCTGGAGTGTAAGGTTAATATTCTCTATCATGTTAAATTAACACATCTTTCCACTTGTCTAGTAACCTGTACACACTATTAGCTGGTATACACCATTTCAAATTGAGATTGTAACAGTTCTGAAAAATGGAGGTAATCAAACTTGTGAATTTTCAGAACCAATAAGTTTGATTACCCTATTGTTACGCCTAGGTAATCCAGAAAAACCTCAATTTGAATATTGTGACGCGATCAAGAGGAATGAGTCGGATGTTGGGGAATCCCAAATTGAGTTATGGCCAATTCAAAATGGCAGCTTACATAAGTTTTGATGGAAATTCATGTATACAATTTGACATAACTTTGGAACAAAACGTCGTATCGACATGGGGTTTTCAGTTTCTGAAAGCTCTAGGTGTCTTCTTTAAAACTGTATTAAAAACTCATTTTCGACCAGGGTCGACATCCGACTCATTCCTCTTGATTGCGTCACATATGGTGTATAGCAATTGTTAGTGTGGTAGGGTATTCTGTGGTTATTCCACCTATTTCTTTAGCATGTTCTCAATCATCCACATCCTCTAATTAACCCATTCCAGTCGAATCTCGATGTATCAAGACCGCCCTCTAAGTTCTCATGAACAAGAGGTCCTACAGAGGACGCCCATATGCCCGTGGGCACGGAGCGATTCATATTACAGAGGGTATGAGGGAGGCGGTAGCGCCCCGCCTAAACCGCCATTACCTATACAGCGGTTGTTTATGCCGCTGCAGAATAGCCAAGAGTAAGTATCGTGTGTGTGTGTCGCTTGATTTCACGCTTGGTCGCCTTGCTTGATTGGTGTGATGATTCGCATGTTTGGCTTCTATTAGGCCAAACAAAATAAAAGGTTCGTCTCAAAGCTTGTGCGCGCATTGGTTTTGAAATGCCAAAATACCGCGTCTGAAATGCAGAAAATTGTTAAATCAATTTTTTTTTCCCCTACAAATTTTTATTTTGAGTTTTTATTAAAAATATCGGCAGATTTTCCTTTTCTCAAACTTTTACATGACTCAGTTCTTCAAAAAACGCTACCCAATTGTTCTTATACACAACTACATCACAATATTCATTTCAAATAGAAAAAACAAATATCAGAAAGTGTCAACGGTTGCAAATAGTAAGAGTAAAAATTGCCACACAAATAAAAAATGTAAAAAAAAAAAAAAAATGGAAGACAAAAAACAGCGCGCGTCGCCCGATTTTGAAGCCTTCGCAAGCTTTGAGACAAACTTTTATTTTTGTTTGGCCTTAGTCAAGCTATATCTGTCTGGTAGTTTGCTCGAGGTGATGGTAATTAAGGACACTAATAGCTTGCCATTAATATTCAGGGCTATATTATCATATTTTAACCTGATCAAGCAAAACCAAGAAACATATTCTAAAATGGAAAATATTGTGAAACAAAATAATTTTACTTGAATTATTTTGAATTTTATATATGTCAATTTGGAATATATGTAATAATTGTCAGAATGCATGTTTTATTTGGTTAGTTATATTATCATATCTTAGGACGAGACAATTTCTGTGTAAAATTTTGCTTGATTAGGAGATCTGATGACAATATAGATAACATTCACCAACCATACTAATAATCAATTTCAAAGGTGGATATCATACTCTTCAAAGAAAACATGAGTGCCACCTTCTGATATTTATGGAGATACATTTTCCTGAAGTGTTATACAATGAACTAAAATATTATAAAATAAATAACAAGAACTGAAGATCTTATAAAACAACGTTTTGATGGACTTTTTATAGCGAACTGCTACTAATTAATCACAGCTATTATTAATTAGTGCAATGAGTGTATCAAGCTAATTTTAGTAACCTTCCCTTAATTGTGTTCAACAGTGTTGATAGATATCATAATGACTGGTTCATCCTATAGCTGTTCTAACAAAGCTAGTAGTAAACCATGATATTTAATTGTCTAGGACTGTAAAACACTATAATTTCGCTGATACTTTATTTCGCGAATTTATAATATTTTAGCGGGCATTTAATTTTACAAATCCTGAATTTTTCCTGTTACTTTCAATGCAAAATGATCAGTTTCGCAGGTATTTAATTTGGCGAATCCACTTCCCTCGAGAAATTAAATCCCTCACGAAATTAAGTGGTTTTTCTGTATACACTATCTGCTGTACAGGATACAGCATCATTTGGTAAAGAAATATGATATTTGAAATTTTGTATAAATAAATCCCTACATGTGATAACCAAATCAAGGCCATGACTAGCATATGACTAGCAATTGATATATTTGTGATCATCAACTAAAACTATTTTGGCTCATTCACAACTTGAGGGAAACCAATCCAGAAAGTAATATTATCAAACATTATGTTGTCAATGTTTTTGCTGCTTTTATTGTTAATAGTTTGTATGTTGTTATTGTTTATGTTGTTATCGGTTGATGTTGTATTTGTTGTTGTTTAGAGTACTTAAATGTCAGTGTTCATCCTCTACAGAGTAAAACATAATTTGTGAAACTGCACTAATTGTTTGATGCTGCTTCATATTTGTTGGTGTCTGTCATTGTTATTTTGTTGTAATTGTGTTATTTGTGGTGTGGTAGTTTCCGTTTTACTCAAAGGCCGAGCACTAATAGACTTTGACCATTGGTCACCGTGTGATCTGGGGGGTATTTGGCATTTATGTTGTTCGATTTCGTTGTCAAGGTGTACGGCGCACTGTGTCTCTTTTTAATTTTTTAATGCACATATGGGCGCCCAATGCGTCTCTTTTTGATGGCGCGCATCTGTTGTGTTGCTGAATATTTGCAATTCTGTGCAGCCCCACCAAAACGCATGGCACAATGCAGCACAGTTTCTTGCGCAAGGGCTTGCGTTGCATTTTTTAATTAGTGTGGAATATCAAATAATAACAAATCGCAGCTGATTTTGGATTTTGGGGCCAGTACAACTTCTGGAGTTTAATCACCAATTTTCCGGATATTTCGTAATGTATTCATATTGTGTTTACTCTCTATGAAAAGCTGATGCTGTGTCGTCTGATCACTGAAGTGTTACATTGATAACTTCAATCACCAATTTTCCGGATATTTCGTAATGTATTCATATTGTGTTTACTCTCTATGAAAAGCTGATGCTGTGTCGTCTGATCACTGAAGTGTTACATTGATAACTACAGTGTAGAGTGATGCACTATTGACTTTTGAGCACAAAAAAGTGATGATTTTGGCACATTCAGATTGTGTCATCCCCATGTTCTCAAGCAAGTTGCTGGGCACTTGAACAAGTGATTGCTATACAAATGAGTTATCGTTGAAAAGAGGAACACATCAGCTTTTCATAGAGAGTAAACACAATATGAAAACATTACGAAATATCCGGAAAATTGGTTATTGAAAACAGTTTCCGAGCTTTTTTTGAGGAGTTTTTAGTTTCTAGTTCTTGATTTTCATTGTTTTATAAGAGAAATGAAAGCGCTGTTGGATTTACAATTGAACACATCCTGACAAGTTAATAAACACAACCGCAACAAGGAAATGTATAAACAACAAATAAAGCTTTTAACTGACAGGATGTTCGGTATAGTCCCTTATGACTGGTGTTGCCAACCCTCAGCCTAAACCAATGGATTGGGCTACTATTGAATCGTTTGCCAAGGGGGAAAATGGATGCTGTAGTTTGCAAAAGGTTGGTATTCATGTATTTCCTATAGGATCATTGAAAATTGGGCTACTTTTGGTTGTTGGCAGTGGCCTAGAGAGCTATTGTGCTGCGCTTGTTCAAAATTTTAGTTGGGGCTTTTTGTTAAGAGATAAATATATTGCTTTATCGTAAAACTTGCAAGCAATTAATTATAAGGCAAAAAAAAATGTTGGATTGCCCTTTCCTAACCGACCGTAAAAATCGGGAAACTCAGTTGTGTTTTGTTTTTGAAGAAAAAAGTTTTAAAAAAAAGATTTTTTTTAAACTTTATTTTTTAGAAATTACAAATTTGTCACATACATGACCTCAATTGATCCCTATGTGACCCCACTCTGAAATATTTATTTTCCATGCCACCAGACTTTGCCTTTTTAATATTAAAATGTAGTTAAATTATAAACCTTGTTGTATTCCAGTGTGATTTGGTCATTCTTTGAAATCTAAAAAAATAAAAAAATAAATTGACCTACTGACCCCCCAAAAATTGAGGTTAAAGGGCAATCCAACCTTCTTTTTTGTTTAGGCCTAATGTAGTGTTGTAATGATTTAGGCAGGCAATAAATAGGTTTCCCTAAATCAAAACAGTTGTGCACCTCAGAGCAGCAGCAAATGAAAATTTCCCAACTACGCTCAATTTTGGTGTCCTGTTTTCATTACTGAGAATGGGTGCAATTAGGGGGCAAAATAAAAATGGTAGTGTATTTTATTATTATGTGGTTTCATACAATACCAGGAAGGAGGTTTGGGCACTGGTATTGAGAAATATCAGTTACTGATCTATTCCAAAAAGCCCCTTTTTTGTTCTCTTATCAGTTTTGTTAACAAATATTTTGATTGCAAACCATTTCTTTATACTCTTACCTGCTTTTAATGACAGACCGATTCAAATAAGATGCTTACGTTACAACTGTGTTACATTCGTCCGCTAATCATCCCTACCCGATGATTATGATTTGAGAAATATGATATATAGTACAGTAATTAAAGAATAAGATCTGTACGTTTTCCTTGTGTGATTGTAAACTGTTTTGAGCTACAGGATTTGTACGGGATTTGTGTAGTCCTAGATCATTGTTTCAGGGAATAGCTCCACCTGCAAGCAATCCTAATAACCATACCTTTTTCTAGAAAAAAAATGAAATTGTGAATCCTTCAAGATGAATGATAAATATGAGCAATCATAACGTTGTTGGTCACCCTTGATCTGTCAATTGTTGTTTGTTGCTAATTGATATTTTGAAGATCTCCTTATTATTAAAGGGGCATTGAGAGATACGTATGGGAGTGCACCCTCAATTATCCTGGAAATCAGTTTTTTTGCATCAAAGTAATACTTAGGCATATACTAACTACCATGTGAAACAGTTTACCAACATTCGCCGTTTATCATATAAAATTTCATGATTTTCTTAGTTTCGATATGATGATATCGAAACTCGGTGCTGAATTCGGAAGTTATGCATCGTTTTACTCGCGGACTTCCGCGGCAAATCTCAACCTGGAAGTGCCTTTATTTGCTTATTTTGGCATGAAGGCGATGTCGGAATTGTATGACATTTTGGATTTGGGCTATGGTGATGATTATCTTTACGCTATTTGCTCATTTAGTATATCGATACATCTCTCAATGCCCTTTAAAGTCATGTGAATCTTACTTTATTCCATTGGGTATACTCTACATTTGAGTATTGTCACAACAATATTGGCGGATCAAAACTAATTACTCTTGATATATTTGGCAAACAGTCAGATTGGTAAATTGTTAATCAATTTGGGTTGTTGTATTTTGAATTGTGACTTAGAACCACATCATCAATAATAATACAATGTCAATGAAATTTGTCATGCAAAGTTGAAATTGTTGCTCACATACATGTACATGTACCATATTAAACAGTGATGTCACCTAAACTAAAGCTTGAAATCTTACGGAGTTAAAAAAAAAATTGTTATAATTGCATTGCATCCCTTGAAGTATTTCCCATTCAAGCTTGATCACAGAACACGAAGAACAATAAAACTCTAACTGAACTGAAGCAAGCTTACATATCATCATGTTGTTGAGTTAGTTGTTAACATATTATGTGTGCATTCAAAACCTGGGAAAGGTTTGTACCCTATCTGATATCAAGACACATGTTTATCTCAGAGCGTCATCAATATTTATTTTGCAAAATTCATTGAGGACATGTTGAACTTGCTAGCAGTGCATGACCATCCATAACCATGAAAATTGAGCTTGCCCGAAAGACTCAGTCATGCATTAGGTGAAATAACATCGCATACTTATCTTTATTACATAAAAAATAAATGGATGAAAGAAGACTCAGTCACGCATTAAGTAAAATAACACATTGCCTACTTATCTTTTTACATTAAAAAAAATGGATGAAAGATGGCAAGAAAAAGTGAAAAGTGAAACATACAAACATTGTGCTTCAATACAGATTGTTTGTTTTGTTTTACAACTGTATATTATGGCAGTTGCTTCATTAATGTGAGTTTGGATTGCAGTTGTCAAATTAACATATCATCATTTCTGTTTCCCTTCCCTCTGTCCTCTTCTTTCTCCTGCCCCCATTCCCCTTTCACTGCCTCTCCCTTCCATACCCTTCTCCCTTCCATACCCTTCTCCCTTCCATACCCATCCCCCTTACCCCCTTTAGTTTGATAAGTTCCAAATCGACTAAGCCTAACAGCAAGGAATGAATAAAGAAGGACACTGGCCTGTATGAAGGAAACTATCACACTGTGCATCATATGCGTGACGCGTGCGGCCAATAACATGTGTGTGTGTGTGTCCATAGTCACGGGCATATGCTTGGAGTACTTTTGCGCGGGGCGATCAAAACTGAATATTTCTCGACAATTTGGAACTAATTGAACTTTAGATCCATCTCCATTGACAAAATGTGATTGATCTAAAAAGTGTTGTTCTTTCCCTTTGCAAATTGCCAAATATCCTCCTATCAAACAAGTAATGTTGCAATTCAACCACTTTCCATTATTGTTACCATTGTTCGTTGCTAACTGAGTACTTTATGATTTCCTATTGGCCTTGGATGTGAAATATTGTATTACATTTAGACAAATAGAAACAATGAAAACAAACAATTGTAGACAGAGTTTGTGTCATGCCCACCTGTTTCCTTTTTGGCTGGCAACCATTTTGATAAAACGCAAAATTTACAACCTTCGAAAATAAAAACAACTTTATACCGTGTTACTATTTTTAAATCTGTGTTATATAAGGCCAAACAAAGAAGAAGGTTTGTCTCAGAAGTATGTGAAATGAGCTACAGCGCGTAGGTCTATGCACCAAGGCCTAACAAAAATTTTAAATTTTTATAAAAAAAGTTTAAAAAGTTCTCTGAAAGCTTGGAAAAAATCGCACAGCACTTGGCTTTTTTTTCCAATTTTTTTTCTGTGACACACTTTCTTCTTTGTTTGGCCTTAAAGATGCATTCTTGCATTTGATGCATGATGGGTACTGTCAACATTGTAGCTTGTAATAACTGGATAGAAATTAATTATTATCAAACAATAACAAATAATTGAAATATGCAAATTATAACACAACAATAAATGCAAACAAAACCAAACAAAAGTTTTGTCGCTGCAAACCATGACTGGAATATAGAAGCCCCTTATCTAGTTTCTAAAGAGGAGCTGGGGTATTGAAAAATGTACCTCCCCCAAGGTTGTCAAGGGGATTCGTATTTTAGTTTCATAGGGGTCGTCATGAATTAAATCTAGACTGCAATCATATTATAAATGGAGTCCCCCTCTCCCCCAATTACAGCCTTGTGTGGGCAAGGCTCAAGATACAGTTTTTTTACCGGGAGCTACTTTTTTTAAAAAGTAGCGCCCGGATCATGTGATTTATTGAGAACTGGGAGCTACTTTCAGTCTACCGGGAGCTAACTTTTTTATTAAATCCAGCGTGGCAGCATTGTAAACTCTAAATTTGATGTTTTGGGCAAGCTTCCCGATAGTCAACGGGCGGTGGTGTGGACAAAATATCAGCGCTCGGTTATTTATTTTTCAGCATTACCAGGCGCTGTGGCAGAAGGACAGAGGGGTAAAAATCGCCCAGCGCCCGCTTATCTTGAGCCTTGTGTGTGGGAATGGACAATCAAATATGTCAAATCTTGCCATTTTGAAGAGCACTAAAGCTATGAAACTCTGACCATTATTAAAGGGTTCTTCATCCTCCAAGGTTGACCTATTTGGCCTCCTACTCGTCAACTTTTGAGAAGATCATTGTCACTATATTAGAGTGTGTAAATAGTTCCAAATTGGCGAGAAATATTCAGGTTTTTTTTCTCCGCGCGCAAAAGTAATCCAAGCGCATACACACAATTTTGGCATACGCATACAATGACACTGCGTCATTGCGCACCATATTGCGCCATGCGAGCATTTTGCGCGCGACGCTCTTCTGATTTCATTCGCTAGTAACTTACACTTCTAAAATTGTGTATAGTAAATAGTATTGTACAAACCGCAAAGGACTCTTAAGAGATTCACCCCAACCTGACCGCATTGAGTAATAGCATTTCCTTTCCCTATCACTCTTATCATTGGGTAACAAGACATCGGGGTCTATTCAGGAAATTAGCCAATTATTGATAATTATCAATGAAAGCATGCAGCGAGGGAATTTACTGTCACTCATGTGGGTATACATCATACATATATAATAGCTGCATGTATGCAATTAAATGGTTTTGGTTGTAAGGGGGGGGGGAACATTTTTTTTAAACATTTTGCATGTGAAACATGCGAAAAGTGATTATGAAGGGTATGAAATTGATGAACTAATTACAGTGTGAGGAGGGGAGGAAGGTGGCAGCCAAATGAGCTCCAGTGCCAGCAGTTTGTTGGCAAACAAGGGTCTGACACTGGGAATAGAGACAGAATGAAGGGAAATCGTTATTTTACATTTTGGTGTAGTAAATGTCATTATTTGTGTGTTTCATGTAAATTATCTCAAAACATCAATACACTAGACATTGCAGATTCTAAATTCTTTTCTTCTTTAAACCATTGCATTTGTTTTATGTGTTTGTGTGTTGGTTTTTGATTGCCATATTTGTTTGTTGTGTGATTGTTTTGTTGCTGCGAACATCATTGCTTATAAGGGGCGGTCAATTGTCTGTTTGTTTTTACTAGTTGTTGAAAATTGTGTTAACCCTAACATGACCAAATACCACAAACAAGTCCTATCTCCAAACGCATGCGTTGACGGTTTTCCATAACGTAATAGACTGAGCCTATATCAAATTACTGCACGAACATGAAGCTGATAGCCGTGGCTTTTCCGGTACCTGGTGTGCGATGGGTCCCTGGATTGAATTTCGGTGAGGGAGCGGCGATTGATTGGGTAAAAATACTCAGAAATCCTTGTTCCACCTCAAAACCACCCCTGGTAGGGTTAGGGTTAATACAGTGTTTCCTTTTAAAACTTTATGCAATTTGGTCATAAAAACAATATGGGCATATTGGGCAATTGGACAGCTGCCACCAATTGTCCTGTTTTTTAACTAGACAGGCAAAATGATCAATTACTTACCAAGATGGTTCTGACATACTGTGTATAACCAGTTGCCAACATGATCCCTTTTCTTTTCCCAGGTATTGAAGTTGGCCAAGTATCCATCATACACTGAGCCAAAAAAGAAACTTATAAAAAAAAAAAAACTTATAAAATTTTAACAGATCACCAAATAAAATTCTGTGCATGAAAATGCACCAAATTTGGATACAATATTAATAGTAATATTAGTAATTAGTAATATTATATCCAAATTTGGTACATTTTCATGCACAGAATTTTATTTGGTGATCTGTTAAAATTTTATAAGTTTCTTTTTTTTTATAAGTTTCTTTTTTGGCTCAGTGTATTAATATGTTACCACACCTACAAGTATGATATTTTGCAAGATATTTAATTTTTGATTCTAAGTACCTCAAGACATCCACAAAATGAAATATTATACAAAATACCATTGTTGCACATAAGTCATGATAGATTGATTAAAGTATAAACTAATTTCAATGATATCTGTTTCTGTTTTACAGAGAGTCGGATGAAGCACCTCCTCTACCACCGAAAAAACTAAGTGGCACGCCAGGACTCTCATCAAATCGTACTTCCCTTTACGACAATGAGGACAGTTTTTCGTTATCAGCAGGTGGTAATGGGTATTTGTTGGACCGCTCCATATCTGGCAGTTCAATGTCGGTGAAAAGCCGCGAGTCGGACTTGAGCAGTGGCTCCATACCGAGCCGTCCAGAATCAATGATTAGTAGTCAATTTTCCAGTATGCTAGGCGATGAATTAGACTTTGGTGGGATGACCACCCAAGAAAGCACATCATCCGTAAACAGACTGTCCATGCATTCGATGACTAGCACGTCGTCGTCAGAACTTCACGATAAAATATCATCGTCAAATGACGAGAGTAGCGATTGCGCCCCACCTGAACTCCCCGTGAAGCGAAGAGTTTCTTCCGTAGAGAGGAAACTCTCGACATATGACAATTTGTCGCCTGATGATGCGCCTGATGTGCTGCAGAGGTGTGAACATCTGCAGGATGAAGAGGCGTTTTATCAAGGGCAATTTTTCTCGTCCACTTCTGACGGGGGAATAACAATTACAACTCAAGAAGGGAAACTGTTGCAAATCTCCAAAGAAACTATGAAGAGGATAAGTCGAGAAATAACCGGTGTGACGCCAACAGGGGATGAGCCTCCGCCGTTACCGCCAAAGGGCAAACATAGTAAGTTCATCGCAAGTACATCAACATTTTGTATTTCTTAAATTATGCACTACATGCATATTGATTTTAATCATACACATTTAAATAGTTACCTTTATTTTAAACAAATTCGAAGTAAAGGTTAACAACATACCTAAATTTGTCAAAGACTTTAGAATTACCTGCACGTAAATTGAACTCTGTTAACTCAAGTGTTATCATACTTAAGGTGTAAGCTAAATTCCAAGCTTATAACTATTGAAATTGCATGTCTACTGAATGATAAACGGTTGTCTGATATCTCCAATAACCACCTTGAATCATAGCCACTACAGTATTGCCAATCCCACAAGTAGAAGCCAAATTGGGCTTATCAAAACAAAGTAAATTATGATTATGTGCAAAACTAATCTACTTCTTGATCCATTGAAACCAATGTGTCGTATGAAAAAACCTGGGATAGTTGACACAAATCCACCTTACCTCATGGTGATAACAGAGTTATCAATAATACCATTTTAGTGCAATCACTGTTAAAAAGTAAATCATTATTTTTGTACAACCAGGCTACATCTTGTTCAAAAAGTGGGCTCCCTTTATAATTTATTGGGCTTGCGGGACCAATATTGTCAGGCAACACTTTTTGACACTTTATTACAGATTGTGCGGAGATATTCCTCACTGAATTTCACGCTATGTCTTTTCCTCCCTCTTTCCATACACAGTAAATGCTTACCTTGATCTCCTGGGCGCCTACTCAGAAGATCAATTTCGTCAGACGTACTACCATGCCAGCAGCAACGGCTACCAGGCTGTCACTGAAAACCACCACGATAGCCCGTACGAGCTCATCCAAAGGCGCGAGCAATTCTTTCAGGAAACATCCTCGGAGACATACCTGTACAGACAACATCACCACACGAGATTGTCGAGGTTAAGGCGCCATGCGTCGGAAGGCGGGGCAAACTCGTCAGACAATGATAGCCACTCCGATAGCGACAGTGTTGAACCACCTGAGTTGCCGATAAAGAGGAGAGAGGGTCAGCATCAAGCACCTGTAAGTTATTAAAAAAGGCTAACAAATATTTCTGAAAATCTCTTGTGCATTAACAGTGGCGTAGCTATGGGGCGAGGGGGGAATAAAAGTGAGCCGACAAGGACTTTACAGGCTGTCAACTTTTGAGAATTGCCACAGAGTCGGACAGGAACAAGAGATAGAGGGGTTGTGATATGGCGTCCCCCAAACCGGCGCAAATATTAGGGGGGGGGGCATCGGTTTTGCATATGAATTCTGAAGAAACTTTTTTGTGCCTTTTGGTCCCTCAGTTTTTTCTAGTAGGACATATATTCATTCAATATCTTTTACAAAAATTCTGAAATTGTTTTATCTTTCATAAATTTTGAGTTAAATGTCTTAAGGAAACATGTAACACAAAAGTCTGCCATCACAGTCAGAATGATGTTTTGAATCTTTTTGTAGAGTTATGGCCAAAGCATTAGTGTGTGTAATCATCTCTATGCACCCAATTAATATGAAGCATACCCTCGGGTGCGAAATGTTTGCCCAATTGTGTACCCCAGTGATGATTGTGAATTATTTGAGATTGTTAAATGCCGCAATGATCGGATGAAATGAGCAAGCTTACTTGTTTTTACAGTGATATATTTATAATAAATTTGGAATATGCATTTTTTATTTGCTTTTCTAAAACTGCCCTTCCATTATATAAGACGGGTTCAGGATTATTCCTCCCGTCCACTTTAGAAACTGCCTTTCCAAAAGACTGGTGGATGGGTCGCTGGCTAAGACCATTCCACCACTAATACTTATAAAACCTACACTTCACTAGGGTTATTTACGGGAATCAAGCAATAGAGAGCCACTTTGATTCGGGTGATTAGGTTTCCTATCAGTCACATGTGTTTTATCAATCACAACAGCTCGATTACGTAGTCTTTGCTGTCATAATACCATCGTATAGCATTTAAATATGATATACCTGAATGATGATTGGTATTAAAGAAAATGACACATCGGGCTCTCTTCATAATGGCAGTAGAATTGGATCAGTAGGTAATAAGGTCAGGCTGCCTTATTCACATTTATTTTCATTGTGAATTTTGTTAGTGATATTTATTATTTGTTCATACTTTTATTTATATTTACTAATCAATACTGATATTGTGGAAAAGAATTTATCTTGGGCTGCACATATCTACCTGGGGGGCAGGGTTAAAATTTCGGCAAAAATCCGAGAACTATTTTAAAGATTCTTCTAAACAAATATGCGACAAGTATAATCTTGCAACCTTTTAAAGTTTATACACAAATCAAATGGAGACGTTTGCGAGAATCTAAAAGGATTATTGCAACTTGACATGAAATTCTAACCTTGGAGAGGTTGGAATGGAGGGTTACTTAAACGTATGACATTGGATGCTTAATGCAACATTAATATAAATCTCAGGTTTTTAGAGGTATTGAAAATGAACGATGGATGAATAAATTTCAAATCTGTCAACAATTTGTTGCAATTTTTGAAAGGAAAAATCCTTGTTTTTAAGGATATGCTAGCCGTGAAGTCGGTAGTGTTACTTCTGTATCAAATATATGATTGACCGAAGCCCAAATCTTGTTTTAGGTTATCTTGAAAAGAAATAAAATTGGTCATGCATGTGTATTCCAATTATACCCCTCCCCCCTCCGATACCAATTCCAGATGTCAGGTCTTTTTCTGAGTACTCAGTAATGTTCTACAAGTTGTTGCAGTACAGTGTACTTTCTAAACAAAACAATGTCAAGTTTATTATGAGTGTAAACATTGCGCACCTATAATCATCCATTTCCATTGTGTGTCTCCGTTTTCAACAGGATATGCACAGGCTGAGGCTACATACCAACCCAGAGAAACCCTCAACACCTATGTATGACGTGAAAAGGAAGTGTGAAAGTATGGTAGAAAATAGAAATCATAATAATCATGTGTAAGTAGCATCATAATTAAAGAGGTCATGGGCATAGTTCAAAGCGCTGTCATTGTATCTTAGAGTGCATTGTGAACTGTGGCAGTTGACCTTCCTTATTCTGGGTACCATCTCGTCAAAAGGATCACTGGCAAAGTATCATTATCTCTTGACATGTAAGGAGTCATTTTGAACTTGAGAGAGAACCCGTCTTTATTCCGGACAGCATTCCCATAAACAATTATTTCATATATATCCAAGTGATCTAGCACATAGAATAATAAAAATCCAAGGAATAATGTAGGAGCAAAACATAAAATACCACAATTGTATGCACAAATATCTGGTATTTTATACCCATTTACAACTTGAGGTTTGCTCCTACAATTCTTGCTTAGACTTGTTTTATTTATTTATTTATTTATTCGGAAAACACTTTCAAAACAGCGGCAGGTGGTGCATCCAAAAGAATAAGAGTAAAATACACAAAAATACAAGGTACAATATTAAATATGATATAGACAAGAGAGAGAAGTAATTACAAAATAAACATACAATCATCGATATAAAATCATACACGAAGATGGGCTCATAAAGTTATATGAAACCTTACGTGGAGTGTGTAATTATACATCTATATGTGTACTGTCGCAGCAATATGGTGCAGTTGTCAGTCAAATGCATTTTGAGATATTGATGGAATTAGGAATTGAAATTCAATAATTAATTTGACTAAAACAATGTTTTCCTTTAGACTAGACTCAGTTCTCACTAGTGATATAAGTTGTTTTGAAAAATTAATTTAATTGTACAGCATCAAGGCAAAGTCCCAGGGCATGTGAGGCCATAATCTCTGGAGCCTTGGTGAAGCACATTCTTATATTTCTTGCCTTGTTATTTTTCACACAGAGATAAAACCGATACATCGCCAGTACATCTAGCCATCAATCACCAATCAGAAGCAGAGAGCACAGAAGATGAATCAACAAAGACAACAACATTAGATGAATTAGATAGCACACATTTATTATTATACAGTACAGATGTGAGTAGACAGTCTCCCATCCACTAACTATCCCCAACCTCTGTGGTTGGATTCCACTATTGTGTTGTCACTAAAAAAATTCACAAAATGATGTTCCTTGTTAAAAGGATCATTATTACCAGGTCATGAAAAAAACTGAAAATTTTCAAGCAAGATAGCAATAATTTCCTTTCAAAAAGAGAGCATTTCCCTCCAAATGTTTCTCCAAATGTATTTCGTTCAAAATAAAACAACCCTCCGAACACCAAATTTACCTGCAAAGTGCTTCCTGATGAATTCCCCATTGTTAAACATACCTAAAGTATGCCATTCCTAACTAATTGAGGAAAAATATGCTTGAAATTGATGTAGAATCTTTAAAAAGCCTAACTGAAGTGTATGTTGAAAACAATCTAACAATTATTGTTTAACATTCATAAGGTCTTACTGATGTCACATACAACTGCAAACAAACCCACACTGTGAACACATTATACCCAAGTTTGGTATTCTGATTCCTATAGTGCTGATGAAGAGAATATTGACTATTATATTTGTACATTTAATTTTCAGGAGGAGGGCAATCCGATCAAAGGCGGTCCAGTAGATGCACTTATAGTTTATGCATGTGATGCAGATAGGAAAGGTATGTTAGGGGAGTCAGTAACTATCCTCTGTTACCATTAAAACAGATGTGATTCCATCAAGCAAAATTCAGCAGAATTAATCTGAAGTCAAATATATCAAATTTTCAGTTTTCCACTAACTTGTATATCGATTATTTGCAATTCTACATTTTGCAGAAACCCCAATTTAAATGGTAGTGGTTGAAGGGTGTTCAAACAAAAGCAAATGAAAGAATTTCTATCCTTTGTTTGCTTATATCAAAATCAATATTCCCGACTTCCGAATCATTTTGCTCGATCACAACACAAATGGAGTTCATGTTTCTGAGCCCCAAAACAAATATTTGTATGTATGCAGTGAAAATCAACCATTTCATTTCCCCACAGCTGACTTTGGTTCAGATATACACAAATTCATGACATCATTGAGACATCAAAAGGGAAGTGTTTCTACTTATTTTGATATCAAAGAAAAGTGGAGACTGACGCTGACTCATAACAAAAAATCTAGGATGGACATGCAACCATCATCTCCTTCAAAGGGTGCGTTACATGAATATGTTCAATAGCCTTGTCTTATATTTTCCACTGGCCTAAACAGGTATATTTATATAATATTGAATGGCTTTGAGGGTGATACAAGAATATATTGCACGAGCTACAAAAATATTGCACGAGTCGGAGACGAGTGCAATATTTTTATAGCGAGTGCAATATATTCTTGTATCACCCGAAAATAAGACATTCAATATTATTATTATTATTTATATAACAGACTGTTTTGATAGCACTTCAGAACTGCTGAAACTGGGGTACAACCAAGTTAAAAAAAACTATGATAAGTTAGCCCGAACTGACCTTTTCTGCGTATATGTACTCACGCGCACATCTTCTGCGCAGCGCCAAAAATATTGGACGGCAATATTTTTTGAATATTGGACACACATCCGGGAACTTGGTGCACAATATTCAATACGCACTTTTATTGTATCGTTTGGAAGGCCCATATAAATAATAATTCATTTTATCTTCTACTTCAGATTTGGTGTACTATGAAGCATTTCTTTCCACCTATCGTATGTTTATCAGTCCTAGTGAGCTACTCAGCAAATTGTTACATAGATATAAGAGATATCGACACAAGCCCGACATGAAGGCCAAGAGAGCGAACCGTAATGCTTTCTTTCTGCTGCTCAGGGTAGCAGGAGAGTTACTGTAAGTAGAAGATGAAAGTAAACATTTCATTGTCATATGCTGTAACCTTAGAACCTAAATACAGAAATAATTGCTTGTTCTGTTTGCTTTTGTCTGTGATATCTGTAGCATTAAAACTAAAGTAACCTTCCCTATGAATGGTTATAATCAAATGAATTGAAAGTCTGAAGTGGTATAATTATGATATCATACCTCAAAAATCATGAAAATCACATGTTTAGCACTTTTTGGTCAATAATTCAAAAAATAAATCAGATATTCAACAACAAAAACATTCCTAGAGAATTTTATTATTATTAAACAAAATATATTTTGAGTTATCTTTGCAAAACCTAAAATGGGTCAGAAAAAATGTTTTTTTTTTAATAATTTGTCCAAAATGGTCAATTTCATGTTCATGGTTGGATTCATTGAACCCTTTTCTTCAAGAAATGTATACTTTTATTTAGATTAAATGAATAACGAAGGAGTTACAGCAGTTTTACGGAGGCTATACTGAGAGCTCACAGCCCCCTTAAAATAGAAAGTCACCTTTTGAAAGTATGTTGTCCAATTGATTGTTATACAAGAAGATTTCATTTCACTCCCAAAAAATGCATGCACATTATGCTGTTTAGGTAACCATCCAAAAACATGTGACAAATGAAGTTAGACATGTCTTGTTTCTCACAACAGAGGTCAAGTTGAAGATGACATCTTGAAGATGCTGATGGATTTGGTCTTCCAGCTGCTCTGTGATGGAGAACTGATGTTGGCTAAGATCCTGAGAGACAAAGTGCTGAGTAAGATTGAAGATAACAAGAAGGCAGTACAGATGAAGGGAAAGGTTTCACTACCAGATATGGGCATGTCTACAATGTGAGTTTCTGCTGTCAGTTTAATCACTAAATTAAGTTATAGAGTGACATAATTCCAAAGGTCAGTTTTCACTTCCAGATATGGGTGTGCCTACAATGGGAGTTTTGGGCGGTCAAGTTTTTGAGAGCATTATAAAAGATTGAAAGCTTAAAGTGTTATGATATCATTCCCTGATTAGAGTTTTTGGATAAAAGTGTCAGTGTGTAGTGTGCACATAATCATTTTGACATTAGGATTGATAAAAGTGACTTTATTCCAAACCAAAGGCCAGTAGAAGAGTATTAATGATCTAATCTCATATAATACTAACTCTTAACCTGGTACATTGTAGTTAGTAGCTCATCAGTTGGTAGTTCATATGAACTACTGATATGAACTTCTGATTGCAATGTATCGAGACAAAGGTCAGTTTTGTTTGATCACCTTGTAAATGTATAAAACAGACTGGCAACACTAAATCAGCCGCTGCAGTGGTTGAGGTGCAGTTAGAGGCGCATAAGGCCAAACAAAAAACCAAGTTTGTTTCCAGTAGTGCGCGTGCATTTCACTGAGACGCTTGATTCTTGCGCATTTAATTTTTTTAATAGAAAAAACAGGAGCAAATATTGCTAGACCGCCATCTTTTGTCGAGATTGTGTCTAACATGTTTCAAGATGGCGATTGGCCACATACAGCAAACACAAAAGTGAAATTCCGTGGTGAATATCACATTTTAGCGAGCATAAGAGTAACAAAAATGCACATATTTGACTATAAAAGCATTTCAAGTGAATCTCCACTATGAATTTGAGCATAAAAATAAAAACGTATTTGACTTTTCAGGCTTGTAACTGGAAAAAAAACTTGTTTTTTATTTTTTGGCCTAGCATCTCAACATAAAAGAAACAGATAGTCCAATATGAAATAATCACTAATTTCTTATTGGATAAGTCATATGAACCTTAATTCTAAAGTGTTAGCCAAATTGTGATGGCAAAGTAATGTAAGGTGTGTTGTTGTTCCGTCTAAACCTCGTATCTCCCATCAGCATGCATAAATATATATAACCTTTGGGCAGTCTGCTTTAAACATGTTTAAGGTCCAAAATACATACAAAGTGCTTTTACCCCTTAACATGTCTAAAACAAAACTTCAAATGTATAACCATCGGGCAGCCTTACTTTATACATGCTGAAGGGCCAGAAAAACATATGAAATTTTGACATAACAGCGACGAAATGCCTATAGGTAGTGTCTAATTCTTAATTGTATTTGTTTATGTTTTTACAGGAGGGCCACATTGTGGGATTTTAGTAGTCAACATTTAGCAGAACAGATGACGATACAGGATTCAGAACTGTTTCAAAAGATAGAGGTGAGATATTGTGTAATGATAAAATTAAAAATAATGTCGCATCACAGTGATATCTGAGTTTAATTTTTTGAGTTTAGTCATTAAAAATGGCTGTTTTCCTCACAAAGCCTAAATCTGTTTTACCTAGAAAATCAGATTTGTTCACCTCTGACAACCTATACAAATGGTATTCAAGGGATATAAAATTCTTTGCAGTTTGGTTATGAAGGGGTGTGGGAGGGGTATTGGGGAAGGAATACATGATTAAAGACTGATGTTGAAGAGCATGAAATCAGAACAGGACAAATTCTTTAAAAAGATTTTCAAAGAGGTCATTTTTTCACACTCTTATGTAAATGGGCAGAAATTGATGTATGTCAAAAACAAAATTTGTATGAAAATTTAACCTTTTCAATTTGATGGTATAAAGAATTCCCAAAAATACAAAAACGAAACAAATTGAAATGAAATGGTAATCAACCTGATCATAATGTGCAGGCCTTATGTTTAATACATTGTTGGATCTTCTATAATCAAATTTATAATTGAACGAGCAATTTGGAACAGCGTGTTGCGTGCATTGCGTGAAGTGTGCATAATCATAAGTGTGATAATTGTGGACATCATCTTTTTGGGCACGATCATCTAAGTGTTTGTGCTGTTTATTCAATTTTTAATCAGATTATTATAATAGTAATTGTTGTTGTCTTACAGATCTGTGAAGTATTACTATGGGCAAAGGAACAATCGGAAGAACTCAGTCCAAATCTGACGATATTCACTGAGCATTTCAACAAAATGTCATTTTGGTAAGTAACAGCATTTGGACAACTGATTTTTGTGGGATTTAGATAACAGCCAATACTGTTGTAGCACCTCATATGGGGGTGAAGGAGGGGTTGATTTCAGTGCATTTATTAGTAATTTGATCATAATTCTTGTGCAAGTACAATTCTAATACATTGGTCAACAATAGTGTAATCAGCAATGTTCAATTGAGGGATATTCTATACAGGTGTCATCCTCAGGGGACAAACTCAATAACAGAGATACATCATCATATTGATGTGCTGAAGATCCCCTCATTGTGGAGCATGAGGGAGCAAGGGTTACAATCTGAGCGGAGGGATCATGCCCCCTTCCCCATGTCAAACTAATCATATACATTGATAGTCAATGAGCACTATGCAAAAGAATGGGATAGTCGTCCAATATTATTTATATCTCCACCATTCCCCCCTCCCCTCGCAGACAAGGAAATATGTTTTCATATTATTGTGTATTTTCTAATCTTGTTTGCATGAACATTTTTTGAAATATTGTACTAATTTTTTATTTTTTATATTTTCAACTTTCCACAGGGTACGGTCTATGATACTGCAGGAAGTCAGGCCGGACACAAGAGAAAAAATACTCACTAAATTCATCAAAGTCATGAGGGTAAGCACACAAATTAAATTTGATAGGACGACTTTTGATAACCTTCTGATAACCTTCTAAACATGCATACTCGGTTACACCCATAGTTTGGTTTCAAGAATTTCACTTTTCGAGAAATAAAATGAGCCGTTGCATTTGTTTTCAGTCAAAGAAGATTTGATTACCAGCATGCCTCACTTCCAAGCACGATGGACCGCATTGTTCTTAGTCAAACTCTAGCAGGCACTGGTATATACCACTCTAACAAATGTATGTGTATTACTAAATTTGTAATCGCCATGGTTGTGTTTTGTTTTCTTCCACAGCATCTGAGGAAATTAAACAACTTTAATTCATACCTGGCTATCTTGTCTGCATTAGACTCTGCCCCAATCCGAAGACTAGAATGGCAGAAGCAAACAGTAGAGGTGAGCATTAACTCTAGAGTATCTTCCTCGGGTTGTATTCAGAATGTATAGTCTGCCATGATTGGGTAATGAGATCAATTGAGACTGAAGAAGCAGGGGCTACCAGCATAGAGTTACTTTCCTATTTTATAAAGCTGAGGAGCATTTAGGGTAAATACTGTAAAAACCAAAAATGTTTTTTTAATTTCATGAAACAGCAATACTGGCTTAATTCATGGCAATAACATTTTGCGAATGTAAACTTTAGAGTTACATTGTGTAACTTTGCAATTCACTGCTTCAAGGTAGATTGGAAATATCCACAACATGCCATTTTCACGAGAAAGTGCTCCTCGCTAAATTAGCGAATTTTAAATGCACACAAACATTTCTGGTTTTACAGTATACATTGATGATCTACACCACATCATTTTGCCTGTAGGGTCTCTTTATAATGTAGACAATTCTATAGGTCAAGCATGTGCAACCTTTTCTACCACACAGATATGGGCCGCAGTGATTGTCAAACATTCCAAAACACGTCCGGAGGAGGAGTAATAGGGAGAGGGGAAGTCCATTGCTCATGGAATACTCGCTTCTCTTCGTGTAATTTCCTCTTTATACTCGCTGTTGCTGCTGCAAGCGCCATTTTAACCAGGATTTTATTACGCCATCACTCCTTGAGTTATATTTACTAAACGCAGCGCGTCACCCTACTAATTATAAGGGAGCACACCACTAAATCAATCCGCCATTGTGTAAAACTAGAGAGTTCCGGTTAAAACGGGCCGCATCAATGGGAATTTTAGGATTGCTTCGCGGGCCGCAGATTAGAGGTCGGCGGGCCGCATGTGGCCCGCGGGCCGCAGGTTGCACACGCTTGCTATAGGTCATACCATAAAAATGAGAGAATAAAGGTATTGTTTCTAGAGCATATCCATGTATGAAGTGGTGATGATACATGATCCAATATCCTTGTTAGAATTGAACAATTAAATTTGGTTTAATTGTCTTCCAAGGTGTAAGACGCCAATTGATATATAGAATAAGTATTATTTCAGACAAGTTCAATATTTCAATTCTTTTCTACACAGGGCCTGAAAGAGTACAGTACACTTATAGACAGCTCGTCATCCTTCAGGACATATAGGGCAGCGCTGGCCGATGCTGATCCACCCTGTATACCATATCTGTAAGTAGCATTCTGTTGTGTTCTAGAAATAGGGTTATTCATTGATGTAGTGCTGATAGGAACTCATGGTTACTGGTTCAAGTCTGGGCCGTACATCAGTCCTATGGTATATGCAATCTGATTTAAGAAAATGTGACATATTTTGCTGTGATGTGCATGAAGCATACACTTGCAGATTTATTAAAAGTATGCGTGTGTCACGTTATAATTCCTTCCAGGAGATAATCATGAGACCCACATTGCTGAATATTTACTAGTGAATAAACTATATATGTCTCACCTTGGCACTTAATGTTGTCATCTGCGCGGCAGGTCCATTCCGTACCAGGGTCAACATCCTTTGATGATGTAAGCGAGTGCAGTGCACGCAATATTATGATGTCATTACTACACAGCCATTATCGTTTGCCCAGTATCACAGTTAATCAGCAACCAGTAGCTGTGCAGAACAACCAAAGTAGTAACCCAGTAGCAGGGTTACTACAACTACTTTGATGCTACTTCACTGGTGCTTTAACACTTTTCAGGAGGCAGGAGTCTGCAGACGACATTCCAAAATGTCACAAAATGTTTCAAAAATGTCATAATTATTGAATTACATTACCATATTTAGGATCACCATGAGAAATACATTACAATAAGTACAACAATTCGTAGTATAGGTTCAGTAATTCTTGACATGAAAATTCTTGAAAAGTCTGTTTTGAAATGGTAAACTAATAGCCGCGTGGGAAGTGTTAACAATACCTATACAGGTACAGTACATGAAGAAAATGGTTGTTTACAAAACATGCAAATGTCATCCCCAACGTGTATGTTGTCACAGAATATAATAATAGTCATCCTCTCTTCCATCTTGTTTCTGTATTACAGTGGTCTTATTCTTCAAGACATAACCTTTGTACATATAGGTAATCCAGATTATCTACCAGACGTAGGTGACTCAGACTGCATCAATTTTGTCAAGTGCTGGCAATATTTCAACATCTTAGACAGTATGAGACGTTTCAAGCAACAGTGAGTATATTTCCTTATTTGTTTTTTCCTCATCTGTCCTTTCCAATTTACCATTAATGTGATGACCAGCTAGGGAACAATAGACTTTCCTGTCAGTATTTGAGGTTAACCCGATAATTGGTGTGTTTTTGTTGTTGATTAACATTGGGGTGACATGGTCTCTACAGATCTACAGATCAAGATCTAATCTAGCTAATTACCACATAATAACACAGAAAGGCTGTGATACTATCCCCTTCCAAAAAATGTGAAAAGGCAATAACTATACTTTTATGATTATTGAAAAATTATGAATTTATTTAAAATTTATGCTAATTCCTTTAGTCAAGAAAAAAAGCTTAATGAGACGGAATTATAGTTCCAAAAAATAACAACAAAATGTTATAGTCTAACATGTATTTTCTATATCCATTTGTTTGTGTTTTCAGTCACTATGACTCGCTGAAGAAGGACGCAAAAGTGCTGGCATTTTTTGACAATTTCAATGATTTCATAGACGAAGAAGCAATGTGGCAACTCTCCAAAGACATCAAACCATCAGGAAGGAGTTCCAGGGCAACATGAGAAGGCTAGAGACTCGTATTATTTATACCAAGGTTTTATGGTAGGAGGATATGAGGCATACCAAAGGATGAAGGGAGAAGCATCAGGTGGACTCAGGCCCGTGCCACTACATGCATGCTTGCCATTGCAGAGAATGAAGCTTCCAGTGTGCTAGCGCCCTCAAATTTCGCGTCTCATGAGCTTATGGTTGTCAATCATTTGGCAACACAACGCGTTGCCAGGAATGGCGCCACTCCTGGTTGCTATACTCAGTCACTTCATGCGTATATGCCCAAATATGGAAGGCTCTACTTCGTGGTTTGAATGTCATCCCCAAATAGACTCCCTAGTGGACTGCACCAGTGTCTGGTCTTCAAACCCTGATTGGTTGGCATCAGGGTGAGGCAAGCTAATCTATTCTCGCTGCCAGTGTCCTGTGAGTGCAAATGGACTGTTTGCTCTACTCCTGTCAGGGTTTTGCATCAGCCATACGTATCAGTTCATTCTCGAGGTCGGGCTGATGTCACAAAGTTGCAAATGGGAAATCGCACTAGGAAAACAAGTATGCGTATGTGCAGAATGTGTCACACGTAACAACGGGCAGTAAATCGAACTGAATTCTGGGTAACTTATCTGTAGGTGTCCATATTGCGAATCCCAACCAGTGGATCCTCAGTTACACTCTCATGAATGGTTTAGGTTTAGACCGTGGAGACAAGCTGATCAATTAACTCAATCGATTTCCATTCCTTGAAGACCAATGGCCTCTCTGCTCCACACCGATGGCGTTTTGATCACCTGAACATATTGGTGCTTATTTTACGAAATTTAAGCACTATATTGTCTTGAATATTTAACATCATGGAGAGAAGTTGATTGATACATATTTGTTTTGGTGTCCATTTTGAAAATTAAAATTGACTTCTGGCTCCACTCCTGTGATTCACAGGTGAATATTTTGGACAGCTGAGACAAAGTAATTAACTAACTATCTCTCTGGAAACCAAATGGAATCAAAGCTCCATATCCGTGATCAATTTACGCCACAGGTGATCAATTTGCCACATTCTTGTGCCATCAGTGTTTGGAAATTAACTCTTAAATCCTGCACATTGAAACAGGTGTTAAAGCTTATAAATCCAGTTATACCAGGTGTACAATTTTGAAGGTCACAAAGAATCCTCTGGGTGTTTCAAGACACCACTGATAACATTCTAATGTCGCATATAAAGTAACAACTTGAAACTTGAAGTGTCTCACTGTTGAAAGTTTCCTAACACAACTATAGTGCAGAAATTCCTAAACACTCCTAAAAAGGAGTGGTAGTGGGATCGTTTTGAGAAATAATAGAGTCCAAATGGATATCCTATCAACCATGAATCTAAATAGGCGTATATCTGAATACACATCTGTTCTTGTGTACATTATTATTGAGCGCTCAGGTGCTCAACCAATATTTGTTTCAACATGAAGGCTGTACCAGTTATTGGGCATTAACAGTATATCTGTACTATGTACCGATTATTTCATTGTTGTTATCAACTGTTGGAAATTATGAGTGTTTTTATACCAAAAATAGTCCAGCTCGTTAATTTGACTTTTTAGCCCTCCTGCAAAGTCTTAAATTTGTCTTTGTCTGTTCAGCTTCTATAATCTTGTGAAAATTCCTACCAAAATAACTCGCTTCAATGTCTTGTTGTGTACTATTAATAACTTCCAAACATTTAGACAGTTTTCAGGGGTTTGCAAACAGGCCTAGACTGGTAGGCCCACAAATATTAACAGTTCAAGAAATCCATAATTCTTCTTATTTATTTTTTTACATTTTGGACGCAACATTTTTCAAAGATCTTTCAAAATTTTAGATGATATTTGATATCATCTGGTATTTGATATAATTCAGATGATATTTGATATCAAATATAATTCCAATATCTGAGTAGACATATTTCTGTCTTCTGTGTATGATGGTAAACTCTAATAGTGGTACTAAATATATTATGTGGTGCATTGATTTTGCAGCCACATTTCAGAATCAAGAATTTATACTTTTTACTATGAATGTATTTCTTCCAATACGATGTCTGTATACTGATTATTGATCCCCTACACAGACCAATCCGCCATACCCCTATGGCATGCTTCACCGATGAACACTGTTTATCGATTGAAAAACATTGTTTTTTGACTGATAAACTGAGTTTTTTACCGAGATAAACTATGTTTTTGCGGAAAACACTGTTTAGATACCACACTAGTAATTCAATTGCCTATTGAATTACATGTACAAGGGGGGTAACAAAAAGCCACATTTCTTGCTTATAAAGGCGCTGGATTTTTTCTATTTGACATTTTCCTGAAAGTTTATGATATTTTTGATCATTTAATCACAAAAATGATATGACCCTAAAAGTTACGAGAATTAAGCCCTTGAATTTGGAAAGATGTTGTATCGCCCTAAATCAACAGAAATGTGGCCAGAACATTTACAATCAAAATTTACCTACAAAATCTACAAAATGCATTGAAAATGGGGTTATTTGCACTGTTGTATTAGATACTAGTTCTTAAATCAGGATTCAATTACATTTGAGAAGTACCTTTACTGATTACATTTTATTATTAGTGGGCCACAGTGCTGAAACCTCATGAGAAAAAGCTGATTGTCGTAATATTAATTACTTGCGTGGTATCTATATTGAATTATTATACATTGAGCTTGCCATATACCCCTGCAAACATGAGTTTCATTTCTACATTTTCAGTATATCAATTTGTCTCTTTTTTGCTAGGGATGTTATGGATGAGTCTTGCATTCCGCAAATAGCCCACTTTTTGTTCAAAAACTATGCAAGAGCTAGTGTCTTTAAACTTTACAAGAGGTGTGTGCTGCTCCATCAAATCAATCCAGTATCAAGCTATCTATATATGACCCTGTACGCACTACAAAATCGCTTCATTCAATGAACATTAGTTGATCTTCATTAGTTAATTAAGAGAGCGTACACATTACAGCTAACCATGAACTAACGATTTTGGTTATTTTCCCAATAATTAAGGGGAGGGGAATTGACCTTGATTGATAGAGGTAATACAAAAAACTTTTGAAAAAGGGTCTCATTGATTCACTGAATGGCCAGAAATGGGACCCATGTTTGCAACCCATCTCAGATGTTTGATAATTTACCCCATGGTTCTTCCCCAAAATCCCAATATTATCTTTTTCCCTTACTAATATAGAATGTTTAATACAGGGTGCAACAATAATTGGGCTTACCAATATATTAACAGTATATTAGGTATCTTGATTAGCCAACAGAGTTTACAGAATTGCACATGGTGATTGAAAAAGCAATGGTTCTTATACAAAAAAATATGCAGACGGGGTCTTGCTTAGCCATAAGCTATAGCCATAAGCTACCACTGCTGCTAGTCTGTTGACCTTCCTCTGTATAGTGATGTCATTGTGTGTGTATTCTGGTGTTAAAGGGCTCAGCATACTCCACGACACCCGAGAGCTGTGTGGTAGCATTTACCACCGCTACGCGTCTTTTTATGGCGTAATGATCGCGGGGAACCGTCGTATTATATCATGAACACTAATACGCATGTGTAAAAGATTTGGAGCGTTGTTGAGTATACTCTCAGCCCTTCAGAGTTTGTATCTTTATTTTTTTCGCGATTGCAGGATATCATCTTTGATCCCAGGTCATCCACCATCCATGAATCAAATTGAATCACAGGTTTGACATATTAAGCTTGTGACCCTTTCCATGACAAACTGACATCACAAGAAAGAAGCGTATATAAACAGAGAATAATGCGAGTGGACTAAAGCGAGTAAAATACAAATGTGGGTGGACTTCTGTTGATCTGCAATCCACTGTAAAATAGTTGTAATTTTTAAAGTATTATTGTGTATCATGAGCTATAACAAATTCAAAAACTTGCCTTTTTGTAAGATACAGCTATGCAAATGTCATGTTAAAGTTGTTAATTTAATTAATATTCTTTTTTCATTGTGGTGTCTGCTTTTGAAATTATTTTTATTTTTATTTATGTTCTTCTTCTTTTCTTCCAAACAGTAATATATGATCAAATTTTCAGTTATGAACAAGCTATAGTTGTTCGAAATATGTGTAGCTAAATTTTATTGTATTACTTTTTTCTTATTTTTAAACGTGACACTTTTGAAACGTTGTCTGATGAAAATATTATATCATGTATAATGATATGTATTAGTTAAACCATTTGGAATGGTAGTTGCTACTCCGAGTTTCACGCTTGTGCGATCATCACCCAACTGGTTCTGAGGGTCGCACAAGCGTGAAACATGGAGTAGCAACTACCGGTCCAAATGGTTTAACTTATATTTCGCTCTGCATCGCATTCAGCACTCTGCCAGAAGATTGCTTCTTTACCAGTATTATATTAGATTAATAAACAAAGAAACAAGTAAAAAGCATTGGTTTTTTGGGCTATAAAAAATGTATTGAATCAAGCATTTTATTTTGCTGATCATTGTCAATCCTGCAGTTGGCCATGTACAAGATTAGCTGAAAAATGAGGCCATTTATTTGCATGCAAAAGAAGTCTCACAGTATTACGGCGACAGAAAAATCTCACCCTGTTGTATGAGCAAACATACCTCTCAGGTAGGGTCGGTCGGTCAGGCTTTTTTCCTCGTTTTATTTTCCCATGAAAAAGACTGTAAAAAACTCCAAAATCTGTAAACAATTTGCACAGGAAATCTTTTATTCACCAATTTTTAAAAACATTTGTTGATCAGGCCTGTACAACAGGTTTTTGTTTCATTGCCTAAGCACTGATTTATATTTAGATTCAATACCTCCCTCTTAATTATAACCTGTTACTGAAATACTACTGACTCCAAATTTTATGAATTTATTGTTTTCTGACGGATTTGATTACCACCCAACAAATTAATAACTGATATTCTTTCTGGACTCTTTTTCAATAATTTTGGTTTGAAATAAATGATATCTTATCTTCATACCATTTACTTTCCCACCTCTGTAAACTGGTGCCATTAAAGGTTTTTTTAGTAAATTGTTCTGTATTTAGTAAAATGTTACCATGCTCTTCCTGCTCATTTCATTTTTTGTAATGGTCAAAAAATGTTATTTAATGAATGTCATAATGTGCCAACATTTTGCAATTTGCAACAAAAATGGGGAAAATAAATAAATGTATACAACTGCAATTGAGTTTGAAATGAAAAAAGGGTTTTATCCTTTGTGTAAGACATTCATAAATGAATCCAGTGTAAAGACCCCATTACAGTTGTATACAATGGAACCTCGTTAACACAAACTCTGTTAACACAAAATTCTTGTTAACACAAAGTGTTATTCAAGTCCCAGGTTTATATATTACCATATAAAATGACTGGATAACACAAATTCCTGTTAACACAACTAAAATGCAAGGCCCAGGCAACTTTTTGTTAACGAGGTTCCACTGTAATCCTTTAATCCGTCAATAGAGGATATTGTGCTTGGTTAATTCCATTCCGTCTTAAACCATAATGATGGGAGTACCTCATTTACATAGGTCTAATAAAAAGACCAATGTACAATTAGTTTGGGCACATACCTGCAAGAACCACTTGTTCATCAGGGCAGGGGTAGCCTAGGTTTGTTTTTTTACCAAGGTTAATCCCAACCTAACAATAGAGCTCCATCTCCAGAGTTTCTTTTCTTTGTCTCTCATCATCTTTGCCAATTAGAATACAGGAAAAGTGTATTTTAAGTCCTCAGCATGCATTAATTACATGGTACTTCTACTGTGTAATTGATGCATGTCCAAGACCTCAAGTACACTTTATCCATAATATGTTATAGAATAGAAATAACGTATGTACAGGACTACAAGACGATCATGAATACTAAGCCTTTCCACATACAACAGATAATTGATATTGGAATGATCTCTCAATGTTAACACTTTCCTCGCGGCAGGCGTCTGCAGACAACATTCCAACATTTCACAAAATGTTTCAAAAATGTCAAAATAATTGAATTGAATTTCATATTTGATTTGTAAGCAGTGATTTTTTTGATCAATCTTTCAAATATGGATTTTCTGTTATGTATGCAAAGGCTTACTATTTCATTGGAGGAAATACATGTATGCTAACAAAAAAAGGTGCTCTAATGTTGCATATTTTAT
This sequence comes from Ophiura sarsii, assembly GCA_035610835.1. NCBI lineage: Eukaryota > Metazoa > Echinodermata > Ophiuroidea > Amphilepidida > Ophiuridae > Ophiura > Ophiura sarsii. The sequence continues at coordinate 15,795,276 of CM069448.1, read as the reverse complement.
GGAATAGATAATAGAGGTGCCAGATTCCTCAATAGGGTTTCAATTCGTCGCTGTTCTGACATACCGGCACATCTCTTTACTTATTTCTGTTGTGATGTGATGGTATGTCAGAACAGCGACGAATTGTATTAGACAAATGAGGCAGAATTCGGCAGTTTAGGGGTCTCCTATAAAGCCAAATTTAACAGTGTCTGTGCAGGGCCATAGAAACAGTGGTATTTACTTGAAACGCTGTATCAGTTTAATTAACACTTTATGTATTTTGTATTTTTTAAATTGTAAACATTTCTCTATCTGTGTCATAATTATATAGACATTTTTAGCAAAATGCTCATGAAGGATTTGGACAATTTGTGTTTTTCTTTTGTAATCTTTTGATACAAACATTATAATATACTTTGCATGTTCTGTACATTTGTGCATACATATGTTGTATTTATGTATAACTTGAATGTAAAACTTCATATCTTGGTGAAAACAGAGTCACCCTTTTTATATACAATTTTGAGAGAAAAATCATAAAATTCCAATCTCGTCCATACAATTGACAGACCACTATGCTAATATGGCCAAGTGGGCAACAAGTAATTATTATTTATACCAGGCTATGAAGTGGTGCAATAAAATTGTGTATTGAATATTGTAGTAGAACAAGTACATAATGTATACAATATTCATAAAACTTATTTTGTGTGGTAGTGTCTGTGTATGCTATTGCTTTTATCAGGCAGATAAAAAAAAATTGCTACAATATTTTCTAGTAAAAAGCCTGCTATAAATAATAATTATATTGACATTATTGTTTTGGGGCGATACAAGAATATGGTGCATTTAATAAGCTACAAATAGCTTGTGCAACTTATTGTTTGGTATACTGTGCAGTAAGAAAAATTGGTCTTGTATCGCCCTCATCAAAGCCATTACACCAGTGGGATGTTCTCAGTGGGACTAGGTCCAGTTTATTTTGGACACCTGTGCCTGTGTTATGCAGCTATTAATACATTAATAGTCTACCTACACAATGCTTCCAAAAGGTTTACTCTCTCTTATCAGATGCCGATTTGTCAAAAATATGGGAGACATGTAAAATCTGATCTAAAATAATCCTCAAGTGCAAGATATCGGTGGTCTATGTTGTAAATGATCACTCGTCATCATCATCCTTCGGCTGCAGAGCAGGGGACCACAGTGCTCTCCATGCAAGAGTAACTATAATCTGTCGTTCTTGGATCATACACGGACGACCAGTGTAGCGGGTTCTTCATCAGCAAGACGGAGAATATGTCCATGGAATCTCAGCTGAGCACAATGGAAAATTAAGCTCAGATTAATTAAGAAACACCTTAGGCAGTCAAATAGGTTTCATTGGTCATCATAAACATGGTTCTTGAGTGAGATTTTGCCCTAAACTAAAATATTATGCAAGTAATAGAACAAAAAATGCCTAGCACGCAAACCTTATACCTTTTGGGACTCAAGTTCTGGTCATCTTTCCATCATTGGGCATCGCATGACGTCAACGAATATTGCCACACAAGCACATTTTATCTGTCGATGTTGAAGGACATCCAACGACGGGAGTATGAACAGGCCATAAGGATGCAGATACTTTTTTGTGGGGAGGGGATGGGTGTTGAGGAAATGGACGGGGGATTATAAGAAATGTCCTGTGGGGAGGGGATGGGGGTTGAGGAAATGGATGGGGGATTATAAGAAATGTCCTGTTTCACCATCTTATGGCGGGTAGTCTAGGATTTATATGATTTTAACAATGTCTCCCAATTTTGAGTATTCTGCATCTCAAAATGTATACAGACATTTATTTTTGGGGCACTCTGTAAAATTATATTATTATTATTATTATGTTTATATTGTGAATACAGAAGAAAACAAAGCATTGTAAATGTATATCGTATTGTAAAATAATAACAGTGTTTGGTACTTATTGAGCTGGATATTTACCATTTTCCAATTTTTTGATTGTATAACTGTACTTGTAATAATATTATTGCTATTATATTATTATTATTATTATGGGCATATTTTTGTCATGTGATATTACAAATCTGCAGCATTAAAACTGTGCAAAATAACAAAGTACATTGACTACTCGTCGGACTGTATGCTTACTTGTCATTGTGTCCATCTAATTCTCTCAATTCCGTGTTTTGGACTAGCTGTAGTGTTGACCACAGTTCTGGACCAAGGGCGTCCCCAGACCCTTTTCATTGGGGGGTGTAAAGGTCATCAATTGCCGACAGAGCCATTTGTGCCGACAAAAAATTTTTTCGGCTCGCTTCGCTCGCCGGAATTGATACACGCATATTTTAGTATGGACTGTATGGTCAGAACCGTCAATCAGTTTTCAGACATGGGGGGGGGGGGACACAAATTTGATAATGATAATTGAAATGTTAAATAAAGCAGCGCGCAGCGCTGATTGAATAGTTCTGGGGGAGCCAAGGGCGTATCCAGGACTGTTTTGATAGGGGCACACATCCTCAAGCCATCTTGTTTATCTTAAATGTTGAAACCAATACAAAGCGCGCAAAAAGCTGCAGAAAATATGCGCGGCAGTGGCGTAACTAGACTTTTTTATTTGGGGGTAAGAGGGGGCAGTGACTTGAAATGGGTGCTCCTAATGGGTGGGCTTCATTCTAGTGTCAATAAATGCGCACGTAGCGCGCGAAAATTTTCGACTTTACGCCTACCTTTTGTACGATTAAGCTACATTTCGGTTCTAAACAAGCTTGTACCATAGAATATTGCATTTTGGGAAGACATGCGCGCGTAGCGCGCGAAAAATTTTCATCTGTTACTTTGTACCATCATTATTCCATGATTCATTGGGGGGTGGGGGGGAAGTGGGGGGCAAGGGTTCCAAGTGGGGGGATCCAGCCCCCCGCTGGTTACGCCACTGATGCGGCCTGAGCGCGCAACATTTTTCAGTTTTTGAACTAAAATGGTCATGGAAAACTGTCCTGAAGCTTTCTTGAAGCGCGCAAAAATTGGCATTTCTAACACTTAAATAGTCAAGTATGACGTTTTTGACGGTTTGATATTGCATAGTTACACATATCAAGTCCTGATCCAAATCGTATGGTTTGAGGGCCATTATAATGTTAAAACCTGTGGTTTTGAACTAAAATTAAAATGGTCATTGAAAACTGGTTGGAAGCCTTCAGATACTATAAATTAAGCTTAAATAATGAAACATTGAAACTAATATGCGCGAAGCGCGCAAAATTTTGCATTTCTAACACTTATATAATATTCGGTTTGGTTCGAGACATTTATAATGTTGATACCTGTAGAAAGAATGCGCGCAAAGCGCAAAAAGATTTTCAGTTTTTAAGCTAAAATGGTCATGGAAAACTTTCCTGAAGCCATCTTGTTCAGCTTGAATAATGAAACATTGAAACTAATATGCGCGAAGCGCGCAACATTTGGCATTTCTAAAACTAAAAGGGTCCAGTATGACGTTTTTAACGTCCCCCATAATATTTGGTTTGGTTCGAGATCTATTATAATGTTGGAACCTGTAGAAAGAATGCGCGCGAAGCGCACAAAGATTTTGAGTTTTTAAACTAAAATGGTCATGGAACACTTTCCTGAAGCCATCTTGTTTTTGTTGAATAATGCTAACAAAACATGGTCAAATGTTCAGTATAGGCATGATAGGCCTACAGCCTGTATGTCCGACAACGACATAGACCTATACCATTACGTGAGAGTGAGATATCGATTGTGCCCCTGGTGCACACACTGTAAATCCTGGTCTCACGCAAATGACGACAGTTGTGCTTATTGTCTTAATTATAATGATAATTTGCATTGTTCAAGTCGAAGTTAGGACAGAGTCTACTTATAAGTTCTTACTTTGCATTGACACCTGTTGGAGTTGGACTTACTTTTGCGATAGACTGATAGTGAGCTTGCAGCGTCTACAATCAGTACAATGAGAGCAATTGGCCTACATCAACTTACATGTACATAATTATAGGCGAATTATTTAATATTTCGTAACCTATGTGCCAATATGATTGGCCATTGGCGACATTATTGACTTGGGTTTGCATTGACAACGACAATGAAATAGGCCTAGTTAGTATGATTAAAGGTCCCACACATTGCCCGTTATGCCTAGCCTAGGCCTATACTATTCCGACACAATTTTTTTGTGTGTCTTGACAATGAGCAAAACAAAGACTTGGGCCTAGACTGTTCATGTGCGCCGACACAAAATCTCATAAAAATGGGCTCGTTCACAGTGCCTACAAATTCATATGCCTACATTGCCTTTGTTCATTTTTGATTTGATTTGTGTTAACATAACATATATGCCGACACAACATTATCATTTGCGCATACGATAATTGTTATAGGGCTTTCTTTCTTTCTTCCCTTTTTCCTTTCTTTCTTTCCTCTTTCCTTTCACTTTCTTTCTTTTTTTTCCTCTTTTCTTTCCCTTTCTCTTTCTTTCTTTCTTTCTTTCTTTCTCCCCTTCTTTTTTTCTCCCCTTCTTTCTTTCCCTTTCTCTTTCCTTTTTTCTTTCTCCCTTTTCTTCCTCCTTCCTTTGATTTGCCCACAGCACCATAATTTTGCCGACAGATTTGATGAATGGGGGGGTGTGACACCCCCCCACACCCCCCCCCTCTGGGGACGCCCTTGTTCTGGACCCGTGACCCTCCTCATTCAATACAACCTGCTGAATTACCTCAAAATTACCTTTAGATAAAATGTTAAGATTACTTGCTACTGATGACATGCAATTTTAGCCAAAAGGTACCTAAACAAAATTTAGTGTTCCCTCCAAAATTAGCACTAATCCATTATATGGAAGTAACATAATATAATTACTCTAGTTTAGTCAGTTGCAAGAAATAAGCATGAAGCGACAGATTTAGAAAATAAAATATATAGTTCTTAGCTGTTTCGCTATATACGATGTATAGGCTGTACCATATTTGGAGTCGGTGTATGGTCGCCGACACGCGGACACACATTTTATTCTCATTCTTATTTAGTTATTGGTTATTTCGATCTTTTATCATAAAATGACGCAGTTTATTAGATTTATTTTAATCAAACAACAACAAATTTCCCCCTTTATAAAATCAGCGAATCCAGCGAGCTGTTTACCAACTCCCTGCTTTTAGTTAATTGCGTTCTTTAGCACACGCACATGGCAACACTGTGTTATACGCTGGCGGCTTTGTGTAGGGCACGCAAACGTGATGATCATACACACTGAAGGTATTATTATAGGGTTAAAATCACCTGTGGTTTGAATCCCTGAAATTTCAACATTTTGCAAGAAAACAAAATGAGCTAAATTTAATTTTGAGGTGGCTAATTTCGCTAGGAGATCCAATTCGCCAAATTAAATTGCCGCCAATTATTTATATCATTTATAATGGTTATATATACAGCAGCCTAAGCGTTTATCCCATAATACTACAAAATATATAATAGGCAGAGGCTTTTCTTTTGTTCAGATCCGGCGAGGTAAACTATGAACGCTGTAGAAATGTGTACATTACCAAAAACGGCCATATTATATTGATATAGGTTGGTTAACTCAGGATTCCTACGTGGGAGCCTTAGAGCGTGGCCACTATGCTATACTAGATTTAACTGTTTTGGAAAAGTCCTTGACAAAGATATATTTAGTATGGAGTTATTCGAGCATCACATTTCTTGCTGATCCCATATTTCTTCCCAAATTAAAATAATGGAGCGATTAGCATTTTAAACAATGGGAATTGTTCATTAGGACACCACCTTGTGTTCTTGTGGGTGCTGTCCAATCTCTAATCGCTTCAGTATTACGTGCATTAATCGCTTCAGTATTATTTGCTAAATTAAAGGTGATCTTTTCCAGGAACGCTCTCAATCCTAAAAAAAAATTGAAGCAGATTTTCTTGCAGATTTGTAAATCGTAAATACATTCCAAGTTACAGGGCGATACGATTCCTAATTACTTCAAAAACATTGTTTTAGAGTGATTAACCCAACAGGTTGTATTTTCACTCTAAATTCACTCAAAAACCATGATTTTGAGGTAATTAGGAATCGTATCACTCTGTAACCTGGAATATATTTATGATTTATGATCAGAAATAAAAAATCTGCAAGAAAATAAATTCGAGGCTTGAAGTTAAGTTATTTTACAGAAGTGTACGAGGGGGTATCAAAAAGTTCTTGACATCACCAAGAAGTGAAGGAGTCAGAAACTTATATTTGATATGTGACCCTTCAGACATCTTTAAAGATGCGAAGTCACACATTTCTCCCACTTTTTATTACCTGTCCACAGACCGCCATTGTAGAGATCCTCAGATTGACCGCCATTGATTGATCCTCGGATTGCCTACGATTGCGTTATTAACCAAAACAGCAATAAATAGTTTAAAGTTTTGACAGAAAGGGGTCAAAGGTCATTACAAACCAGCTTGGTGACAATAATCTTATGGGTAACATGGGGTGTACAAAAATTTAACCTCTAATTACCCCTACATGACCTTTTGACCCTTTCTGTCAACACTTTAAACCTAAACCATTCATTACTGTTTTGGAAGTAAAAAACTCTGTAAATAAAAACCCTTTGCAGCAATTTGTACGCGAGTCAAACCATATTTTGACCTGATCATCAGTGCTGAGTGAGTCATGCCAACAGAATAAATACAAACATGAAAACTGTTGTACTATCAAAACATTTTAATCACATTTTACATAATATGCAATACAATAACCATTTTACATAATATGCAATACATTAACCATAACCTTCTTACAATGCTATCAAATGATAGCATGTGCTTGACGGGTCAATCACATTTAACGATACGCCAAACTGTGATCAAATGGTCTCGGAAAAGTTCTCATTTTCGAGCTGACCTGTTGACCCAATTGATTATGCGTTAGATCCCCAACGCCGGCGATGAGTGATTTTAACCCGTTTTTGAAGAGAGAATTTGACCCGTTTTCCTCCCATGATAGTTTTAATTGTCAAAAACATGCTCGGCTGTTTAGAGTTAGAATAACCACATATCAATTTGTAAGAAGTAACCAACCTCATGGTGGTTTTTAAATCCTAATGTTCATCCTAAATGAATGAGAGGGGGGGGGGGGTACCCCCTCAATCATCCAACCCAACCCCCCAAAATGAATATTTAAATGAAATATGACTGTTTTGTTCTGACACCAAAGGTCACAAATTCAGAACTAATCATGGATACATAATGAAAAAAGGTTATCTTGATTAACCCAGTGATAACGGCTAGTGCTAGGCAATTCTGGTATTTTGAAAACGTTTTTCTGCATATAAATATGTGATCAATGACCACATAATCACTAATTTCAGATGCTGAAAATCCACCAACATATAATATGTGGGTCAGCTCTACTGTTCCCTCAAAGCTGTATATTCTACCACATCCATGCGTTTACTTTAGCAAATGTATCAGCACCTGATCGGCACAGGCAACTGGCAACACCAGAGCACAGGAAATGGGTTAATGTCATGTCCTTCATCCTCTGGAACATCTCTATCACATAGTATGTTAGTGACTGACTAGTGAGCATGTTTGAGTAATTGAAATCATGGCATTTTGTCAATCAGTGTTCCTTTCGTCCTTGTCTTCTTGACCAACTCTTCGTTGAGCTCCTGCAACAAAAAAGAAGGGAATAAGAGCACACAATTTGAAACATGAATTTTAACAAACCTTGCTGAAATTTAGAGTGCAACGAATCTATACTTTGATATAATATTCAAAAAGTTAAAGGGGCATTGAAAGATTGCCAAGAAAAATGAAATTTGGGCAAAATTAATTGTTTCAATAGAAAAGGTAAGTAGGAACCCTGACATGTAATAATGAATGGGAAAATATTTGAATGATGGCGCTAGACAAAAATTCGGTTGAAGCAATATATATATATGTGGTGAGTGATGCTGATAATTTCGATGTGATGTACATCGAAATTACCAAATCGTGAAATTTTACATGATAGACGGCGAATTAAGGTAAACGGTTTCAGATGGTAGTTAGTATATGCCTAAGTATTACGTAGGTGCCAAAAAAAATTCCAAGAAAATTGGGGGCGCACTTCAATACATATCTCTCAGTGTCCCTTTAATATTAATTGCCATAGATCATTCTGGCTGTGGGTAAGTAGCAATTGTGGTCCTCTTCAACCAGTGTCTTTCTGGACCTATTTGAATTATGCCCTTCCTATTTTTCGTCATCGATTTCAACATTGTCGCAGAGAATAACACACAGCTTTGCATTGAAACATGTCTCAATGAATGATTATTTACGAAAACACTGCATCTAATGTCTATGAATCAGCTATATAATCTGCCAATATTGAAATAAAATTAAAAACACTTGTATTAGAAACAATTTGATGCAAAAGCTTATCCACAAAAACAGCCTGTGTAAGGAAATGTAATAAGTATAAGAGTCTCTCCCAGAACTTATTGTTCTAGGGACTCCCCTGTCGAAGCCTGCTTACCGTTGTTCGATGTTTTGATCTGACTCATTTGCATCTTTCCCGGAGATGCGGGCATTCCAAACTGAACTATTTCCAATATTTCAAACTAGAAACACGGGTCGCACCGACGTGACGTCACCCCATGTCACGCGCCAGCCCGTCACCCAAATTTCGCTTGGACTACCTCGAAATAATCCAAACTACTTCTGCTTTTTGTCGCAGGGGGCTTAGGGCGGCCGGGCGATCAAAACATCGAACAACGGTAAGCAGGCTTCGACAGGGGAGTCCCTAGAACAATAAGTTCTGGGAGAGACTCCCCTGTCGAACTGCTTTCCGGTTCGATGTTTTGATCTGACTCATTTGCATCAACCCAGTTTAGCACAGAACCTGGAGGAGGTGCGATAAAAAGCCAAACACCGCGTATATTATTTATTAATTTAAAGGATCAGATCTTGAAAGGCCCACATCATAATTACTGATGTCAGAACCAGAAAATCGAACCACGGTAAGCTTAGCTTCAGTCTAGCGTTTTTACTCAAAACCCGAGAAGCCTAGCTCAACCTATAAATAAATAACTGATAGACCAACTAACCTAATTTCTTGGATTTCTGCCCGCAACTGGTCCGGCTAGAACCTTGCGGGCGAATTGGCCCCTGAGCGAGTTTCCGTTAATGCTCCTGTAGTAGGCAGCGGAAAACGTAGAGGTGGCCTTCCATGAAACGGCCTCACATATCTCTCTCACGGACAACCCCCGGTGGTAGGCCCATGAGGTAGCAATACTTCGTGTTGAGTGTGCCGTAACACGCTCGTCATTAATAATTGCGTTAGAGTCTTTGACTACCTGAACCAGCCAGCGAGCAATAGTACTTTTCGCCGCAGGCTTATGTGGCTCGGAGTGCGTCAAAAAAAGTTGATCATTGTTTTTACCTCGCACTCCGGACGTCCTATCTGAGTAATACCTTAGACAGCGAACGGGGCACCATAACCTATCATCGTGCACAGATGATCCGGCACTGAGGGAAGGAAGGTAAAGGGTGGAGTACGAGTGCGAACTAGTCTCGTTCTTGGCTACAAAGCCAGGAACAAAAGACATTGTCACACCCGCGCGAGAAAGAGACATTGAAGAAAATGACAATGCATGAAGTTCAGAAGACCTTTGCGCAGAAGCAAGGGCCACGAGAATAACAGTCTTAAGAGTAATATTTTTGAGGGTCGCTTTCGCCATAGGCTCAAAAGGCGGACCCTTAATGTACTCGAGAACAGTGTTAAGTTCCCAGGCAGGTACGATCTTCCTGACTGGTGGCCTCTCGTTGAACATCCCCTTCAGTAGAAGACCGATCTCACCGCCATCATTGACAGTGGATCCGTCCTCAAAACCTACGTGGACTGACATGATCGCGGACTTATAATTCCGGACAGTAGCTGCCTGGAGTCCTGAATCAAACCTCTCAGTTAAAAATAGCGAAATGCTATTTACATCTGCTCGAGTGGGAGAGATACCTCTCTCATTACACCACTCGTAGTAGGGAGCCAAACGCTTAGAATATGTCTTGAGCGTGGATTGGCGTCGACCCGAGGCGACCAAGCCTGCAGACCTTTGAGAAAAGCCTTTCTCCTGGCATCGTTGCCGGATAATGGCCAAACAGTCAACTGTAGGTGCTCGTTTGGAAGGAATTCGCCGTGAACTCCCTGCCTGAGCAGGTCCTGAAGTGGAGGTAGCAACATGGGGCGACCCACAAGAAGATCTACCATTGGACGAAACCACACGTGTTTCGGCCAGAAAGGGGCTATGAGCAGGACGTAACAGTCGTCTCTTGCCACCTTTTCTACCACTTTTGGAAGCAGCGATATTGGGGGGAAGGCGTAAGCCGTCAGTCCCGTCCAATCCACTGATAGAGCGTCTGCGGCGTACGCCCTCGGATCGCGAGTCCGAGAGCAATACACCGGTAGCTGTTTGTTCTGGTATGACGCAAACAGGTCGATCGCTGGGTGACAAAATCGTACAAAGATTGTCTGTGCTATCTGAGGTGCTAACGATATCTCCGTGGGGTCGGACGTTCGTCCCCTGGAAAGATCGTCTGCAAGGATGTTTGTGACACCCGCGATGTGAATCGCCCGCAGAGTGATCTGGTGATCTCGACACCATGTTATGAGTCTCATGGTGTGGCAACAGAGGGTGGGAGATCTTGTCCCGCCCTCCCTGTTCAGGTAAGCTACCACCGTCGAGTTGTCCGTCTGGACAAGGACACTGTGTCCCTGTAGATCGGATTCGAACCATTGGAGAGTCTTCTCCACTGCCCAAAGTTCGAGCAGGTTGATGTGTACCTGAGCCTCTATGCTTGACCACCGGCCGAAGGCGCGGTTGTCTAGCCAATGGCCTCCCCAACCCAACATTGACGCGTCTGTCGTGATGACACGACTCGTCGGCGGAGATGGAAAAACCATCCCCGATGTCAGGTTGGCAGGTTGGTACCACCAGTGGAGTTCCTCTTTGATCAGGTCTGAGATAGGAACCATTCTGGACACTGAGTGAACACTTGGCTTGTAGTGCGCCAGCAGGTGAATCTGAATTATCCTCATATGGAACCGACAAAGCGGGATCAGATCTACCATGCTGGCCATGAGGCCCAATACTTTGAGCCATGCTACCGCCGGCGCCACACTCGCTTCCGCTAGGATTCGAGCGCAGGCAGCCATGTTGTGTACTCGTGCCAGGGAAGGCATAACCTGACCCTTCGACAGGTCTAGTCGTGCCCCGAGGTATATCGGAGACTGTGTCGGAACGAGATTGGATTTCTTGTAGTTCACTACAAAACCCAGTCGCGTAATCACCTGGATGACTAGCTGTATGTGGTGCGCTGTCTCTTCTCGAGACTTCGCATACACCAGCCAATCGTCCAGATACTGACAAATGTTGACGCCCCGGCGTCTCAAGTATGCTCCCACCTCTCTCACTACCCGGGTAAACACCCTGGGCGCTGTGGAGAGGCCGAAGGGCAGACATGTGAACATGTACGCCTGGTCTTGTACTTGGAAACGCAACCATTTCTGGTCCTTGGGAGCAATCGGAACGTGAAGGTAAGCATCCTTGAGGTCCAAGGACGCTGCCCAACAGCCTTTGATCGGGCAGCGGAGGACGGAGGCCAATGTTTCCATCCTGAAGCGCTGAGGTTTGATAAACCTGTTCAGCGGCTTCAAGTTGAGAATTGGTCTCCAGTCGCCTGTCTTCTTTGGTGCTAGGAAAAACGTAGACCAAAAACCCCCGTGAAACGGGGGGAAGACAGGAACTATGGCCCTCTTGTCCACAAGGGACGCTACCTCGTTCAACAGGAGTGATCGAAGTACTCTGTCGGCTGGCAAATGTGTTTGCCTGCGACGCGAGTGCGGTGGCGGGGTGAGAGTAAACTCGATCTTGTAACCCCGCTCTACCGTCTCCAGAAGCCAGTTGGACGGCGAAATGGTGATCCATTCCGCGCTGAACTGAAGCAAGCGCCCGCCCACCGGTGGATATGAGTCCACCGGTGACACCACCGTCTGCAGAGGAGCTAAGAGCTCCCCGGACGAGTGGATGGCAGGCGCCGCGCCCTCAGGGAGTTGACTTCTTACCAGAGGTCTTAGGGCGCTTACTGCCCTTAGACGCTGCTGGACCAGAAGTCTTCCCCCGTCCACCACGACGTCTCTTCCCACCGGAAGGAGTCGAAGCGGCAGCGGGCAAGGCTACTGAAGGTACCGCACCAGAAGAACCCGAAGTGGAAGGTTTCGTCGAAGATCTCCGTTTACCAGATTTCTTCGATTTCTTCCTCCTCTTCTGGCTCTTCAACGCCGCCTCCGTATCTACCAGTGACTTCTCATCGAGAACCTCTCTAGCTCGCTGTTCTACCAGCTCGCAGAAACGGTTTCCGAAAAGAAATCCCTGAGTAGAGAGCTCGACCTTATTGAGCGAGTCAGCGAACTGCTGCCCATAGGTCGCGCTCAGGAGGGAGAGAGCGTTCGATTGGCGTAGAGATGTAAGCCTGTGAGCCGCGGACATCGAAGACTGCAAGGATTTGTGAGAGAGATCTGACAACAGATACGCCTCACGAGCAATCTCCGACGCCGAGCCTGATCCTGAAGCAGTCAACCTGGTAAGGTGTTCCGCAACGGTAGAACTGAATGCAGAAAGTCTGATAGACGCCCGCAAGCGACTGTCAACCGACTTTAGACACTCCTCCCAATACGGGGAGTACGTTCCGTGATCATGAGCTTTTCCCTCAACTGGTAGGCGTTTTTGTATTTCTGGGTCCATGGTAGGCACCTTGAGATACGTATTGAAATCATCGTCGGTCACTAGACAGCCCTTCTTGTAGGCCTTCTTAGACGGAGGAGATTTCGCCGCCTCCCAGACAGACGCCAAGTCTGCAGGAAGAGTCAGCGCTGGCTCAACTGATTCTGAGAGTAATGGACACGTAGCGCTAAACACACTAGGTGTGACCGCTGGACGACGCGACTCGTAGGCTATGCCTAGGTCCCGCGCAACGCGGGACAGGATCGAGTGCGTGTCTAACGGAAAGCCATTAGCTCTCTCCTCAGCTGGTAGCGGGGGTAGAGGTACCGATTCGTCGGAATCCGACTCATCATCCTCTCCCGATCCCTTTCCCTCGGCCGAAGAGTCAGACGAATCCGACCCGGATTCATCCTCACTCTCTGGACGGGCATCATCCGAACACAAATCCATATCCACCACGCCGGCAACCGGCACAGGGACTTGGATTGGTACTGATGAAGAGGGGATACTCCCGCCGAGATCCGGGCGAACAGGGTTCACCGTAGGATTCCCAGCACTAACTACCGACGGAACTTGAGGAGGCGGTGCATACTGCGCCTGAGAGGCGAGTTGCATACCGGCTGGCTGTCCAGACTGCCACGGGTAAACCATACCCGGCGGCTGTCCGTACTGCCAAGCTCCTACACCGTACGGATAAGCGGGAGGGCTAGCAGCCTGCGTAAGCAAAGGGTTGTACGACCCTTGCCATGCTGGTGCTTGCGCCCAAGGCTGATATGCTTGGTACTGGGCCCAGGGCCCTGCACTCTGCATACCGCCTGCCGCTGTTGCGTAACCACTCACACCCCCCCCCTTGCTGCAACATAGCATGTTGCTGCATAGGAGCGTTAGAATAGAACGCATGAGTATTATCCGTGACCACCGAAGCAGTTGGAATGGTACTCATCATGGGATAAGCTTGTCCTAATCCTCGGTCACCATGACCGGGAGGATAATGACTGGCAAATCCACTAGACATAATACCACCATTCGGCGTGGACGAGTGAGCACTCAATCCTGCCTGAATAGGGCGATTATGACTAATCCCTCCCTGGTTATCAACCGTGGCTAATCGTAAGCCGACAGGAAAACCGGGGGGCGGGGGTAGATCTCGGAGAGTTCTACTAGCGGAACAAACAACGGCAGGCTCAGGGCCGCCCGCCATCGTTGTTACCACCGACTGGCTGGTAGGTGTACCCATACTACCAGAGGTAGCTAGGGCAACTCCCACCGCCAGCGAACCAGCTACTAGTGCGGGGGCGAACCCCACACTCTCACTGGCAGAAAGCGCCGTAGCTGCGGGCACCGATTCTCTCGGACCGCTGCTACTGGCACCCGGCGTGAAAGGTACTAACTCAGGGGTCGACATAACCCCCGAGCTTTCGCCTAGCTCGCCTGACGGAGTAGCGTACTTAACGGGGACCAGTCCCGTCTTTCCACCACTCACGCCGACCGTTTCTACATGCCGATCAGACCGAGCCTGATCGTTAGCTGAAACAGCCACGGAAGCTCCTGTTACAGAGCTCCCCTCCCCCGTGAGAAGGAGGCCGTCGGGCGTACCAACGGACTTTCTACCTACAACATTAACAATACTGATACTGCGAGTGCGTAAACCCTTAGTAAAACCCTTCTCCAAGGCATCAAAGTGACCAGGAGTAAGACCCTTACAAAAGGAATCACACTGATCTGCTCGAGAGCACGATCGGTGGGCAAGACATAATACATGTAAATCCCAATCGGGGATAAGAACAGGGCACTCGGAACATTGGTGCGACATGATTGGATTATGTAAACACAGAACACTGTATAAGTAGAACGTAGATAGGTAATAAACCAAGCGCTAAGCGGCGAAAAGTACTAAGCTGCTGGGCTGATTCAGTAATGTAGTAAGACGAATTATAATCAATCTATTGATGTAGTGAATAAAGATACAAATTCAGTCAAACGCGTATATATAACACGGAATTATCTACCACTGGGGGGATTATCCGTGACTCAACTATAATATGTCACAGAGGGCTTACGTAAAGCTGTAAGGATACATAAAATAGGTATACACGTTAATAACTACATTACACAGACTACATCGATTTATATAAAGATACATCACCAAGATCCATAAACGATATCGTCCATCACAAATAATAATCCCAGCGATCCAGTACGAGTTCAATAAAGATCCAAAGCGTATCCGGACTTGCGGAAAAATATTATTACTAAAAACAAAGAGCCGCCATATTGTATACGTCACAAGTAAAATGGCGGACTCCTCGGAAAATTAGAATTTTACGTTCAGTTTTTAAATGAATTTTGGTACTTAAAAGGTCCGAAATGAAACTAAAACGAGCCGATTTTAAGCGTATAAAATCCAGGAAACTTATCACCCACACGAATTAGGCACGCCACGTGACAAACTCTCAACTCAAGATCCTAAAATCCAGTTATACGGGAGCTCCGACAGAAACACGTCTTTCGAGGTGTCCAAGCGAAATTTAGGTGACGGGCTGGCGCGTGACATGGGGTGACGTCACGTCGGTGCGACCCGTGTTTCTAGTTTGAAATATTGGAAATAGTTCAGTTTGGAATGCCCGCATCTCCGGGAAAGATGCAAATGAGTCAGATCAAAACATCGAACCGGAAAGCAGTTCGACAGGGGAGTCTGACGTTTTGATCCATAAGAATCATTATTGAAGATAAAAATGACAACATTTAACGGTTTATTGGATACAGATATCAATCATGTAACCCACACCACCAACGTATCAGTAATTATCAATTCATATCTTACCGTGGTTGATACCTTGCGTTTGAGTCCTTTCATCTCAAGCTGCTTCTCAATAACTCTTGCGTTGCTGGCGTACGAGTCCGCTATTTCACGCTACAGGAATAAATGTGAGAACAAATTAACATTAGACGTCAAAAACAAACTGCCTGTTCTAACGCTGGTTTCCAGATTTTCCCTGCGGGTATTAGTAAACTTGTTTAACACTACTTATTCTTATTACATGGACCAGAATTATGATCAAATTGTGAATTTTGATTTGTATAGTGTCATGTTTGTATGAATAAGGTCAATACATGCATGTTTTGTTTTCTCTAAAAATTAGAAAAATCAATACTCTTGCGCAAATGTTGATATGCTCACAATAATACTACCCCTGTGGGGTTGTACCATTATTCACACATCAACATCAGTGCACGTGCATTGATTTGACTATTTTTTCTTGAAACAACACATTTATTGACCTATAATCAATATGTCTCATTAATCTCATTTTGATACATTATTTGTGTTTATTTCATGCAACCTAGTTTTAAGCAGTTCCAACACCCCCTATTGTAATCTTATGGTGCATCCTAAAAGCATCTAAGACATATTTATGATGATTCCTTACTTCTTCAATTTCATCTTCCTCCTCCTCGATGGTTGACACGGTAACAGAGGCATACTTGCCCATCTCTTTGGTTTTCTTGGTCAGCATTACCTGCACATAGAACATCAATGAAAAAACTTAATCAGATTATTTATAATTACAATACAATGAATGTAATGCAATTCACAGTGTAAATAACATTAGTAAAACATTTTCATTTATTGCACATGTTTACAATTAATCATATTCATAGTTTGATGCTTGTAAATGTTGTCCAAAAGAAGCAAATCATCCAAAGATTTGTTGTCTACAATGACAGCATTTCATTTGAAACTTCCAACTGTTAAAAGTTGACAATCAGGAGGAGTAAGGTGCAATGGTTTGAAAGATTCTATTCAGGGCTAACATTCTACTATCTACTATTTTTGTGTGAAAAAGAGCAATAGTCAATTGGATCATTGGATCTCTTCAGACTTGTACTGTCGTCGACATACCTCATGTCGACCTAATGTTCACATTGCTCACAACCCGACATGTCAAAAAACTTTCAAAGATCTGGACAAATAGCAACATGTAACCCACCCATCACATCAAAACAGACCAGTTGTCAGTAAAATAAAGCAAATTAAGAAAATAATTTATAATCCTTCAAGCTGCAAACTATCTTTGTTTCATGTTCAATTTCAGTAAAGGTGTCATTTCAAAGATCAAGAATAACTTACAAGTACATGAATTTGATTTTTTTTTTTCATTTCTGGAGACAACTGGTCTGTTAAGATATGATGGGTCTCGTATAAGGTTACTGAAAATCAGGACTGAAAATGCTAAACCTCTCCAAAATCTGCTCATTAAAACACTTGCACAATGCTAATTAATAATTTATATTGACATACGTCAACGTCTTGATGAAATGATATCAACATGTCATCGACGGCACTACAGTGTCACCAATTCGTCAGTAGGAAGGGACACCTACATGTACTTATACATCATCAGACAATGGGCAACCAAAATAAGGATTCTCTAAAGAAAAGGAGAAGTATATGTTTTTTCAATGATAATTAATGTTTACAAAAGATTCAAACTAGTCTGAACCTGTATGCAAAATGTAAAACTAGTTCAACCGTGGAGCTCAAACTTTTGGGTATTGTTTTGAAAACAGGGGGGGGGGGGGGGGGGGTGGGGAAATAAAATTAAAGCAAAAGGGTCTCGTTTGAAGTACCAACCATTAACCTGTATTTTGTTTTGCACAGGAAACCTTGGTCTCTGATATTGTATTGTGTTTGGATGGAGCCCCTAACATTGTTAGAAGACCTAGCACACTCACCTTTTTCCTGATAGGTTGTTTTATGATAAGTGGTTCTTTGACCGGTCCCTTACCCGGCTCAAATACAGCACCCTCTACTATAAACGACACATTGGAATCTTTCTCTGTGTGTTGGTAAAACAGGAACAAACCACACCTGAAAAAGTATAATATTAGTATATTAGGCTATATTAAAAAAATCTTTTGTCTCAAAGCTCTTCAGTTTTTCAAAACCTAAAGCGGAATGCGGTTTTGTTTTAAGTTTTTTATAAATATAAAATATTGAAATCCTTGTAAAATTGACCTTTTGTATTTAAAAAGATGTGATCGATGAAAATCTGAAAAATCGGTGAAACATTGGGATTTTTTTAAAAAAGTTAAAAAAGAATCAATGCACATCAATTAACTAACACGCGCGGGAGCTTTGAGACAAGCCTGAACAACCGGAACATTTTAGTAAATCACTTTGCATTAGTTGCAGTTCGGAGGTCTTAGGCGCTCAGCAGCTCCAGCCTTTCATTCCTGAAATGCTTAACCGAAACATTTGTTGGAGGAATCTGAAACATCAAGCAGTTTGAGTGAGAATGAAAATCGAAACACTCCTGTCAGGGTTGATGAGGTGGTCGTACAATAGCCCCTGAGTAGCAAAATCTGATCCAGAGACCCATCCACCTGTCATCTGGACGCGCAGATTACTCCCAAGAAGGGCAGAATTAAAGGATTTAAAATGTGATATTTAAAAAAATAGTCGTTGTAAGACTTGAAACTAGTTCTGACTGACAAATCAAGGCTAAAGCAGCACATCTTGAACCTACATTTATATTTTAATTGCAAAGAGGTTTATTTATGTTTTAAGGTCAAATTCTGGACAGGCTATTTTGATAAAATGGACAGGCAGTTTGCTGAACTCTGGCTAAGGCCCTGCTGAGTAGCCAGACAACTTTATCATTGGATATTGTCATTGATTACTAAACATAAGAACGGTATGACATCTGTACCACCCAGGCAGGTTATTAATCTAATGTGGTTATGCACAATGAGCATAAAGCAATTACTTCCACGATTGTGACTCGCATAAATAACTGTTGAGCGGCAATTTATAACATGTAGATCGATAATAGTTTTGATGATCAATTCAAAAAAAGGATTGAAATAATGACTAGCCGCTAAACATTTATTTTGAAAACCAAAACTTCCTTCCACCATTCCTTCAAACATTTTGGTTTTGAAAATTGGTTTTCTGAAACACATTTTGAGAATGAAAGAGCAGGCCTCTTATCAACATCCTTATTAGTACGCCCCCACCCTCCCCATTTAAGCAATCCAGAAGATTCCACAAGTTATATATCGCTGCTTGGTGATGGTTCATAAAATATCTATGCATTACTTAAACATATCAAACTTACTTTTTACATTTCTTCCTAAATTGTTTTTCAATTCCATCAGGTCTGGATTTAAAAAGAAAGCAAAAATACAGAAATAAAATTATTTTGGTTACAAGTTGGTTGTATTATATACGTACAGTGATCTGATGTTGAATCTCCTGCCACCTGGCCCAAAAAAGCAGAAGTTTGGATATATTTGAACTTTTGAAGTAGTCCAAATAACAGTGGGATCGTGGCATAGGTGTAACATGAGTGACGTTATGGGATCCCAGGCAGAGTGTTTCTAGTCTTAAAATATTGAATATTTCAAGTTTGGAGTACCCGCAACTTAGGAGAAGATGCAAATTAGTCAGATCAACATCGGACCTAAGGTAAGCAGTCCGGTAGAGGAGTCAAGTTAATTCTGTGTATTGTATGGCAATCATTCCCATATCACCATGACTCAAAACAAGTGTGACTGTCTGCTGAGCTCTGGGGAGGGGAGACAGTCGGCCATACACTGTTAGCATGTGTTACTGGCGGCGAACAGAGTAAGAGCCCGAGTAAGAGTAGCGAACGAAGTGCAGTGGATCATGGCATGGGGTCCAGAGGCCTTCTTAATGTTTTTTTAATACACTTATGAGGGTTCCTGCCACAAAAATTCTTGTTTTCTGATGCAGTTAATGATTTTGTCCACAATTTTTTTTTAAATTTTTTAAAAATAAAATTAGAGTGCTGGGTTTTTTTACCCCTTTTTTTTAAAAAGTGTCGGTTAGCTACACCCGACAGGCACCAACCGGCTTAGTGACAACCCTGTGTGTAACCACAAAAATGTGTAAAAAGTTAAGTTACATCATACCTTCTTAGATATATGACTTCCCCCTTTTCACAAGTGATCTTGTGCACATGCTTATTTGAATCTATCACTCTGGCATTGTCACGTTTTCTCAGCGGCAATTTCTCTAGGGCGCAATCTGGAATAATAATGAATTAAACAAAATATCAAATTTATTACAGCCTCAAGATTAAGAGTGTATTACATTGTATTAGGACACCTAAAGGAGCAGGGATAACATAAGGATATGGAATATTGTGTACTGAAGCCATAGATGACTTTCTGTTATCTTCTATTTGATAGGAAAATCAAACTAACAGTAACCCATGGGTCCTTTCTAGCTTTGTAACAACTTAGCTTAATCAATTAATTTAATATCCCATTTTTCTCAAATTTTTAACCCCCCGATTTCAAGTTTCTGACTCGGCAACCCTTCCCTCCCCTCACTATCAAACATAAATGTCTGACTCGGTGGCAATTGTCAAAAAGTTGACAGCCTGTTACAAGTAGTAAAAAATTTTTAAAAAAAACGCCCGACCGACCCTACCTGAAAGGTTCGTTCGCCCATAGAACAAGGTTTTTATCGCCTTACCAAACATATACAAATTAATCATGTAGAACATAATTAGTTAAGCTTCATACCAACATACACTGGATTGTATTATTAAAACATTGCACGTTTAAATTGCACTTTTATAGTGATTCAGTGGAACAGACTGGATTCATACTTGTAAGGAAATGCATCTCTCACAAAGAATAACAGATTTGTACAAACTAACATTTAGATTAAAACTAACAATTATGTACACGTTGTAGTTGTTATTCATATTAAATTTCAATATCTGTTTTCTAATATACACAATCAATAAAAGCATCCCAACGGAATTTCACCGAACTCTCAAAATAAATTATTGTTTTCCCGTAGGCCTTATAAGTTATATAACTTCTACTCCCCTGTAAATATCATTAGTATTTTCCTCATTATATGCAATACCTCCCCCTATAGGTTAAAACTAACAAGTATGTACATTGTAAAAGTAGTTGTTATTCATATTAAATTTCAATATCTGTTTTCTAATATACACAATCAATAAAAGCATCCCAACGGAATTTCACCGAACTCTCAAAATAAATTATTGTTTTCCCGTAGGCCTTATAAATATAACTTCTACCCCCTGTAAATATCATTAGTATTTTCCTCATTATATGCAATACCTCCCCCTATAGGTTAAAACTAACAATTATGTACATTGTAGTTGTTATTCATATTAAATTTCAATATCTGTTTTCTAATATAGGGGCCTACACAATCAATAAAAGCATCCCAACAGAATTTCACCGAACTCTCAAAATAAATTATTGTTTTCCCGTAGACCTTATATAACTTCTCCTCCCCTGTAAATATCATTAGTATTTTCCATGCAATACCTCCCCCTAGTATTAACTATTATTTCCTTAGAACTTTGTTTACGTTGGCATAGATAATGATACGAATATCGAAACAATTCTTGCAAAAAACTTGTATTTTGGCTTCTGAAAAATAACAACAAATCAAAAAATAACAAATAATAAAGGCAGCCCTCACTGATTTTTAAAAAAGTCCGGACGGGAAATACATTATTTTTGTTACTTGGCCTATTATGTCAATGGGAACCAGTAGACACTGGTGATAGAAATCAGTGGTAATGTGATTAAAGTGAAGCATGCTGGTGTTGCTCAAGAAATCTTCTTATTTGGAGTCAATCGAAGGTGCGAAAAGGGGAGAACATCTCCGTACAAGAATTGGTGACTCCATCATATTATTATAATTAAATTATATTTAGATAGGCCTAGTCTAGTCTGGGTTATGTGTATCTTATATATTACTTTATTAAATGAAATAAGAACATAATCTTAATCTTATCAAACTCAAATTTAGTGCTAAAACCTCCCGATATTTGAAGAAAAAAATCCAGTAGATTCAATATTTAATTTATTTATGGCCAAGAAGTTGGAAATTATGTTGTCGCATAGTGCTGGTATTATTAGTAGCGCATAGTCAATCGATGGTAGGATGGAATCGATGATCGGTTTGCTAGGGAGTAAATTAAAGTGGAAGTTTTAATTAACAGATCAGAGTGTCAAGATATTTGTTTACTTGCACCTCTTCTACCAGCACCCGTTCACCAATAAATAGCTAGGATATCATTGCAACCTAAGAATAGTATAGTATACTCAGGTTGCAACAACAACAGTTTTAAATATATTACAGTACAACTACAACTACGATACTATATTATACTTTCAACTGGGAGTAGTAGGCCCTACTGCTCAGTCAGTTTTTACAGATACAGTACTATACTATAAATTACTAGATAGATTGATATTTGTGTGACAAAGGATGATGATCGGGTCTTTTGTATCTATTGTAATATCAATGGACGTCTTGTGTGAAAAGACATGGATTATTTATTCAGTCTAGTCATCATGCTATCCCATTCATTATATATTTATTACGCCTACGGCCCTATTTTATTTATTTATAATTTAGGGTAGGCCTACATCCTTCCATGTAGCCTGTAGTGTAGGCCTATATGATTTGTATTATTTTTAATTGGATCTGGATCTGGATTGTTATACTCACAACCCAGTCACCAGAACAAATAAGTCAGGTCAACTCAACTTTAATGCGATGCAGTATTAAACCTGCGAGTACAATGATCCAGATCCAGATATCATGAGCAGAATTCGGAAGCTTTGAAGCATACTCACCAACGATGAGAACCATCTGACCACACAAGCAATAATACGTCTGTAATGGACGGTCTTTGTCACCGTATTCCTCTCTTTCACGGTTGTCAGAGACAACGATACTTCTTGAAATTACCTTCGGCATATTGCCGAACTACAATACAATCTCAATTTCGCGGTTTTAATGCATGAGTTGTAAAGTACTAAAATTTCGCAAAGTAACACACAAATCGGGACGGTACCCCGGTCAACTCGATGTTCGGTCAAGTCGACCGTTACGTACTCGACGGTTGACCCACTCGACGGTCGGACAAACTCGACGGTTCGCCAACTCGACGCGATGATGAGCTAGGACTGGTGGGATGGGTGAATGAGCATGGGGTGACCGTAGCGGGGGAATCCCGGGTAAAATAGCACCGCGTTGATGGGTGAATGCGATGCATTCCCCCGTGCATTCTCAGGCTCGCTAGACTGATGTATAGGGCGTGCACTGGATGAATGAGTATGGGGTTACAGCGGGGCATTGTTGAATGCTCGCGACACGGTGTTTTCTTTTGAACAGTTAGAGTAGGCCTACGACTTATGTTGAAACTTGACATATATCCTTACCTATAGGCTATACCTTCTACATGCCAAAACATTTGCAACTAGCGGGTATTTTCACACGTGATATTCTCCAGATGTTTGAAGGCACCTCCTTGAGTGACTGATTGAAAATTAACAGATAGTATGGGCGATTTATGAGAAGAAAAGAACGAATGCAGCATCGTGCGTGTACATGAGCCGTGACTTTCTCCGCGTAAAACGCAATCGTCGCGTGTGATTTCGCGCCGGGCTACTTCACGCGTACCACTGCGTACTTTTCGTGAACGTCACACCGAAAACTCAATATTTGAATCAGGGTGGTAAATACCGCGCTACACGGGCGGTGAGCAGTGGTCCGATGCTGTTTTATTCAAAAGGTAACTTGCTTGAAATAATTGGTTCCGTATTTTGTTGAATCTTCACATAGACAACAGACAATGATCATTTTGAAAGTTTATTTTCAATTATACTGCAGCAGTATAAAATGAAAATGTTGACGGTCCAAAGCCGCCAGATAAACCGTCACTCAGGCTCATCGATTTACGCTTCGTAGTTCAAATCACTCTCCTCATAGTTGCGCTTTGATTATTTAAATATTGATGCTTTAGCATATTTTTCATATTTTTTAAACAAAATACATTTTGCTTATTCATACCGTTCAAATAGGTTTCATGATTATCGTAATAACTCAAGTTGTATTAATCTCAAGCAGACCAAATAAGTGCCGCGCTCCCTTGAAGTCTATTTTTGTCAAAACATTGGTACTATTATGTTGAATTTTTATTTAATGACGATAACTGTCTTTGGCTTAATCATGTTAAATGTTAAAAAGGGGTTAAAAAAAAAGGAAATAGGAAAAAATTGAGAAAAAAGACCGAGGTTATATTAGCCAAATAGAAGGCAAAATTGTACATGCAGTACATTTACTGTGCGATTTTTTGGACTGTGCGAAATTGTTTGACCATAATAATAAACAGGCATTTAAAAGACGCATTTCAAACCGCAAGGAAACTCAATACGCCGCACAAAGATAAAGTCAATACATTAAAAATTTGAATTTAAAACTAAAAATTAAGAAAATGCACAACCTGTACAATCATAGAATACCATAACAAATTAACAAAATATATAGCCTATGAGTAAAAGGCAAAACACAATTGAAGCGCAAAAGTCAATATAGAAACAGATCATCGCTAGCTAAGGTTATTTTAAAGATATATTATAGCATATAACTAGCAAGCGCTGATCCAGGATTATATTTTGAGGGGGGGGGGGGGTGCACAATAATATTTGAATATTTGTTTTGTTATGAATGCTAGATAGTTGTTTTTTTGTTATATGTAAGAAATAATTCGTGCATACTGATATTTTCCTGATTTAAGTAGGCCTATAGATAGTTGAACTTGTTATGCTGAAAAACAGGTTCCATAAATGGGTTGGTTGAAAAATAGGTTCCCCATTTACCCCGGGTCGCGGGATAACGGCAAATGGAAGATTGTTTTGAAAATAAATCGTTATCACGTTTTGAGGGGAGGAGGCCCAACATTTTTAGCTGAAGTTCTTTTTAGCTATTTTCCCTTCAAATTCTGAGTCTGAGGCCTTTTACTTTAAATGTCATGTTAATCACTAACACTAGGAGAAATCATTTTGACACTTTCATGTACTTTCGTTTGGTAATGATATCATATCATATAGGCCTAGTATTACAAATACAAAGAAAGAAAAAATATTGTTTTTTATAATATATTTGAATATTGGCAAAAGTGTAGCGCGTACGTGGCGGGAGAGTATGATAAATGTAGATAATATCATTATTATTTATTCGGCTTCACATACATCACAGTAATTTCATAATAGTATTATCGCTGTACAAATGGTAGGCCTACCGCGAATATATGACCACAGCAGAAAATAATACTATAGGCCTTTCTAAACTTATTTTTACGACATCTCTCGCGAAGACAAGCCGACAGCCGTTTTATTTTGTCAACCCATGACCATGTGACATGTAGACGGTAGACCCCTTTACTCGGGGCAAATATACCCTGCCCCCCCCCCCCCCCCCCCCCCCCCATCCCCACTCCCACTCCCTTCTCTTCTCCCTTTCTCTCTTTTTAAATTGTAATGGGCGGGGCGCGTGGGGAGGCCTGAGATCAGGGGGCATTAGACATGTAAGATATCACTAAGCCTTAGATATCACCATTAAAACAAAATAAGACAGCGGCAATGTATAATACAGTTAGTGGCTAAGGCCTACACATCTAATCAGCAAGGAGTGCAGTGGATCAAGTCTTTCCGCCTTTGGAAATTCTAAATAATTATTTATGGTAGGCCTATTTGGGTTTGTTGGTAGGACTCGAGATCTGAATGTATTTCATTCTCGTCTATGACATTATTTTGAACTTGGATTTTTTGCGATTGATAATCGGGAATGGTTGTCTACAGTGTTTGAACACTTTCCACGCGGCTAACCACTACAAAACAGATTTTTCAGAAACCTTTCCTTACTTTCATGTGTATCCCAAGGATAATTGAACAAATAATAGGCACGTTTGTACTTATTTGAATGCATTTCACATGGTTATTCCAAATATGGAAAATTACATTCAATAATGTTGACATTTTTAAAAACATTTTATGCTATTTTGGATTGTCGTCTGCAGACGCCTGCCGCGTGGAAATTGTTAAAAGGGTTATAAAATGTTTAAGGTAAATGTAATATTAAGGGGCGGCCTAATCAACAATTTTAATGGGCTTTGTCATGAAACCTTTGGCCCGTTGTAACGTAAAATAGTCATTGCATTTTGGGATTGCATTTCGGTACATCTCGAATGTGTGTATGATATTTTGAAACATAAATCATATGGCGATTGATAAATAATTCCGATTTTTTTTAATTTTTAAACCCTGTTGTGTGTGGCGTTTTTCGTGTCTCTACTGAAGAATGGATCCTATATGGTCAGATCAAAGACAGGTAAAATGACCCGTCTTTGGTCAGATACAGAGTGTTTAGTTGCGGCGCGCTCACCCTTCCGGCTGGGGTCTCCTACGACGGCGCAAAATTCAATATTTTTTACATAGAAAAACGTTTTCCATATCCAGACCCATAATGTGTTTAGCAACTTGGGTCTTCATCCTGATCATTTAGACCTATTTCGGTAAGATACCGCTTAAAAAAGGGACTTATCATTATCTTTGGTTACTGGACTAAAAGTTCGCTTCTTAATACTAATATTCTTTCCCTCATAATTTCGTTGGCCGCTTTTAAAGAACGACCCATCATGTACTTAGGGACATATTTGTTCGTCATTATGGTCATGTTAAGAACGACATATTTGATTACTGGACTAAAAGTATATTCTTTATATCATAATCTCGTTGGCCGAACGACCCAACAGTATGGGCAACTTTGGCCGGCTCTTTTATCATAATTTCCCTTGCTGCTTGTTTTAAGAAGAAACTATTTCGGGTAGGCCTAATAATAATTTGGAGATAATTCACCATGTTGTATTGAATGACCCGAAATTCTTTTGTGTCCCTCTATACATTTATATACTAAAGTTCACATGGCAGCTAATCTGAAAACACGTACTTCTCTCTAAAGTTCACACACTCATCATCACTGTAATCATGGTAATATAAATTGTACGTCCTGGCCGCACAATGGTTTTCAATCATTTGATAGCTTATTCGCATGTATGAGATTCAGTAGTGACATAATGCAAGGTTAATTTTACGCAGGTCTTAAAGACCTGCGTAATATTAAACTTGGCCTCCCTATTGGCACCGTTGCAAGTTAATTTCCCCGGTTTGCGTGCCTATCGTGCGTGCAGAAAACCGAAGTGAAGCGTCGGACCGTTGATCGCGCAACTCAATAAATCTCCGTGCGTAATTTTTGGCAGTGACTGCGTACGCGTTGGACCATGGTTTGAAATACGCGGAAAGAATGGCACTTCCGAATGCTCACGAGTATTTACGGAAAATACCGACATACCTCCATTTGGTCCCCATAGTGGTTTCAAAATGGCGGCGGCATACTGGATCTCTATTTTTAAATCTATGGTATGGACAGACACACGCTTGGGTCCTGAAGGGACCATACTCAAGCCAAAATGCTCAGGTCAGGCTTGAAAGCCTATAAATTATACGCATGATGACTTGAATGAAATGATGAATGAAATATGATAGTAAGGGAGCGATCATTTAATACGGCAGGGGGGGCGGGGGCATTTTAAGGGGAATCCGCATTTTCTCACAAACTTGAGGGGGGAATCTGAATTTTATATCAACCATTGGGGGGGGGATCCGAATTCAAATAAGTATTAAGTTGTTGTTGTTGTTGTTTTTTGGGGAAGGGGGGGGGGCGCTGCGCTCGCATTTGTCCTCAATACAATAAATAGATTTGATTCTTTGAAGCTTGTTTCAAAAGCCAACATTTACCTCAATCTTGGACAAATTTGTGTTAATTTATCAAATTTTTCGCTCGCTGCGCGCACATTCGAGTTTCAAAAAACGAGTTTCGAGTTTCAAATACCAGTTTCGAGTATTGAGATTCGAGTTTCAAATATCGAGGTTTCGAGTTCAAATATCGAGTTTCGAGTTCAATTATCGAGTTTCGAATTTCGAGTTTCAAATAAGTTTCAAATACATTGTATCGAGTATCGAGTCTCAAGTTTCGAGTATGAGCATCAGCCAAGCCAAGCCTAGTCATCCTTATACTTACGAATGTATCATGTTAATCAGTGGCGGATCCAGGATTAAAATTTACGGG